>CM076917.1:9681289-10411293 GCA_039566165.1 Maruca vitrata | reverse complement strand
GAGTTATTTTAAGCCATATATGGCTGGCTCGGTGGAATAGGTTATGGGTGTGAATCCCGCCTGGGATACATATTTGTGATTGGTCTATGTCTGGATGGGTAATAAAATATATCTTAAGTATATTTGTGTATATCACTGTTGTTTATGATATCTGTAACACAGGTGCTGCTAAAGCACTTATTTCAGAATCAGAACAATATGTGAGATGTTGTGTTGATATTTATTATTTTATGACCAGACATACCTTCTTGTTTAGTAAATCAGTGACCATTGGAACATAATCCATAAGAACTCCAGATTGATGCATCCTAAAAAATAAAAGTAATTTCATTTTGAATGTACATAAAATAATGAATATAAGTAGTGGTGAGGGTCTTCCTCAACAAAATATCAATTCAGATAAATATAAGAGTGCCAGTCTCTTAACATTTTTTATTTAGGTTCACTTTTATTATTTAAAAAGTATCCAGAGGTATCATACAATAATGAAGGTAGAAGATTTTCACAAATCTTTAAAGATCCACCATTTCCCTTAACAATAAACTTGAATGTTGTGTTACATACACTGGTAATGATATGTTTCCAAGTGACTTGGTGAGTAAAGGTGACAATATTAATTCAGCATTTGTTGAATTTGGATACCTCACAAGAAGTAAGGCAGTATCAATCCCTGGATTTTCCTCAATTCTGAAAAAATATGATTAAATTATAACACTTCTTACTATTAGAATTGGATTAACACTGTCTCATAGTCAAAATGGTTTACATCCAAATTTAAAACATAGTAAGACAATTTTTACCTTTTCTGGTTAAGAATACCCCTAGTATATAATTTTAAGTCATACTCAGGTTTGGTTTTAGAAACCTAAGTATGAACATGTAACCTAAATCAGCAATTTTTACAATAATATAACATACAATTATTGAAAGTTAAAAATAATATATACCCTTCATTGTACAACTCTGGTAGCCGTGATGTGTCCACATTTAATTTTATTAAAAATTCAACAACATGACTGCCAACCCACACCTCAATGTCCTTCTCAGATGTCAGAGCATCCCCAAGCAATGCACTGTATTCAAAATATGCACGGGAACTTTCATCTTCATTCAACTTTTTTATCTATAACAAAAACAAAATGTTTCAATTCTATATTATTGCGGTCCATTAACTTAGTGCACATAAAAGTTGTTTATTTATGATGGGTAATACTTACTTGATGTATTTTATAAAGTTTGATCAATTCTGATACGACGTCACTTAGCGCTCTGGGATCGCTTTCGTCCCATTTGGATAGACTTGGCAGACGACTTTCTATAAATTCTTCATCTACATTACTAAGGAAACTATCATCATCAAATCTAAAATCTGGAGCAAACCAAGGTGAAGTGGTGTCAAATATAACTTCCCATTTCAGTTTTTTGGAACAGTACGGAAGAACCAATCGGAATTGACTGTCGATACCATCCGTTCCTCCTGAGATACGTTCGACATCAACTTTGGTTTTACACAAACCTAAAAAATATAAAAAGAAATAATAGTTAAATTACTGGGGCCCAACTTTAATTCTACCAACCATAAAAATATTATGTTTCCCTTTGAATACTGCATATTTACCGAGTTTTAAATCTTGGTAAACACATTGAATATATGGACGAAATGCAGGTAAAATGTCACTTAAAATACCCAAACAGCCTTCGTTAGACATGTTAGATACATAAAGAAAGAATTAAATACGATTTGAAATCTTCAAACACAATTTAACTTCAAATAAATAACACAATTAATTACAACAGTGTTAAATATTTTATTGTTGTTATGTCAGTCAAACCAAATGACATTGACATTCTAATATATACTAAAAATATTTACTCATCGCATCCTTAACATACTTTTTAGTCGATTAATCGCATATTAAGAATATTTTGTTTGGATATCTAACTAATTATTTCTAGTACCTCTCCTTGATAAATAGAAAAGCAGCCACAGAACAAAAGTACATAATGTGAATCATATTATACTATTCAATATGAATACTGTTTTGTCAGAGTATAATTATATCGTGTAAAATTATTTCCATCTTATACGATAAAAAGTAAAATTTAATTTAGGTATATGTAACTAAAGTTGATTATTTTTTAAATGATTCAGATGTCTGATTTTGTATCGTACATTTTTATTCTATTAGAAAGGCATACTCGCTTCCGTAGGATGAAATAGAAAAAACTTTCGAACAACACACAGTAGGTATGTACATAATATCATTTAACCATATTTTTTATTATTATGTATAGTCCATGCGTAAAATGTAATTTTTAAAAAGTAGTACCTATATTGAATGTACTACGAGTACGACAAACATTTCTTCACTCACTCATTCACTCATTCATACACAAAAGGAGTTAATGTTTGATTGAAGCAATCATTAATTTTATTGTTGCAATATCATAAAAAAATTATCAAGATTTCTGGATTTTCTTATAACTTCACAATTCTCATTCGGATTTGGCATAAATGCATTGAAAGTAATAACTAAGCAAATATTTTGGTTGGTTGGTTTGTAAGCATTGTTTTACGATACTTGTCATTGTCATCGGAATCAAACGTATAAATCTGTGGTTGTGTTGTGTCGTCGATTCATTTGGAGATTTCCTGAAATTAACGACAGGGAGAATTTGGTCAGAAAAGAGCTTTCTTTGAATGGAATAATACGATGAAAAACATGTTTTCTGAAATCCAAAGTAGCACTTCAGATCTCTTGAAATTAGCCAAAAAATTTAACTGCTTCTATCTGGCAGGTATGTTGATTACGATTATTATTAAATTTTGGTGTAAGTGAAACTTATTAGTCATTTAAATTCTTCCGTTTAAGGTTTACATCAAGGCACCTGCAGACCATTTTTAGTTGCTGGTCACCAGGTAGGCTTAATTCGGCCTAATGTTATGAAACACCTGCAAAGATTTCCTGAGGTGAGTAATTTTAATGGGATTAAGTAATTTGTTCTTATTACCTGAGAACAAGTTCCTATTAGACTTGAAGTTTCAACTGAACTCTTCTTAATTATAATGTATGTACTAAACTTGATTTTAAAAGGATGATAATTTTGTAGACCTTCAAAGTGACTGACAGATATGTTGAGTTGAATCCAGCCTTTCGAGATTATAGAGAGAGAACATTGAGAGTTGCAAAAGTATTAGAAGACTTGAAAAAAGACAACGAAATATCTGCTCTTAAGGGGTGGCGTGATGAGGTATTGTATCTACATTAGGAAGCAAACATATTTCAAAGCCAGGAGATACATACTAAATAATAATTTATATGCTCTTATGTTTCCAGTGTTTTGAGGTTAGCACACCTATTTGCCATGAAAGTCTACTAGAGATGGACAGGAGTGCCATTTGTCTATTTGGAATAAGAAATTATGGAGTCAGTGTAACAGGATATCTCAACCATCCAACAAAAGGACTTTGTATTTGGCTGCAGCAAAGAAGCTTCACAAAGCAGACTTGGCCAGGCATGTTTCATTAATAATTTCTTATGTTATTATTTTTCTTATTAGGATACAAAAAATCGAAACTTAAAAGCTGTTGCACCCATTTCCATTTTCTTTGTAGCAATTCAACTTATTACCATCTTTACCTGATTCATAATGAATTATGTCTAAAAGATTGATAAAATATTATAAATACCTGCGTTATGTTCATTTTGCAGTTCCATTATCTATACATACATACATACATAAAATCACGCCTTTTTCCCAAAGGGGTAGGCAGAGATCACTTCCAGCGATCCACTTTTCACCTCTGTGGGAAATGTGACGTGACGGCTAGTTCCATTATCTACCTAATAGTAAAGTACTTTACAGGGAAATGGGATTGTTTTGTCAGTGGAGGTTTAGCAGTAGGCTATGGCATTTTGGAGACAACCATTAAGGAAGCAGCAGAAGAAGCATCTGTGCAAGGAGACCTGGTTAAGAAACTGGTCCCAGCTGGCTGTGTCAGGTTGTTATCATTAATTTGTCATTTGTTAAAGTATTTAAACACATGTATAACATTCACTGACCAATGTAATTTTTTTCAGTTTCTATTTTGAAAGTGAAAGGGGACTGTTCCCAAATACTGAATATGTCTATGACCTAGAACTGCCCTTGGATTTTAATCCACAAAATGCAGATGGTGAAGTTGAAAGTTTTGAGTTGCTGACTGCTGAAGAATGCATACAAAGAGCTCTATCACCTCAATTTAAAACCACCAGTGCTCCAGTTTTAATAGATTTCTTGATTAGAAAAGGCTATATTAATCCTGAAAATGGTGAGTATTTGATTCTTTTAAGCCTTATAGTTAGGTACATATTGATTACACTAAATTTGTAAACACAAATTCTTAACAGGTTCTCTATAGCACAGCCCTCATATATTATGGTTTGCGACAATTGACTTTCTATTGTGTCTTCTTGGATAGTGAACCGGTTAAGGGTGTTAGTTAAGAAATGTTGTCCAATCAGTACCTAGCTGAAGTCTTGATAAAAAAAACTATCAACCAGTTATAAAAAATACATATAATAACATTTTAAATCTTTGTTTTCAGAACCTAATTACCGATATTTGGTGGAGTTGCTGCATGTTCCCTTGCAGTCAATCTACAACTGGCCATATACAATGGTCAACACTGTCAATGGAGATGGTCAAATTCCAAATATTGTTGATTAATTTCATAGTAATGAATTGTTTTTTTACTATTGTAGATTTGATATTTTTGTTAAATGTCTTTTATAATTTCGTATTATTTTGGTATGAAGTGGGTTAAGAACAAATTCTGATAATATGGTGATAATGGCCTATTTTTTCTTCTGAATGCCTTATTTATTGTAAAAATCTAGTGAAACCTGTTACATAAGTATGTTGAAGTTGGTTTTACTTAAGTCTTACTCACAATAGGAGTAATTGACCAAATTCTGGTAGACAATGGCATTATGTATTTGGATATAATATGTCAAGATAGTTTAGCTAGGTATTGTTAATTTCTGTGATACTTTACCAGTTTGGTATAAGGCTTTGTATAATTTACTCGGATTTATCACCATCAGGAGTAGGTATCCAAATATGTAGATTCAATTTAATAGCAATTTATTATTTCCTTGGGTTTAATGTGTGTGCATAGAATTTGAAAGTATTGTTTCAGTGAATATATTGTCTTAAATTATCAGGTGCTACTTTCGGATCATGAAGTAGTGGGATACTTTTTTGAGTATTTAAATAGATATGTAACAATTTTGAACACAGTCTAGTCTTTAGTCATTGGATGACAGTAATTTTTGGTTAGCATCTGCATATTAGCTAATAGTTCAATCCAGTGTTATTCATTTTGTCTTAGTTTTTACAATACTTACAGTTGAAGAATTTTTAGAACCACTTGAGATTGTGTTTTTTTCACATATTGGCCAGATTGTTATGCCAGTCAATCAATGTGCTGTCTGTATGATCTGGACAAGTGTGAGTAGTGTTCGTATCAGCTGTGTCTATTCTACAAATATAGTTTAGCTATCATTCACGCGTTTTTGTAGTAGCATCACAATTCACAAAAAGGACAACATTTTAAGGATTGTTTATGAGACAGCACAAAAGAAAGTTATAGTAGTATTCGCCATCATTGATCTTCGTCATATTATGTCCTATAAGTTATTGGCCATTCCATTGCAATTTGCTTGTTTAGTTGGGTATGCAATTGTTTAAAACAAATAAGTTTATGTAGTTCCAATTGTTATTAAATGCTTTAGCATTTAGACCTCCATTTCTTAGGTACTTACAGCTGAATTAGCAGAGTATGGTCTAAATGAGATCTTCAATAATGTTAATTAAGGTTTTATACAAAGGTTTAAAATTGATAGTATGTAGTTGTGTACGTGTAGACAATTATTACGAATAAAAAATGATGAATTATGTAACGCTAGCAATTTATATCTTCGATTGATTCACATCATACCTGGTGCAAAATGAGCAGTGTTATACATTAAAAGAAAAAGGAGACTAAATCTCGATCACTAGTAATTACCAGGTCACAGAGGTCTTTGGAAACATAATAACTTGGCGATCTAACTATTGGATCTTGAACTGTAGCCTATTGCGTGGGTAGTAAGTCATTAAATCTACGACTTCAACTTTATCGCTATATTACTCTACAAGATTTTTTTTTCCATACAAAAAAAACTGTTTTTTTGCCGACCGTACCATGTAGCTCTTCTGTTGCCCAGTAAGCGAGTCTTGTGACATCGTGGTAGGCTATGATTCTTTAGTATTAGATATTTCTTCAAATATGTTCAAAATGACGATGTAATATTTTATGTGACGTTAGGTACCTATTTTTAAATAATGTTATTAAATAAAATATGTAAAAGCAGTTGTAGAAATTGGTCAGGCTGAAATTTATATTTCTATTTCTTCGAAAAAACTTGAATAATTGTTTTCAAGTTAATTTTATCGTAATTATTGTATGTTAATTACTGTATGCATCGAAATGCCTTCTTATTAACTTACATTGGGTGTGATGTGATGTTAGATGGTTTTATACAATCGTGTGGTACCATGTTATCGGCGAAAGATTTTGTACCAATATAGGTAGGTCATACTTACATAGTTTGCTCGCGTTTATACCTATTTGCGAATGTAGTTGTAAAATATAGTGTTTTCCTAAAAATTAAAAAGTGCGAATCTATCTTCTGTTTCATTTAAATTAATTTCAATCTTTACTCGCTTCATGAACAGTTATTTTCTTTTTTAAACCCCGACGCAAAGAGGAGGGGTTTTATAAGTTTGACCTGTGTGTGTGTGTGTTTGTCAGTCTGTCTTGGCATAGTAGCCTAAACAGGTGAACCAATTTTGTGTCTTGTTTGAAATAATATGGCTCTTAGTTATGATTCATAAAAATCCAGCTCATGTTCTCCCTCCCTCCTATGATCCCGGGCTCTTCAGGAGGGCGTGAAACGGCATTTAAGCAGGCCTTCAGGGTGAGTGGGGCAAACTCAATATGATCTATTGTGCCTGTCGACCTCATATTTGGATCTATTACCATTAGGAGTGAGCCTATTATAAAAAAAAAATGGTTGAGCCGTTTGATAGATTATGGGGGATGAAAGTGGCAATGACAAATCGAATGTTTACGAATATACCCGTGTATAGTTATGTTATCTGTTCCCGTGTTAAATGAAAGGTCATAGTTAATATACACCTACATCACGATATAGCAAGTTTTATGTAAATCGGTTTAGTCATTTCGATTGGCTGAAAATCGAACGCTTACAATCCAAAAAATTATCCCTATAAAAATAAATAAAACCTATAAATAAAAAAACCCCAAAAAGTAGACCAAAACCAAGAAACCTATTATACCGGACTGGAGAGCTAGGTAGGTATAGACAGACATCTCCCGATGATGGGGTGGTTAGGTATCTTGGTTTAGTTTTTTTTTTCGTCGGGGGTTTTTTGTGTAAGGCGATTACCGCGGTTGGCTGTTGAGCGGACCTCGGGTTGCATTGGCCTATATTGAATCCGTCGATTCCAATCACACAATCGCCTTAAGGGTAACGTTTATATTGGAAATAAAACAATTTTTATGTTTCAAATATGCCGATCTTTATTAACCGTAATGGTAATAAAAAATGTATCACTTTTATCGAGGTGTATTTGGGTACATTTTGTTAGTAATGAAGATAATTGCTATCTAAAAACAAAATAAGTATTACGGTATTTCTGGTGCCTGATATGATACATAATTGTATAAACGATAACGTTATATCATAAAAATATTTAATCTACTACTACAAGTATGAATAAAAGATATTTGGAAATAATTTTGGGATCAATATTCAACAAAATTATTTGATCATTTATGTCCACCATTCTTTATAGAAAGAATAGATTATGATGGTTCTTGTCGATTATATGTCAGTACTTCCAAATATCATAAATGTAGTGTTTAAATAACATACACAATTATGGTTAATACACAGAAAAATAGCAAAAACATGTCAACGAACTGCACCACAACTTTTTAAAGTATCAAAGAATGGTTTGTTTTTTCCTGAAAGAAATACACAATCTTCATTTGCTGAGTAACTGCCATTTCTACAAGGTAAACAAAATAACATATCTTGTATGATACCATTCTCAAAACATGTGTTATTCATACCTATATTCATACTTCATTATTTTACATCTAAATGAAAAATAAAACTTTTGAGGACATTAAACGACGGCTTACGTTCTACTACAAGTCAATCTGAACAAACGATTGAAATACAATTCAAGATTGGCTGTGTATACTGTAAATGATGTGGGGAGAGATTAAGGATTTATTACACGGCTTATAAAAACCAGATGTACTTCAACATCACAATCACTATGAATCAAATTGATACGAATTTTGGTTAAAGCACCAGTAGCACTACCATGAGTTAGCTATGGATTAAAACATACGTACGTTAAAAACGTATGTAAGTTGTAATCCATACAACCCAACGTAGTTGTGGTTTTTTCATCATAGTTCTTAGCGTTACCTCTAGGGGCGCTGTACATGTTTTCATAGACATTTTTTACATAGGCGATATCAAGTCTGTCACTTTTAAACTCATGGTAGCGTTACTGGTGCTTTAACGATTGAATGCAGTTTTTAATTGTTTTGAATAACAAACCGATTTACTTCGTGAATCATGGTGAAGATACAATGCATTAGCGAATCATTAACGCGCAAATATTCTTTATTATTCGTCACCCTCTACTTACAATAAAATGGGCGAAAGAATCGGCACTGATTAGCAGAATACATCGTTGACTTGTGGAAACCAGCCCTGTCAACCAATATCCGATAGTATACAATAAAATGATAAAACTCTAAACAACATAATGTAAACATAGGTCAATATCAGCCTGATTGGTTAATTTTATCTTTTATCACTATACAGGTCGCCTATACCTGTCTACTTTTATTATTTGTTTTTTTTTTGTCAAGGACATGCACTCTTTGTATTTTGTTTTTATTGTTCTGGAATCCTTCACTCGCATTTATTTTATAATTTTATTACGAAATATTATTATAATGAATGGCTAGCGGTTTAATAAACTACATTGGTGTTTTGTCATAGTAACTGATCAACAAGTGTCACCACATCCTATATGGCGACTCGCTTTTGGTCAATGAATCCAACTCTACTTATTGCATATATCCATCTGTATGAATTATCCGATCGTTTTATCCACTACGTATTTCTGTCGGTCGTATAAAGGGCCGCAGCTAGGAGGGCATCATAGGGCAACTGGGGTCTTTATATTCTATCGAACTGTTCCAACGAGCTCCAAAATGATCGGCTTCCTGCCAAACTTTAATTCTTCTAATTTCTAGCAAATACGTGTCAATTCTTTTCTTATCAATCGTGCATTTTATACAAATTAGTATAATTGAAGAAAATACGACATCGAAACAATTTTTGTCAAATAACTGACGGCCGAATACTGTAATGGTAATTCGATACTGGAGAGCTGATGCAGGTTCAAAATTCAAAAGTCCCATACGCATATTTTATTTAAGCGTCGTTGTTTATCACAGTTCCACGGTCCACATAAGGGCGGGGCGATCAAATTTAATTACGTCTACTGTCAAATATTCAATCATCTACAGTATTCGGCGGACAGTCCGGCGTAGGAGTAACCCTTTACCTGGCATAGCATGCATGGTTTTTTCATTAATGTGGTTCATATTGTACCAGATGCCAGATTAAGGGACTGACCCTCAGGAGTGGGACCCGGCCACGTGAGGCAGCGTCGGCGCTTCGAGAGCGCTGACGCTGTGACGCCCTCGGCCAGTAGCCCTAGGCGAGGTATTTTGCGATAACCCCTGCGTGTAGATAAAATGATAACCCCCTTCCCCGAACGATCTCAAGACGGACGCGAAGCCGTCGACAAAGTACTCGTTCCCGCTACGGTCCCGACTCGTAGTAGCCCCCGCTACGGTCCCGTCTCGTAGGCCCCCCCGCTACGGTCCCGTCTCGTAGTCGCCCCCGCTACGGTCCCGGCTCGTAGTCGCCCGCTAGTAGTCGTCGCCGCGCGACACGACCTCCTTGCAGGTGGGTCTGAGCAGCAGCGTGTGCTCGAACTGCGCGGTGTAGCAGCCGCGCACGTCGCAGAGCGGCGGGTAGGGGTCGACGACGCCCTTGTCGCAGAGGTCCTTGAGCGCCATCGCGTAGCGCGCCGCGCCCGCGCGCTCCAGCCAGCGCTTGCAGAACGCGAGCGTGCCGAAGTTCTTGTTGATCAGGTTCAGCAGCTGCTTCGACGATTGCAGCCTGTACAAGAATTACGTTCTCGGTTAGACACTAGTCGGAGGCGTTAGGCATTGTCCAGCATCTCATTAATTAGATACCAAGATTATTTAGTAAACATTTTATGAGGGTAGTGTTAACCACAGACTGGCACAATTTTAAACAAAAGTTTATTTTGTACCCTCACAACTCTCGTAAAACCCATGGAAACTAGGTATGGGTTTAGTTTTCAAGATAATCTTCTTTTCTGATAATGATGAAACTATGTACATAATTATTACATATTGTACACTAAAAATTTCAAATAAAGTGTATATTAATTTCAACCATTACCAGAGTAATACTTTTAACAATTTATGGTTATTTCTGATCCTAAGTGAGTATTTGTGTGGGACATACAAGTGGCTATACATGAAAAATCAATTGTACAATTTTACAATTTACATTAGATTTTTTTCAACACGAATTACCATTAAGTCAAGTTCCAAGAGGTATAAATTTGTTCCCTAATGATCAGGTAAAAGTTAACGGGTAACCCATGTGTAGGGTTACCAGTTAACTTACCACTAAAAAAAATCACGTTTACAAGTAAACTCACCTCAAAGGAACGAACTGCTGGTCGAAGTTCTTCATGTAGTGGGAGCAGTCCATGTCGTCGTGCACCTGCCCGCGGCCGGTGGAGCCGAACGTCTCGATCGCGTAGAACTCGTTCTCCTCCATGCGCGTCGTCTCGCCGCCCTTCACGATCGGCACGGTCTTGCCGGCGTGGATCCCTGACGATAATTATATTGTGTTATATTGATTCACTTATAGCAGTATTGTACAAAGCCATTAAGCAGCCAGGGGATACCAGTCACAACTGTCTGTCCGGTGGTTGGTGAAGGGTATACGGGTAAGCGACCCCGGCTCCTCGAGCTACTTTCGACTCAGTCCAAATCATCCGAGGCGATAGTATCCTTCCTCCCCTTTTCCTTCCCCCGTCATATATCCTTGCTACTCGTGGGAACGCAATGACCTTGTTAAAATAATGCACAAGGCAGAATGGCGGCGACGTGGTCCACAACCCGTCACGTCACGTTTCCCACAGAGGTGAAAAGTGGATCGCTGGAAGTTATCTCTGCCTACTCCTTTGGGAAAAAGGCGTGATTTTATGTATGTATGTATTAATCATTTTGAATCGATGCGCCAGAGGAAATGTCCCAGATATTTATATTTATTTATCAAAGTCAGATGTGGGTTAGGGTTTAGGGGGTAGAGAGCAATCCACAGCATATTTTTTGAGTAAAGTAAACAGTAAACATGGGTAAAGTAATGGTACTATTCAAAACAGGCAACATGATCTGGGTATAATTAAATAATTCTTACTATAAATCACATAAACAGTTACTTACTGTATGGTCCAATTGAGTGACCATTCAGGTTACGAATTGGTTTCACTTGATAAGTTTGACCATCCAATTCAACTTCGTGAGACTCCATTACCTAGATTGTGACAAAAATTATAAAAGTTAATTATCATTATTATAACATAATATTTTTTTTACCTTAGTTTGTTGTTCTATCACTTACTAGATTTCAATTTAGATAAGTGAAACCTTGTTACATTATTATGAAATTTATGCTATAGTTAATTATAAAATGAAATTACTTTGAACTCTAAAAGAAGATTAATGTAAATAAAAGCAAAGACGAATACAATGCTTAAACCTCCTTAATATAGTGAGAGCATCAGAGGCTAATAGTTTTTTTACTACATAATAGTATTACATTCATTGATTCGATTCCATGGTAAGTAAGCTTATGCACTTGTGTTAGAGAATAGAATCATCCCAAATAAAGTTAAATAAAATAACATAGTCACAGAACAAACACTAATGTTCGTCACACAAATACTTGTCGGTAATATGGTATCGGGTGGAAATCAATCAATCAATTGGAACAGGAGGTAGTGAACCTAGATCACTAACCACTGTTTGACTGAGCCTGAGTATGTGTGTATGTCATTGAACTCCTCTTAAACGCCTTGACCGATCCGACCGAAATCGATCTAGCTCATTCTTATATCTGGGGGATATACCTGAAGCGAAGCGAGGTTGGTCACTAGTATACTACAAGGAGGAGGAGGATAACTGCCTCGTTGGTCTATTGCTAGCAAGTACTGCGTTAGCACAGAGAGGTCCCCGGTTCGAGTACGGGTCCGGCAAAATTTGTGTGAGTTTTTCTGTAATGAAATTACAGAAAGTAATGAAATTACTCAGCACGGAGTTAGGAAGTTGGCGGTTGAACGCCCGTGCCTCGGTAAGCACGTTAAGCCGGTGGTCCTGCGCCCGATCTCTCATCGGTCATGTCGGATTGCCGTCTCACCGAATTATGAGAGTAAGGGAATAGAGAGTGCACTTGTGTTTGCGCGTACACTTGTGCACTATAATATGTCCTGCGCACTTGGCTGATCTCAATTGAGATCGGCCGCCATGGCTGAAATCGGTCGGACGCCTTATTACAAGGAGGAGAAACTAGTAGGTATGTAAGTACTCACTTCCTGCACCGCCGCGCCCACGTCGCACAGCCTCACGTCCACCCCGGAGGCCTTGATGCCGGCCTCGGTGGCCTCCTGCACGCCCTTCACCAGCGGGTCGTACCGCGGGTTGAAGTGCAGCGTGAAGGCGCAGTCGATGATGCGCCCGTTGATGTGGGTGCCGAAGTCGATCTTCACCACGTCGTCGTATTCCAGCACCGTTGTGTCGCCTGAGAATAAAAGGCGTAGGAGAATGAAAGAAAGAAAGAAAAAACATTTATTGATAACATACAATAACATGATTTAACAGGTTCTGCCTCAGCATCTGCTGCAGCGGCTGCTAGGACGCTACAGCACTGATATTCTGGCAGAACCTTTGATTAACTAAAAATAAACACAGAATAGATATAATTGTGATTTCGACTTGTGTATAAATCTATTTAACATTTTTAAACTCCCCAAGCAGATTTTTTGGTTGGGTTCATTGTACTCAGAATTTATGGTTTTTTACTGTCTAGCTATCAAAGTTCTTAGGATGGTGACAAATGCTGACTGCTGATGGATGCGAATGAAGGTGAAGGTGAGTCTGGAACTGGACTCCGACATTCGTTTCTTCACAGAACCGCTAACCGACAGAACATTTCGTATATCGCCGCTTCGCCAACAGAACCTTTCGCCAGCGTACGATTCGTCGACAGCACCGCTCGTCATCAGACCTTTCGCCTCCGAACGATTCATTAAGCGATTCGTCGTCAATTAACTACTATTCCTCTTGAAAAATATTTCAATAAAGTTATATGCAGATTTTTTAAATTTAGCACTACGGATACATAAACTAATATTTACTTACTTACTTTACTGTACATTTTTCTTCATAAATAAAAACAAAAACCGTACAATTATTGCGGATTTACTTGTATAAATTAGATTAAACGTAGAACTTTCTTTTTTGAAGTAGGTTTAAATACAGAAACCTCCGGAATGTGAAAAATATTCTTCTGCGAACCCAATAAAATTGGGTGCAACATTTATATTGATCAAATTACTATTGAAATCATCGAAATTAAAAGTACCTATTTTAATATTTTAATGATTACTACTTTAAATCCCTCGTGCAAAATTAAAAAAATCATATAACTTTATTGAAATATTTTACTAGAGGCATAGTTAATTGACGACGAATCGCTTAATGAATCGTTCGTACGCGAAAGGTCTGATGACGAGCTGTGCTGTCGACGAATCGTACGCTGGCGAAAGGTTCTGTTGGCGAAGCGGCGATATACGAAATGTTCTGTCGGTTAGCGGTTCTGTGAAGAAACGAATGTCGGAGTCCAGTTCCAGACTCGGTGAAGGTGGGCAGATGATTAGTTCAGAGAATTTCCTTCTTTTGACAAACAAACAATACTGATAACACTTTTGTCTAACTATAGATTTGTGTCTAGCCTGCATTCTAGTGGAACCATGTAATGTCATGCAGTTTAATTTGCTATTAAAAATTCTAGATCTGAAAAAAAAAACATAATATGTACCTGTATTTGGTGTATAATGTGCAGCGCAATGGTTGCGACTGCAGCCAGTTGGGAAGGCCAGTCCTGCCTTCAAGCCATCTTCTCCAATCAAACGCCTTGCAGTTTCTTCTAATTCTTCACAAATTTGAATCATAGTCATGCCTGGTTTAATCCATTGGCGCATATGCTGTCGAGTCTAAAAATATAAATGCAAATTTTATTCCATACCTTAATGACATGTGGCAGAAAAGAGGTCCTCTTAGTCCAAGCCACCAGCGCCTGCATTGTATGTGGATGGCAGCGCTGTCCAGCATGTGTCGTTTGGCATTATTAGGTGTATGTCATTATATGAATTTGATTCATATTTATTTATATTTAAACATTTCAAGCAATCAACAGAAATGTCGCACCTGTCTGTGGACTTCGGCAGCATGTCTTATTTCTTGATAGATGTCCTGTTGCATCCTATCTAAGGCTCTCTTTTCTTCACTGGTGAAGCGGTCCTTGGCTGTTGTCTCATCAATGCCTTCTGCAGGACCATGCTCCATAATCTGGCCTTCTGGGAAGTTCCCTGTGAAAAGTTCAGATTAAATATTATGTTTAGGCAATAAGAAATATGTATTATACAAAACTAGTGCCCTTGCTTCGTATATTATACATAAAAATCTTCCTCTTGAATTCCTCCATCTATTATAAAACCCCATCAAAATCTGTTGCGTAGTTTTAACTATTTAAGCATACATAGGGACAGGCAGTCAAGGGAAGCGACTTTGCATTATACTATAGTGACATGACAGGTTTTTTTTATTTAACAGGTTTGTCCTTAATTTTTTTATGTTGTGGTCTAGCAAATAGTTTTAGTATATTATGGTATCAATAGGCTTAATGAGTTATTTGTTTACCGTCAGGGTATAGCTCTGCCACAGGTATGGTGGGTGGGCTTGTTTGTTCCTTGCCAGGCCCTTTACCACCTTTGCTCTTGTTTTTCTTCTTCTTCTTTTTCTTCTCGTCTCCCTCAGCGCCATCATCCACATTGTTTCCGAGTTCTGCTGGGGCCACATTTTCACTAGGCTCATCTTCAACAGCATTATCTGCATCAGTAGAAAATAAATATTTGTTTAGTGTAAAGGTAAATTATTATCTACTGATATAATGGTGTAAGATTTATTTTTATATTTACATTATGTCACCATATGATTCATATCCATTGTTATATGCAATGTAACAAATGAAATTATATGCCAGTACATTTTTATAACAATCTTTCAATAGTTTATGAGCTTGCAAGCTAATGAATAAATAGTATTTTACAACACTGGTTGCAAATATTTTTTTACTTCTCATATGAAAATAAAAATTGCCTGTGTCTTATTTATATCCTACCTTATAGCAAATGTAACCAATATAAAGATGTAAAACATTTTTGAAACAGAATAGTGAATGACAAACATTTCATGAAACAATGAGTGATGTTTTTGTTTACATGAATATCTTAGCAATTGGTAACATGTTTAACTTCCATGAGTATGAAGATAACCTAAAAATTCTTATCTACAAAAGAACCTACCAACAACCGAGTATTAATTAGTGATAAGAGCAATTATACATACGAAGTATTAACATTATTGGAAGTCGAACGGATAGAAAGCCGCTAAAATAGTCAATATAGTACTTTTTACACTTTCTACATGTGGATCTGGACTTTCCTAAAGGTTTTTATTTTTATTTTCACATTGCAGATTTTCCATTCTGAGCTTATGGTAAGTGTAGTGTTTTATAATTTGATCATAATTTTTGATGCTAACCTGTCTTCTTCTTCTTTTTTTTCTTTTTCTTCTTCTTGGCGGGATCTTTTGTTTCACCTTCTTCTACAGCATCCAATTCCTCTTCCTCGCCATTTTCAATAACTTCGTCCTTATTTAAATCTTCTGGACGTAAAACTGCAGCCATTTCGTAAGATTTACAAAAATAAATTCAATTTTCCATGCGACTTGCCTAGCCTCCAGAAAACGTTTTGAAATTGAAGTTGACAATTTTGACATTACGATGACATGATAACATGTAGTATTATGCACCCAAATAAAATGGACAACACTACAAGTGTATTTTGTATAGCTTTGAAGGTGAACTTAAATTGGTTGCATTAGAATAGTGCTGTTTGCTATATTTGAGTCGTTTGTACTTATAAAATAGTAGTTATTTTCTATAATACGGTGTTTGTTTTTAAACGTAAACATTAAAGTTTAATGATTAAATAAAGTATGTATATAGGTACTTGGTTTGGGCATTAATTAATTAGCTAATGAGATTTCTGAATCAGAAACATGTAGAATAGTTATAGTATAGTTCACCGCGCTGGCGCGGGGCCCATTGATA
Organism: Maruca vitrata; assembly: GCA_039566165.1. Classification (NCBI taxonomy): domain Eukaryota; kingdom Metazoa; phylum Arthropoda; class Insecta; order Lepidoptera; family Crambidae; genus Maruca; species Maruca vitrata. The sequence continues at coordinate 10,394,587 of CM076917.1, read as the reverse complement.
TAACATTCGAGGCAATTCGCATCGGAACATGCATGCTTTCCCGGGTTTTTTCAAAATAAGTGTATCTATATTTAAATTTGCACATACATGTTGCATCGGTCTTAAATTGAAACTTCTCGGAAGTTTATTACGTAAAAATAAGGCTCAATTTTACACAGTCACTTCCTACCTACAATTTTAGACCCTAAGGCCTCTTGTGTTACTTGTTATATTGCCGTGAAAATCTGCCAGTCGGCTAAATTACATTGCCCTGGTGGCTAACACTTGTAAAAGAAGCATTAACTAAAACGTAGTGATTATATTCTCTTTGGCATTAACATTAAACCCCCTCTACCTATGTCATTCGTATTTTTTTTAAATGTAAAGACATCTTAATGAATTGAATTGAATTGCAAAAGGCTAGAAAGCTTTACTCATAAAAGTGCAAGGTGTGAGGTGTAAGTAAACGCGCGCAGGTTTTCCTGTTTGGGTGCTTTTAAAGAGTGCCATTGTAATAAAATACTTAAATATTATCTCGTCTAATCACTAGATACTATCCTTTTCTCGTTGGCCGTCACAATGGAATCATGCTTATTTTATCTTATAGTGGGGACCGTCTAACCGGTTCACGTCGACTCTCAGGGATCTTTTGTGTTACCCCTACCTTTATACACCTACTCCCTGAAGATCAACTGCATTAATGCAATGATGTCCTTGGGTCTGAGGTTCCTGTATTCTTCTGGTTTCGGATAAGCCTCATGGAATCATGCTTACCTACTAGATCTTGCAGCATTAGGACAACATCAAGTCTATTGCTTTTAAGATTTTGATTAAATAAAAAATAGATATGGTGGATATAGGCATCTACGTATAAAGTTTTTTTTTATAATAGGCTAACAAGATGACCTCACTCCACCTGATAGTACCTAAGCGGTAGAGAGATCAAGTATGAGGTTTTTTTCTAACACATAAATGACAGCTTGCTGCTTTTGTGTAAATAATATAGTACCTGCTAAACACCACTATACATATCTATAGATAGAGCGACATAGCTGTTTTAACCAGGTGCAGAGCAATAGTGATATATGTTATAGCTCTTTTATGACGCAGTAAACAGACAGGATCTAGAATAGCATTAAATTAACACTGTGATTTTATGATGTCTTGTTTATTGCGTTTTTTTAATTAGTCTTGTTATATAAATAGGTATGTATGTCTATCTACCGTAGGTATGTGATGTAGTAGTAATCTTACTTAACTGGAGATTTATTTAACTACCTGCTTATTTGATGCTTTCACGAATCCAAAAAAATATATAAATATTTTTAGTCAATTTGGTCATGTTTGTCCGCCACAAATATTTTCTTCATACGCACAAGCACACTCATACATTCATATTACACCTACAAAGAGTAAGGTGTTTGAATGTAACAAATAGTTTGTACATAAAAGAACCAGAATTGATTTGTTCTTTGGCACACTAGAAATGCGCGTCCTACCTGTAATGACGTATGGAGCCGAAACGTGGACACTGACGGCACGGCTGGTCCACAAGTTAAAAGTCGCTCAGCGGGCTATGGAAAGAGCTATGCTCGGTGTTTCTCTGCGGGATCGAATCAGAAATGAGGCGATCCGTCAGAGAACCAAAGTCATCGACATAGCTCATCGCATTAGTAAGCTGAAGTGGCAGTGGGCTGGCCACATCAGCCGTAGAACCGACGACCGATGGGGTAGACGAGTTCTGGAGTGGATACCGCGTCTCGGCAAACGTAGTGTAGGACGCCCGCAGGCCAGGTGGTGTGACGATCTGCGCAGGACGGCTGGTAGGAGCTGGATGCGAGTGGCCGAGGAGAGAGAGAAGTGGCGTGCATTTGGGGAGGCCTATGTCCAGCAGTGGACTGTAATGGGCTGATGATGATGATGGATGATGACACTAGAAATTATGTCTACATTCTTGTTTGTTTCTTGATGTGGATAAAAGGAGATATTTATGAGCTTTTTTTTATAAACCAAGCATGTATTTACCTAGCCAGGTTATAATAGTTATTGTCACTGTCACATTACGAACCGAGGCATATTGCCCTATACCTATATTCCCTTTGGGTTTCAGAAGAGGTTTTTGTTATGGTCCAGAAAAAGAATCGGACAAAGTTTCAACAAAGCCTCTTAACGTCTCCGATGACTGAAAGTTTGCAAATGTAAAGAGACGAACGGATTAATAACTTCCTTAGAAATATACCTACATTTGTTTATCTTTGTGTAAACAAATGTTTTTTATTTGTGGTATCTTTTCGAGATGGCATTTTTTATTGCTTTCTTCACTTCGTAATTTGAGTAGGTATAAGTTAATAAATACCTATGTTTCTAAAAGCTTTGTTTTCGTTTATCAAACCTTAGCGCTATGTTACTAAGGAGAGTTTGGTTAACGCCGACACACTAATCGTTAAGGAGAATCACCTTATAGAAAGTAAAATCGGTCACCCCAAACTACGTGCGTGATGTGTTACAAACTTAGGCACTAGTCGGTGCGCCGGGCGGTCACAAATTCGCAAGTCGTTACCAAACTTCCCTCTCTATTGGCAGAGTTTTATTTCGTCCCTTTGGGCCGGCTGACCAATAATGTTAGTATAGGAAATAAACGGATCCATAAGTTACGGAGGCAATATAATACTTTTGAAAGGTGTAACAGTACACTGTACAACTTTTGAATTTTGCTACTGTATTGTATTTAGTCGAATGAGGGAAATGAAAAAACCGCCTTAAAAAACTCACTAAAAATTAATTAATTAATTGTAATTTGCTACTCCTAACAACGCGGGTCTACACGCGTAGACCCGCATAAAGACTAATTTTAGTGTAATGGAACGCGAAAGTCTAAAATCCGACTCACTAAAAATTACAAAATAATATAATACGAACATTTATGATTATCTGGGTATGAATTTGATATGTTGTTTAAGGCGGTACAGTTTATATGTATTTCATGCAGACCAGCACAGAGTGCTTCGTATTCCTTAAAATTTTATAAGTAAGTGATAATTATAAATCTTCGTATTATATTATTTTGTAATTTTCATTCAATAACCCGATTCACTAGACGAATCGGTTTATTGAATGCGGTTTTTTGGTTTACATTTTTTTTTAATATTTTTAGTGTTCATTTTTTTTTCACCCTATTAGTTCAGCTCACCTGTTCTACTACTGATATTATGACTAGTAGTCTTAATTTGTATACAGTATTGAAAGAATTATCCTTTTACGCCCAACTATTAAGGAATCGACCTTCCATCATCAGCTCAGCATCGTAACATTATGATGCAAATGCCAATATAACTTCAGAAAATAAGTAAAACGCGGTACATTTGCCTATAAAATTTGAGGGTTGCCCTCTATTTCTCCTGGATCCCATCATCAGATCCAGGACTGGTGAAAATGGGACCAACTCAGAAGTGAAAATTATCCAAGTAAAAAAAAAATTTGAAATCCGTCTATATTTGACGAAAATATCGGTGAACATACATAAAAAAAAATATTATAAATACAGACGAATTGACAACCTCCTCTTTTTTTGAAGTCGGTTAAAAAGTCAATTAACTTTAGACTTAAGTTCCTAATAAAATTGTAGTTTTTAAGTCCATCTAAAACATTTTGTTGGAGCTAATGAGATTACTTACACAATTAAGGTTTATAGTGGGTAGGATAACGTGTATTGCCTTTACTAATCTTGATATCGTTGGTTTATCTATTTTTAAATATCATAATGTCCGAAGATAAGTACATATTATGTATATTAATGCAACTCAAAAATTTTACATACGTACTTACCTATACAGAGCCCCTATTATCTGTGTTCTCGTAAAATGTTATGAGATCGTTGATAGAGACGACTTTATTTTCATCAATCCTGATACTGTCAGCCCACTAAATATTTAGATCTGCGTTGATACTTACATTTTCGGCTCAAATTCTTGTTGTGTATTTTGTTTACCTATTTATGGTAGGTATTTTTGTATGAAGTTTATTTATGAATTTAATTTTTTTTTAGTTTATACTTAGTAATTTTAATTCAGGTTAGAACTTTTAATTTAAAAAAATATTATAAATATGAATATATTGCGCAATTTTTTATTTTTTTATAATAGGCAAACAAGATGACCACACTCCTCCTGATGGTAAGCGGTAGTGAGATCCAAATATGAGGTAGGCAGGCACAATAGGTCATATTGCGCCTGTCGCACTCAACCTGAAGGCCTGCTTAAATGCCGTTTCACGCCCCGCCTGAAGAGCCCGGGATCATAGGAGGAGGGAAAAAATGAGCTGGAAGGGCATTCCATGCCTTAATGGCACGGGGCAGAAATGAAGAGCTGAACCTCTTAGTCCGAGCCACCAGAAATTTCGAGAAGAACTTAACCTATTTCGGTAATAGGGTAGTTTCCTATTTTTTTATTTTTTGATAAATTGATGGACCACATAATTGCAAAGGTGCTATTAAAAGAATGGTTTGGTATTTAGAAAACTCTTGGAGATATTGCAGTTTCAACAGCACATCATTTGGGCGAGCTCAAAACGCTTCATACAAATGTCGCACAGAGCTATGACGTCACCGCTCTGTGTACTGTACGCATATCGTAAGAACTTTGTTCAGCAGCTATATCAAATGTTGCGTTTACGAATATGTTTTCATAGTGAAAGTTACTACTAATTCTGTAATTAATAATATGGCATAGTATTTTAATTGAATTTTCGCACTTTAGAAATGGACTTTCCCACCTAACTTCAAATGCCTATTATTGTCTCATTTCATAAGAAATTTTATTTTCGATTTCACTTATGTTATTGATTTACCTATATGTTACTGTTAATTGTGAAATTGTATGTAAAATCAGACTTAGGAAACTACCCTATTCTTCTATATTGTGGGTGTGTGTTCGTTCTTGTCAGGAGAAGGTTCTTATGTAGGTAATAAAAAATAAAGAAATTGCGTAAGAAGGTAAAAATGATACAAATTGGCGGTGTGAAGTATGTTGGGACCACCGGTCTTATTAAACCAAGGATTGGACATCAAAATGGGTTGTCTATGTATAACTTCCAAGATGTACCTAACTTATTACGGGCGGATACGTAATGTGTTCTACAGCCTGTGGTAAGATATAATTACCTATAATGTACCGGGTTTGTAATTATAGAGACCATACGGGCTATCCACTCATCACTAACCTAATTCGAGATCCTATAGCTCCATGGACTGCGCGTACATACTGCATAGTTCGTTTATTACATTACAGGCATGTTAGTGTGTAAGTTGGTACCTACTTATGAAAACGTCTACATAAGGTTTACGTGTTCTAGTTTTCGTATGATGAGATTTCCAGCTATTATGTGGCTGATAACGAGATTCGCGCATCTTGAGCGCTGAGCGCGTTCTAGTAATGTCTTTTTAAGAGCCAGCAAGCGCAGCGTTTTATGGCGCGATTCAACCAGTATCGGGCTCCCGCTTTCGCCTAATGCATGTGCATGCATTATACGAGTAGGAAGGTACAGTTTATATTTTTCCTTCAAATTGCATCCCTATAAAACATAACAAAATCAGGTAACCAACAAAGCAATAGGTCTTCACGAGAACGAAAATCGTATTGTGGTTCGTGTGTGTATTGTTCGTTGCCGTAGACTAAGTCATAAAACTAAAGTACTGTCGTTTAAACTTGTAGGGTATTGTTGAATGGAATATTTAATTATATCTCGATCCCTGACATGTTAAACGTATCATCCTACGTAAAACAAAAAGATTAAATGGTTCTATATGTAACTATTTCAAATTACCTCTTTAATATCCTTGAAAGAATTATTTCTGTTGCCGATAGCGGAAAAAAACATTAAGTGTAGAAATAACAAATATTGCAGAGTGGCTTCTAAAATACATACACATATTTATATTTTTGTATGTACTTATATGTATATGCAGGTAATGTTAATACAATTTAAAAGTGTGAGAAACGAAAATAATTAATGTTTTTAATATCAGTAATGATCCTCAATGTTCGAGGATAATATCGCGGAATATTTGTTTTCCAAACTCCATTGTTATCAGAGAGCTGGCTCACAGCGCAAGTATCAATTAATTGACGGATTAATTTTAATACACTTTGAGGCTTCCAGTAATTAGATGTTATTTATACAATAAATTCCACTTCGTTGTTTGATATGACATTTTGCTTTAATTAATCTCTCGATTGATCGCAATAATTCACATTGACAAAGTTATTTTTAGGCACCCCTGTACTTTAATATATTTGTATTAAAGGAGAAGTTTTGATGTGGAATTTTAACAATAATTAAGAAGGTTCTGATTAAAAATGAAAAAAATGTTGTCCGCGAGTTTTGAATTTAATACATTAGCCAGTGTTATTAATTACATTAGGAATAAAAAATCCTCATAAAACAGTTCGCATTTTGTAATCCAAACTCCAATGCGATTATCTGTAAGTAGGTCAGACAGAATAGTCTTTTATGCGGAAATTTCTCAAAAATATCGTGAGCTATAACTTCATAGTTAAGTTTTGAGAAAGTACATTAATATTTTTTATGGTAACCTCGTTGGCAGTAGGGTGACCAGGCCAAGTCGAGCTGCAATGCCGTAAAACTATTTCGCAGACTTTAATACTTAGTTTTATTGGAATAACACCGTATTGGACGTACTTATTACAAAAGCCCTAATTGTAGCATATGCACCTTATAATACTGTTCTTATGGTTTTTGGTTCTAAGTGTGAACCTCTTTTCAAAAGCCTAATTACTTTTTGCCTTTCCTTGTCCCTTTTCTTCGTCGTTGGTTCACTTAAAAATATATTAAATTGGATACTTAGGTTTTTGTTTAAGTCTATCACGTTAGTAGCTGAATTTGAATTAATTTGTATGCTTTAGATTACCAAAAATTTCCGATTGGCATCTTAACTCCGATTGACATGACGTCGTTCCTCATTAGAGCCCTCTTATGTTTTCAATCGCTCTCTATCATCAATCACTTGAATCAAACAAGAGCAAGATTGGGCAATTTAGCTGTTGAATAAACAGGTAAAGATGTTTCACTATACTCCGTTCTGTTGTAGACGTGTGTTTACAAACGTAGCCGTGGTAGGTGTGTGAAGTTGCGGTGTCTACGGCGAGGTGCGAGCCGGCAGTAGCGACCCGGAGTCCGCCCGCGCGCCCGTCGCCTGCTACGCGAACCCTTGCTACGAGCTACGCCGTAGTACTTTCGAACGCACTTCGGTAAAATTACTTACCCTGCCGTAGCGTCCCGGCCAAAGTTTTCAGTGCTACTGTGACCTTATTCCATGTGGATGCCAAGTTTGTAAAGAGGTGTTTTTGTTCAGAAATATACGTACCGTGCAGTGAAAGCAAGAAACTATAACTTAGAATATCTTTGAAGTTTTGTGCTGTGTTTGTGTAATTTGTGTCATTTTATTTATTTCTTTGGTGAGTATTCATAATATAATGCTGTAAATTAGTACTTTACTTAACAAATAAATGGTAAATGATTTGTTATATTTGGACCGCAATTGTAAATGTTTTCCAAATGAAAATAAGAAGGATGTCGTGACTATAATACTAGTAAATAATAACTTATAATTAGAAGTATCGTATGAAATCGATGATACATGAACAAATAAGCAAGCATGCAACAATTGTAATAAGTAATATTGTAAATAAAAATTATTGCCGAGGTGAATATCCTACATTGCTCTACATTTATTATCAGGTAACTGTTTATTTACATAATAATGTTATCGTCGATAGCCAACATTGTAGCTTAATTGTGGCACTTGTGCCCTAAAAAGTATTTAGCTCCATACATACGAGTATAAATATATGTACATGAAACATACTTACGAGGCCTAGTGGATTTAAAATTACCCATTCTGAACTATTTTTTTTTGATAATGGAAAGAAATAAAACTGGATAACATAGTGTCTTATTTTGTATAGATCATGGTGCTTATGGAACCTTTAGAGTGCGGGTCCGAATTACACTTCGCCGGTTTTTTCATTTTATGTGAACACGTCATGGACGTTAGTTAACTTTCTTATTATTGAAATATTATTTGAATGCAGTGATCTGTTTTATTATCAAGTACTGCTTCTGTATACTTGAACGAACATAATATGTTTTTGTCTGCTGACCTGCGTCTTTTTTGTGGGAAAAACATTGATGTTTTCTGTCGTGACTTTCCTCCTTTTTTGTTCGAGGTTTTTTGTCATTTGATATGACATATATTATATTATGGATCTTAAAAAACTATGGTAATTTAGGTTTTTCAAGATGCAAATATCAATGTATAGGTTTAAGGTGAAATTGACTTAATTCAATTTGACTTAAGACTTGTTAAGTCAATTGTGATGATTTTGTGGTAAACAATATTGTATTCATGCTCCTACATAAAAATGTAAATCATTTTCATCATTGTCAGTCATCACGGTTAAAACAGCAGGCATCAGTGACAATACGTTTGTTTTGAGTAGATCCCGACAGCTATGGCGTCTGTCGTGGTGACCTGTCACACAATAGAGATTATTTTATTTAGGCCGCGGCCAAGGGACTGATGGGACGGGACAGCAGACCTTACCCTGAATTAGGGGTTTGGGGTTTCGTCATAATATGCAATAATACAAATAACGGGTGCTGTGACCCTTCGCCGTAGGTATGCGAGGTCAAAAATCCTAAATTATAAATTGGCAGAAATGATCAACATTTGTTCCAAAAAAGTTGAAGAAACCAAGCTGGCGATCAGAAATGAAACTAAATGTAAAACTTTTTTTTGTTCTATTCTGATCCGCATACGTATGCAAAGAGTAATAGTAGATAAATCATAGTGTAGACTGTAGACTATAAATCAGACGGAACCAATAAACTTGCAGCAAGTATATTTATAGACAAGGTAAGACAAGTGTCTTATAATATTTTTTCGGCAAAAGTTCTTTATTGCTTAGCAATGCAAATGAGACGTTTTAAGGAAAATCAAATCGAGACAAACGAGATGGTATTTTCTGACGTGAGGTCGTTTATCTGACTGATTGATGTGTCCAAAAGTTCGAGTGTTGTGTCGTGAAGTGACGAGGAAACTCTACCGCAAGGAGTTGCAACGATAACAAACTTCACAACAGAGACTCAAATACGTCGTTAAGTACGGGGAGCCCTTAAACATTATTAATTTAAGTTTAGAACTCCACAAATGTTTCAATTTGTTGTATACCACAACAGAAATTTGTTTCGCTGACATTCTATTGTTCGCTCCCATTTCCGATATTTAATAAACGTGAAGCATTGTAGGAAACCTGCGACGAGATATATTTAGGTATAAAAAGCACATCGGTCCCCCTTTGTACGTCGTGATTGGTTGCGGGTAACAGGAGTGGATGTATACACGCATATGTTCAGTATTATTGTGTACGTCGATGTAATCATTTATATTTTTGCTCAGGTAAGGGCAGCTTGAGCACACTTGACTCTAATGATTGCACGGGTATAAGAGTAATATTTTTAGGACGTTCATTTTATTGGTTTTTTAATAAAAAAAACTATAAACGATGGAAGTATGTTACTTAGTGATATATTATAATATGGGGAGCTATATCCATCATAATACTATTTTTAAGGAAGGCGAGGTTTTATGACAGGAAAAAGTATTGCAATCAATCTGTGAAACAAAAGTAAAAAATATTGTTTTATGACGTATCCACTGACGGTATGAATATAATACGCTTTCAGTTTCGTCAAGCAAAATGATAGATCGCTCCAGATTCGCACTGTACACACAAAAAGGCTCCATTTAATAATACTTACTATATATATAATAATACTGTTGTCGTTATTATGAAAGGCGTAGGACGCGTAGGTACACGTTTTTAATAGTCAGTAAGATACTGTCTCGAATTTTTCTTTTACCTGACTTATCTCTAAGAAATTCAAAATTCAGACAACGATGTTTTTGTTATTTTTTATTGGATTATGCGGCGTTGTTATATTCAAATTTTCCTGTTATTTTCGGATTAGCCAGTTCATATTCTTGACACGCCATAGAAAGGAAGTATTTTATGAATTGTATTGTATCTTTCTCAACGGCGACACCTATAGTCTCCGGGGAGTTTACCTTTTTGTAGTTTGACCTGAAAGGAGATCGAGCTCAGCGCGAGCAGACGCTACTGTGTTTTACGATCGCTGAAAATAACAATATCGCAACGTTATCGAAACATTGTTATATTTTTAAAATATCGACACTTAAACTACATAGCTCGGTTTATGTAGTATGTACTTACAGCAAATAGAACAAAGCATGTTGTACTCACAGCAAATAGAACAAAACATGTTAACAAAACAAAATAAAATAAATTAGTCTCTTAACAATTGATTTCATCTTTTTGTGACTAAGTGAAGAGAGTATTTAAAATAGGTAAAGCATTTTTTGAATAAAAGATTCGTACACAACAAAGAAAGGAATCCTGAAAAGTTATTGAAGGTAAAACCAATTGATAGGTTGAATATTATTTCAGGTAACTAAATTAAAATGAACGGGGGTTCTATTCATGGTTTTTAAAATTGAATAACCCTTTCTTTCAATGCCAGCCTAAAAGTTAACATAAAATTTAATTACAGCAAAATCTGTAGATTGGTACTAAATAAAAATATATTATGCATCATGTCCCTATCGGATCGGGTACGTACACATCACAGACGATGTGGGATACATTTATTCAAAGTTTCAGGTGTATAGGTACATGTCGTTAGCAGTCACAAGTGATGAAGGTTTGACGGTGGCTCCTGGTCTGGTAAATACAAGCGAAAACTCTTTAAAATTAGATTCGATATCTCTTACAGTACTTACTAGTTTTGATGGAATCTCTAAAATGCGATTGAAAAAATATTCTTGCAAATACTATGCGTAAATATTTTTATCGCAGCATTGTGTATATTGTGCTTGGTCCCTGCTTTTAGTGTACCAAGGTGGTGATGATGTGTCTTAAATAAAAAGGTTTTTTATACATTTCCAATCCAGAAATCGCCTTCGAGGTACACATTTTTAAAATGAATTCATGAAGCTCCTAAAATATATGAAGCGGAAATTTGACTAATCCCTCAAAAGTGTGACAAGCCTATCACACGCGGTATGTTAATTTTGGGCTAAAGCGGATCGTTTCGTCAATATAGGGACTTCTGGGAACGCTGCTGTTGCCAATGAACTTTTTAATTTTGGATTTAGGGTGACTTTGTTTTGATTTCCACTCTCGAACTCTCAACGAGAAACTCGAACTCAATATTTAGCGTGAGCAACAAACAAGTTAAGCATTTGTTTTCTTCGTATCTGTAAATTTTCTGTTAGAAAATACTGGTGAAAAACAGTAAGACATAATCTCCCTATGCTAAATAATGGAGTCTAACCGATTCCAAATAAATTTTCATTGAATGTTAGTTAACTGCTTTTTAGTTTGGTGAATTTTGCTCCAGCTTTAGTCATCCTCATTTATGGAAGACAAAACTATTTTTTTTTTTTTTATAAAAGGCTAACAAGATGACCTCACTCCACCTGATGGTAAGCGGAAGTGAGATCCAAATATGAGGTCGACAGGCACAATAGATCGTATTGAGCCTGTCGCACTCACCCTGAAGGCCTGCTTAAATGCCGTTTCACGCCCCGCCTGAAGAGCCCGGGATCATAGGAGGGAGGGAAAACATGAGCTGGAAGGGCATTCCATGCCTTAATGGCACGGGGCAGAAATGAGGAGCTAAACCTCTTAGTCCGAGCCACCAGCGCCTGCATTGTATGTGGATGGCAGCGCTGTCCAGCACGTGTCGTTCGGGAGTGGAAAGGGGAGGGAGGGACTAGCTGGAATAGCTCTTCAGAACATTCCCCATTATAGAGACGGTAGAGAACACTTAGACCGGCAATGTCTCTACGTAGCTGGAGAGGCTCAATGGTTACGGACACCTCTACATCACCGACAATACGGATAGCACGTCGCTGCAACCTATCGAGAGCGTCGAGCAAGTATTTTGCGGAGCCATCCCAGAGGTGACAGCAATATTCCACACATGGGCGAACTTGTGCCTTATAAAGAAGGCAGAGTTGCACCGGTGTGAAAAATCGCCGCACTCTGTTCAGGATCCCCAGTTTGCGGGAGGCTGTTCTAATGACGCTCTCGATGTAATCCCGCTGGTTCAGGTCGCGGCGAACATCCATGCCAAGGATGCTAAGGCTATCCTGTATTGGTAAGGGGGTGCTCTGAAGAGTAGGATGGGAAAGGAAAGGAGACACTTTACTAGAAAAACACACACCTGTGTCTTCTTGGCATTGAACTCGACAAGATTGCATGAGCCCCATTCGGAAATGCGGTCCAAGACCCCGTCAAGCTCGGCGACAAGAAGGTTCCTCTTTTCCTCGGTTTCGGTCTGCTTTACCCCAGGTCTTCCGAAATAACGTGCGTGGACAGTGCTGTCATCCGCATAGCAATGAATGTTGCCTAGTGACAACATGTCATTGATATGCAGCAGAAACAATGTCGGCGACAGAACGGAACCTTGAGGTACACCGGAATTTATTGGGTGGAAACAAGAAGTGCGTCCGTCACAAAGGACACGAATCCTGCGTCCCTCCAAAAATCCCGCAACCCATTCGCACAAGCGAGGTGGCAGACCGTATGCCGGGAGCTTGGAGAGAAGCGAACGATGCCATACACGGTCAAACGCTTTTGCGATATCAAGGCTAACCGCCATAGATTCGCCATGTTTCTCCATAGCCTCCCCCCAGAGGTGCGAAACGTACGCTAGAAGATCACCCGTGGACCGTTTTGGTCTAAAACCGTATTGACGGTCATGCAGCAGCGAGTGATCCTCTAGGTAGCGGATGAGCTGGGCGTTAATTATCCGCTCAAACACCTTACCCAGTACTGAGGTTATAGCTATGGGCCGGTAGTTGGCAGGATCGGACCTGTCCCCTTTTTTGGGAACAGGTTGAACATTCGCCTCCTTCCAAGCCCGGGGCACGATGCCCGAGGTATATGAGAGGCGGTACAGGCGTGTGAGTACTGGAGACAACTCCGCTGCGCAAATTTGGAGTACTAACGCTGGAATACCGTCTGGGCCACTAGCTTTCCTTACATCAAGTGACTGCAACTCAGCACGTACATCACATTGCCTGATTCGGATCTCAGGCATACGAGCACCGCAATGTGAAATTTTAGGCGGTTGTGCTCCACCGTCATCGATGCAGGAATTGGCCGCAAAAAGATTGGCAAGCAGATCTGCCTTCTCCTGCGGTTGATGAGCTAGTGAACCGTCAGGATATTTCAGCGGGGGCAGCGAAGGCAGACAGAAGTTGGATTGCACATGTTTAGCCAGGCGCCAAAAGGAGCGGCTACCCGTGGGATGCCTAATGAGGTCCTGGCCAACACGTGCAACTCGCTGGGCATCTGCTCTGTTGTAGGCCCTTTTGGTGGCCTTGGTGGCTTTGTTGTAGGCTGCTTTAATCGAGGCAATATTAGGATCCCCAAGTGCATGAGCCCTGGCCCAGTTGCGGTACGCCGTCCGTTTCAGTTCAACGGCTGCGGCGCACTCACGACTGAACCAGAGATCATCTTTGCGACCGCTGGTGACATCAGTAAATGGAATGTAATACTCCATTCCAAGACTGATCTCACCCGCAATAGCCGCTGCACACTCCGTGGGATCACTTCCTCCAAAGCAGCACTGCCCCCAAGGGATGGATGCGAAGTATTCACGCATACCATCCCAATCTGCCGACGAGTAGCGCCACAGTCTCCGCGTCACCTCCACGGGTTGTGGGGAAGCGGTGCATGGCACTGTTGCACCCACCAGGCAGTGGTCGGAGGACCCCAGCGGGGCACAAACCGACACTAGGTACCCGGATGGGTGGCTCGTCAGCAGAAGGTCCAACAAGGAGGGCGCTTGACCGACAATATCAGGCATCCGGGTGGGCTGGAGTACCAGTTGCGTCAGGTCATGCGTGAGAGCAAATGCGTGGGCGGTCCGGCCAGCATGGTCTGTCTTAGCGGCGCCTTACCAGGTGTCATGGTGGGCATTAAAGTCCCCTAAACACACCCGCTCGCTATTGGGGAACCGCGCCTGAGCGATGTCTGCCGCTTGACTCAGATGGTCGAAGAGTCGAGTTGTCTCAGTGTCACCTTTATGGGACCGGTATATGCACACGTAGACTCTGCTCACAGAGCCTAAATCCACGTGCACACCAAGGATGGAGAGGGATGGGTCTTCGAGGCAGTGAAGACGGACACAACAGACGTCCGCCCTGACGAAAAGGCACACACCCGCCTTGGGCTGGAAGGACTCTTCCAGCTCATAGCCCGGATAGCGAAGGTATGCCGTATCGGCAGGGCAGCCAATCTGAGTCTCCGTCAGAAACAACATCGCAGGCCTCGCCGTCTCGAGGTGTTGGTGGACGGCGTTGAGGTTTGCATGGAGTCCACGGATGTTAGTGAACTCCACCTCAAACAGCGAGGGGGTGGGGAGTTGGGGTGCCGCTGTAGGACGATGTTGCGTTTGTTGTACTGCCATCGAGATTAGAGGGAAAGGGGGACGTGAAAGAGGAAACCATTGCTGCGGCAACAACGAGACAAGGCGTGGAGTCTCGCATTGGTATTGAGCTGTGCGGGTCGGAGTTGGCCAGTCCGCCGGACGGAAGGGCCCCCGTACCCCCCCGGAGGCGGACACGCCGGGTCCCACTCCGGGCACCACCCGGCACGACGAGCCGCTCCGGGATTATGCGCGACCTGGTGGGGCAGCCTTCGGATGTGGTTAGTCTCCGTTGGGCCCCTGTACTATGCCGCGGGCGGCCAGCGGCACCACCGTTTCTACGGGTCTCCTGGCCGGCGGGCTGACCCGCCGATTGATTGGCTAGTTTTCATATATGAATTATAGCCGTCGCAAGTTCTAAGCCTACAAGTATTTGTCGGTTTTTACTTTATAATTCCGAAAATTTGGATTGTTGGTAGAAACTAGCGAGCGAACATAATAATACGTTGGTAGGTTTATAGAAACTAGCCAAGACAGACCTTCATAGGCTACCACCATACATTATCTTATGTTATATGAAGATATGATAGGTATGTTATAGTGTTACTTATAAATAAATTTCAGGGTTGACCATTGAACTTGGCACCCATTTAGATCTCACTTCTTTTGTCGTTGAAGTCAACAACCAAGGCAATTATCATAATATTGAACTTGGCTCTCATTTCACATTTATGTTTTTGATTGGATATCATTACTTTTTGTAGAAAAGTATATATCATCGTAACGCCGTGGGTCCTTTGAAAAGGACAAATTCAAAACTAAAACTAGACTTTATAAATATAAAACAATTGAATCAGTTACTGTATTTTCCTACGTTTACGGGGTATAATTTTCTTCTGAGTGTTATTTTCTATATTTTCTTGTACCTTTGAAATAGTATCAGTAGGTCATAATTTTATACTATTGATGGGCGCTAAATATAAAAATAATAATTAATCCCAGTTAATAAAGTAGGTACCTACCCTAAGTAATAAATATGAAAACCGACTATAAGTACCTACTCTTAATTGTAAATAAGTAAGTATACCTAAATATATACTTAGTACTCTGCCTTCCCCGGTATATAGGCGTGATTAGGCACTAATTAGGTATTTATGTTAAGCGTTCATACTAGAACCTAACCTAATTATTAAAAAATTGCCAGTTTTATATTTATTCCTTTGTATTCATGTAATTACCTATCTGCATACCAAATTTTAACTCTCTAGGTCATTTGGAACTGGGTTAGAATTTTGATCTGTCAGTCAGTCAATGATAAAAATGATAATTTTTGGACATTAATATCTAAATAACTGTTTGAGATAAGCTTATGAAATTTAGAACACATATTTATCTCGCAAGTCACAATAAATGAGCCAAATTTGATATGTTTATGTGAAATAGTTTTTGATTTATGAGGGGTTCAAAAGTGGTTCCAAATGGTTCGTGTAATATTACACACGGTGCGGCTCGCCAGTTCTGTTTCTTGAACCTTGGCTTGACACGCTACCGCGTGTCTAGATAGCCTATGGTAATGCTTTTCGTCACACTAAAATAAAAGCGTCCGACCGATTCCAGCCGTGGCGGCCGATCTCAATTGAGATCAGCCAAGTGCGCATGACTATAATATTGTTACGACCACGAGAGACCGTGCAAGCGGAATTAGTCTTATCGTCGTTTGGATAAGGTCTATATTCGCTTGCACGATACTACGCTACACACTCTGGCAGGTTGTAGCGAGCTCTAGAGTGTTCTAAAGTAATAATAATAGTACGACCTTGAGAGACCGTGCAAGCGAAATTAGTCTTATCGTCGTATGGATAAGGTCTATATTCGCTTGCACGATACTACGTCACGCACTCTGGTCGGTCGGAGCGAGCTCCAGCGAGTTCTAGAAATTTCGATCCCCGCGAGAAGATTCTCGACGCCACGCGAAGAGCTGCGTCCTCACTGGGTATAAAAGCGGGATGTACGACGCGACGGGACAGTTCCGATTTGGAAAGCGAAGCGAATCAGTCTCCTGCGAACTAGAAGTGATCGAGTGCGTTACCTGCGAATAGTCAGTGTAATTCAGTGTTTTAGTGTGATTCAGTGGTTTTAGTGTAATTTAGTGTACCGTGTTTAGTGTTGTAATTAAGTGTTTTTAATTGTGTTTTTAAGTGTTTAATTGTGTAATTGTTAGTCGATAAATAAATCATTGTCTTTTGGTGACTTTTGGCGTATCTTGAATTTAACGTACCCCGTTCCCGCAACAATTGGTGTCAGAAGTGGGATTCAAGATGCCTCTTACACCACGAACAGAGAAGGAAGGTTTATCGTGGACACTGATGCCAGCAACACTGGCATAGGCGGAGTTCTGTCGCAAGAGCAAGGTGAACGGGAAGTCGTGATCGCCTATTTCAGTAAGTCACTTTCAAAACCTGAAAGGAACTACTGTGTGACTCGTAAGGAACTGTTGGCGGTAGTGAAGACTCTACAGCATTTCAACAAGTACCTCGTTGGAAGACAGTTTACCCTGCGGACAGATCATGCTGCGTTAAAATGGCTCTTGCAGTTTAAGAACCCTGAAGGACAAGTGGCGCGGTGGTTAGAGCAGCTACAGGAGTACAACTTCACAACAGAACATCGGAGTGGTAGAACCCATTTGAATGCCGATGCCCTATCAAGGAGACCTTGTCCTGTGGCCTGCAGTCATTGTTCTAAGACGGAGACTAAAGAAGAAGTCCGGATGATTACCACCCAGGGACTTGATAATGAATGGAGCGAAGACGCTATCAAAAAGGCTCAAAAAGAGGATTGTGACCTGAGGAAAATATTTGAATGGAAAGAAGTAGGTCAAAAACCTTCTTGGAGCCATGTAGCATCATCAAGCCCCATCACGAAAAGTTACTGGGCACAATGGGACAGTTTGGAGATTAAGGATGGAGTACTCTTCAGGAAATGGGAAACACCAAAAGGGGATCAAACGACACTACAGCTGATTGTACCCCGTAAACAGGTTGCTTCTCTACTGAGGTACATACACGATGGGGTATCCGGGGGACATTTAGGCGTGAAGAAGACCCTAGAGAAGCTGAGACAGAGGTTCTACTGGATACACTGTCGGGAGGACGTCGAAGACTGGTGCAAGAAATGTACGACTTGCGCATCAGTAAAGGGCCCACAAACCAGAAGTAAGGGCAAACTCAAGCTGTACAACGTCGGCGCTCCTTGGGAAAGAATTGCAGTAGATGTAGCTGGCCCCTTTCCAGAATCCGACGAGGGAAACAAGTACATCATTGTGGTCCAAGATTACTTCACTAAGTGGCCTGAAGTCTTCGCTACGCCTAATCAAGAAGCAAAGACGGTCGCCAAGAAGTTAGTCCACGAGGTAATTTGCCGATTTGGTGTGCCTCTTGAAATACATTCAGACCAAGGAAGAAACTTTGAGTCAGCACTGTTCCAGGAGGTCTGTCAACTGTTGGGTATGCATAAGACCCGTACTACACCAGCACACCCGCAATCCGATGGCATGGTCGAGAGATTCAACCAAACGTTGGAAAACCACTTGGCCAAAGTTGTGGACGAGCATCAACGAGACTGGGACCAGTACATACCGCTTTTCTTGCTGTCCTACCGATCTGCGATCCACGATAGCACCAGCGCAACCCCAGCAATGGTAAACTTCGGTAGAGAAATGCGGCTTCCGGTAGACGCGTTGACTGGGACACCGCCAGAAGCTCCGAAACCAGTAACCGAATATGCAGCTGACCTACAGAAGCGCCTGGATGAAGTACATGCTCTCGTTAGAGACTGCAGTCTAAAATCCAGCGAAAGAATGAAAACCCGTTACGACCGCAAAGCCAACACCGACGGTTTCGATGAAGGGAGTCTGGTTTGGTTACACAACCCACTCAGGAAGAAGGGCAAATCACCGAAGTTCCAGCCAAGGTGGGAAGGACCATACAAGATCATCACTAGGCTGAACGACTTAACCTATCGGATCAAACAAGGGACAAGAGGCAAGCCGAAAATTGTTCACATTGATCGATTGGCTCGTTACCATGGGTCAAATGATGCTCGGGACGAGCATGACTAAGAGGGGGATAATGTTACGACCACGAGAGACCGTGCAAGCGGAATTAGTCTTATCGTCGTATGGATAAGGTCTATATTCGCTTGCACGATACTACGCTACACACTCTGGTAGGTTGTAGCGAGCTCTAGAGTGTTCTAAAGTAATAATAATAGTACGACCTTGAGAGACCGTGCAAGCGAAATTAGTCTTATCGTCGTATGGATAAGGTCTATATTCGCTTGCACGATACTACGTCACGCACTCTGGTCGGTCGGAGCGAGCTCCAGCGAGTTCTAGAAATTTCGATCCCCGCGAGAAGATTCTCGACGCCACGCGAAGAGCTGCGTCCTCACTGGGTATAAAAGCGGGATGTACGACGCGACGGGACAGTTCCGATTTGGAAAGCGAAGCGAATCAGTCTCCTGCGAACTAGAAGTGATCGAGTGCGTTACCTGCGAATAGTCAGTGTAATTCAGTGTTTTAGTGTGATTCAGTGGTTTTAGTGTAATTTAGTGTACCGTGTTTAGTGTTGTAATTAAGTGTTTTTAATTGTGTTTTTAAGTGTTTAATTGTGTAATTGTTAGTCGATAAATAAATCATTGTCTTTTGGTGACTTTTGGCGTATCTTGAATTTAACGTACCCCGTTCCCGCAACAATATTATAGTGCACAAGTGTACGCGCAAACACAAGTGCACTCTCTAGTCCCTTACCCTCATAATTCGGAGAGACGGCAATCCGCCATGACCGATGAGAGGTCGGGCGCAGGACCACCGGCTTAACGTGCTTTCCGAGGCACGGGCGTTCAACCGCCAACTTCCTAACTCCGGGCTGAGTAATTTAATTACAGAAAAACTCACACAAATTTTGCCCGACCCCGGATTCAAACCGGGGACCTCTCGGTCCTAACGCAGCGCTTGCTACCTATAGACCAACGTGGCAGTTAAACTAATAGAAGTATAACGCATAGTTACTTAAAACCATGCCGACAAAATTCGTAGAACTCGTCGTTATCGAATCGTTCCTCACATGCCAATAGTAAATCCAATTTTATATTCCCACTACATTGAACATTAACAGACAATATCAGTAGGACGCGAACATGAATAAATCACGACCATTCCTCGAAACTGTTGCGTCTGGTCTGAAAATAATTCAACTTCAAGGTTGTAATACAGCATTTTCTTTCCTTCATTACAGTGGAAGGAACAGTATATTTTTAAACTGTTTGAGCCGAAATGGAGCCTTAACGCAATTACGGACGTAACTCAATTACTGCGTAAAATTAAGGGTAAAGCGGCCGAGAAGGAACAGTTACTCTGCTTTTAATGCGGTTTTCAGTGAAACGTCTAAGTCAATATTTTGAAGACAGCATTGCAATAAATGTTTACGGATTAAAATAAGTAAGATATAAACTCTTTTATTTAAGTACTAATTATCAATTTAAAAAAGATCTGTATAACGAATGACCGATAACATAGTTGCTATGTAAACGAGTTAGATATCTTGGGTGAAGCCTCTAAAAGAATTGTAAATTAAAACCACCTTTTATCGGAAAAAGGATTGAACTAAAACATCGGTTAAGCAGCACCCGATCCTATACCATTGAGGCTCGACACTCGACACGATTTTGTGAACCCAACTTTTAAATTATTCGGTGATCCTGTGAATTGGCTCTGACAGATAATGTCTTTGATCTTACAGACTCAAACTGTTGAAGTACGAAAATAGATGCAAATGTGAAAGTTATTTCACTTTCAATTTGTGTCACGGAATGGACACATGTATACCGGATGAACTTTGCTTTTGTGACTCATTAAAGCGAGCTGTAAAAACTTTTCATGTACAATAAAAGGTTCACTGGAGCGGGACTTAGTTCATGGCAGATTAAACAACAATTATCTTCAGACCAGTACTAGGAACTTTCTCAATACGAAATTCCAAAAAATATAAACTTGATTAATTTTATCTAAGCAGTCGCCGACTCTGAAAGCATGTGTAACTTTTACGCGTTTAAAATTTGAGTTGTTTGACTACACGCATGTACATCTTATCGTTATTTGTCTTTACAAATGGCGCATTAATTAGGCAGTGATTTTGTCTCTCTAAGGATTTCTCACATTTCAACAATCATGGTACGTTATTAACAAATTGAAACTTTAAGGTTATAAATATGAAGTATTTCTTCAAATATTAACTTGGGGTAGCCAGGCACTAGGTTATTTTTGGTTTTCATTTAGTTTTATAATTTTCCTCTATCATTGTTAAATAAAATAACGTTCGTTTGTTGATGTGTCACTTTGGAGACAGCATTTTTGTTCAGAATAATAAGTGTATAGGTACGCGCAATAAATCGATGTTTAGAGGACGTCAACAAGCCACAATAGATGTTTGCTGACCGACATGAAAACTAACTTTTATCAATATGATTGAAATTTTATGAATTTCGATAGAGAAAGTTTACGATCGTTGCCATTATACAGCGTTGTATTTATAATATGATCATTGGAGTCGTCGAAAGCTATTAGACTTTAAAAGCTATTCTGTCTGATCGGACTTTATACTTTCAGAACTAGAAAATATGACTTTTATTGTATTCAGGAAACAGCCTTATGAATTTATCTTATTTAGGTCCAATTTCATACAAGAAAATAAAAAAATACACTTGAAAACACACGTTTTAAGATAAATCATTACTTCTTCGTTCATTTCGGTATTTTCTTAATGTTTAGGTAAAAAAATCATGTCTAAAATAAAGGGAAAAGTGTTATAATATCATTCCAATACAACTGTATTGACATAACACTTTCCCAATGAACACATCTCGGGGCAAGTCCATCAATTCGCATTCGACGTGGCTATTGTCAGCGTGCAGTTGATGCGCTCTCCAGCCACGCCAGGCCTGAAAGCTGTCGTAACTCGATATGGGACGCGCGGTGCGAGGTTTCTCGCATGCTCTGTAATATTCCGAATTTCCGAACGTTATTCTTGTTAGTGTTGGTACTGTGCATAGGGAAAACATCGGCTCTCATTATTCTCGTGTACTACTACGGTTGCAAAGAAGAATGTACGTTGTTGTATGACCGATTTTGTTGAGTAATGATGATAAGTCAAAAGAAAACTTTTTATACTCAGTTCAGTGTTAGGTGGGAGACATTTTGTCGACCGGTTGCTGTTACCACCATACAGTTGTGTAAAACCCGCCAAGTGACTCTGACCTCTCTTGGTCAGGTCGCGTTCCGGGATCAGCACTGTACGAACCGGAGCCGGGGGGGACCAGTGTTGCGGCAAGAGCCGGGCCAGTGGAGTCTTAGGGGGTATTGTGCGGGCGGAGCGGGTCAGCCCGCCGGTCAGGGAGACCCGTAGAAACGGGGGCCCTTCCGTCCGGCGGACTGGCCAACTCTGACCCGCACAGCTCAATACCAATGCGAGACTCCACGCCTTGTCTCGTTGTTGCCGCAGCAGTGGTCTCCTTTTTCACGGCTTTCAGGGTGAGTGCGACAGGCTCAATATGGTCTATTGTGCCTGTCGACCTCATATTTGGATCTCACTACCGCTTACCATCAGGTGGAGTGAGGTCATCTTGTTAGCGTTTTTTAAAAAAAAAAAAATACTCTTTTTTTATTAACGCATGTCACCATACGTTATGTCATATATACGTAGAATGGTTTGGTAGGTAGAATATGTGGTATCCATATTCTACCTACAATTTCTTATCAAATATGCAGTTGACGGTCCATGAAAAATTAATCCTTTCTGTACATAATTCTCTCAAGGCTGTGCACTAGGTTAGTAGCTATTAGATATATGACCTATTTACACATAGAACAATGCATGAAGTTAATGGTATATCGCATTAATGATAGCGATTTCCAATAAAATAATAATAAAAATGACTAAACTAGGTTTTTCTTGTAAGATAATCAACGTGTGTTTAGCTTTGAGGCTTGACTGGTATTGCGTCTAAACACATACTAATTCGTTTGTTGTATATTAGTCAATTTAGCCAGGTAGTTACTTGTTTCGAAGTTACAATGTAATCTGCCTTTAAAATGTATGGTTGAAAGAATTCTAGGACTCAGACCGCTTCAAGGTATTTGAGTTGTAGTTCAAGATACTTTGGATAATGACCGGTGATATAAAGAAGTTATTCACAGTTCAAGGCTCAGAAGCTAATAATGACCTTTGGAGTATTTCAATGACGTTTTTATGTACATACCTACCTCAGGAATACCGACCTAAGTCGGAGAATAACAGAATAACAGGTATGTGTATAGTACCTATTTAGTAAATAGTATTTACGACCTATTGTGTTCATAGGAGCAAATCAATACGAAAATTGTTTTATTATTGTGTCGTATATAAGTATAATGTGTCCTTAGAAAGGGGTTTATTATAATTTTGGGCAAGCAAAAGTGGAAATAAACATAGATATAGAACTGGAAATATAGTCGTAGTTATAGCCCGTCAGGTACAGGTGGCACGATGGCAGCTGAAAACTTGTTGATAACGGATGCTTGACGTAGACAATTCGGAAACGGGGACAGTTGGGCCCAACTGGACTGGCTCGGTGCCGCATTGCTTTATACGACAAGAGTCGTTCCTTGTGGGTTCCTTGTCTAGTTGTGTTATTTATATATTCATGTTGATTTGAGTAAACTATGAACTGGTATTTCTGATATCCGTAAAAGATGTGCTTAAATTACCTCGCGATCAGATCAATCAATATTTGTGATGTTCATTAATATTATATTTATTAGTGTCGGAATAGAACTAGTTGTGTTGTAAATTAGACAATTCCGAAATGGTTTCTTTGCCTGCGATATAGAAGACACTACAGCCAATAAAAGGTGAATTTATATGCATGTAGGTATTACACAAAGAACATATCATTTAACCAGTACCTATACTATTTCGACATTGTCATTGCTTTCGATCTTATCTTAAGAAAATAAAAAAGGTTTAAATAAAGGTGACAAACCATAGGGTCAATAAAACCATTTAAAAACTATAAACATAACGAAACTGGTGATCAGTTGTTGTTTTTATCATTTATGATAACCGGTCACATTTGCGCACATTCTTATTATGTGTCCCGATTGGTAAATCGAATTTACAAACTCTGTTTGACAATGAAGCCTTTGTTGAAGTTACCGAAACAATCATTGATGGGTTCGAATTAGGAAACTGGGTCACATCATAATGTTGGCATTATCTTGCAGAATTTTCTTATTATTAATTTTATATGTAGAAATAGGCTGGCAAATTGACTGTTCCAAGTAAATTATTTAAATTTTTGAGTATATAAACTTGTTCGTTTTCATTTTTTTTATAACAATGTAGCATTATTGTGGGTTACCTTGATATTACAATAATAATATTAATATTGACATTTTGATATTTCTGGACTGTATTCAATTACTTTACAAAGTCTGCCGTTCATTTCTGCAAATATTCAAATATATGGTGCATTGCGACACTAAGCATTAAATATATTATGGTTGTTACCACATCCTCATAAGCAAAGTGGAATGTGCAAGTTGTTTTAGTTTTAATTGCTTAAACCTTTTAAAACACGCGCGGGCCTTTACCTCAGGGAGAGTCCACCAATAATTTTAAAATTTCAGTAATTTATCTCACGTAAGGTAACATACGTAACCCTATAGATATATATGTTACGGCTAATACCCGAAGTACGGCTAATACCCGAAGTGCGGCTACACCTAGGTTTAGCCGGCTAGAACTAGGTGTAGCCACTTACTCTTGGCTAAACCTAGGTGTAGCCGATTGTTTTCGGCTAAAACTAGGTCTAGCCTTCATCATGCCGGCTACAACTAGGTCCAGCCATTCCATGTCGGCTAATACTAGGTTCAGAGAATCCCTGTTGGATAAAATTTAGATGCGAGTCCCGCCAAGCCTTCCGTCCTTCCCCGCGTCACACTCAGGACTCACAGCATCTGCAGCAGCAGCGCGGGGTGGAGGGCGTAGCGAGACACGCGCCTCTGCAATATCTAAAAAAGCTCTGCCGATAGCATGCCGGCTATAACTATGTAAGATAAGGCGTCCGACCGATTTCAGCCATGGCAGCCGATCTCAATTGAGATCAGCCAAGTGCGCAGGACATATTATAGTGCACAAGTGTGCGCGCAAACACAAGTGCACTCTCTTTTCCCCTACTCTCATAATTTGGTGAGTCGGCAATCCGACATGACCGATGAGAGATCGGGCGCAGGACCACCGGCTTAACGTGCTTTCTGAGGCACGGGCGTTCAACCGCCAACTTCCTAACTCCGGGCTAAGTAATTTCATTACAGAAAAACTCACACAAATTTTCACCGACCGCAGACTCGAACCGGGGACCTCTCGGTCCTTACGCAGCGCTTGCTGCCAATAGACCAACGAGGCAGTTACGTACAGACGCTATGAGTCACACTCGCTAGTAGACCTGCAGTAGATCAGCAGCACTTGGTGCTCACAACCTGCAGAGGCGCGTGTCTCGCTACGCCCTCCACCCCGCGCTGCTGCTGCAGATGCTGTGAGTCCTGAGTGTGACGCGGGGAAGGACGGAAGGCTTGGCGGGACTCGCATCTAAGTTTTATCCAACAGGGATTCTCTGAACCTAGTATTAGCCGACATGGAATGGCTGGACCTAGTTGCAGCCGGCATGATGAAGGCTAGACCTAGTTTTAGCCGAAAACAATCGGCTACACCTAGGTTTAGCCAAGAGTAAGTGGCTACACCTAGTTCTAGCCGGCTAAACCTAGGTGTAGCCGCACTTCGGGTATTAGCCGTAACATATATATCAAATCATACAGCAATAAACTATAAAAGTAGTGTAAAACAAAAGTGTACTTAGTGATGATGAGGGACATATATTCTTAACTAGCTGTGCCCTGTCTCAGATGTCTATGTGTTTTTTTACCAAATTTCATCAAATTCGGATAATTGGTTTAAGAGTTATGGAGGAACATACATATACACATTGTCACACATACAAAAAAATTCTAAAAATCGTGAAATTAGTATCAGTATCATATATTGAGCCCATAAACACAATATCTCTGAAAACAAACTAACTTACTCCATAACCGTCCCTTACAGATTTATTATTAGTATAGAAGACACAATGTTGCAATCGAAGCAAAATGATGTGAATGAATTTCTTCACGATAAAAAACAGCTACTGCTGTGTTAGGAATTGAAAGTTTGAATAAGGCTACTGAAGCGCGCGGAGATGAGCACTTGATTCAAATGTACTTACTCGGAACTTCATCTCTTGAGTAGAAATTCTTTTATATTCTCTTGATGTGATGTCAATTTGTGTTCATTTATATTGATTTATTGCTAGACCAGCGATTTATGGTTTGTTATTGGCAAGCTGCCCGCTTCTGGTAGTATTGATTAATCTTCGCTAATAAATAAGAGAATGAGTCGTGAAATATTAAATACAAATAGATATGGTTTATTGCAATAAATAAAATAAAATCTTAGTTCGCTAGAAAATTTGATAATTTGACAAACTTCAATCAAAAATGCAGCCTCTAAATTTATATTATGTGACTTACACTTTTACTGGTAGTAATAAAAATTATACTGCAGCTACTATAAATAAATATTATACAACATCTAAACAGCTTGAATAGTTGTGTTATGGATAACAGAATCAACAGAGGATACACAAGTATACTTAGATTAGAAGAAACACCAATGTTTGTCACACAAATACAAATATTTGTCCCGGATGGGAATCTAACCCAGGACTCTTAGAACCTATGTAGCGAAAAAGGGTCACTAACCACTGTTCTACCGAGCCAGTCAATACAATGATAAGTACGTTTTGTTTTGACGAGTATGCAGATCATTTTGTTTTAATTTATTTGTATTTCTGTGTATAACTCAATCAATTACCGTTTGGACTGTTGAAATAGTATTTATTTATAATCGAGGTATAATCATCTACTTACAAAATACATTGGGAAAGCCGACACTATAGTGTCTCCATTCAAAATGAAAGATATCCAACAGTGCAGGTTTGTACACGAAATACAATGGTATCTTCCACTGTTGATCTATTTATTTATGACGTGGAAACAATGAAAGCCTAAAAGTGATACTCACGCGCTACGCAGTTTGGGACGACGTCTTTTATGAATGTGTTACATAAATAAGTGTTACACCGCGTCAGGCCGGCAATAATGACAACGACGGATATCTAGCGAAAAATAACGCTGCCGTAAGCGAAGCTATAAATCAGGACTACCTACAAGGAAGAGCGCGGACGGAACGTATTAAATTAACTTTTGTTCGGAACTGTGACACAGCCCGAATTTTAGTCGCATATAAGCCACAGATGGAAAAGCGACTTTAGTGCTGCAATACATTTTCCTGCTACAAACTGCGTTAAATTGTTAAAAAGTTAAATCGCTTGGTTTACTAGGTTAGGTACCTCCCTAATAAAGTTACCCTCGATTTGTGTCGAATGTTCTCAGAACTAGGTTATTACGGAATATGTTTTTCATAACGGTAATGATGTTATACAACAAGCTTTCGATTATTATTGTATGGTTCGATTAGATTGGTCAATAGGAAAAGCATGTCAATATTGTATCTAAATATAGAGTCGAACGAAATCGCTTCCTAAAAATAGATATAAATGAAGGATTTCTTTTTTTCACAATTGCTTGGAACAATTGTATATGGACGGAGCTTATATAAGAATAGTCATGTTTATATTTCTTGTACTGATACATTAGGCGACTTGTGCTGATACCTCAGTCAGACTAGGGACGTCCTCATTAAAGGAAAGACCCGTGGCGGGAGTTATTTCCACGTTAATGAAAGCGGTATTTGTTGTTTATTTTTACTAAGGAGGTGAATATTCTCAATGTTATCTCATCGTAGTACTTTAGTTGGAAAAGGCGGCGAAGCCTATGTACCCTCGTTTAGGTGTCGTCATCCAAACGTTTCCATTAAGCAGGGTCGAAGTCTCGGGGTTATTTTACGTACAATTGACTCCATGGAAATAAGACTATTTTTAGTAAGTAAACTGCCCCGTTTAACTAAACGAAAACTAAAGACCAAACTGAAACTTTATTTCTTAATTATTAAACACACACGTAATAGCTATATGCCTACGGCTGTAAATTAGGCAATAACGAATTTAATTACACAATGTAGCTATCAACATACAAAATTAATAAATGAAGGTAAAGTAATTAGAACACTTGTCATTGGACTATCATATGGGGCTATTACTTTTTAATATGTCTAATGCTCGTAGGCTAATTTTGCTAAATATATAGGCAGTCGGTTATTACAATAAATTAGTGGGTTAAGGTAATAAGCTACCTATTGATCTGTTGCCACGAGCGCTGCTTATGGATGATCCTAAGTGAACTTAAGGCTCTGGTTTCTGTAACATGTTATCATCGTTACTACAAAGCCCTTAAAAAGAATTACATTATAATTAACATCTAAATATTTTTCGAAAAATTGGTCTTAATTTTTTTTTTTAATTAAGTTTTACTTTATTACCTATGTAAAAATGTATAAAATTATTCAATAAACATTATTGTTTTCCATAGTTTCATAGACAAAATAGATTAACTATAATGACCTGTATTGTACAGTACACCCACTGTCACCCTAAAGGTCAAATCCAAATCTTCACAGAAGCAGGATTGTAATAATTTCCATATTATATTCGAGCCGATTCCGGAGTCCCCTCTTGGCGTTTGGGAAAGCCTTAAGGATTTCCCTGGTTGGCGTGAGATTTCTCGGCGAACTTTCCTCAGTTGGCACGTAAACGGGATTATGTCAGGACATATAGTATTCTGCCTTAAGCTCCTACGTAGCTTTTGAGATAGGGATCGATCGTCAAACGAGTGACAGCGATTTTACACGTCAATGCGTGCGTTTATCTACGAATACGATTGGTGTTAGTCATTTCTGACGTGACGTGTAACGTGATTTTCCTTCTACTTTCTGAATGAACTCCAAAAATATTTTTTCATTGTTCTTGATCTTTTGTTTTTAGTTAACTTGAAATATACACAATTCAATCGATTCAGTTATAAGAGTAAGTTCAGAATTTTCTGGTAAACGCACCTTTGGACATGTCGAATGAAACCTGATGACGAATTTCGGTAGTTTTAGATGTAAATATACCCATCAAACTATTTGCATAGTACCTATTATAATAGTAGGAGTTTATTCAGCGTTATAGTGATGATGCATCATTCCCGCAATATATTTAGTAACATTGAAGTGCTTACAGTTACGGTTTACACTATAGAGTTGGTTTGTTTAACGGCAACAATCCAACATACTGTGCAGAGGCCGAAGTGGCCTGAGGCATATATTAATTCAGTTTAGCCACCGACACGTCGAAGTGAACTTTACTCGATATTAGATAATCGAGTGGCCGACTCACGACGTGATGGGCCTTTGCTTAAGTACATAAGACATCGTTAGCGTCATTCATTAGATATTTACTTATCGACGGTCTATTTCTCTTGCCTTTCCCAAAAAAAAAAATACGATTGGACCATCCAAGCTTGGCGTATTGAGATATTGATTATGCTGATTTGAATTGGTTTGCAAGAGAGGGATGTCTATCTACGGCTGTACAGACAGTAGATTCCTGTTGTGCCTGCAATTCTGAGTGTGTACTTAAACAATTATAGCCATTTGGTTGTTAATTACTGGACTAAGTAATTAGACAGACATTGTGATAGAAGCTTTAATATGTACATTTACCATGGTGGAGGATTGAGTGTCGTAGTTAGGTATTACCTATTTTACGATGTAGGTACGAACATTCAAAATAGATCGGGTTTAAATATGCATGAGCTTGACAATATTTTTTTATTTTTAGCAACCTGGCTTCATTTTATATTTTATAAATATCGCGCAATTATGAAGCTTCTCTTTAATGTCTGCGAATGTTTGTTTAATTCACGGTAGCGCGAACTTTAGTCATTAAATTGTGTCGTGTGTGATGTCGTGTCTAAAATAATTTAGAATGCGAAATGAATCAACTTCCCTTTAAAAAGTTACAAGTTGTTTGGTCTGATTAGTGGAGGCAAGTCGATTCTCTTTTGAATAATAGTGTCCGAAGCTGCAGTTATTGTACTATCACCGGAAGAAGTTAAGAGACGATTTGGGTAATAGTTTCATCGAACTTTGTGCCTAGGAGGTAGGGTTGGTAATTTACTAGCAGAAAGGGCGCAATATAATTCATAAAAAAATACTCCTTTACCTGCTTTGTGAGAGTAAAAACATATTCCTACGGATTTTATATCTATTGTGAAAAACCAATGCGTGAAAACGTGAGTGTTTGTTCGCTGAGATTTATGATATTTGTATGTGACAGTGGTGTCGACAGTGTCGCTGTGAGAAACTTATGCGACTGATTTTGTTTTGAACAAGTATTTAAGATGGTCTTGCCAAAAAAAAAACAATTGATAGAAAGACGTAGATCTTCACGAAGGTAAATTTTTATTATTTATTTAATATTTTTAATTCTTAGCTTGTGAATGCGCATTTTTTCTTGGATTCTTTTAATCTGCCATGATAATTCGATAAAACTTATTAATTTTACTGTACTCTGCGTTGTAGAACACTATTAATGGCATAGCTACTTGGCTGGATACTAAACAGAAAGTTTGAACATTATGGCAGTTTAAAAGACGCTCCAATTAAAAATTTATATAATCAGTTTTGAGTGTGAAACCTAGACAGAGGAGACCTAGACAAGAAGAGCGCTAACTTGCCGATTAAGGTAGGTTACAAAAGCTTGTCACGTAACAAAAATAAATAAGTGACTATGATTACCTTAAACGTTTTGTCTTCTCGGGATGTGTGAGCTAAGAGCGCAAGTATGTAGAGTCTATATATCATTAATGATTGCGTTCGAGATTTATATTGTTTGCACGGAGTGCAGATGGCGCGGCACTGGAACCGCCGACGGCAGTCAATTGGTGCTCTGGACATGCTCGGTCAAGTTAAATCGTCTGCCTACACATACAATCACGCCTTTTTCCCAGAGGGTAGGCAGAGATCACTTTCAGCGATCCACTTTTCACCTCTGTGGGAAACGTGACGTGACGGGTTGAAGACCACGTCGCCGCCATTCTGCCTAGTGCAGCGTAATACAGACGCACCGATACTTCGGATAATTCATTATCATCATTAACCCACATACGTCCCCACTGTCTTTCCCCACTGGCCTTAGTCAACCACGCTGGCCAAGTGCGGGTTGGTCGACTACAACACAACCTTAGAATTTCATCGTAGTTGTGAAAGATTCTTCACAATGTTTTCCTACACCGTTAAAGCGTCGAACGATCGTACATATGTATGTATTTCAAATTTGAATAACACATTGGTACGTGGCGGAGTTTGAACTGGCGACCTCTCGAATGACAAGCAACGACCTTAACCACTCGGCCATTGATGCTAGTTAATTAACTAATTAACACTGTATAATTGCAGTTTATTTATTATTCTATATAGTTTTGGCATACATTTAGAGTTTTAAGGCACGCACATAGAGTTTAAGGGCATACCTACACACATGTATAAGGCTATAAAGCAGACACATGGAAATATCCTTTCTACATTATTTAAGTTGAAAAAAACTTATTATGTCAAGTTTCTAAGACAAACAGTTAAATACATAAGTTTGGTGAGCGAGCGTCTAAAACCGTTTGTTTTGTTATTCAAGTTTTCCTCACACAATTTTATGTGAATTTCTCAGGGTTCATAAAAGCTGTGGAACACCGATTTAATAAGTTTGTAGGTTTATAAACAACTTAAAAATGTATAGTTGTTTAAGAGGTTATAAATAAAACACAAAGGATGTAGATTATGATCAATGTGCTATGATTATAGAGTCATCAATTCTTTTGACGCGGTGAATGGCGTTACCCATGATACAGTCCTCGTATTTCAACTAATTTTAACTTCAGCGAAACCTAATACAATTTTTAATGAAAATGTTTTGGTAATGTGTACCAAATTTAACAATGTTAATTAGTTAATTAAACTGTCGTGGCCGACTTGCGTTCGATATTTATTACTGACACAATATAGGTAGGCCCTCCAATACACCCTCATGTTAAGCAGCGCAAATTAAACCCCGTGTGATTAAAACTCATATAAAATAAACGCAATTTAGGAGAACGCCCCCTAATAATTGGGTTCCATTTAATATTCCCCACCACAGAAAAAAAAATTGTAAGGGTATTTGGTAGATGTGTAAATAATATTTTTTTAAGAAAGGTGTTCCTGTTAGCATTATTTATTTCGCTAAGTAATTAGAACTTTCATAAAACACATATTATGAAGTCTAATGAGCATAAAAAAATTATTTAAATTATTTTTCTGAAAGAAAATTATTAAAATCGACACCAAAACTTGTAGGTTATTATATTTTAACACGTAGCTGGATACTGTAATCTGATCGTCATTAAAAGCCCTTAAAAGTTAAGTTCAGTTTAAATTCACTCAGTTGTTAATTTTAAGCTTAATTTCATACCAAATAAATAGTTTATCTATTTATCTCTTTTATTTTTAGATAATTTTTTTTAAAGAGAATACTACCAGAATTTATGCAAGTCGGGTCCTAGTAAGATTGTCTCTTTTTTGCTTGTGTATTAAATGTTAATTCGAGTTAAGTGTAGGTAAGGTTATTTCGGTAGTTAGTAGAAACTAAACATACAATACCTTTACTTAGGTACTTAGTCCATTGTCTCGTGTGTGTAAGAGGCGATGTTTTGTTTCGCATCTGGGCCCTGTGGTCTAGAGGACTGTTAAATACATTGTTCGAGGTAATGTGGTTTACCTTTCCAAAAGCCTAAAAGCATTGTAATGTCTTACGACGACATGAAACTTTATTCATTTAGCTAAAACATTTCGAACGATATGCCTCGTCCCCTGGCATGTATGTTCTACAGTGGCGAAGGGTGAATATTTTCAGAAGGGAAGCCGGAGTATAAAACTACTTACCAAAATAATGACCGATATACCTACACTGATGTTTATGTACTATAGTTCAAATGTTATTATTTATAAAACTGCATTCCGAGTTTAAGCATTGCAAGCATATTGGTCATTAACACATATCAGTAAAACCTGTGCTACTCCAAACTGAACTTTATTCCCGACAAAGAAGTAAACATAAACAACAAGACATTTTATTTAACTTACCTGCGCCTGCCATCCACATATTATACTTGTCGTAAATTTGATGTATGGAAACGTTTAAAAATCCATTTTTGCGTTTATCAAATGGTATTATTTGGGGTTGCCTAATTATAGTTAATCATGTTTATTGTTTACTAAACATACTTTTGCGAACGAAGTATCTTTCGATAACCATTTCTAACGAACGAACAACTACACGACAACGACACGACAACGACACCACAACATACAATACACAATACAAATTCAACAAACTTCAGCAACACAACAAATAAAATTCGACAAAACAAAACAAGTTGTTTACAAACAATTCGCACTATCCGCCATATGTAAAACTATTTTTTTGTCTAATTCATTCCATCAAGGACAGGCAAAGGGATCTAGTCCGTACAGCCTAGTCTACAGTAAATTGTTAAATATTTCGGCTGGAGCTATGTCTTCTTTGATTTGTGTTCATAAGTGAGCAATATTTTCAAGGCCAGAGTCACGATATAAAACTAAAAAGCCACGGATAATAATTAATCACGCGCCAGAAAAAAAATACGAATTAATGTATCCGTAATTCGGAACTAGGCTGTACAGGCTAGATGCCTTTGCCTGATGGGATAAATGAATTGTATTAAAAAACCTTTGTGGGAATCTACGTCACGAGTGTTCTTTCTCGCTTGCACATGTAGGTTTTCTAATTAACTATCTCTATCACAACCCGGTGGACATCGAGTTATTTCCTAGTACATTTGCGCGTGCTAAAACGAGACAAAGCATGACGATTAGTTCATAGAAATGAAAAGGACAGATGCTCAGTATGGGTGGTATGGGTGTTTTTTTTGTATGAAGAGGTAAGCCGAATTTTATCGGCTTCTATTTGGCATTATTTGCATTGCCTATGAAATTTTGTAGGCGTTTTGTCAATTTTAGCAATTTGAATGAAGTAAATGGATAATTTAACAAATAAAAATATCGTTGGCCCATGGATTCGATTTTTCGAAGGGAAGCCGATGGGAATCGGGTTATATGGACTCTTCGCCACTGATGTTCTATCGATCACATACTTTGTGTTGTTTGATTAATCAAAGAATTTCATAATGCTCACAATTTTGTTTGACCCTCTCAACGGGTACACCATTATTTGATCCATTCAAGTAATGGCATGTCTGCACGATTAACTGATCTTCAATTTTTTTTTTATTTCTTTTCAGCCCAATTACCTTGTAGATTGAAGCAAAGGAGAGAACCCAATCTTTGAGTACTTTTGACGAGCAAACCCCATTCATCGAGCGTATTAGTCTAATGACCGATTTCTCGATAAAGACTTCAGACTTTTGTTAAAAATACGTATTGAAGTACTAAAATTGTTTTGTGTTGAGAGAATTGGTATTAAATACGAAAAAAAAAACTTGACCTTAACGTATTTCTCGGGCAGAGAGGATAATTTGATTCTGAAAAACCACTCCGCCTTTATTGACGTTAATTACAACAACGTTACGGTGCATTTTCGTCATAAGGTTATTATAAAAAAAGTCTTAATTACGAAGACAACAAAAGAACACGAATAACGATGTCGATTACTGTAATAACATAATACTTATTATTGAGTAACAATATTTTATAAAATTCACCTTAGTTACGGATAAAATTATATAACTATTAAACAAGAGCCATTCAAGCGCTGGATAGGCAACATATCATTCGGACTATACCGATAGCGTGGTCGGTCATGCATTGCAACACAATCACATCACTATACGCCGCATATAGAGGTTCAATTGTCATTAAAGTTGCAGGTGCCTTAATTATGCACATTGCACCATTATTTGTAAGCACCAATACGTCCGTGTAATACTCCCGGATAGAGAAGTGATGTAGTAATTCCACTCGGTAGGAATGGGCGCAGTTGCCGTTTAGTTGATTGGCTGCACGTTTCCTAGCCACGTTGGAGACCAATTGCCGTAATAGATATTTTGTTGTCTACAGTATAGCAAGTGGTTCATGTTGAAGTCAATTCTATAAAGCGGACGGTTTCATGTGGAAATGAATTCTATAAAACCGACCGTTTTATACAGATAGAATTGGATTCGATTTAAGAATTATTGACAATCTAAAATCAAAGTCACTTTAGTTGAGTCTAGTAGATGGTTATTAGAACTAGACGTAGTAAGTTTCTGAGCTCCGCGTATATGTAGTAAATAATTATACCTTAAAGGTGGCTACAACGTATGAATAATTTGTACATGTTTGGTTTGAAAGATCATAAATAATTCACTTGACATAATACATATGTAGCTTATTGATTATTTTGATAATATCTCAAACGTGTTCATTACGTTATGTAAAATCAATTTCAGTTAAATATGATATAAAACGTAAGAAAACAGATAATTGTTCTGTTCTAAGCTTCTTTATTCTAATTTTTTGATTATTTATTCTATTGTTAAGTACTACGCGACTATTATGATGAAAAGTTAGCGTTTACAAAGGCAGCGATGAATGTGCAAATTGGGATTACAGTTCAAGTGAGTAAAGATTCGATGCTTCCGCAAAAATAGACACGCAAGTTTGATGGGACATTAAAATATCTCAGGTAGGTACTACTACATTAGGCGGCCATCATTATCGCCCTGAAAGAGATCCCAGCGATAATATCCGCTAGTGATTCTTTAACGCGCAACATTCGGCATTGAATGCATCGCGAGTGGAGCGACGGGGTCGCCACAATGGGTTCGTTTGGTTGATTACATAG
Source organism: Maruca vitrata (assembly GCA_039566165.1). Classification (NCBI taxonomy): domain Eukaryota; kingdom Metazoa; phylum Arthropoda; class Insecta; order Lepidoptera; family Crambidae; genus Maruca; species Maruca vitrata. The sequence continues at coordinate 10,359,031 of CM076917.1, read as the reverse complement.
CTCGATTTCATTGTGTCGTTTCGGCTCAATGCTGCTAACAATTTCAATAGATGCGTATCAATTTCTGCTAAGTCTACAATACCACAATGGGTCTTCAGCGGACGATAGTTCGAACGTTTGTTGATACGACGAAGTTTGTCCCACATTTCTCTTATTTGAAATTCTGTAAAATAAATTCAACATACATTTTCCTAACTGGAACGTTAAGGTATTTTGTAGTAGATATCACTACAATATGCAAATTTTCGTGTAGGTATAGTGTGATATAGTGTTTGTTTAAATCGTTTATACACACCTGTGGGATTTGGTTTTGTTTATATAAACCCAGACTTTCTGCAAAAGTTCGCTTTCTAGAAACCTTTGAATATTGGATTGTAATTTCGATCGTAAGATGTAACCGATTCGACATTCAAACACTGTTCATGTTTGAAGAGGTTGGAAAATCGGTTAAACAATTAGAAGGTGAGTCGTAACGGATCGTAGCACTACGACTCGTAGCACACAAATCGACCACATCGGGCGAGGGGAGTAGAATGGAATAAACAGGAGTTGTTTGTGCCTCTACCATAAGTACTGCAGTGCGAATGCTGGTATCGGGTATTGTATTGAAATATCAACGAAATTTTTATTTGAATCGTACAAACATTGTTTTCACAATGTGATTAAAAAAGATCTTATCCGTTGTTTTAGATTGAAATCAGAGTAGTGAATATGCGGTATTGGTCCAAGATCCCAGAGCTGCCAGACATCACTTATTTTCTAATGGACAAAATATATACGATTGAGTAGTGTTGGGGTGTACTATCATCATATGACTAGTTGCTACCTTGACCAGACGGCCATTTTTCAGATATCAACCAATCAAGGTACATAGAAACACTGCTCACCTCACTTAAATTCTGATGGCTGATTTTAACATATATTTCACACAATATCATTAAAAATCAGGATTCATTACTCCCAGACACATGCGGTCGGCGGTTTTACCTTACAGACGCTTTAAAGCTATGAAAAAATTTTTACTTTTACTTATTTTCTCATGCTTGATTTTTATATATGTTATTCAAACAACTAAAAAGTGCTCATCTGACCGCAATAATTATAGAATTGTACCTTACAAACTATTTTATTAGAAAAACTTAACTAAATTTAATTTTTAAAAAAAAATCTAAAAAGTTGGGTCTGGTGAATGTTTGGCCTCTTGGAACGGTCTGTCCGTTTGCAAAACGTTTTAAAATAGTTGTTTGAATAACATATATAAAAATCAAGCATCACAAAATAAGTAAAATTAAGTAAAAGTAAAATTTTTTTCATAGCTTTAAAGCGTCTGTAAGGTAAAACCGCCGACCGCATGTGTCTGGGAGTAATAAAACCTGATTTTTAATGATATTGTGTGAAATATATGTTAAAATCAGCCATCAGAATTTAAGTGAGGTGAGCAATGTTTCTATGTACCTTGATTGGTTGATATCTGAAAAATGGCCGTCTGGTCAAGGTAGCAACTAGTCATATGATGATAGTACACCCCACCACTACTCAATTGTATATATTTTGTCCATTAGAAAATAAGTGATGTCTGGCGGCTCTGGGATCTTCCTCTATATGAAATTATTTGAGTTTTACATTTGCTGGAGTGTATAATTCTTTACTGTCATTTCCTATACTTGTACTCTTAGGCGGGTTGACATCTAAGGAGCGAGCCAGAGGTGAGACACGATCCATTAGCATTTATATTAACCCTTAACAAAACAGGTTTGTGGAAATTAAAGTAAATTAGATTATAGCCGCACTTTCCCCGTATAAATATTATAGTATCCTTCTTTGAATGCCCGTGAATAAATTAATGAAATTAGTGATTTTGTACTTTTACTTTGTTTTGCAAGATCCCTGAACCTTTTTGTGACCGCTCGTGACGTTTAATTAATTTGATTTCACCACTTCTTTAGCGGCGTGCTTACGATTTTATTGTTAATCACATTTTTCTTATTAAAGAGAATTTTAATTAGAAATCACTGCTTGAGACACAAAAGGTTCTTCTAAGTCAGAATGCGGGCATTTTTTGAAATAGTTGGCCATGCCACGAGTTTAAATTATGTGCCAATGTAAACAAGAAGTCGTTAAGCTATGCATGCTTGGACAGCGTTTGGTCTGAGATACCTATAAACACACGCTGTTCACAAACATAAATATTTTCTAAATTCCATCTTATATGTAAAACACTCCGCAGTTTTCTTAGAAGCTTCGTGGAGTAGATTAACTCTAGACTAAATAAACCAATCAACTGCAGCTGTAGCAATCTAAATAAATTAGAACGATCTTTAATCTTAGCGATGGAATCTTGTCAGCTGATATAGAAGAAACTTAATTTAAAACTTCGTTTCGATTTATAAACGACCCTAAACGTTACGGTTAAGTCGTTAGTGTTTAATTAGGACTGAAATAGTATAACTAATTAAGAAATGACTCGCCAGCCGTAAGCGTGTTTGCAGGAGTCTAATAAATGCAATAGAAGTTGGTAGTGGAACTTGTTAATAGTTCCTCTCATACTTTTGCCCTTCAACACAGGTTCAACTGGTTCCTGCGATACTTCGAGTTTCCTCAACACAACAATAATAGTTTATCATCTGCATCTAACTTGCCTTATTCATAATATTGTTGTGTCGGTTCTTATGTAGATTGATTTATTTTGTTACATTACATCAGTAAGGTATTTATCATATCATAAAAACGTCTAATTAAAATTTAATATTTAATCATCAAAATTCTATTTGAGATAAAATACTATGAAAATGATTTATGTTTTATTTTATTTGTACATTAAAATAATGACTTTGAAATATATTTAACTTTTTCTAATCACAGTTAAGCATTTAGGATCTTAGGTAACACGTAGGTCGTAATAAATCTACCTTAAGTCTGTATAACAAACAAAATCTTTTTGGTATTATCGTTGTATCGATTAGATTTATATAAAGTTTATTTACCAATCTAAAACTTGTCAGTGTTTCAGTGCTTAGGTGCTATAGACAGACTTGATCGTCGATTGTGTACCTAGACACGTATTCAGGTAATCCCCATGACGTTGCGAGTGAATGCACGGTGACTATTGGGTTTTGTCTGGAGAAAGGCACGAGGCACGCCGCGGCTTCGATCGCGGCCCTCACGCAACCTTCGCAATCGATAATCCATTGACCCCTATAATATGTCCCGACGAGACCATAAATATATGAAACCAATTTTATGACTAAATGTAGGACGTCAACACGCCGCGGTGCCTCTAAATTATGTGTTTATAGGTCCGAGCAGACCGGCCAGGTAATAAAATAACATCGTGTTTAATATTTTTCAGTTCATTTACTCGTTACCACGGTAGATAGTGCCTATAATTATTTATTTCCAGCCAGGAATTGTGGGATATAGTTACAGATGGGAAAACATTATGGTCATTTTGGACATATGTTGTACCTAGTTATATAAATTACTAGCTGTGCCAGCGACTTCGTTCGCGTTTCCCCCGTTTTTTACACATTTTCGATTGTATCTTTGCTCCTATTGGTCGCAGCGTGATGTTATATCGAGGAAGGCTTTAGGCTAAGCCTTCCTCGATAAATGGTCTATACAACGCAAAAAGATTTTTTCAAATCGAACCAGTAGTTCCTGAGATTAGCGCGTTCAAACAAACAAACAAACAAACAAACTCTTCAGCTTTATAATATTAGTATAGATGAATACATTCGTCAATATCACTTTGAAATCCTCTTTTAAGCAACTTCACACCGAATCCGATTAATGTATGTTATATTACGTTTGTATATTTGAAAAAGGTCGTACACGTTTTGGGATCGTAATTGCCAATCAGAGTCATTACTTAGCGATGTAAATGGGAATTGATATGATTTCCCATCGACCTCGTTAATGGTGCGCATCTATAACATATATCTATTACACGAGTCTGACTTCAATTTGATTGTAATTTATGTAATTTGTATCTAATTTTATTTCGCATTTCACAGTGACATGAATTATCATCGACGAATAAAACAGTTTTAATTTCTGGTGCACTCTTTAAATCAAATATTGGTTTTCTTTTTGCAAAATAATGATGATGAAAAACTAGTAGATAAAATTATGCTCAATTTATAATTAGCTTTTATGTGAAATCATCTTAATCATTCATACATTTAGACTGTCATTGTAAAGCAGCTTTTGTATGACTGCGGAAATTTAAAATAGGAATACAAAATGTCTTTCTTGAATACATAAAATTTGTGCACTCATAATATTTCAAGCAAGTAAACAAGTAGGTTGCGACACAAGCCCGGGACAAACAACTTAAGTCACTCCCCGAAGTAAGTACCTACTTACACGTTTTATTAAAATTTGGATGAGGTACTTATGAGATGAACGACTTGTGAGATTTTGATACAAAAAAAAAATAAAGCCCTTTCCTCCTCCTCGCGTCGCTATCCTCATTGCTGAGGGTCGTGATTCCCTAGATGCGGGATGATCTTGTTCCGGACAATTTTTCGCCACTTATTCCTCTCCTTGGCCGAGTGAAGAGCCCCGTGTAGACTGGTGTCCAAGGTTGTTCGAATCTGGTCCGTCCATCTAGCTGGGCTACGTCCTCTTGGCCTTCTGCCGTCAACCTTGCCGGTGACCATGAGTTGCTCAAGGTTGTTCCCTTCCTTTCTAGCGATGTGACCAAAGAACTCAAGCACTCTTTGAAGGCAGACAGAAGAGAGCCGGGTCTTTACGTTAAGTTCATGCAAAATAGACGCATTTGTGCGGAAGGCCGTCCATGGGATTTGAAGCATTCTCCTCCAGCACCACATCTCAAACGCATCAATGCGGTCGCGGTCAGCTTTCTTTAACGTCCATGTCTCGGCCCCATAGCTGAATATGGAGAAAACCAAAGCCTTCACTAGTGACATTTTAGTTTTTCGGGAGATGTTACGGTCACTCCATATTCCTTGCAGTTGGGTCATAGCATTTTTAGCCATCCCTATGCGTCTTCTAATTTCTTTTTCACATGAACCATTACTGCTTATGTTAGCTCCAAGATAGACGAAATCCTCAACCGTTTCGAGTTTGAGAGCGCCCGTGAAATGAAGCTTATTACCGCGATCAACCACCATAAGTTTGGTTTTACTGAGGTTGATTTTAAGACCCATTTCTAAGCTGATCCTCTCCATTCTTCTTAGGATGTCGACCATTTCAGCTTCGTTTGCAGCAACAAGGGTGGTGTCATCTGCGTATCGAAGATTGGAGATCGTAGTACCACCTATCGTGACTCCACCGTCCCAATCCTCGCATGCCTGTCTGATGATGTACTCTCCATAGATGTTAAATAGAATGGGCGAGAGTATGCAGCCCTGCCTGACACCCTTTTCGAAATTGAAGGGTTCGGAAGTCATATTGTCAATCTTTACGATTCCCTGGTTGCTCAGATATAGGGTCTCAATAAGTGCCACCAAATGCTCGGGCACTCCCATCTCCCTCAACACTCTCCAGAGGTCTGACCAGATAACGCAGTCAAAGGCTTTGCTGTAGTCAATGAAGCATAATACGAGAGGAGCATTGAATTCATATGATTTCTCAATCAACTGGCGGATGTTCAGAATTTGCTCTCGAGTGCCCTTGCCCTTGACGAAACCGGCTTGCTCCTGCGGTATCTGCCAGTCCAAGAAATGACGGATCCTGTTGTTGATGATGTGTAACAATACTTTGCTGGCATGAGAAATCAGAGCTAGTGTTCTGTAATTGTCACATTTCGCCGTGGAGCCTTTTTTATGAAGCGGAAGAATTACAGACTTCTGTCCAGTCGCTAGAGCCACTCCCCTTTCTGCCAGATGTCGTTGCAGATTCTGTGCAAAGCACCTATTCCATTCGGTCCCATTGCTCTTAAAATCTCACTTGTAAGCTGATCAGGCCCAGGAGCTTTTTGGCTTTGAGGGCATCCAATGCGGTTGTTACCTCTGATCGCATAATCGGAGGCTCAAAGCTCAGGTTGTCCCATGAGATCTTGTTATGAGTGGGATTATCGCCATTGGGGCTTCTATAGAGTTGCACACAGTAGTTACGCCAGCGGTTAGTTATTGCGTCCAGACCTGTTAATGGTGTGCCATCCTCATCTTTGGTAAGCGCTCCTCGTTGGTGATCGTAGTTTCAAATAAAAGTTTCCGCCGATTTTTTTTTACAACCGTGCATCAATACAGTGCAAGTTATTTGAAGTGCATTGCGTGAACCTATCTAATACAAGAGTGTTTATGTATGACTTGCATATTGACACGAAAAGTAGATTACCTATATATATAAGTACATAATTTGTGCACTGTGGTTTACAGAATGAAATTGCATTGCATGCATGCATTGCAATATCACCGTTGATTTTCTTTGCTTTGGTTGCCGTTATTTTGTAATAAACAGAATATTAATAGGCAGGTTTTATAAATTATGCCAATACTTGTGCCAGTGTCATTTACTCAAAATAAAAAAATATTAATAAAGACAAAGAAAGCCCCTGTTTTTTTTATTACAGGAAATGTTAATATATTATAAGCACTTTTGAGCAAGAGCTCCCCGACACGACGAGACGTTTGGGGAAGAAATTGCGGCGTAAGCACAATAATTTACCGCAGATACAAAAGATTTACCTTGTGCTTAAGAAATTTGAAAGCAATTTAGAAAGCATTATTACAGATTGGTATTTCTGTTATAGCGAAGCTCACGTAAACGAAGTTTATTCAAGGTGTTTGCGTAAAATAAAAGAGTTAGAGCGCTTTGGAACCTTATTTAGGATCGGAAAGGTCCACATTCGATGCAAGGAAAGACTGCGCTAATATTTCGTTCAAACTTGCACGAGAGTACAATTTTAAAATATGGCGAACAAGCTTAAGGTCAAGCTTACGGTCCTTCTGAGAATAACTAGCGGCTACCATATTCTGAGGATGTAAAGCCATTTATAATGCAAATACCGAATCGAACCCACATATTGAAAAAATATTATGTTGTCCCTGATAAGCTCCCTCTTTCAAAGTTAATACCAATCCAATATTGGAGGAAATTGCTAAAAGGTCGTGCATTTCATCCCGCATCACGATTACGATCGCGCGAGAGACGGCAAAGACACTCATGGACGGCGAGCAATAACATTTTATGTGAGAATAAAACTGCATGATCGTTATTTGTATTAGAAATGTCACATATGCGGGAAGCGTTGCGTAGCAGCTGCAATCTCGTTGAGAGCCACCTGTCACTTCGGTAGCTCGCTTTAGCCATAAAACACGGCCCAGATAGCCTGCGATACCTACGACTGATCTCATTTATTAGCTCTGTAACAGGTGCGAAGTTGCCCGCTACTTTATAGGTGTCTTTGTAGTGTGATTGTTGGCACAACTTGGACCGTTTGTAAAGCTCCACGTTTACGCTTGACTTACCTCAGGTAGCGCTCAGCGATGAGTTACGGAGCGTATTTTTCAAATGTAGTATAAAATATTATGTATGAAGTTTTCTCTATTAGCGAAATCATGATTAATTGCATGAATTCTACTCTTTTGTGCAGCAAACGTCACGGATACATTAATACTATAGTAAATACATACATTTTTTATTCGATTTACATGACAATGTGGCAATATCTACTTTTGACTTTGTATAGAACAACTTCACTTTGAACTTCATGTTTGAACGAATTTGAATAGTGCTCCGGAAACTTTTAAGTAGGTACCGACGAAGCATGAACTTATTTGAATTTGGGTGTCTTCAGCGCTTTGAATGAAGATATTGAAATCAATAATCGTCCAAGGACAAAGGTGTCAAGACGAATGTTATAAGTACTTAATTGCTAGAAGAAATTAAAAGTACCTTGTGAATATTTTATTTCACACTTGAAACTTGTTTTAAAAATAGAATAAAAAGAAGGTATACAAAAGGGTATCGTTGTCTACCCTTGAAAGCATATTTCTTTACGTGAAGAACTCCATAGGTACTTACTGTGGGCCGTTGGGAAATCGTCAAGGTGCTAAAAAAAGTGCACGAGAGGTTTTGGCATACAATAGTGATAGGCCGTTGAAGGTGTAACTCTGCTATTGATTTGTCTCTTTTTGATACGTAATAATAGCAATTCGAATGATCTAATTTTATCCCAATGCACGCGGAGCGAACCGATTCAGTTTCGCGACAAGTGTCTGCTCTTTTAAGTCATGAAACGGTAATAAACTTTATTATTAGTCACGATATGACCAGATCTGAGGGATCGCATTTTGGCATTGTTTGAATAGGCGCAATTTGTTCAATTTTGGGGTACACGCTTTTATTACCAAGTACAAAATGTTGGTATTTAGTCCCTAAAGTTCGATCCCTCTTTTAATTACTAAGTATTTTATGAAATATTTTCAAATCTGTTAGTGTATAAGATAAAGTTTGTTGCTAATGAAAGTTAGGATTTGTCTATCTTCATTACGGTCGTGACAGCAACTCTCTAACTGTCAATTCATTGATTGAAAACTGATTTTGCCTTTCAGTCTCGTTTATTATTCATTAGCTATATATATTATTGCAAATAGTTGTCATTAGTTTATACTATGTTGTAGGTACCCACTGTTAATATATATTCGCAATAAAAATAAGATAGGTAATTGTTTTCACCTCGCATACCTATTCAATTTTAACTTTTTACAGCATAGTTTTTATAGCACAGTTCAATGAGAAATGGCTTGTAGGATAAGTATATGTGTATATTTAGTACTCGTATTGGTTGCACTTTTTATACTATACTAGTGGTCCCGGCGAATTTCATACCGCCAATACTATAAAACTTCCCTGGACTATCACGAACATTTTAAAACCAAAATTACCTAAATCGGTCCGGGCGTTCTCGGGTTTTAGTCAGACTAACGAACAGCAATTCTTTTTTATTTATAAGAAGACTAGTGGTCCTGGCGAATTTCACGCCGCCAATACTGATTATTTTTCTATATTTTCTCATTGAAACCTTCCCTGGACTACGACGAACATTTTAAAACCAAAATTACCTAAACCGGTCCGGGCGTTCGCGAGTTTAAGTCAGACTAACGAACAGCAATTCATTTTTATTTATAAGAAGATTAAATATGATTTTAGTAATACAACCTACGAGTATATTGGTCCACATTAGTATAATTTATCACTATTTATTGGCAAATATAACCTACAGAAAACTTAGTCCGATAGGACTAAATATACCTATAATATAGTTTTATTCTTAATTAAGAAATTTGGGTCACATGACAACATGGTTTTATGTTACATGTGCTGTGGGCTATTGCCTCGGGCGAGGGTGTGGCAGGAAGCAATCAGTGTCGATGAAATTCACCCAATGTGAACCGATGTCTGCGTAAATTCGTCGCTTGTACGGCCGGCCGCACCATGCGGATGTAGGTATAAGTACAGCAGCTATAAGTACGTAGTGCAAGATATTTTACAGTTTAAAAAGTTGTGGCAGTGGATCTGATCTAACTATCAAATCAGTTAAATGGATGTGGCAGTAGATCTGAATTAACTATCAAATCAGTTAAATGGATGTGGCAGTAGATCTGAATTAACTATCAAATGAGTTAAATGGATGTGGCAGTAGATTTGATGTTACTATCAAATGAGTTAAATAGCTGTCTTAGTGGATATGAAAACGAGTTTAATGGATGTGGCAGTGGATCTGATCTTACTATCAAATGAGTTCACTGGCTATCGTAGAGGATACGATCTCACTATCAAACTTGTTAAATAGATGTGGCAGATATGGGTGAGGCTACCAAATGAGTTAAATAGCTGTGGCCTGTCTCGTATTTGCGTATTCTCTCTAGATTATTTGTATTTTTCATTTACAAAAGCGGTTTTCTTGTTTAAGAAATAATCAGGTCGTTGATTAAATTATACCGGACAAGCGGAAGACAAAAGACACACTTTGTAGCAAAGGAATTTTGCATTAGTCTCTTGTACTATACAACTTGTTACAACAAATATTTTCGCTTAACGTGCCTGAATTCAAAAGTAAGATTAGATATTAGGTATGTACTATAAAATATGGGACTTTAGCTTAATTAAATATACTTGTCTTTATGCATTTATGAAGGAAACTTAATACGTGAAAGCGTTGCATTTCACAATCATCATGTTCCAAAATTTCTCAATTAATTTAGATGCAAGAAAGTTTGTATAACGAAATATTCGGGGACCACAATGCAGCCATGTAATAGAATTATAATCGAATGACCCGCCAAAGTGCACTTACGTGGTAACCGGCAGTAACAACATCAGTTTTATGTGCCACATTTGGTAGAACACGTGATTGTTATCGTGGCAATTATGATTATAGATAATTCCGTTGACTTTACTTCTGTAAACCGTATAGACTATGAGGCTTGTCTCCGTTCACACAATTTATAATTCAAGAACGGCTGATCCGATTTGTCTAAAATTGGTGGGAGACAGTTTAGGACCATGGAGACGGACATCGATATTTTATGTACCGTTTGGGGTGAAATAAAACGACTTTACGCGGACTACTTTATGATGTAGATAAATCCGCAGGATTTAGGTACCTACCTACATGTATCGCGTCCGTTCATAGATAACTTTTTTACTTTGCGTTTATATGTAGTTGAATTTGTAAGTTGTATTATACCTAGTTATTAAAAAGCCTCGATGGCCGAGTGGTTATGGTCGTTCCTTGGCATACGAGAGGCCGCCAGTTCAAACTCCGGCACGTACCACTATGTTTTGAAATTTGAAATTCATATGTATGATTATTCGACGCTTTAGCGATGAAGGAAAGCATCGTGAGGAAATCTGCACATTTACGATGAAATTCTAAGATTGTGTAGTCGACCAACCCACACGTGGTTTACTAAGGCCTTATCCCCCTATTTAGGGTAGGCCCGTGCCCCAGCTGCGAGGAGATATATGGGCTGATGATCATTATAGTTTCTATCGAGTTCGTCATTGCAGCAGTTTATCGACGTTTTTTTTTAAACCTGGCATTTTGTAAAGCCTCTGTGGACAAGGCTTTTAGATGTCAAGGTCGAGTAGTTTCTATCATGCATTTATAATATGTAGCTTATTTTATCAACTACTGCTGTCAACAGTAGAAAACTAGTGTTTGGAGTTCTATTGCTTTTGTGACGCCGCGCTGAGCCTATTGATTGATGTTCTAGATAAGCAGTACACAAATGTAATAATATAGATTTGATTTACGGTTTAGGAATGGTATTTTTAGCTTGTTCTTTTGTTTATTTATATGTTACGGCTAATACCCGAAGTGCGGCTACACCTAGGTTTAGCCGGCTAGAACTAGGTGTAGCCACTTACTCTTGGCTAAACCTAGGTGTAGCCGATTGTTTTCGGCTAAAACTAGGTCTAGCCTTCATCATGCCGGCTACAACTAGGTCCAGCCATTCCATGTCGGCTAATACTAGGTTCAGAGAATCCCTGTTGGATAAAACTTAGATGCGAGTCCCGCCAAGCCTTCCGTCCTTCCCCGCGTCACACTCAGGACTCACAGCATCTGCAGCAGCAGCGCGGGGTGGAGGGCGTAGCGAGACACGCGCCTCTGCAGGTTGTGAGCGCCAAGTGCTGCTGATCTACTGCAGGTCTCCTAGCGAGTGTGACTCATAGCGTCTGTGCATAGTTGTAACTGCCTCGTTGGTCGATTGCCGACTCACCAAATTATGAGAGTAGGGGATAATAGAGTGCACTTGTGTTTGCGCGCACACTTGTGCACGCATATGACCTACGCACTTGGCTGATATCAATTGAGATCGGCTGCCATGGCTGAAATCGGTCGGACGCCTTATGTTACATACTTAGTTATAGCCGGCATGCTTTCGGCAGAGCTTTTTTAGATATTACAAAAACATCCAATAATTAGAAACCAAGGTAGTTTTTCATTCTTTAAATAAAATTGTAATAAATAACACATATTGTTAGGAGTAAATTGTTAAGTACAATAGGAACAATCAGGAACATTTTTTTAACAACAGACAATAGTTGCATATTATAATTTTAAAGAATATAATTATAAATCACAGGTTTATAACGTAACATAAACTATTTAGAACAATCTATACTTGAGTGACATTTTGAGTTGCACATAATACCAACAGCTTTGCAAAGGCACTTTATGTTGCCACATTTGGTTTTGTAGTTGCATGTTTTCTAATTAATGGATGTTTTTGTAATGTAAGATTTTAAACTTTCGCGTTCCATTACACTGAAATAAGTCTTTATGAGTCTTCACGGACGGGCTAAAACTAGGCAGACGGGCGGCGCCAGTTCGCTCGCGACCACGATTGGTGTAACCCAGTCGAAACGTCGGGCAGCAAGTAGCTATGTGATTTTGCTACTCCTAATATCGCGTGAAGACCCATAAAGACTTATTTCAGTGTTTTTGTAATATTTAAAAAAGCTCTGCCGATAGCATGCCGGCTATAACTATGTAAGATAAGGCGTCCGACCGATTTCAGCCATGGCAGCCGATCTCAATTGAGATCAGCCAAGTACGCAGGACATATTATAGTGCACAAGTGTGCACGCAAACACAAGTGCACTCTCTTTTCCCTACTCTCATAATTTGGTGAGTCGGCAATCCGACATGACCGATGAGAGATCGGGCGCAGGACCACCGGCTTAACGTGCTTTCCGAGGCACGGGCGTTCAACCGCCAACTTCCTAACTCCGGGCTAAGTAATTTCATTACAGAAAAACTCACACAAATTTTCACCGACCGCAGACTCGAACCGGGGACCTCTCGGTCCTTACGCAGCGCTTGCTGCCAATAGACCAACGAGGCAGTTACAACTATGTACAGACGCTATGAGTCACACTCGCTAGTAGACCTGCAGTAGATCAGCAGCACTTGGTGCTCACAACCTGCAGAGGCGCGTGTCTCGCTACGCCCTCCACCCCGCGCTGCTGCTGCAGATGCTGTGAGTCCTGAGTGTGACGCGGGGAAGGACGGAAGGCTTGGCGGGACTCGCATCTATGTTTTATCCAACAGGGATTCTCTGAACCTAGTATTAGCCGACATGGAATGGCTGGACCTAGTTGTAGCCGGCATGATGAAGGCTAGACCTAGTTTTAGCCGAAAACAATCGGCTACACCTAGGTTTAGCCAAGAGTAAGTGGCTACACCTAGTTCTAGCCGGCTAAACCTAGGTGTAGCCGCACTTCGGGTATTAGCCGTAACATATATACAATTAGAGCTGGTAGAAAATAGTGGTGTCAGCTTAATTTATTCAATATTCCGCAAAAGATGATTTGTGACTAAGAATTGTTGCAATAAAACTTTATTTTATTATAAGACAATTAAGTAGGTTATCGCTACATAGACTGTGAGATAAAGAACGCTTTCAAAACTTTACAGCCGCGTTTTACTGGGCAGTAAGTTTCCTTTCTTTTAATCTACCACCCTAAAGTAAAAGTCGTGTCCTATAGTCAAGCCAAGTTGTACAGATAACGGGTATCAGGCGCTATCATTTTTCACTTTTATATCAATACTAGCGGCCGCCCACGATTTCGTTTGTGGTAATTAAAATAGCCTGAGCTAAATCTAAAATTATGTACCTTGTAAATTGGCTATGAAATTTCACATTAGTGAAAGTCGTTTAGGAGATCAGCTTCTGTTTATGTTATTAGTACCCGATATAGATTCGTAACCATTTAGTAAAAAGTCGCTATTTAAATATTACAAACAGACACTTAAATTTTATTTATACAATGAATATTAAGATATGTCTGAGCAATTAATAATATTTGCCATTCGAACTAATTTAATGCCTGTGTATCGGAGTAGGGCTTAGTTAACTATCTACTATTTGACCATCCGATTAGTAACTGCTTGTAATCAAGTTAGTCGGTAATCTGATTAATGTAATAGATTAGTTATAAATACTGATGATGAACTAAATTAAAATATATTAAAGAGGTAATAAAACATGTTTTAATGGAAATAACTTACAGAAGATATTTAAAGTTCTATTAAATGTAAAATAAAATCTCTATATGAATCTCAACAGTTCAGTCAGAATTTCTTGTATTTGAAAAGCTTTTATTTCTTTACAATAAAATTTTTTCATTAGAAGTAATCGTGATTACAACAAAATGTTGTAGTCAGTAAGCAGTAATCAGTAGTTCGGTTAAATTTTGTTCAACACTGCTTTGTATATTACTAAGCCGAATGTAAAGTGAAAGATATACTTATTATACCTATTAATTTGGAAGGTATTGTTTGTTATTTGTGTCTAATGATTAAGACAATAGTTAGATATTGTAATCATAATATTCTATGAAGTCGTATAGTGTGAAGGTAAATGTAATGTAATGAAAGTGTCCAAATGTAATTAAGGGCCGTGAAAGCCATATCTGCCACGTATATGATATCTTCCTACCCACAAAAATCAGTATTAGGGAACGTGAAATTGGACGTTATTCAATTCCACATAATGAACTCAATTTATTAATGTAGGTATTTCATGATTCACATTTAATGCAGAGTGCTTTTGCACTAGTTCACCGTAAATCACGGAAGTTTTTGAATTGGTTATTTTAATTTTAATTCCATATCCTTACTTCACCCGTGTGTGGGTTGCGTATGCGAGTTATTGTAATAAAACTACAAAGCCAACCAGCGTTTATTAGGTATAGATAGATATAGATATAGGTAAGGCATTGCTCGTTTTAAAAAATCAGAAGCTATCTGCTCCCACGGACTTTGCTGGGTGTAAGGTTACTGTGTCCAAAAGTCTAAATAATGGGAATGGTAATGGTGCAACGGGCTGATATCCGCAACTCGACGTCAAGGCGCCTATTTTGCGTGGGGTGGGAATCACTTGAACCATCCCAGCTCATTGAGGAAGGCCGGCAGCTTCGTCCGAAAGTTTATTTTACGCAATAAACTACTTTACGCGTACGAAGTCGCCAGCGGCCGCCAGAGGAGGATTAGGGTTTTCAAAGACAGGAAACTTAGAAGGGAAATAAGTTATCGGCTTTCAAATGCAAATTAAGAAACGTTATCAACGTGTGAAGGCAGCGATCGAACCGAACATGGCTTTTATACTTGTGTCAATTTAGCGGTGTAGGTGGGTGAATCTTGATAGGTGTAGGTGGGTGAAGCTGCGGTCTGAAGGTCCCATGAACCTTTGCTCATATCCGCCTGTCGCACACGGCGAACGAAGAGTCCCGTAGAGGCCCATTGTCGAACCGTTTTTAATTAAGTTTCGCCATCAAATGACACTGAACCGTTTAGACGAAATTGAGTTTTCCTTTCGATTTGAAAGCATGTCGAAGTTAAGGTTACGGACCTCTATTGAATTAAAGCCTTAATAAATCAATGTCGTATATAATTATAACGTTATATGTACGAGAATATATTATTAAATAATTTTAAGAACATTTACGTTATGTTATTCTTTCTGAATGCAGTTTATCAGCCCCGTATTAGGATAGTTTTCGAAAGCTAAAGATAGTCCAAGTGTTTGAAATATATTTATTCATACAGGTTTAAAGAAGCATTACGAATCAGGTAATCAAAAGTACAAATACTTACCTCAATATCAATACGAAGTAAATAATAATAAAGGACAGCTACAGTATACTAGTATAAATGTAATTCCATAGCCACATTTAGGAAATTTCTACCGAGAAGAATGGAAATGTTTTACACAAACAACTTACGTGGTTAGTCTGAGTATTCATCTCAAGTTCATTAAGGAATACAGCGTGCATGTGGCGAGGAACCGTAGATATATCGTTAGCAGGCATGTCTGCTCTTAGGATAAATTAGATAACACTATTGTCCGTCTATAAAGCGACAGGCAATTAGGACGGAACAATGAACCGATAACGACGCCAAATTGAAACAATCTATCGTATCGCTATGGTGTTGTTACAGCAATTGTCTTAAGTGGACAAAGCTCTTTTATGAAAACGTTCAGTTATAATTTTGGCATAAAACACGACTCGGTGGGTTTCTCTCCATTACAATTGATTAACAATTCCGTTTCACTCAGTAACAGTTCTTTCTTGTAACACGCTATAATTGGAGCCCAGACGGCATTGTTTAATTGAATATTAATACAGCCTACGGATGACAAATTGGAGCTTATTTTAGTGATTTTCCAATTTACCCTTAGGATTGAGTTTTTGAAGTCAAGGTTGTTATCTGATGTTATCATCGCGCCCCTCACTGTTGTCGGCTCCTGGCAAGTCCTTAATCTCTTGTAATTAATTTTCCAAACAATGTGGATACATTTAGGCAAGCATTTATAATTAACATTTGACATTTGGCTTTAATGTCGTTGTATGGATAATTTGATATTTGTTTTGCCTGAATTGTAAGCTGGAGAAATGTAAATGTGTCTATTGGAAATTTATTTTCTGCCGAGTCTTTAAATGTACCTTTTATAATGTTCTAAGGTAAGAAAAGTATATAATATTATATATTTTTATGTATTAGTCAATAAATTATTTTGCCAATTAGCTTGAAATTAGGTATGTATAAAACAGTAAAATAAATACCTCATATAAACTTTCTTTAAAATGTTGTCTAATATAGTTAAATAAAGATATTGGTGACAAGTGGATGAATCTCTTAGGATGGAATAATAGAAAACCCGCTGAAAAATTGGAAAGCTTGAATATCGAAACCTTCCCGTTTCTCAGTGGATCCGCTTGTTTTATTGAAACACGGAATTGAAATATGTCGGGGAATGCAACCGGGAGCGTTTTTAGTAAGACCTCATCTCCCTCAGGGTCTAATAAGGTGTAGGATATATTTTAGCGTGTATCTTTATATATAAAAATGAATTGCTGTTCGTTAGTCTGACTAAAACTCGAGAACGCCCGGGCCGATTTAGGTAATTTTGGTTTTAAAATGTTCGTCGTAGTCCAGGGAAGGTTTCAATGAGAAAATATAGAAAAAGAATCAGTATTGGCGGTATGAAATTCGCCGGGACCACTAGTCAAATATATTTCAGCTGTTAGCCTGCATTTGTGTTACCTTGGGTAATCGGCTTATACTGTCACAAATTCACAATAACAACTGACACAAAATTTTCCAAATAATCTCGTACCAGAGCGAACCAAACTCTGTGAATTATTTATTTGCAACTGGGGACCCGTCGTTCGGGAAGTTCACCAACAAATTATGATGTTTGCTGGGTTGTGCCCATAATTTTAAGGAGTTTTAAAATAATTATAAGTCAAACAATTTAATTTTTAAATTAAAAAAGTATGTTCCTTTTTAAAAAACTGCGTACAACTTTAAAAAAAAAATTGAATTTTACTCTAACTATGGTAAAGTAAATGCACCAATTATGGACGGTTTAAGGGTTTGTTTTTCGTTTTTTCTTCATAGTTTGTATGTTTTGCAATATACGTTCGCAGGGATTTGGAGGTTAATAAAAAGTCCTTTTCTTTATAAGTATTCGATGTTTAAAATCAGTTTTAAACTAGCTTCAATAAAATATAATTTAGGAAAAATAACCTTTGCCAATCTCCATTTATGGACAGGGAAGATCCAGTTATGAACACCCAATTATGGACGTTATCCAATTATGGACACCCATTTATGGACATTCTTCAATTGAATGCTTAAATCTATAACTCAAGAGTATTAGGGTTGAGTAAGTTAGTATAATGAAATAAAAACCATTTAAATTAAATAATAAAATAATGTAATAGGTAACTCAAATATCAATCAACAAACAGTTATCAAAAAGTAATCATTTACGAAAGTAACGGCAAAGGCCAAAGCCTTTAAGCCAAGAAAAACCAAATAAAAATGTCCTCTTAACTAGCTAGTATTATTTAAATAGGAGACCCCTTCGTTGGTCTATTGGTAGCAAGCGCTGCGTAAGGTCCGAGAGGGCCCCGGTTCGAGTCCGGGGTCGGGCAAAATTTGTGTGAGTTTTTCTGTGATGAAATTTCTCAGCCCGTAGTTAGGAAGCTGGCGGTTGAACGCCCGTGCCTCGAAAAGCACGTTAAGCATCGGTCATGTCGGATTGCCTACTCACCGAGTTATGAGAGTAAGGGAATAGAGAGTGCACTTGGCTGATTTCAATTGAGATCGGCCGCCATGGCTGAAATCGGTCGGACGCCTTATTATTTAAATAACATTTCAATATAATCATCTCCTTCACTTCTCGATCTTTAAGCAAATTGGTTTAGAGGTTAAATAAAAATTTTAAAAACCTTCACTCTTTTCTATTCACTTTGCCAACAATAATCAAAAATCAAATGTCTTCTTACTAGTTTCATACCTATCAAAATACAGCTATAATCAGTCTCAACAATTACTTATACATAAAATCACGCCTTTTTCCCAGAGGGGTAGGCAGAGATCACTTCCAGCGATCCACTTTTCACCTCTGTGGGAAACGTGACGTGACTGGTTGTGGACCACGTCGCTGCCATTCTGCCTTGTGCATTGTTTTAACAAGGTTATTGCGTTCCCACGAGTAGCAAGAATATATGACGGGGGAAGGAAAAGGGAAGGAAAGATACTATCGCCTCGGATGATTTGGACTGAGTCGATAGTAGCTCGAGGACCCGGGGTCGCTTACCCGTATACCGTTCGCCACCCACCGGACAGATAGTTGTGACTGGTATCCCCTGACTGTAATATAATTATTATGTATATTACCCTGTCTTAAATTATAAATGTAACATGACATAAAAAAACAAACAACTTAATAAAAAAATTCTTTTATTTTCTATTAATTTCTAAATAGTGGATATTTTCTGTCCTTTTCTCACTTCTTTAATTGCATTTGCCATTTGTTCTTTTGTATAAGCTTTTTCTAGTCGCCATATCTAAAAGTAAAACAAAATTTATTTATTTAAAAAATTTGAACCTATTTTGGACACCCATTTATGGACACAATGTTCATAATTGAATTATTAAATTTAAAGTCTTAATTTGCGACCGATTTAAAAATAAAGATAAAGGTAAACGATTGTACAACTATAAGATGTATGAAAAAGGTATATTTGTAAAATATCCTTCATGGACAAAATGACCATATTTGGGTACAGAGCTTACAAAAATATCCAATTATGAACATCGATAAATTCCGAGGCTAAAATTACTATGTACTAATAATTACTTTTATTATCAGTAATTCAATAAGTAATATCATTTTTAACAACAATATTACACTTGTCATAAAAAAGCTAATAAATTTACTTACATGCATTGCGCTCCTCAAGAAATTTCAAATCTCGACACCAAAACGCACCGCACTAGTAAGATATCGTTATAGTCGAAAATAATATAGCGGAGAGCTGTCAAATGTTGTTTACATCAAATCTAGAATTTTGGTACAACCGATTAATGTTGCTGTTGGAAAAAAAAATACCTACCGGTTTTTTATTATTGGAGGCATTTTTGAAAACTGTCCATAATGAGGTCCGGGTCCATAATAGGTGCATTTACCTTATGCAAGTTACTGTTCTTCTCGTCGTTTTATTTATATTACTAGTGACCCACCCTCGCTTCGCTTCGGGTAAATTTTACGGAAGGAAGAATTTTAAAGGAAGGTTTGTATAACCTTCCTTAAGAATCACTCTATCTATTAAAAAAAACCGCATCAAAAATCTGTTGCGTAGTTTTAAAGATCTAAGCATACATACGGACATACAGCGAAAGCGACTTTGTTTTATACTATGTATGTATTGATTGATGTTTAATTATCTGTCAGTTTATTGTAACAACAAAGAACTGACAGATAATTAAACATCCAACAGCATGTCAGCAAAGCAATGATTCCAAGTATTTATCAAGATCAATTAGCACCTCTGTATGAGGGCGACTACACGAACGTTTATTTGCAATGCACTGAATGCAATCGTCCTCACGCTTCCTCAGTGCAAAGCGACATTTACGTCATATGAATTATTTATCGGGCTCCTCTGGTTATAACCTCAATGCTGTAATCTAAATAGATATTCAAGGCAGGCTGTCCGTCGGGAAGTGATCTGCAAAGTTATTATTACGGAAGTTGTTCCAGTATTTTGCGAGCGAGCGATACTTCAGCTTTGTGGGCTGTTTACATTGTCGCTATTGTTAGTGTTCGTAAAAGAGAACGCCGATGCATATGTAAAATCCGATAAACTATGACCCGTTATGTATGTTCTTAGGTGTTTTCTAAATTAGAATGGTTGGAATAACGTAACAGTTTCGATACTCTACCTTGTTATTTATATACCTACATACCTCTTCCCCATTCCTAGAACGAATAGAAAAGGAATTAAATAAAAAAGTAGGAATTTCTTGCAACAATTTTAGACTAAAACGTTAATCATTGTTGTCTGGAGTTGGTGTTCATAAAAAACAACTATAATATTGTTGCTTTTAAAATAAAAATTATTAATTATTTGATTATGTTTTCGTGGAAATGTCCTGCGTAGCGTAAACATTTTATTATAGCTAATTTTGATCCAACTTTCACCGTTTCTTGCAAAAAGGTAAATAATAATATATGCAAATATACATGAACTAGTGATGAAAAACTGTTTTTTATATAACATCGTGTATGCCGCAAATGGAAAATACGAGATCTGAGAAATGTTATAACGTAAAGATTAAAAAAACAAGTTTACCTTTTCTGATTTACATAAATCCATTCAGATGATAGCATTACCAAGTACTCGTACTCTAGTAAAGTTGTTAGTACCCTTCCCCCCTCTCAATACACAGAATATGACAACAATACCTCGTAGATATTACATGAACCCAATTGATTTACAGTCCCGGTTGTGGTTCAGATTGCTTGCAGACGTTACAGTCTAGATCAGATGTTATATTTTAGCAAATTTATCGTATTTACGATTTAATCATTCGGTTTAAGGACTACTTATGATATAGATATAAATACATATATAAAACAAACAATAAACTAAAAAGAATAAGCATAATATGGCTCTACTTTTTACCTACTTAGCTTTTGTTTAGACGGAGTATCTATCTAACTTTTTGTCAAAGCAATTTTATATTCATCCAAGTTATACAATCTCTAAAGATTATGTTTCCGTAACTTTCCTTCAATTGAGTCTATATGTTTTAGATTTAAAACAACTTAAACTAAGGACGGCGGGTTTAGTAACAATTGAAAAAAAACTTTATGCGCTGATGTCTTTAGTGGCAGATAATTTTATAAGTTATTAAAGCATTTTCGTTACTCAAGAATGCTTACACTATTTTAGTAGCTAAAGTTGAGTAATAATAATATTTATCTGTGGCATTATTTTAAAATCTTTGCGTTAAAAACCACCTAATCTTTATTGTCATTGATGAAGCTAACTTGCATTGATTTTTTGTGTATCCCGGGTACGAGATATCATCAAAGTTGTATCGAAGTAATCAAACTTTCGTCCAAGAGGTTTGCATCAGTCCAGCTCTATGTACACCTCCTTATATTTATATGTATATATACAATGACTGATTTATTTGAATTTGATATCAATTTACTAGTTGACTAAGTGTTAATGTTTTTTCTGAAAGTGTTACGTTGAATGTTGACTGATTACAAACGAGTACGAATTGTTTAGGTTAATAGGAGGTCATCTTGTTAGCCTTTTTATAAAAAAAATATGTTATCAGGGATATTGAAAAGTATAATGTAATTTTTTCATGATCAGTAAAGATTCGTACAAATAAGATTTTTAATTACCGTCAATAGCATTTGATTTTTTATTGATTGCTGTAAATTATAACTAAGCGAAGATAGCATGTAATCAACAACAATGCATTACCTAAATATAAAATAGGTTACGATGTAAACGTTTAGTTACTGCAAAGACGAAATCGAGTATTCCGATAGAAGTAAACACACAATGAATATTAATTAAAGGGTTAATAAAAGCGTGCATTGTACTGCCGAAGTATAGTGGGCTAGAAAAGTCGACTATTTTAACATGTTTCACAAATAGCGATACGGTTAAAATTGCTTATTTATATTTGACATGTTATTATTGTACTACTACGACACTTTCCGTAGTAGCCATGTAATGCAGGCAGGCTAGATTAGTAATAACCCCATGTCCCCTGGTGAGTACCCAAGAAGTCTGTATTCCACCTGTGATGACCGATATTGATGTGCAACGTCATCCACACACATCAGCCGAAATATTCTCCGGTCGTATCGAATTGCCATTCCTAGAAATAGAACTAGAATGGCAAGGACGAGGGTGTGTACCTGTGTTTGCGCGTACACTTGTGCACTTTAGTATTTCTTGCGTACCAGACAGTAGTCGCAATAGTCGAAACGGTTAAGAGTCATCATCATCATCATTACGCTTTCATTAAATAACTTCGAATCAACGAATTTTACTATTACGTCGTATATCTGCCGTATAGGATAGGACACATAGAATACGCAAAGTATTATATTAACACAATGAAAACTAAAGGAAAAACTCTGCGCTGAAATAATAGTACCTATCAAATACGCCAAAATCGAAGTCGATGATGATGAGATAAGTATGCAAAAACAAGCTTAAGATAATTGAAATATCGACGGGTGAGTTGATTATCAAACAATAGTGGTGGAGCATTTTCTTGGCCGACCGTACCACGTTGTTTTGAATATGGCGGCTGGGATCGCCGTGTGCCTGTCGTGTGCCTCGCAGCTCAAGCGAAGATTACAGCACAACACACTACGTAATAACGGGGTTAATCCTTTACTTAACTCTGCCATAGGTATACGTACGCTCCTCTATCGGGCCACGTTGAAACTTTGTAATCACACCCAATACCCTTCTACTTTGTAAGCGATTCGCAGACTTGATTCGTATCGACTGTCCATGAATTGAATGTCTCGTAATTCATGAAAGAGCGGTAGAAGGTTTTTTTGCCTAATAAATATCATACGATTCCATCATACTTACGTGAAAAAACATGTATGTCATTAAAAATATGATTATAAACAATGATTTTAATTGACTAGTTTTAACTGGCTACTAGGTAACTACTACATAGTAATTTGTAATTAGATCACTTTTAATACCGCAAAACGTTAAAAAAGGTTTGATATAAGTAATATTTTAAATATATTTTACACGTATTTTAACTACATGTTCCAACCAACGTGATCGTCCAATTTCATATCGGTACGTTATTTCTTGCTAAATTTGTCCAATAAATAAGACAGATTATTTTGATACTAAATAGTGGTCAGTAATCTATTTGATGGTTTCTCAGAAGAATAATGGAATCCGTCCGATCCCACAATATCTCATATTATTAGTTACTAATCTAATGTCGAAATAACTATGTCCACTGAGCAGAAAATGAAAACCATTAGACATTATTGCAAATAATACGATATCATACACGGCAGGTACATATATTGGTTACATCATACTTATTACTTTCGCACTTGATTATAAAATTGTTTAAACACCACTCTCTCTAATTAATGAGTCTAGCACTATGACCTCGTAAAATTCATATGCTCATATGTAAATAAATTGTGGTTCGTCTATAGGTAGGCGGATTAATGTTTTAATTTTCAGGAAAACTCTCTCGAAAGTTCTCTCGTAATAACGCTAAAGAATTATGTTAACAGTGCTATCGGTTGGAACCTTGGTAAGAAAACTCTTGACGTAGGTAGGTAAACTAAAGTGCGATTTTGTTGTTATAACCAACCAATGTCAATATTTGTACTAATAGATAAGTACAATAGTATTCTCTGTTATAAGCCGCTCGAATATTGATTCACACAATCTGCAACACACCGTTGCGATTAAAAACGCCCAATTTTTCCAAACGGGTTTTTCATCACAAATATCAATGACAGTTTTTAGAAAATCCTGAAAAGTTATTTCAGGTATAGCGTTATCGGTACCGAATGGAGTTATTCTACTACCGCACCATGTATTGTAAGGTGTCTATGTGTACGTACTTATTAACTCTTTAACAATGTAAGAACGACACGTGTCTTCCCGTTTATCCGTATGAGGTTAAGGTTTCAGTAAACTATCTTCTAAGACGCGCAACGTGCTATGAATTAAAGAATGAATATTATATCGACCACCTGGGGTTTTCTTTCCATTACCGTTAAAACAGGGGTAAGGTATTGATGAAATGATCGTTATAATATATCTGGATGTATGTATGTTTGTGACTCTTTCACGCAAAAACTACTGAACGGATTTTTATGCAACTTTGTAACAACGTAGCTTACATATCAGAATGACAACAGAAAGGGTACAGATTCATAAATATATCTACTGTTTTATCCTCATTGATTTGAAATAAAACTAATTTTAGGGATTTAACTTACGTGTATTGTTATTGTTAACATGTAATTTAGAGATTCGACGTTTCGAGCTCTTGTACAGCGGTCGTGGTCACGGGCAAGACTGTTGGTGTAACTATACATGCGAGTTTAATCAGTAAAATTAGATTTATTTCAAATGTGTAGAGTTCGCGCAAATAATAGACAATCCTTATAGGTTTCTAGCTGCACGGATACGAAGTCGTAATTTGCCGCTGGTTTGGAACAATTTGGGCGGAGCAGGAGTGTTTTTACGCCATGACCAATGTACAGAGCTCGGGACGGTCAGCTTCATAAATTACGTTTGCCAATCTTAATTGTACCCTGTTTAGTGTTCAATATCGATTGCAGCTGCTTTCTTGAAGAGTACTTCCCCGACGATTTATGGTGCGCTGAATCTAATAAGGCCAGGGCAGCAAATCCTCGAATACGTCTGTGGCCCGGGGTTATCGAACGACGGTTCGCGTGCAGGCCCTAGGGGATGGTCGCCCTCGCAAGAACCACTATAGACTTTTATGATGGGGATTATTGCCCGAGGCATTTCCCTGTAGATGCAATTATGTGACTGATTGATAATACACTTAACTTTAATGTTTTTCAATTAAACTTGGCCGCCATTGCCTTTTTCGGATTGGAAAAAAAACTAAGCTATAAGCAATAAATATTAAACCAACTTTAAGGACGAAAAATATGAGAATGCAAGAAGCAGTTCTGTTAGCCCCTGTCAAGTAATACAAAGAATTTATAAAAAGTAGCTCTTTTAAAGAAAAATTTTGCGCACAGTATGTATGTAGGTGTTCGTAAAGTTTTATTATATTTGATAGATAAAGTATTTTTTTATGAATGATTCCATTAAATTAAAATTGTTCTAACTGAAAAGTATTCAACAAAATGTTAACTCATGGAAATCATCAATTCACCCACATTACATTCAGAATAGAATAGAATATTTATTTATTCGGTACAGATAAACTAATTAAAATTATTCTTCTGTCTGGTCATGACTGTTCATTCATTCTAGAATACGATTTTGATCGTATTTCATATAATAACTTATCACGTTATACCAAACACGGATATAAATCGAACGAATTCCTAAATATGAGTAAGTAGTCATTATACTAATATGCAATTTGAAACTACAGCGAGTTATTAAGCCGATCAAGTACTAATTAGTGCAGAATCAGAGCTGTAGGCTGAAGAGCGAGGGTCGGGAGGCGCGAATAGATGCAATCGGTAATAAGAGCCCTGCAAATAACCACAATTATACGACAAATTATAGGTTACTCATGTGGGATCCTATTCTATCATTATAGAAACCTTTCCGTCATTCGAACACGGAAGTAAAAAAAACATTGGAAGATTACATGACATTCCATTTGAATAGGAAGACGCGGGGTTGTCACATAATTCCGATGATCCCAGATCGCATTCCTGCTATTTGGTGCCGTGAAATTTGACATCTCTTCTTTTGTTATGTAAATTCAGCTCGTGCGGCTGACATATCTAGATGTGATGTCATGTGAGGATATAAATGGGATTATTCGATTGAAGTAATAAAGTTTGTGGTTCGTTATGACCGTCAATCGACAGGCCGTGAGGTGCGAAAATATTTGACTTGGCTCGGGTCAGGCGAGACTACAATCAGTACAATCTGTTGTGGAACAACATTGTTTATGGCCGTCTGACAGCCGTCGAGTTAATTGCAAGCCCCGATGGTTGTGGCGTCGACGCTTTTATCACCTGCGTTATGAACTAACACGTTTGCGATTCTAGGCAAGACAGTATAATTTTGTGAGACTGAGAGCATTGGCAGCATAGACCAAGATGTATATTATTATAGTAATTTATATTATGTTTTCCTCAACTGTTTCTGTTTATTTTAATGTCTCTACATAGGTACAGGCAGATATACTTATGTACCCCCATATGAAATGAAAAAAATATGTTACTAGGCAATAAAATGTTCAATAAGTTAATTTGAGTGGATAAGTTAAGATTTAGTTCATCTGTTTTTATATTAGATTTTATTGGCCAGCAAGTTTCTAAGTTTCTTTAAGTCTGGCTTAACTTTTGTGATCACCAAGCGTGTCATTAAACTAAAACCAACTTTGTTTGTTAGGACTAAGAAACCTAATACAAAGGATTTGTTTAATATTATTATTTTCTATTTGTTTCAGATGACTTCGGACAATATAACAGTTTAATCGGTGAATTGTCAAGATAAGATTTAAAATCTTAAGTGCGACCGTCAAAGTTTTAAGAGCTTTGCAAACACAATCAATGCGTTAAACAAATAGTGTCAACAACTTACATCTTACGTAATAACATAAATATTAACTCAGTGACGCGAATCTAAGTGTCAGTGGACCTCTTTGATTTGATCTATTCTTCGTTTGAATTGGAAGGTGTGAACACGTGCTAATAAAAAAGTAATCTCAGGATAATGTTGGGTATGTGAAGTGCGGATTAAGAAACAATAGAACTGTGATTTAGTGTCGGGATTTTGGTGTTAAAAGATAGTGATGTCGGCGTGTGTGGTTGAGGAGGGTAGAGAGGAGGGCGGCGGCCTGTTGGCGGAGGCGGCGGGCGGCGTCGGCGCCGGCGTCGGTGATGTGCCCATGGAGCGCACGCGCCGGGAGGTCTTGCTGAGCGGTCGCGGGCGGCGCGCTTGCTCTGAGCAGGGGCCGCATCCGAATCTGCTTTTACGTAAGTTTAAAACCTTTTTGGCGAATGATGCGCCTTCATTCCGATGAGGCATTGTGCGGGTCTGAGGCCCATAAAATACCTAATACCGCTTTCTGAGTTTTGGCCTGGTCCCCATGTTAACGGTGTGTTGTGTACCCCGGTCGTTGAAGAAACAAGTTCACAGAGTGACGTCTAATATATATAATAACAGTTATGTTGCTGCATGAGAGGTGCTACATACTCTACAGCATTATAGGAAAAGGTTCAACTGTAATTAAATTGTAGCAAAACCAAGTTAAAAAACCTGGTTGACTCACAGCGGTAAATATGTTGTTTAAAGTTAGTGCACTATGGCAATTTTGAGTGATGTAAGCTAGTCGAAGAGAGAAGTGGCGTGCATTTGGGGAGGCGTATCTCCAGCAGTGGACAGGAATGGGCTGATGATGATGATGATGATGAAGCTAGTCGAAACGTCTGTCTGTCGTTAGCTATGTCACTGTACATAATAATAACGTATTATGTACAGTGCCCCATTGTATATTATTTATTCATGTTATATACTCGTATGCCTTTATAAGCCGCTCGCTTCCAAGTGTCACTTGGAACAGCACTCTGAAATTTATTTTATTGGTTTTATTCTATAGAATTTTTATTGAACTAATACAGTGTCGCACGATTTTCGCAACAAACTTAGTGATAACGATAAGGCATTTATCAGTTATCCTTTACGTATGTAGAGTCGAGCGTTAGTAAATAGACGAGCCGACCTAAGAAAAGAGTTCAGACGGCTTACACTAGTAGGTAGTTTAGACGACAGTTTGAGGATATCGTTGTGCCTTAGGTGCTTGAACACGCGCTCGCACCCTTTTGTACGCTAAGGGCAGTGCTATGTGTCTACAACGCGTGACATTTTGCTGGAACGTTAACGACACATCTTGTGATAGTAGCGTTTAAATTCCGACGGTGTCAAAATTTACCTAATGATTTGTGTTATCTTGATTAACTATGCTTGATTAAGCATGTACTCTCAAACTATTTATCGAATTATGAACTACTTCAATGTTAACAGTTCCACGAAACACATCATTGTTTCAAATTGTCTAGGTTTTAAAAATCATTTTTTTTTGTGGCATAGCTTGATTCCAAACCAGCTTTAGGGCCCAGAATGTACGTTAATCTAATGGATAAAACCGACATAGTTCAACTCTAACACTAGTAATGCATTTTATTTAAAGTTGAGCCCGATTTAGCGTGCAGCAGTAGTATTGAACAACGACGCAGCTGCAAAAAAATAGCTTGAAACGAATATTATCGTTTCATAATGTTCCATAATATGCGTGAAAGCGCCACGCTTTTACGCTGCTACTATAAAATTACCTTTATTCATAATCCAATTAATGCGGGGTTCAGGAGAATAAACTGAGAATTTTACTATTTGTAGGTAAGTAACATTTCATCATCGCACATGGTTTTCGCGTTCAGACAGAGACGTGACATGACATGATTGGAAATAGTGTGATATCGACTTGTAGCGTACAATAGGGCGCCGTAGACGGAAATGAGCGGAGATATATTATGTATTTGGAACGAAAGTAGTACGCGGTTATAATGTTCCTGATGCAAATCTTTATTTCTATTTCAACTGTGTTCTTGTTTTTTCCATGTTTGCTTTACTATTTGCGTAGCTGTGTAGTTTCAGAATGGAATAAATTAATGAATTACGTCCTATTATTTAATGTGAATGCGAACTAAAAAGCTTTAAGCAAAAGTTTGTCCGCCCGTAAGTATAAACACTGATGGTTTTTGATCTAGACATTTGGATTAGGCGTGCGATTGACTTAAAACTTGCGGAGGAGGGCTAAGTTTAGAAAATATTTTTACTTTGAGGTAAATCTTATGATGAGATAACAGACTTACACAAAGTCATTCGTGGGAAAGAAATGAATTATAAAATTACAAGATTTCAGTTTCTTTTTATTAACTTACGATTAATACATTCGTAAATTTAGGATGATAGTCGAGTCATAGTTGTCTTAGACTGGCTTAATTATTTAAATAATAATATTGTGTACATATACATTTTACTTTCACACTTTAGAACTATTTGCAAATGCAGCTATCCATTAATCTGCAGGTAACTTTAAAAGTCCCAGTTGAAAAGAAAATTCTTTGTAAATACTGTCGACTAGACTTCGAAGCGCGGACGAACTATCAAGAGACCAACTTATTTCCACGCTGCTTGAGTTTTAGCTTACGTAGAACTGAATGTTGTGCTAATTTCAGCTAATCAATTTCGCTACGAGACGCGCGCGAACCCCATGTTTCTAATGGATTGTTGAGGTGCTATACGAGTATACGACCTCTTTAGATGGCGTTAGCTAATTTGCATGTAAAAAGGCGATGAAAGAGGAACAAGATCAATAAGCTGTAAACAGCCCGCAGGCTGATTAACATTATTATGTCGACACACGGAGTTCCCTCGTCTTGTTCAATCAAATTTAACGAAAATACGATTTGATGAATGGAACAGCAAAAATGATAAATTTATCTAATACGCTTTTCTTTGTTACTGTCATGCCAGGCGAATGCAAATTTGCGAACCTTCATTTATTCAAATTTAGTCGCTTGGACGTAATTTCCAATTTTCAATAAAGGAAATAATAAATATAAGACAGACATCACATAATTTGATCTGAATATGAAGCAATTGTGTTACGAATATTACAATGAAAAGTGGAATATAAAATATTATATAAAGATCAAACAAACAACCCCGACTCAAAACAAATGGAAGCTCCATCACAGGACTTTGTCTTAGGTGGGGACTGAATCACCAAATCCAGGCGCAAGAGATGGTCTATACCAAAAGCGCCATTTAGTCAGTGGAATATATTGGTTATACTTACATTCATGATATAGTATTGAACTTGTACATATCCAAGAACACAATAAGGACTAACTTAACTAAATAGATTACACAAACCACTCAGTATCAAATGTCACTTTCAACATTCGCATTATAATCTGATTTGCGGTGAAAACTAACAAATTCCGGTGGTATTTCGAATAATCGGATCACACAAAACAATGTACTTGATTAAAACGGAGCCTGTCAAGATTGTCTTCATTAGGTCAGAGTACATTTTAGAAATTAGTACAAGATTCATTTGTGGATTTGCCGGTGTTTCTGAGCGCTTGAATATTTCATTAGTGTTATTATCAGGTGGGAGACATTTTGTCGACCGGTTGCTGTTACCACCATACAGTTGCGTAAAACCCGCCAAGTGACTCTGACCTCTCTCGGTCAGGTCGCGTTCCGGGATCAGCACTGTACGAACCGGAGCCAGGGGGGACCATTGCTGCGGCAAGCGCCGGACCAGTGGTGTCTTAGCGGCGGTATTGTGCGGGCGGAGCGGGTCAGCCCGCCGGCCAGGGAGACCCGTAGAAACGGTGGTGCCGCTGGCCGCCCGCGGCATAGTACAGGGGCCCAACGGAGACTAACCACATCCGAAGGCTGCCCCACCAGGTCGCGCATAATCCCGGAGCGGCTCGTCGTGCCGGGTGGTGCCCGGAGTGGGACCCGGCGTGTCCGCCTCCGGGGGGTACGGGGCCCTTCCGTCCGGCGGACTGGCCAACTCCGACCCGCACAGCTCAATACCAATGCGAGACTCCACGCCTTGTCTCGTTGTTGCCGCAGCAATGGTTTCCTCTTTCACGTCCCCCTTTCCCTCTAATCTCGATGGCAGTACAACAAACGCAACATCGTCCTACAGCGGCACCCCAACTCCCCACCCCTCGCTGTTTGAGGTGGAGTTCACTAACATCCGTGGACTCCATGCAAACCTCAACGCCGTCCACCAACACCTCGAGACGGCGAGGCCTGCGATGTTGTTTCTGACGGAGACTCAGATTGGCTGCCCTGCCGATACGGCATACCTTCGCTATCCGGGCTATGAGCTGGAAGAGTCCTTCCAGCCCAAGGCGGGTGTGTGCCTTTTCGTCAGGGCGGACGTCTGTTGTGTCCGTCTTCACTGCCTCGAAGACCCATCCCTCTCCATCCTTGGTGTGCACGTGGATTTAGGCTCTGTGAGCAGAGTCTACGTGTGCATATACCGGTCCCATAAAGGTGACACTGAGACAACTCGACTCTTCGACCAGCTGGATCAGGCGGCAGACATCGCTCAGGCGCGGTTCCCCAATAGCGAGCTGGTGTTTTTAGGGGACTTTAATGCCCACCATGACACCTGGTTAGGCTCCCCTAAAACAGACCATGCTGGCCGGACCGCCCACGCATTTGCTCTCACGCATGACCTGACGCAACTGGTACTCCAGCCCACCCGGATGCCTGATATTGTCGGTCAAGCGCCCTCCTTGTTGGACCTTCTGCTGACGAGCCACCCATCCGGGTACCTAGTGTCGGTTTGTGCCCCGCTGGGGTCCTCCGACCACTGCCTGGTGGGTGCAACAGTGCCATGCACCGCTCCCCCACAACCCGTGGAGGTGACGCGGAGACTGTGGCGCTACTCGTCGGCAGATTGGGATGGTATGCGTGAATACTTCGCATCCATCCCTTGGGGGCAGTGCTGCTTTGGAGGAAGTGATCCCACGGAGTGTGCAGCGGCTATTGCGGGTGAGATCAGTCTTGGAATGGAGTATTACATTCCATTTACTGATGTCACCAGCGGTCGCAAAGATGATCTCTGGTTCAGTCGTGAGTGCGCCGCAGCCCGTTGAACTAAAACGGACGGCGTACCGCAACTGGGCCAGGGCTCATGCACTTGGGGATCCTAATATTGCCTCGATTAAAGCAGCCTACAACAAAGCCACCAAGGCCACCAAAAGGGCCTACAACAGAGCAGATGCCCAGCGAGTTGCACGTGTTGGCCAGGACCTCATTAGGCATCCCACGGGTAGCCGCTCCTTTTGGCGCCTGGCTAAACATGTGCAATCCAACTTCTGTCTGCCTTCGCTGCCCCCGCTGAAATATCCTGACGGTTCACTAGCTCATCAACCGCAGGAGAAGGCAGATCTGCTTGCCAATCTTTTTGCGGCCAATTCCTGCATCGATGACGGTGGAGCACAACCGCCTAAAATTTCACATTGCGGTGCTCGTATGCCTGAGATCCGAATCAGGCAATGTGATGTACGTGCTGAGTTGCAGTCACTTGATGTAAGGAAAGCTAGTGGCCCAGACGGTATTCCAGCGTTAGTACTCCAAATTTGCGCAGCGGAGTTGTCTCCAGTACTCACACGCCTGTACCGCCTCTCCATATACCTCGGGCATCGTGCCCCGGGCTTGGAAGTAGGCGAATGTTCAACCTGTTCCCAAAAAGGGGACAGGTCCGATCCTGCCAACTACCGGCCCATAGCTATAACCTCAGTACTGGGTAAGGTGTTTGAGCGGATAATTAACGCCCAGCTCATCCGCTACCTAGAGGATCACTCGCTGCTACATGACCGTCAATACGGTTTTAGACCAAAACGGTCCACGGGTGATCTTCTAGCGTACGTTTCGCACCTCTGGGGGAGGCTATGGAGAAACATGGCGAATCTATGGCGGTTAGCCTTGATATCGCAAAAGCGTTTGACCGTGTATGGCATCGTTCGCTTCTCTCCAAGCTCCCGGCATACGGTCTGCCACCTCGCTTGTGCGAATGGGTTGCGGGATTTTGGAGGGACGCAGGATTCGTGTCCTTTGTGACGGACGCACTTCTTGTTTCCACCCAATAAATTCCGGTGTACCTCAAGGTTCCGTTCTGTCGCCGACATTGTTTCTGCTGCATATCAATGACATGTTGTCACTAGGCAACATTCATTGCTATGCGGATGACAGCACTGTCCACGCACGTTATTTCGGAAGACCTGGGGTAAAGCAGACCGAAACCGAGGAAAAGAGGAACCTTCTTGTCGCCGAGCTTGACGGGGTCTTGGACCGCATTTCCGAATGGGGCTCATGCAATCTTGTCGAGTTCAATGCCAAGAAGACACAGGTGTGTGTTTTTCTAGTAAAGTGTCTCCTTTCCTTTCCCATCCTACTCTTCAGAGCACCCCCTTACCAATACAGGATAGCCTTAGCATCCTTGGCATGGATGTTCGCCGCGACCTGAACCAGCGGGATTACATCGAGAGCGTCATTAGAACAGCCTCCCGCAAACTGGGGATCCTGAACAGAGTGCGGCGATTTTTCACACCGGTGCAACTCTGCCTTCTTTATAAGGCACAAGTTCGCCCATGTGTGGAATATTGCTGTCACCTCTGGGATGGCTCCGCAAAATACTTGCTCGACGCTCTCGATAGGTTGCAGCGACGTGCTATCCGTATTGTCGGTGATGTAGAGGTGTCCGTAACCATTGAGCCTCTCCAGCTACGTAGAGACATTGCCGGTCTAAGTGTTCTCTACCGTCTCTATAATGGGGAATGTTCTGAAGAGCTATTCCAGCTAGTCCCTCCCTCCCCTTTCCACTCCCGAACGACACGTGCTGGACAGCGCTGCCATCCACATACAATGCAGGCGCTGGTGGCTCGGACTAAGAGGTTTAGCTCCTCATTTCTGCCCCGTGCCATTAAGGCATGGAATGCCCTTCCAGCTCATGTTTTCCCTCCCTCCTATGATCCCGGGCTCTTCAGGCGGGGCGTGAAACGGCATTTAAGCAGGCCTTCAGGGTGAGTGCGACAGGCTCAATACGATCTATTGTGCCTGTCGACCTCATATTTGGATCTCACTTCCGCTTACCATCAGGTGGAGTGAGGTCATCTTGTTAGCCTTTTATAAAAAAAAAAAAAAAAAAATTGAATTAGAAAACCCTTCGGTGAAGTAATTAAGATTATAACTTTGTTTCACAGATCAAATTAATAACTTTGTTAAGCAGATTCGGGATATGAAACAAATTATTTTATTTATACGATCAATCTTAACTTCACGTAGTATAAGGTACGAGTATAGCACAGCGTAATGACAATACTTAAATACGCTGTTTAAATGTAAATTTGTAAAGCTATTAAAATGTTAATATACCTACATACTTTTGGATTAATGAATAAATTTTTTCATTCTCTTAAAAAAACGAATTAAAAATAGAGTTCTTTCGAGGCCTATAATTACTATTAATCCACAATTTGAATATTTCTGGACGTCCGAATTTAAAAATAACACATACTGGTATTAACGTGAACTATTATTATACCTGTTATTTTAAGTAGATTGTTATTACGAATTCCGTGTACTGTTGCACGCCATGTGTCACAGTTTCCAGGGTAATTTTCATACTCAAGTGACGGCACAACGGTTGCCGTTCCGTTGTGCCGCTATTTCGTCGTTGGTTTAATTATTGGCACGATACGGTAATTTATACGATTAAAGTTCCTGGATTCGCTCAAAACGTTTTCGTCGGTCGGTTTACCGGAGTTACGTTAAGCCTGTTACGTTAGTGCTATTAGTTGTGGAAATTACGTGGAAATGCCTAACATTCCATCAACTGAAGCTTGTAATAGATGTAACATGGTTTTGTACATTTAATAGTGCTCTAAGATTACCACTTTAAAGCTACAGAGACACCCATTACAGATCAGTATCTTACTAATATAATAAAGGTGAAAGTTTGTATGTATGGATGTATGTTTGTTACTCTTTCACGCTCAAACGACTGAACCGATTTTCATGAAATTTGGTATGATGGTAGCTGGCACTCTGGAATGACATATAGGCTACTTTTTTTTTTAATTCAACCCCCATGGCGGTCATTGGGGGGGTGAAATTAGTATGGGAGAACTTTTACGATACTTTTACGATTTTTATAAAACTTGGTATGGAGGTAGATGGCTCTCCGGAGAGACACTAGCAATACTTTTTTTTTCTTTCTTCAAATTCTTGATGGGGTCCATCATGGTAGTTATTGGGGGAGGGGGAGGGGGGTGTGAAACGTAGCATGGGAGAACTTATAAGTGTTTATGGATTTTTATAGGTATGAAGGTAGCTGGCACTCTGGAATAACATATAGGCTACTTTTTTTTTTAAATCAACCCCCATGGGGGGGACGTACTATGGGAGAACGTTGACGGAACTTTCACTAATAAATAGCAAATTTTACAAGGAATGTAGGCTGTTTTAATACAACATTGCCACTTTGTGAACCAAATTGGACGTTATTTTGTTCTGATGGACGATTAAATATTCGATTTCTACTTTTAATATTCATAACTCTGAGTGAATTTGTACACTTTTAGTATTGAGCCGTATAAATATTTTCTCATATATTTTAACTAGGATTAATAATAATAAAGATTTTGTTGCATTTAAAAAAAAAAACCCATTAATACGCGGACAAAGTCGCGGGCGGCCGCTAGTATCTATATAATATATAGCCCACTATCTTAGAACTCTTTTTAATTAATACAGTAGTTTACTTTTACGGTTTGCTATGACGAGAAAGATCTGTCAGGGTCAGCAAGTGACTGAAAAAGTTGACAGTAATTAGGAAAGTTGACAGTGATCCGGAGAGTAGACAGTGACACTGAAAGTTGACCGTGACTGGGGAAGTTAACAGAAAGTTGACAATGACTCATCATCATCCGCCCATTTATGTCCCCACTGCTGGGGTACGGGCCTACCCTAAACCAGGGCAATAAGGCCTTAGTCAACCACGCTGGTCAAGTGCGGGATGGTTGACTACACAATCTAAGAATTTCTTCGTAGGTGTGCAGGTTTTCTCACGATGTTTGCCTTCTCCGTTAAGGAGTTCGCTCGCGACCATGATTGGTGTAGCCTAGTCGAAACGTCGGGCAGTAAGTAGCTATGTAATTGCTACTAATAATATCGCGTGTAGACCCATAAAGACTAATATTTAGTGTAATGGAACGCGAACGTCAAAAATCTTACATAATCTTATATATTAATTTCAAATTTGAAAAACACAGTGGTAGCGGACTTAGAACTGGCGACCTCTCGCATGGAAAGCAACGACCTTAACCATCGACGCTTTTTGACAATGACTCGGAAAGTTGTAAACTACCAATTCAACATACATATGTTTTCAGAGCACGGCACTTCTCACCTGTGGGGAGCGAACAGCGGACGGCGCGGCTGGAGTCGCAAGCGCACGTCGGCGCCGCAGATGGGCGGCGCGGCGCACGGCTCCTCCCCGCGCGTGGCGCTCGTGTTGCGCTCGCGCCGCAGCTGGCCGGTGGCGCCGCAGTCCTACCGCAGGTATGTGCCGCAGTAGCACCAATGCGCAACCAAACATGGCGCTGCGCACTTCCGTAGTGCCAAAAGACTGTGGCGCGGTTGAAGTCGCAAGATCACGTCGGTGCTACAGATGGGTAGTCCTACCGCAGATATATCCCTTTTTTATAAAAGGCTACCTCACCTCACTCCACCTGATGGTAAGCGGTAGTAAAATTGACAAATAGAGGTCGATAGGCACAATAGACGATATTGAGCCTGTCTCACTCACCCTGAAGGCCTGCTTAAGTGCCGTTTCAGGCCCCGCCTTAAGAGCTCGGGATCTAGGCGGGACGGAAAACATGAGTTGGAAGGGCATTCCATGCCTTAATGACACGTGGCAGAAAAGAGTATGGCAAAAGACTGTGGCGCGGCTGGAGTTGCAAGCGTACGTCGGTGCTACAGATGGGTGGTCCTCCAGCAGGGATATCCCGCACTTGTACCAATAGTTGGGCTATTACGCTTATATACGCTGCTTTTTCAAGGAGTCCTTCCAACTTTAGACATGGTAGTTGATCTCAATTGAAATCATCCAATTGTGCAGGACATATTATAGTTCTGTCTGTTCCCTCATTCTCATAGTTTGATAAGGCGGCCATCCAATATGATCGATCAGAGTTTAGGCGCAGAATCACCTGCTTACAGGCTGAGTAGACTGAGTAGACTGACTAGAACATAGCTCGGCCACCTTATCGACCAGTACCCTGCGACAAAGGGCAATTTTGTATGAACACCCGCACCTTCGTCCGCCAAACGCAGCGTCGACCCTAAGACCCTACGAGTAATATTATGATTGTCCAGAATTCTGACGGAAAGAAGAAAACAGTATCTACTGTACAATTCGGTTATTGAAAACATCACCGACCACGATAATTGTAAAGTTATTTATTTATGTATTTTTATTGTATGTGTCGTTTGCCTTCTCCTTAGATCGTTTAGTAATCTATTCTTTTTATGAGATTTATATAATTATTTAGTTTAATGTTCTTGTTTCCATATTTTTATTTTTGTTTTTGTTTTTTCTTTTTCGTTTTGTTCTATTATATCTGTCGTCACTCAACCAAAAAGGTACGGCCAGAATACCAGTGCTGCAGGAGCTCTTGTTGAGCTTCTGCAGTCTATGCTGAGGCAGGTACCTTGTTGGTCACTGATGCTAAATATTCGTTTTATATATTATGTTCTGTTAATTTGTATTATTTTATGTTAAATTTATTTTTTTCTTGTAATATGTGACCAATAAATTCTATTCTATTCTATTCTATTCTATAACACCAACTAAGTGCCAATTGAAAACCAGAATACGCAGTACTCACCTCAAAATATAGCAGTTTCGAAAGACTGTAAACAGGTTTCCCAACTGACTCGACATTCAAATACCCCATTATCCCTTTGACTGGCCGGGCCGCGCGCTGCCCGCGCACTCGTCTAGAAACACCGCTACTGCTCCGATGACTCCACGTGACTTTGATGAATTTCTAAACCGAAAATCCGAGGAAAAATACACTACTCATTGCGGGCTATATCTGAACAGCACATTGTCGAAATTGAAATGTAGATTGTGCTGTATCCAATATGTTTTCGCGATTTAACTTTTCTTGTCTTTGTCTTGTATTATAATATGTGAAACTAAACTCTGCCTGTCTGGCGGCCTTTTGTGTTTTAACGCCAAAAATACCTACATACCCATTTTAAATTCGTAGACATCCAGATTAGAGACCGAAAAAGGTCATAGGCTACCCTTTCGACTTAGTTTTATCAGACAGTAATGTTATATGCCAAATGACTGTGTCGCGACTATAGGCAGACGGTGTCGGGGGCGTAAAGCTAGTTATAATTAAATATATTTCTTATTAATAACAACAATTGAATGAATACGAACATGATTGTGCTTTGTTTAAATATATTTGCATTTGCTACATGCATGCTGCATGCATGCAATACTTTTGATAATTGCTTGGTTCGGTAATTTTAATTTAATCACCGAAATATTTACCAGCTCCATAACTTTTTGATTCGTTATTAAATAACGAGCGATATGTTTGAAGGAATGACTTTTGCATAGTTCATATGTAATTTCGCAACAATATTTAAGCTTTACAGAGCGATTATGTCGAAGGAGTAATAATTATGACAACGCAATGATTTAATTTGATGCGAATTGGAAATGAGTCTGTAATACGAACTGAATTAGTTATAAGTATCTGAGATGTTGTACCTATGTAAGATACCTACTCTTATATCTCTATATACAACAGAGTAAGATAATAACTCAAAATGAAGGCAAATCAAGTACCGGAAGAGAATGTTGTGGCCATCATTGTGTTTGGCATAATGAGATTTCCTTTTCATAAAGAATTCTGAGTAACAAGTACTCCGCCTTTAACGAAGGAGGGTGAATTGGGAGTTTGTTACTTGACCCCACAGCTATCAACGAAGTCTTCGGGACTAGATAGTGCCGAAGATAAAGCTGATTGAAGGTAATCGCGGTAACTATACTCGGTAGACGTTCCTATAGTACTCTAGCGTGCCTTTATTAAGCCTGGCTTTTGGCTTTGGTAAAGCTGTTTATTACGTGCACATAAACTTTTAAATTCCTATCGTTAAAATAACTGTGGTGCTAGTTAAAAGATTATTAATCTAATATTAACGCGAGTTCTACTTTCACTCGATCGTTTTTGATTCTTGATTTTTAATCCTGTAAATGAGTAGAGTACATGTAATTTGCATAAATTAATAATGCTGCATAAGGTATTTGTAAGTATGCAGGTTTTATTTTTTTTCTTCTATTTCGCATAAAAAATCAATTCAAGAAGCTAATAGCGCCAGATTGTATCGATCGAATATCGGCTGTATTTCGATACTTATTTGTTTAGTACAGGTGTTTAATTACTTTCTTAGAAAATGGTGTACCAATTAATTCTATTGGCCGCCAGAGGAGCCCGTAAAATTACTTCTGACAGCAATTGGCTCTTGGCTGAACTATGTTTATGTGATTAATTAACGTAGTCTACGTCACTTACTACGAGCTAATATGAGATATGTCGTTGGTACGTGTATTTAGGGCTGTCAACTTTGAAACTAATTACGTTAAAGCAGAAGGGCTAAATGGGGAACATCTTTTAGCTTAAATACTGTAACTATTTATCGAGTAAACTTGTCTAGCTTGTTCATCAAAATCTTCAAGTCATGTAAGATAAATAATTATGTTTTCAAGGGGGGTGAACCATACGATTTATCTTTGAATAAGAAGTAAGCAGGTTTCTTTTTGGTAACAAACTTATCAGAAAATTCTTATTACATCCGATGATTCAATATGGATAAGCGTCTAATCGGAATAAGGCCCTATAGATTTGTATGACTGTGGTTGTTTGAAGCCTAATAACTTAGAGTATCGAAGATTGGCGTACTTTATGTACGAAGGGCTTGTGTCTTTATTTGATACTAGCTGTGCCCGCGACTTCGTTCCCGTGGAATACAGGATTTTACATACAAAAGTATTTTCTTAATAAATCCTGTTCCAGTAAAATTTTGCTAATGCCAAGTTTTAAGCGTTTAACTTAAGCGGTTAAGATTTTCATACAAAACGATTATCCCGCTTATTTCTGTTCCCGTGGGAATTTTGGGAATTCCTTTCTTAGT
This sequence comes from Maruca vitrata, assembly GCA_039566165.1. Taxonomy (NCBI): domain Eukaryota; kingdom Metazoa; phylum Arthropoda; class Insecta; order Lepidoptera; family Crambidae; genus Maruca; species Maruca vitrata. The sequence continues at coordinate 10,319,179 of CM076917.1, read as the reverse complement.
GTACCTCTACGGTACCTAAGCTAAGTCCCTTACTAATTTCAAGTGCCTACGTTTAGCCGTTTAGGCTGTGCGTCGATATGTCAGTTTCTCCTTTTATAAATTTAGATGTTACGTCAACGAAGCTTTAAGGTATTGAGGCGCTTAAATTATCTTTTAACGACGATTGAATGTCTGTCGTATTAAGTAAAGGGAAATTTAATGAACATTATTATGAAAAACTGTGTAAACTATATAAAATCCGTCATTTGCTGTATGTTTGGGATAACATCTGTAGTTTATATTTAAGAGCTGTGGAATTTGAATAAACAAAATAAGTAAATAAACACGCTTTATTTCTTTCTAAATAATATTACTATACAAAGGGTACAGGTATGCACAAGTACATAAAATAAACATACATGTTGTCTAAGAAGTGTTACAGAAGGTCCCAAACAAGGCTTAGCCCGTATCTTGTGTAACCAAGAGCAATGATAATCTTGAGAGCAACTGAGCACCAGTGAATACAATAATAATGTTAGTATCTACGCATTTTGAGATCTTCATACTTTTAATAAAAAAAAAATGAAAGCGGCACCAATCGGCCTCATTCCTCGCGATTGTGAGACTGTATTGTCAACGCAGCATTATTCTATTCTCCGCACTCGTTATGATGATGGAAAATGGAGTGGGGGGACTTAAATTTATACCAGTACGTGCTCTGCCAGCGTTATCAAATGGTTATCAGCATAAATCGACGCGTTTATAGCCCTTGTCTCAGGCCCGTACAAGATATGAATCTATGGGAGACTGCTTGAATTAAATTTTATTGTTTAAAATTTAAACCGTGCTTTATATTCAATCTAACTGAATATCTACTTTTACTATTTATTCATTGTTAACTGTTCAATTGTCACCATTCGGCTTGCTTAGCATTATTTGGGAAGTCAATTGAATAGATTCTTATAACTTTGTAGAAGTAACCACAAACCACGTCTCTGTCCTCGTATTAACTAAATTAATGACAATATATTTATCACACACCTTAGTTAATTGTTATCAGTATGTAAATTCTCCATTCCCAAATATTAAGCGTTGAATAAAGGTAGATAGGATATTTTAAAATCAATTTCATTTCTCTCATAAGGGTTCGTAAGAGACTTCAAAATAATGTGATACTTACACAGATAGTCTGCCGATTACTATTTGCAATAATAAGTATTAGGTTATGAATATCGTTTATTATATCTTTGAATGCTCTGATACGTGTAATTAAATGCCAGTGCCATTGTGCCTCAGAAACCCTATAAAGGTCTATTTGTATTATATGAACGATTCGCATTTGCGGCCTCAATCAATATTTGTATGAAGCGATTGGTTCTTTGCGTAGAATTCTAATTACTTTTTAGGATTAACGCTCAATTGAAAGACTGCGTTATTTATTCGTATCGCTATTCATGTATACGTAATCCCACCAAAAACATAAACGTAAAAAAGGAGAGCCAAGTACAATAATAAAATGATGCGTGGCTGTGAGTTTCGCTGCAAAAATAATGGAAATCTAAATGAGTGCAAAATTCTATGACAGTTGATGTTATTTAAAAAAAAACATATGGTGTCTGTGGATTTCATCGACTTACTATTGTAGTAACTGATGTATTGTGCCTGTTGACCTCATATTTGGATCTCACTACCGCTTACCATCGTGTGTTACTCCCTGGCCGGACCACATTTTAGTACTCAGATTCTGTAGTTCGAAATAATACCTACCTAAAGTCTACTTTCACCGGTAAACATATATATATTTAGTACCTTAATAGATATCTTTTAAATCAACAAATTATGTGGTCCGGCCGCTGAGCAGTGCTCTCTGGCCGCGCCACCTCAGATTAAGGAGAGTATAATGAACTATTAATAAATCAATATCCCGAAAAAAGCTACCTAAATAGTACCTTGCATATAACAAATATGGCCGTATAAACCCCTTTAGTAAAGGAGTTATTCGTCGTAAAATGTGGTCCGGCTGGAGAGTATACTCTGCAGCAAGTCCGTATTGCAATATTTAATATTAATTACCCATAAACGAATTAATACTTTCGTACCTTTTCTCTACTTTTCAGAAATACTTTTTTTTTCTAACAAACTACGAAATTTGATTAATAAATCTTTAAAGTATGTGGCGCGGCCAGGGAGGATTACTTTCAGCAAATAAACGAAAATATGCTGTTTTTCTTTTTGCCAACGAAAACGGTATAATAAGTACCTTATAAAAATAGATGGATTTCATATGTAACAGAAATGATTTAGAAAAAGTAGCACTTTTTGGTTTTGTTTACCTATCTACCAAATTTGACTAAATAATAATATAATTCATAAGAGCAGCAAGAAAGTGGTTATAAGTGCATCAAATTGTGTTTAAAATAAAAATAAAAAATATTCTTTATTCAATTTAAGTCCATACAAAAACTATTTTACCAACGTGTAGATACATAGGTACAGTGCAATGTAAAAATTGTCTATTCTATCGCATTAGGTAAGTATTTCCAGTAAAGATAGAAAAAGTTGGTTGGTAAATAGATAAATAAAGAAATAAAAATACAAAAATAAGTATACGAATTTATATAATTTTCTATAATGAAATATTGACAATTGTTAATACAATTTTAAATGGCAATCAATAAAAAACTAAGGCAATAGATTCATTTTACGACTTTGATCTTTTATTTAAATTTTTAATTAAGGCCTTCAATTAAAAATAAACATTTTCAACCACACGTGCGTGTGCGTGTGCGTACATGGTTGGTAAATGAGTGAAATAAACTTTAATTGAAAATTTAAAAATCCCCGATACAATACAAAACTTAGAAAAAAGTTAACAATAAATACTTGTTAGTCATTACAGTTTGACTTAAGTTATATTATTTTCCAGATATCCTCGTCGGAATAATATTACTTAATTTAAACTGTAATGACTAACTAGTATTTATTGTTTACTTTTTTCTAAGTTTTGTATTGTATCGGGGATTTTTAAATTTTCAATTAAAGTTTATTTCACTCATTTACCAACCTTGTACGCACACGCACACGCACACGCACGTGTGGTTGAAAATGTTTACTTTTAATTGAAGGCCTTAATTAAAAATTTAAATAAAAGATCAAAGTCGTAAAATGAATCTATTGCCTTAGTTTTTTATTGATTGTCATTTAAAATTGTATTAACAATTGTCAATATTTCATTATAGAAAATTATATAAATTTTTCGTATACTTATTTTTGTTTTTTTATTTATCTATTTACCAACCAACTTTTCTATGTTTACTGGAAATACTTACCTAATGCGATTGAATAGACAATTTTTACATTGCACTGTACCTATGTATGTATCTACACGTTAATAAAATAGTTTTTGTATGGACTTAAATTGAATAAAGAATATTTTTTATTTCTATTTTAAACACAATTTTATGCACTTATAACCACTTTCTTGCTGCTCTTATGAATTATATTATTATTTAGTCAAATTTGGTAGATAGGTAAACAAAACCAAAAAGTGCTACTTTTTCTAAATCATTTCTGTTACATATGAAATCCATCTATTTTTATACGGTACTTATTATACCGTTTTCGTTGGCAAAAAGAAAAACAGCATATTTTCGTTTATTTGCTGAAAGTAATCCTCCCTAGCCGCGCCACATACTTTAAAGATTTATTAATCAAAGGGTATAGCGAGGTAAGGAAGACGAAATGGCCCCACGGCCCATGGCGGAATTATCATTTGTACTGGTATTGGCACTCTAAAAGAATACGAAATGTATCGTAGTTGACCCCTGCCCTTGACCTGCCTTTGAGGTATTCGAGAAAGGTCGGAGGCGCGCCGATTTTTTTCAAATTTTTTCCATAAAACTATAAGAGCTAGAAGGATGGGACCAATTGCGTATAATGATTCCTCATTATACGCAATTGGTCCCATCCTTCTAGCTCTTATAGTTTTATGGAAAAAAATACAGAATATTCTTCAAAGTATTCCTATTTTGAAGAATATTCTGTATTTTTTTCAGAGTTCTCGTGAAATGACAACTGTGCAAAATAATTAAACAAAATATAAATATTTTTTTTTAGTACTGTTCCATTATGTCTACCGCACCGAAAAAAAAATATAATACTCTTTGATTTATATACTTATACCACACAAAAGACAAACAAAATCAAAGAGGCGCTTCTTGAGTAATTATGAATTTACTTAGTGTGCGTACGGCTGGTAGGAACAAATTAAAGAGGTAGTTTTTGGATAAATTATTATAATTACATGTTGGACATAATTTTAATCATCATCATCACTATTTTCATTTATTACAACATTGACTGCATCATTAAAAATATTTTCGACAGAATTTCAGCAGGACGTAAAATGCGAGATAGATATCTCGCATGAGCTAAATAATATGTTGCACTTGCAACATGAGCGCAGCATCCAACTGTCCTGTTTCCATTCGGACAATCACAACAATATCCTCGGATTCCTTGGACACTGTTCATATTAGGAACATCATCAATGAACATTCGGTAATGTTTACTATTTACATTTCTGGAACGAACATTTAACTTGATGATAGTTGGGGTTTCTTTGACGATAGAGATGGTTTATTCATGTCGTCCATTATTTCAGCGAGGTATGAAACAGCTAATGAGAGCTGATAAGAACCTGTAAATAATATTCTTGATTGTTCTTTGTTTAGTCTTGGAAAATCTAAAATTTCTGATGACACCAGTTGTTGGAAAGCCGTTTTTCTTCGATTCCAATGCTGCTTTTGCTACCTCTTCACTTACAGAATTTGGTAGCGCCAGTCGCTCCTTAAAGTATTGAACAATTGCCTCATTTCAGCCTTTATCAGAATTTAATCGTAACCAACTATCATCAAGTTAAATGTTTGTTCCAGACATGTAAATAGTAAATATTACCGAATGTTCATTGATGATGTTCCTAATATGAACAGTGTCGAAGGAATCCGAGGATATTGTTGTGATTATCCGAATGGAAACAGGACAGTTGGATGCTGCGCTTATGTTTCAAGTGTAATATATTATTTAGCGCATGCGAGATAATTATCTATCTCGCATTTTACGTCCTGCTGAAATTCTGCCGAAAATATTTTCAAATGATGCAGTCAATGTTGTAATAAATGAAAATAGTGATGATGATGATTAAAATTATGTTCAATGTAATTATAATAATTAATCCAAAAAATACCTCTTAAATTCGTTCCTACCAGCCGTACGCACACTAAGTAAATTCATAATTACTCAAGAAGCGCCTCTTTGATTTTGATTGTCTTTTGTGTGGTATAAGTATATAAATCAAAGAGTATTATATTTTTTTTTTTTGGTGCGGTAGACATAATAGAACAGTACTAAAAAATTATTTATATTTTGTTTAATTATTTTGCACAGTTGTAATTTCACGAAAACTCTGAAAAAATACAGAATATTCTTCAAAGTAGGAATACTTTGAAGAATATTCTGTATTTTTTTCCATAAAACTATAAGAGCTAGAAGGATGGGACCAATTGCGTATAATGAGGAATCATTATACGCAATTGGTCCCATCCTTCTAGCTCTTATAGTTTTATGGAAAAAATTTTGAAAAAATCGGCGCGCCTACGAACTTTCTCGAATATCTCAAAGACAGGTCAAGGTCAGTCAACGACCTTACATTTCGTATTCTTTAGAGTGCCAATACCAGTACAAAAGATAATTCCGTCATGGGCCGTGGGGGCCATTTCGTCTTCCTTACCTCGCTATACCCTTTGATTAATAAATCTTTAAAGTATGTGGCGCGGCTAGGAGGATTACTTTCAGCAAATAAACGAAAATATGCTGTTTTTCTTTTTGCCAACGAAAACGGTATAATAAGTACCGTATAAAAATATATGGATTTCATATGTAACAGAAATGATTTAGAAAAAGTAGCACTTTTTGGTTTTGATTACCTATCTACCAAATTTGACTAAATATTAATATAATTCATAAGAGCAGCAAGAAAGTGGTTATAAGTGCATAAAATTGTGTTTAAAATAGAAATCAAAAATATTCTTTATTCAATTTAAGTCCATACAAAACTATTTTACTAACGTGTAGATACATAGGTACAGTGCAATGTAAAAATTGTCTATTCTATCGCATTAGGTAAGTATTTCCAGTAAAGATAGAAAAAGTTGGTTGGTAAATAGATAAATAAAGAAATAAAAATACAAAAATAAGTATACGAAAAATTTATATAATTTTCTATAATGAAATATTGACAATTGTTAATACAATTTTAAATGGCAATCAATAAAAAACTAAGGCAATAGATTCATTTTACGACTTTGATCTTTTATTTAAATTTTTAATTAAGGCCTTCAATTAAAAATAAACATTTTCAACCACACGTGCGTGTGCGTGTGCGTACATGGTTGGTAAATGAGTGAAATAAACTTTAATTGAAAATTTAAAAATCCCCGATACAATACAAAACTTAGAAAAAAGTAAACAATAAATACTAGTTAGTCATTACAGTTTAAATTAAGTAATATTATTCCGACGAGGATATCTGGAAAATAATATAACTTAAGTCAAACTGTAATGACTAACAAGTATTTATTGTTAACTTTTTTCTAAGTTTTGTATTGTATCGGGGATTTTTAAATTTTCAATTAAAGTTTATTTCACTCATTTACCAACCTTGTACGCACACGCACACGCACACGCACGTGTGGTTGAAAATGTTTATTTTTAATTGAAGGCCTTAATTAAAAATTTAAATAAAAGATCAAAGTCGTAAAATGAATCTATTGCCTTAGTTTTTTATTGATTGCCATTTAAAATTGTATTAACAATTGTCAATATTTCATTATAGAAAATTATATAAATTCGTATACTTATTTTTGTATTTTTATTTCTTTATTTATCTATTTACCAACCAACTTTTTCTATCTTTACTGGAAATACTTACCTAATGCGATAGAATAGACAATTTTTACATTGCACTGTACCTATGTATCTACACGTTGGTAAAATAGTTTTTGTATGGACTTAAATTGAATAAAGAATATTTTTTATTTTTATTTTAAACACAATTTGATGCACTTATAACCACTTTCTTGCTGCTCTTATGAATTATATTATTATTTAGTCAAATTTGGTAGATAGGTAAACAAAACCAAAAAGTGCTACTTTTTCTAAATCATTTCTGTTACATATGAAATCCATCTATTTTTATAAGGTACTTATTATACCGTTTTCGTTGGCAAAAAGAAAAACAGCATATTTTTGTTTATTTGCTGAAAGTAATCCTCCCTAGCCGCGCCACATACTTTAAAGATTTATTAATCAAAATTCGTAGTTTGTTAGAAAAAAAAAGTATTTCTGAAAAGTAGAGAAAAGGTACGAAAGTATTAATTCGTTTATGGGTAATTAATATTAAATATTGTAATACGGACTTGCTGCAGAGTATACTCTCCAGCCGGACCACATTTTACGACGAATAACTCCTTTACTAAAGGGGTTTATACGGCCATATTTGTTATATGCAAGGTACTATTTAGGTAGCTTTTTTCGGGATATTGATTTATTAATAGTTCATTATACTCTCCTTAATCTGAGGTGGCGCGGCCAGAGAGCACTGCTCAGCGGCCGGACCACATAATTTATTGATTTAAAAGATATCTATTAAGGTACTAAATATATATATGTTTACCGGTGAAAGTAGACTTTAGGTAGGTATTATTTCGAACTACAGAATCTGAGTACTAAAATGTGGTCCGGCCAGGGAGTAACACACCTTACCATCAGGTGGAGTGAAGTCATCTTGTTTGTCTATTATAAAAAAAAACTGGTGATTTTGACCAACAATAACCAGCCGTGGCGGCTTCAACGCCGAGCTCATGATCTACCAAAGTGTATATGCTCTGGGTCGGATTTCAGAGGGGCCCCACGTTCTTATTTGAGTCTAATATACCTAAAACCTATTATGTCTAGTACTAAAATATTTCTGAAGCAGATGATCAAAATACCTAGTTTTGTGTATAGGCTGCACAGTTTACCTACAAAACAAACCCTGGTGTTAGTGTTCTTTCATGAACCGCCTTTCGGTCGCTGACATGGTTCTTGTTATGACTACCACTACCATCAGTAAGTTATTATTAATTTATTTTCAAGTTTTCAGTGCACACAAAATAAAATCGTTTAACTTAAAAGATTTTTTATCGATATTTCATTAAACTGTGAGTAAGGGAATTTAACATTACATTAGTCGTTATCAAGTATTTGACGAGGGCGTCTAACAAAGTTCTTGAATATCGCTCCAAATTCATTACATTTAAAGTTCCTTTCAAACAAGACGCAAATAAATCTTTCAAGTAGGTACTACACATTTGGGATTCAGATTTTTCTCAGATACGTTATCTGTGTGAGACAGATGGTTTATATTAATGCGGCATTATGTTGCATGAATGAATCGCGTTCCCGACCTGGATCGAACCTTGGGCCCTTCGCCCTCTAGCCCCTTACATACATTTCCTTGCCGCATAAGTCCCATTTATTTCAAAATGCTGACTGACTCCCATCGATTCAATCGGAAAGAAATTTAATCCTGTTAAATTAAAATGCTCAATCGATGCTGATAGATAGGACTCTGGTTTTAATAAAGTAATTGTTGATTTCAAGTAATCTTATTTGGAGGAGCATGTTAACCTTTTTTGTTACGTATAAATTCGGATATGCATATTGAGATCTATCGCAATATCCTGTAGTCGAAAACTGTAGACAGTTAAATAGTTGAATAGGACAGTTATTACTCGTAGCTCTATGGTATTTCAATGACTTATTATTACATAGTATATTAAATAAAGTAGATTATTGATATATGTAATATTTACTGTTTTTAATTTTCCATGGCAATTATATAGTCTTGGTGTGACTTAATACAAAAAAAGGTTCAAGCATTTGTTAGAAATAAAATTACCAGCAGGTTTTACAACTTAATTAAGTTTTAAGACGTCGCATGAGAAAAATCGAGCTTGAATATAAAAATGAACACCAATCAAGTATGAGAATTAATTTTGCTTTTAATGGATATTTCGTATTCTCTTTAATTAAATCACGTTGCTTTATTAACAGACAAAATGCATTAGCTCAATAATACGATTCTTAAATAACCTATAAAAGTTGTATTAGAAGTTATTTGTTTTTTTAGAACTCAGAGTACCCACCTACTTTGTCCTGTAATATAAGGTAGGTACTCACCGGCTTAACACTGGTATATAAGGCATTTTTTTACCTTGTGGATCCATGATTTCATCTTGACATATCTGGTATGACACATATGACATTATTTTTCATTGTTTATAGGCATTAGTTAGTATTATTCAATTCAATTTTAATCGCTATCATATTCCAGTACATATTTTTTTTCCTAACTGACTGATGATGGTTTGGAGTAGCCTTGTCATCATCACCGGACTTTCGGGGGAGCGGATGGCTCTCACCCCTAAAATTGCTGTCCATATCATAATGCTTGTGATAGATGAGGTGCAACATCAGATAATTTAAAATTTCACTTCGTATGTTCAAAAGGTAAAATGAAAATTCATTTGTATGTTTTTCATTTAAATATTTTCCTCTGTAACTAAAATACGAACTCATTACTCTTTCTCTGTGTTTGTTTAGCCGTATAGCCGACGGATGATCGATGGCTAACTGCAAATGTTTAATTTACTCTTTTTCATTTCACAAAATTATAACAGTAGGTATTATCATCGGCATATCGCTGTAGGTCTGATGAGTAAAAATTGCGTAGAGAAGTTCGTTTCTTTAAATGCTTGAAACTGTTTTTTATGAAGTATACCTATTCAATACCTATTTCTTATGAACAATTACAGTTGTATGTGATATATGATGATATAAGTGCGTAAATATATTCTAAGGTAAAAAACATTTTAAGTTTCCTTTTTTTAGCTTGTACACCATAAAACAACTATAATTATCCTTAATACATACGATTACTTAGTAAATAATAGATACGTACCTACAACGAATTTACAGGAATGTTAACATGATCATATCAGTAAACAAATCTTCTATATGAATAACAAGCAATCATAACAACAAATATAATAGCTAACTATGTGTTATATAGAAAGTTTATTAGTAAGTATCTAAGTCTAGCGTGAAGGGCTATTGTTACCTTCGAAGTTCGGAAACTAGGGTAGAGTTCCCGTTTTATTATTAGCATCACTCGAAATACGTGCGAATAGGTAGTTACTATACAAATCTTGAATGACATAAAACAACGAATATTCAGACGAATTTGATAGCCTCCTCCTTTTGAAGTGGGTTAAAAAAACAATGAATTTGTTTGACTAATAGTGGATGCATTAATAAAAACTCTTTTAAGCACTTATTTTCAGCTATATTTTATAATACTGTTATTCAGATGTTGATGGAAAACCTTCTCGTTTTTATAAGTCGGAATCGTATTTAAATGTAAATATTCACCTAGCTAATCGTGATAATATTTGTTTATTCGTTTAGGACCTGAATCTTCTTCATTATTAAAACAAGCTGTTTTTTTTCTTTTTGCCATCTCGACGATAACCGCCATAGTTTGCCGCTATATTCGCTACCCTGTTTCCAATTTAACGGTACAGAAGGGCACTTAATCCCATTTGTGCCTTTGTTAACTTTCTTCATTCGTTTAGCCTAAAGTTTCGTTATAGCGGTTTTGTGATCTTAGTTGAAATGTATATTTGTTTTTAGATAGAACAACTGGTTTCAAACTATTCACCAAACAACTTAGCAATTCGAGAAACATTTTCAATTTCGTAAAAATAAAATTCTGGTACAATTTACTTATATTGTGGTCTGTTATTTTAACTTAACATAAGTTACATTGTTACTTACTATTACACACTAACTATCCATGGGCATACTTACTATGGTCTGAAAATAAATGATTTTTTTTTTAATTAAAACATATTTAGGTTGTTTATGGACCTAACAATGAAAACGTTATTTTGTTGAGATACGGCTCCAAATGAGTACTGTATTTCGTTTTACAAATATTTTATTACGTACGATTTACATGCTAACATTTTATTTAATCATTTTTACTGTAATGGAACACATGCATGTGTTCCATTCGTTTGAATAGTTTATTTGATAACGATGAAACTTTAATGATTCGGCCTGTGCCGTTCGCAAAAGTATAACAATGGGATATTAATTTAAAAACATTTTTGCATGCAGCATTCTTAGATCTATTTTCGAATCGAATTTTGTGTGCAAAAACTCGAATAGAATAGAATAAAACCGTTATATTCCTTTTTATTCTATTCCATTCTAGTATTATCGTTCAAGTAGTCACGTCAAGGAGCTTAATAGAACACAGGTGTTTACGTTATTCGACATGTCGAATACAAAATCGTCGTAAAAGGTTCTGTGCCGTTTGATTTTGGGAATCCATTTATGTTACAGCATGTATTTCAGACTCAACTCCACCCGGGGCGGAGTTCGGCGTCATAGCTGCTTTACTTATTTGCAGTCAAAGGGAAATTCCCACCAAGGGAATCGTTTGTCATTGTCTCAAGTAAAATATTGTTACTTCAAAAAGTACAAAGTAATACAAGCTGGATAATGGTCTGTGAAGACGCGCAACAAGTGAAGAGTTAACTGTTTGCTAATGGATTTTGCTAATGTTTTTTAAAACCGAAAGGAAAATAAAAAGAAATAAATATTTCATGAGGATATATCGTAATTTATGTTATTTAAGAAACGAGATTAAATTAGTATCGAATTTAATAAATAAACAAAGAGATAAGTGTCAAAGGTGTCAAAGTCAACAACCTGAAAGAGCAAGCCTAAATATAGATTTAAGCTGGCTCTTTCGAAAACTTGTAATTGTATATAGATACAATTTATTTTTTAAAATAGGATGAAGGATTTAATAAGTATTGTATTTTAAAAATAAATATATTTTTTAGTTAATAAGCTTCAATTCAATGTATGGATGTGAATAAATGTTTTTAATAAAAAATTGTTATAATTAGACCTTGCTAGGTTATAAAGTGGAAATGACTGTTACTTATATGCTTCGGCAATTTTACCGTTGTCCCTCACTAGTGCAGTCAGTCTGACATGTGTCAAATCAGTCAACTTAGAGCGGCTTTGGTATAGTACCTATTACATATTATTATGTAAAAATATATAGAACTGAAAGTGATGGACAGTCCTTTAGGGACAAAAGCTAAAAAAAAGCTTATCGAGTAAGATTTATAGTGTGTACTCTCTGAAGACAACATGAAGATAAATCATCTGAAAGAATCTTAATTCTATAGTTGATTGCGACCATTTTTATCCACTATCTTTTGACATATATAATTGCAGAATATAGCAATAATACTAAATTTTTTGAAATGCTGGTAGTGAATTAATTAATTTTGTTCTTGAAATTTTGTTTTGAGATGTAGATAAGTCTAATACAGGTTTTAAGGAATTGTTAAAGTATTCATATTTTATGATGATGACTAAGATCAAGAAATAGTTCTTCGAGAAAGCAAAATATAAATTCAACTGTAATTTCGAGTTCAACGAGTATTATGCACATCTGCACATCACCACGCAATAAGTTTACAGTGTTTTTTTCTCGATGCCCTTTTAAGGTACGGTACGGAACTCCTTGAGCGGGTATCACTTTGAGTTTCCAAATTCGTTGAAACGGAACAGCTAATATGATAGGGGAACAATGGCGCAGACAACCGGTTTCAACAGCGTTGATTACAATGTATGTATGTATACATACATAGCGCCTCTACATATACCTCTAATACCTTGCTTCGTGGAACCGTGCAGTGGTAAATGTTCAAGGCCAATTTAAAATAAACCTCCTCGGTTAGAAAATTCATAGGCACACATGTTAGCAGTGTTTTTCCATTATGTGTTATACCTGTGAAACGACCTATGAATGTCTACGGCTATTGTTACGTAAATAGTACCTACTTATTATTTTACTACAAATTGAGCGTGAATTTTCACATACCTAACAATGTTATGTAGTTAATTAAGTTTTATGCATTAGGGAAAAATGTACAAAGCGGGCGTAAAATATGAGTTGCTTTCAAAAACATTAAACGAAATAAGGAAAATACAGAACAACAAAGTGTGATGAAAAACGGTTATACCTTAGTAGGTATCTAGTTAATATTTATATAATTTCATTATGTGATTGATTTGTTTTCACATGTCTGTTGGAATTTATAGCTCAAGGAGACACGTAACGGACAATTTCTACAGGAAATATCAAACAACTGAACTCAGACTATGTGAAATACATTGAAACAGGATCGTTTAGTGCGAGTCGGACTAGCCGAATAAGGGATCCGCTCAAAGTTTATAAGTAAAAAATGATTATAGAATTTTTTATGGAATGACAAATGCAGCTGATTTATTGCTTTCCCAGTTTTACTCACTAGTTTTCAAGCCTTGTATGATTACTAGCTGTGCCCGCGACTTCGTTTGAGTGGACTACAGGATTTTACATACAAAAGTTTTTCCGCTAACTCCAATTCCCGTGAGAATTGTGAAATATCGCGTTGGAAGTAAGCTTTACGTTTACTAGGGCATGCTAAATTTCAATCATATATCTTACGCGAATTAGATTTTTTCCTAAAAGTTTATTCCCGCTAACTTCCGTTTCCGTGGGAATTTTCCAATATCCTGTTGCAACTAAGCTTCAAATTAACTAAGGTACCTTCAAATTAACTAACTACCTGCATGCCTGACTGACAAATTTAAGCGGTTTAGATTTTTCATACAAAATTATTTTCCCGCTCATTCCCGTTTCTGAGGAAATTTCGGGAATTCCGTTCTTAGCACCTCTACGATACCTAAGCTACGCCTCTTCCAAATTTCAAGTGCCTATGTTTAGCCGTTCAGGCTGTGCGTTGATATGTCAGTCAGTCAATGAGTCAGTCAGTCAGTCAGTCAGTTTCTCCGTTTATATATTTAGATAGAAAGTATAAAGAGAACTTTTGACGAAGCTTTATTACAATTAAACTTTACAGATTTTAAGTTCCGCAAACAGTTTTGTTTTAGCTAATAATTTCAACTTGGTATCTTTACGCGTGCCCAAGAAAAAGAGTAACAAACAGACGGTTACCAAGGTGATCCTGAATTCGGTCTTTTTCTATTGATACGACATGGAACTTTAAGAATGAGCCCTATCGAAGAATGCTTTATCGCTTCAATGTGAAATTCCACATTAGATTTTTTTTTTTTTATAAAGAGGCTAACAAGATGACCTCACTCCACCTGATGGTAAGCGTTAGTGAGATCCAAATATGAGGTCGACAGGCACAATAGACCATATTGAGCCTGTCGCACTCACCCTGAAAGCCGTGAAAAGGAGACCACTGCTGCGGCAACAACGAGACAAAGCGTTGAGTCTCGCATTGGTATTGAGCTGTGCGGGTCGGAGTTGGCCAGTCCGCTGGACGGAAGGGCCCCCGTGTCTACGGGTCTCCCAGGCCGCCGGGCTGACCCGCACCGCCCGCACAATACCGCCGCTAAGACTCCACTGGTCCGGCGCTTGCCGCAACAATGGTCCCCCTGGCTCCGGTTCGTACAGTGCTGATCCTGAACGCGACCTGACCAAGAGAGGTCAGAGTCACTTGGCGGGTTTTACACAACTGTATGGTGGTAACAGCAACCGGTCGACAAAATGTCTCCCACCTGATTTATGTGAGAGCACGGGTGGCATCCGAAATATTTCAGTGGTATCAAGGTCCTTAAACAAACATCGCTTTCAATAAATCATAGAACTGGCTCTTCTATGTAATTAACACTAGGTATACAATATTCGTAGGTATATTGGTAGCAAGCGCTGTGTAAGGACCGAGAGGTCCCCGGTTCGAGTCCGGGGTCGGGCATAATTTGTTAGAGTGAACTATTACAGTAAAGGAACAGAAAGAGCACTTGTGTTGTGCACACATTTGTGCACTATAATATGTCCCGCGCACTTGGCTGATCTCAGTTGAGATCTGCCGCCACGGCCGAAATCGGTCGGACGTCTTATAGGTATACAATTTTGTTCGCAGGGGTAAGTAAGCTAGTCATAAGGGTCGTAGGTTTGACCAATACGTATACAAGGGCACATGTCTGTCGATTTTACGAGACAGGTATTTGCGAAGGGACTATAAAACACTTTTATTATTTCTAGTTCACAGTGTCGACTACAACAACACGTCTAGCAAATCAAATTAGTAAAGTTTGTTTCTCTTCAATAGTTATTAATTACTGTTTACTTTGAAAGCGCAAAGAATCGTAGTACATAGAACATACTTAATTTTGTCATTTGTGTTGCTTTGATATCATATCGGTTGATTAATTTAAACGTGTAAGTTCTTGACATACATGCTTACCTACTTTGGTATTAATGTGTTAGCACGGATCTAGTTGTGAAGTAGGTGATACTTACTAACCATCTAATGGTTTTATGGGTAATTCATCTACATCTACACTAATATTATAAAGAGGAAAGATTTGTATTATTGTATGTTTGTAATGAATAAACTCAAAACTACTGGACCGATTGCAACAATTTTTTCACCATTTGAAAACTGCATTATACAGAAGTAACATAGTTGTGAAGCAGTAACCGAAAATGTTTCAAAAACGGGGAAAAGTGTCGTTTCTGAGGCCTTCCGTGGCGTGCGCTGAGCATAATAATATAGTTAAAATTATACAAAAATGCTCTATGGATGAATTGTTCATCTTAACATTATTTTTAAAAAAGTCCGCGAGAGCATAAATGTCTACCTTTTATAGTTTACCCATAACCATCGTTTTAATGATTTAGATGACCTATTACTATGAAGTACCTATGAAGTCCGGAAAAATATTTTCAAGAGGTAAATACTTCCTAAATAAAAAAACTGAGAATAAATATAAATAAAACGTAAAACTATGTAAAACATCTCACGTCCCTCCGTCCGAAGCCGGGACGGGCCGCTAGTACTATATATTTTAGTACTACGTTAAACGGTTACTGTCTTATCCTCAGTGTACAAAACAGACGTAAGTTATAAAGTAAAATTTAGAAATTATTGGATTTATCTTAGAACATTGAGTGTACGTGCCCTCAAACAGATGAATCAGGTTAGATTCGAAACCAATATCAAACTGAAAGCAATACATTTACGTCCCAATGCGTTTATCCGTAGATAGGTGTAGGTGTGTAGGTAAAGTGGACATCCCCATTGATTTGTGAAGGTTCAATCAGCACATAAAATCCTATTAGTGAAGTGTTCGGCGCTCAAAGGGATTGCTCTAAAACTGCGTTCGTACTAATTGACGTGCAATTAGCTAAATAAATTTGCCCATGCCAACGTAAATAATGGATATAGATGGAGTCTACTTAAAAGGTCGGCTAATAAATTTTATCTAGAATTCGGTATTCGACTCTAGATTTGAAAATAAAATTAAAATTCGTTTTAGCCCAGAAGATTCAATTTTTATACTTTTTGTACATATGCATGGGCCACGGATGGTTTAAAAATTTACTGAATTGTATTCAGTATATGTATAATGTAGTTTATTTTTAATTTACGAAGTACTGAGGGGTCAATAACTTGCATTTTCAAGAGTAAGATAGTTTCTATTAGCAAAAGTGTAAGCATGTTGCAATGTTAGTTTTACGTACGTAACAAATCAGAACAGACATAGCTCGCGAGTGCTTACCTTCTTGACACATAAACACCAAAAATAGATCTCTGGAATTACATGTCTTTCACAAGATTCGTCGTTCTCCTTAATCACGCCATCTAGTAAAAGGTCGTAAAACTAACGCACGCAAGAAAATTTTCAGACAGTTGATTTTCATCAACGTCCGGAAAATTCCAGCAGATGGCGTTCTCGCTGAGAAATGTCACTGTAACACGCACAGTACCCAATGTTCAACAATAATTATAGATGTCGCTGTCAGAAAAAGAATATGCGATTTTATGAACAGTAGAAACAAACCACTGCATGTTTTTTCAATAAGTGTACTCTTAAATATTTCATACACCTATAAAATTATTATAATGAATGGCTAACAACCACAAGCCCGACAGACGATTCGATATTTTAGTGCAGATTTTCCGATTATGAACTTTGCCGTTAGAAGTTCTTTTATAGTAAAACTCTTATATATATTTTGAATTCGTCTCAAAAGTAACATAATATGACCAGTTTGCAAAATAAGGGTGCAACAGGGCGCAGACTTAAAAACTCTATGTTGAGAGAGAGAGGTAGAAATGAATAGAATAACTTTTGACACATTGAATTGCCGAATGCTGAATAATAAAGTATTAATTAAGTTGAATTAACTTACCTATTAAACGTGTAATATTATTGTAAAATGCCAATTTTTTCTTATAGAGTTCCGTCGCAGATTATAAAATATCGCAATACTTGACATTTGAAATTGACACTTTCAGAAATTAAATCTTTTTAATTCCTTAAGAAATCTAACCAATGGACCTGTATGCGACCATTGGTTCAATAAATATATCTTTTGTCTAGTTTGAACGTTTGTATGTGTCTGTGTGTTTACACGAGCGTTCACTCACATCTTACCGATCATCCGCGGGTTATTGCCGACGTCGCTGTATGAGCCCAACCATTAATCTTCGGCCACTACATTTATATTCAGCCGGTTTCGTCCACTTTGTTTTTGCCCGTAACAAGTTTCCTCTTCCCGCACATGACGTTGCACTCTTTTTAATAAAATTTGCAAAATAAGCGAGGTCGGAAAGTTGTTTGCAATACAAAGATGACACAGCATTGCGTAAAGAATGCTCGGAAAAGAGCGTTTATTCCATTTCATTAAATGCTAGCGCGTTTTGTACGCAAAAATGTGTTTGGCTATCTTTTTAATCCATTAACGAGGAGTCGGCGAAGTGTTTACAAACCGTAAACATTAAAAGCAGCATTTATTTATGTCATCTCTTATTTAGCTAGGATTTTAATCCTTTTAGTTATTTATTAGCTAGGTATCTACTTGTATTATGGATCGTAAGTTAACGAAATTTTAAAAAGTATGTAATGAATTGCTAGTAATGGTGAATTTTAAGGTAAAAGTGTAATTAAGATGCAAATCAGCATATAACAATGTTTCCAGACTATTTGACTAAATACAAGCGATTTCATAAGGTCATTAATTTTAATGTTCAGGACCTTTGCAGCTAAATTGTGAAGTAACGTCCGGTTTACGACCGTTCTAATTGGGAGAAGGGAAATTCTGTGATTTGTTTTTGTTCAAGTAAAGGCCTATTGTCACTCGTGAGGCCTGAATACAGAAACAATCAAACTTTCCTTCTAATGTTTCTTTGCTGAGCTTCGTATTCTTGTTTAATTGGAAGTTTAATAGGTTATGTCAAATAGATACATTGCAATGTTAAGTTTAAGTTTATTTTAGTTCAGGCCATTTTGGGGACCCGTTGACTGTAACTAGGAAAATTCGAACCAACAAGGAGATAGAGTTGGTGGGGACCTACTTATACCAATGATGCTTCTGTCATTAGCGAGCAGTAGGCTTAGTATCCAGTAGGTATATATTCACCACCGATCCTGTAACTGTTCTTCAAAGATTTGTTACATTTATAAAAGCCCGATACAACATTAACTTAGTCAATCTCAGATAACTGTACAACAGTATCTTATTTCAGCTGAAAACCAAAATATGTGGTAAAAACATTATAAAGTTGCACTTGGAATTTATACAAAATCTATATATGCATAGATTTGTTGAAGACCTGGAAGGATCGCATCCCTACCATCGTGCCTCGTCAACCTTCAGTCTATGTTTCTATAGTAGGAAACTGTTTCGATCTTTCCCAAGTATACAGCTGTAGAGGAGGGCCTTGTGTGGCCACTAGGTTGAGGCTAATTTAGGATCGCTATATTGAAATATAGGGGAACCTGTTGTACCTAGGCCAGTTTTTGATATTTTTTTTTTTTTAAATAAATGGTAAGAATAAGATCCGTCAAATATGGAATAATGGAAAGATCAGTTACTCAACTATATAATAAATACATAAAATATGAGGATTTTCGGTAAAGCTGGAAACAAAAGCAACTTGAAAAAAAAAAGGGAAAACTGTCCAAGGTACAACAGACCTGATGTACCTTGGACCGTTCCAGTTGTACTTTGGACATTCCAGAGTAGAATGAAGATAAACACTAGCAATTGCAGCAGAGTTTTATTTTGAATATAGGTAAGTACAACAATAATGCTTATACTTGTAATCAACAAAAACATTAATGTAAATAGCAAATTAACAGTTACCTTAATTAATATTCTCTTGTCTCTTTATTTTGTGTCAATAACATAACAAATGTTTACATATTTAAATATTTATTTTTTGCCTTATATAAATAGAATAAAAATATAATCAAAAAATATGTTTTTATAATGTTATACTATCTTTATCAAAATTATCTATCTATTATCTATGTCCAAGGTACAACCTCAGTTGGGGGGCCGAGGTACAACATCATAACAATTTTCAGTTACAACTTGTTTTAACACACTTTTAATTGAGGTTGGGTTCAGACCACTATACTATCTAAAACCTTAATAAACTGAGATTATGTCAGAACTAAAAGATATTTTATAAATACATATCGTGGCAAATCAAGAGGCCATAAGTAAATTCCAAAAAACGAGCTTTTAAGGCAAAAAATAATAAATTACCTTTTTTAACTGCATTGACCCGGCGCCGGCGAATCACAACTAACTTCACGTGAGTCTTATCAAAGCAGGCTTCGACTGCCATATACAATATTATTCTAAAGCGGGGGAGTTTACGAAAAATCACAATTGTCCTAGGTACAACCCTGTCCAAGGTACAACAGGTTCCCCTACCTAATTGAAAATTGTGACTATGAACGATTAAATGTAGAAGGTTCCATTTGCAAGTGGACACTTTTGCTGCAAATAACTTACTTTAAACTTGTTACTTTACTGTTAAAAAAAACCAAGAATGCAATTACATTTATACATACTCGTACATAACAAGAAGGTAGGTTATTTATTTATATAAATGCATTTTGAGTATAATATAATATAGCATGTGAAAGGTACGCAACACCACTTAGGTCGCCGGTGTGAATTGTATTAATTTTCACGAATTCATATCATAATAATATATTGAAATACCTAAATGTATAGAAAACCTATCAATGCCGCTGTTGTTTATTATCGGCTCTACGAGCCGGCTGATAAAATGTTTTCAATCGGAGTTCCTTTCTTGTCCGGGCACGGTACGGCTTCGGAAAATGAATAAGATATGGATTACACAAAAGGAAAACGCCTACACCCCTCTTGTTTTTATTAAAGTAGGTTCCGCTTTTGTACTGTAACGTTTGAACTTTTTAACCTTAGTAATAGGTGTTATACAATTTCAAACGGAACATTATTTGTATTGGGTAGGTAACTGTCGTATTTATTTTGTTGGAAAAGGAAATATTTACGTCATGTTTCATATACGCAGTAGGGAGATTACTATACAAATCATTTGGATAACTCTATACCCACTTTCTAGACGAGCGATCATCGTCAAACGTATTCAGGTGGTGTACACAAATAAAACGATGGAGGGAACAAAGGGATTCATACGCAAGTGCCGGTGGATTTGCCTAGTGTCCTGTGTTGGGCTAATGTTTGGAATATCGACATTGCACGCTTCTATTTTAAGCACGTGAAAAGTGTGGGTGGGGTAAGGTCTTCGGGGGGTGGCGAGGGGGTCGTCGGCATTCAACAGGCGACGGCGGCGGTCGATACGGCGCCGCGCAGCGCACAATTACCTACCCCGTGTACCATTCGCAACACCATGCCTTCGTCACCCTATAAAGCCTGTCATATGCTAATACTATTTTTAAGGGTTATAATAATGAGTCTGGCGAATGAACTTGACCTGACGTGTCACGTGGATTTCTTCATTGATATTATGAAGCGGTTTTAGTTATAATTTACTAGTGATGCGCTCTCGCTTCGGGTAAATTATACATTAAAGCCTTACTCAATATTATCAAAAAACCCCCATCAAAATCCATTGTGTAGTTTTAAAGATCTACATACAGAATTTGTAGTGATATTAAAATACTTTTTTTTAATTCAGCGGGTTTTGATTTTTTTTATGGGTAAAGAAACGTTTAATCTTCAATTAAAGTTATTCGCGGATTTAGTTTACCATAAAGATATTATATTATTGACGTATATTAAAACGATACATAGATAAAACTGGGCCATAAAACTACACATAGAAATACAATTGCACAAATTGTATTCATGTTTTCCTTGGCTGCTCATGGTGGATATGACACCAAAGATACATTATTTATTTGGAGTTTTGTATAGCAAAAATCGCCGGAGTTCTCAAAGTTCGTATTCCTGGCTTCTCCAGCAGAGCTTTTGTCGGCCGCTTGACAAGTGAAACAGTAAGTACTCACTTATCTACTTTAAAACTTTTTCAAGTATTTTTATTGACGTTCAACGAAACTTCGAACATTGTTCTTTGCTTTGGCTTCTTTACGAGTGGTTTCCTAATATTTTCTTATTCGAATCTTTTTGGGGTACCTATACAATAATGCTGAAGCTTTATAAAGAAATTAAGTACATAAATCGTACGCCTACTGATTGTAGACTTGTTATATGTAGGCATTGTGAAAGAATGTTCGGATTGAAATGTTGCGCTCAGTTCCTTGGGAGGTGTTATCTGGTCTGTTGGCTTTTGTGTCCAACCGACGACCTAGACTACCCTAAGAGCCATTAAAGTGAGCTGCTCTTAACATGAGTCTCACATAACAGCAACTTATTTTTTAAGAATATTAGTCTTAAAATTGGCTGTAGAGTGCGTGATTATATTTTGAACCTATGCAATAAAATGTTCAAAATAAGCAATTCAAATTTGTAAAGTCTAAATACAGTGCAATCAATTCTTTGACAAAGTGTCACTGAGTAATTAATTGTACCTACCTGTATGGACTAAGTTTGTTCTGTAACAATTGCGTTAAAAAAGCGAATTTCAATTTAACTCCTCTACAAGATGCTAATGATGAGCTTAGTTTTGAAATGTAGATGATAGGTATATCTCACACAGTAAAGTAAACAAATGCGTGGCGTTGTTTTTAGGTGAAGTGCAATGAATACGAATGAGCGGTCAGCTTTGAATTTTGTCCAAGCGTGTTTTTGTTTGATCAATTTATCATGTCCCAACAAATGTAAATGTAGAAAACATCGCCTGAATACGAACTTTGCCCTTATAATTCACGTTTTAAGGTTACCGTCCAATTACTCAGTGAAGAGAAAATTTGTGATGTGACCTTCATATCTTAGGATATTGCAGGTCGTAAAATTACTGTAATATTGGGTGAAAGAAAGTACTATTTGCTTCTTGTAGCTACAACTACAAAATATACATATTTTCCGGACACAATACCTATGTACAATTATAAGATAACGTTATTCTTGGTCGGAAAAGTTTAAACATTAATGGAAAGTTTCAGTTCTTGTTTATTTTGAACCTACGTACAACATTCAGTATAATAGTTTCAATAAAGTACGCGTTCATATATTTACATGGATGGTTTTTGGCATAACACATAAAATACGTATATTGAGAGAACACTGTCCAAATTTGCTAAATACTCAATAAGTATGTCAATAAGAGTGTTGGTCCCGATGTTTTTAAGTGAGATATTTGTGTCGTGATGTGTGTGAGATAGACATGTAGTTGTGGTTCCGCTTGTCAACTTCCGTCGTCGTAAACTGGAATATACCTACCCACGTGTACGTCGTAATAGCGCGGGCTACCAGGCATTTAGGTCTTTGTAAGACCTACCTATATTTTGACTGCCTTTTAACGATGAAAAGGCGCGATTTATAAAAATATGAAATTTGCGCTGTGTGTTTTTGCTTTAAGAATAAATAATATACTCAAAATAAATAATAAATAATTTTCGTTTGCTCTTTTTTATAATAACTGTACTATAATTTAACTACGCAGTTTAAGACCAATATTTTATATAGAAGTTAAATAATAAAACGATTAACGAGCTTGATGATAATATGGTCAGAACAAAATAATTTGATTAAAATGATTATTTGTTTTAACAGTTGATTCGTTGCACTGCGGCCAGACTTCTCACGAACTTATTTACTAATTCCAGATTTCCGTACAATTCTTGTGCGCGACGGATATTTCGGTTTTGGCTCGGTTCTCCCTACAAGACGTTCATAACATACTCAATAATACGAGTTGATTTCATGCGGCCTGTTTTGCTTCATCGATTGGGAGTCTACATGCTAGCTCTGAGTAGACTGTGTGTAGTTATGTGGTACAGATATTGTGAGTGAGTGTCGTCTTCACCAGATGTTTTCTATTCGCTACTAATAATCTGCATTCCTAATGATCTGCCTTAACACAAATATATATTGAACCTCACTATTGTGTTATCCAGTAGCTGTTAAAATTATAATAAAATTAAGTGGCATTTAATAAGACAAACGAAGACAAAGAAATCAGATTACCCAGAGATAGAATTAATCAAAATAATGGCTGGAGAATTGTCATTGAAAGGTTAATACGATCTCAAACAATTAAACTTTCAAATCGTCTAAAGCGTTTTAGTTCGCAGAACGACAACATTGGGCCAAATTAATTAATTCACGACATAATTCTAAAACTGTGCGAAAACTCTACAACTCTATCTAGACTAAAGTAGGGGTGTGAAACCAGTGATGGACTCAGGGTCTGGAATGAAATAAGTAAGTGGCGCGCTGGAGATTCATTAAAATACGTAGGTATAATCTGGTATATGTCGTAATTGATTCAGAATCAGAAATCTTAAGTCAAGTCAAATCAAAAATATGTTCCTTCAATTGGAGTAAATCGACTCCGACAATAAACAAATCGTCTGTGAAGTACATACAACATACAAAGTGTGACTTATCCGTACCTTTATTTACGGTATAACATACATAACATACCATTAAGAATCTCTGCTTATATACGTAGTTATGTCCGTGTACCAACACCCTCATTGATGAAGTCCAATAACCTAAACTTCGAGGCAATAAGTTGACTTTAAATTGTATATTTACAGCCGCCTTGGGGCTTCGGGGTAAGTCCGGCCCTGCGCGAAAGTTTACGAGTCGCGGCCCTCGGCCCGCGGTCGATAGGGTTCCGTCCTACTATAAACATCCTTTTACAGGCGTGACCCTTTTATCTTTTTTACATACCGACAAACTAACGAGGGTTTACGTGCGATTATCGGCGACGACCCGCAGTAT
Organism: Maruca vitrata; assembly: GCA_039566165.1. NCBI lineage: Eukaryota > Metazoa > Arthropoda > Insecta > Lepidoptera > Crambidae > Maruca > Maruca vitrata. The sequence goes on along the minus strand of CM076917.1, from coordinate 10,294,836 downwards.
TTTCCAGCACTTTTCAAACCGGGCCGCGACCCTGTCTCGTGGTTACCCCACGCGGGGTGGTGGCCCCAGTAAATATTTGTGAGGATCATGCATTTGAGCCTTGAAAACATTGATTATATCGGCGACTGATTGTGGAGTCCGGTATCTATATAATGCTTTGAGTACTGTGAAGGCCTATTGAAACAAGGATTAAAGCGAAACAGGGCGTGTTTAATGACGATTTTAGTGAAATCAGACACTTTACTTTTTCAAGATGAAGAGAATTAAGAAAATGAAAGCAATGACAATCAGGATGAGAAACGATATCAGTTTTCTAACGGTCAGTTGTGGACATAGCACCTTAAATTTGGTACGATTAATCGCTTGTTTAAAACAATAGTCTTCAAAACTAAAATAAAAACCATAATAAAGGGTAATCTTTCTTGCATGTGTTACAAGCTTTTCAAAACAAGCTTTCCTACCTTGATGAAAAGCGTCTCGCCGAAATGCGAACACGATAAAAACGGGGTCGTAACCAAACCCTGTGTACCACAAAACCGTTCAAGTGCAAGATGACTGGGCCCGTGCGAGTCCAGGAGAGCCGAAGACGAAGTTACGTTCAGTTTACTGAACATGGTTTCGACATTTTGTTTCAGACTACGATGGTACCCTTCTGTCTACGATGATGGCGTGTAATAGGATTGTCATCATCGTCGGACTTGCGCGGGAACGGATACTCTCACCACCTAAAATGCTTTCCATAGACTATCTTCACGGCTGAGTTGCTATGAATATTTTTTGAATTTTAAAATAATATGGTTTTACTGTACGTAATCCTACATATTTTTTCATCCAAATGTCAAAAGAGGATCTTATTGTCAAGTAAACACTTGTCAAGTGCGTATTGAAATAAAATATCTTTTAAAAATCTATCATCAATCAATGTCACGATGTCCTTTCGGTTGTTTTTGTGAAAAGTAGACAAAAAGTCACTTTTATATTTTGTCATTCTGAATCGTACTGAGTTCAATTCACAAAAATCTCTTTGATATGTGGTGTGATAGTAAAATGTCGATCTTATTTCTATAGTAGTAGAGGTCAACATCTGCAGCTTTCGCACACTATTAATGGGCGGATAATTATCACAGTTGACCACGACATGAAGCTGTGCATTAAGTGTGGTCGGATAATAATGCACCATTACTCACACGTTATAATTATCCGTGTTTCACTTATCGGTTTCGTATCTCTAGGCAATAATACTGATTTTTAAACTATATTGCACAATACAGGAGTTTAAAAGTAGATCGTGAATTAACCCATATTGTCTCATTGTCAAAGCTATATGTAGTTGTTAAATTGTACCTCTTTTGTTGTAGATGGAATACATAGAGAATATTAGAGATTAATCTGGAAAATCTTTTGTGTACCAATTGTATAAGATAGATTAGACTGATTAGGAAAAATTGATAAATATGACTCGCCAACAGGAGAAGCAGCCAGACATCGCCTTATTTGTGACCGCAATTCAGGTGGATATGACGAAATCCATTCATATCTCACAGTAATATTAGTGTGAAATAGTTCACTCACAGAGGTTTCAGTGATTACACGTGGCTATTTACATTATTGGGCACTCATCCTCCGCGTGGTTTGGTAATCATTCGCTACTACCGTTCGCTTATAAACAGCTATTCACTATGCAAATGTTTAGAGTGCTCACTCACGTACTAGTTGGTTGAATTACGCGTGTCAATTATCTAGCGCCGTGCGTAACAATTTGGCGATCGATGTTGGTATGAAGCAATAAAGCTGTTTATTAAAATGCCGTGGCAGATTTTCATTATGGCACAGCTTAAAATAGTTGACATTATTTTATGTATTTATTGGTGACCGGGCTGGTATACTTGCCACAACGTCACTCTGACGTTTGGATTCGAAAAAACTGTCCTGTCACTGTCAATCGCTTTTAAAAATAAACAAAGCACAGTTTTTGGGTTCAAATGGATTAGAAGTGTAAAGTTGCAAACCACAATAATTAGTTATGGGATTAGGTTACAGTTATTTATCGAAAGACATATATTGCGAACGTATTTATCGATTTTTTTAAAGTGTTGAATTTACTTATCAGCTGAACATTTTTAAATCGCTTCCATTAGTTTTCCATTAAAAAAATCCTAACCAGAACTGATAAGCTTGAAGTATAAAACTATTCTTAAGTGTTCATTCATTAAGGTAGCCCTTCTGTTTATCTGGCTCTATATATCTCCTTTGAGTCTGTGAGGTCCGGGTAACTCCGAGAGTGCGAATATCATTTGAACGAATCGCGGAGTTGAATACAAACTGAAAGGAAACTGTTGCCGACTGTATCAGATGTTAGGTCCGCAAATAATACTCAGGAACATTTACCTACCGTATGTTTGAATTTAATCATTAATATACTGCTACTGGCATTTTGGTTACTATCTTAAGCTACTGGACTAATATATCTATGTAAAGTATTTTTCTTGACATAACAGTTTTCAAAGGTAACCAAGAAAAAAATAGTTTTAGATTAACGATAGCGCTAAAATGAAAAATATTATTAATTTGCGTGATACTTTACTAAGCATTTCGTGTATTTGGCGTGGAAAAAAAAAGCTATTTTTCACACTGAGTAGCCGCGTTCAATGTTTTTTTTTCAACAATACAACTTGACGTTTGGCGTCGGCGGCAATGGAGCCGAAACAGCTGTCCGAAGTCTGAAGCGGCTACAATAGGCCGCGGGCATCGCAGACGCTCTTCGCAGCCTTAAAAAGCGGCACATCTGTCTTAATTATTCACGGCAAGTATCGATCCCAACATCTCGCCAGCTCGCTGCGCCCTTTAGCTCACTTACGATCGCGTGCGATCCGCTTACTTGTCGCAGTGACGCTGCCTGACTGTCGCCGTTCAGATTCTAATTACTTTCGATATAACTCCTGGAAATCCTGTTCGAAAACTTTTTAATTGTAGAAAACGCCTGTCATTTGTCAATGACCGTGAAATTTATATCTGAAGTCGAACAATTTGGAAGTTTATTATGAGGGTCGATTTCCCCTTCCTTTCAAAGTAAGGCTGGTCGGTACAGGTTCTGTTAATCTAAATTCATAAGATTGACACATAGCGACAGTTGAACAATTGAAAGATTTACAACTATTGAAAAACACCGAAATAAGTCTTTATGGGTCTTCACGCGATATTAGGAGTAGCAAAATTACATAGCTACTTACTGCCCGACGTTTCGACTGGGTTACACCAATCGTGGTCGCGAGCGAAAAATCTTACAACTATCGAAAAAAGTGAGTTACTCATACCCTTACCTATAGCTTAAAGGGCTACGTGATAATAATTAAGATTCCATAAGCTTCTTGTGAAGTCGCGAATCTGTAAGGAACTTTTCTATTTAAGATCGGTTAAAAAGCGGAAAACTCATCACATTGTTATACGTGGGTGTAGTACGTTATTTGATAACCTTTTTGACTGTTGCTCTCTTCAAAGTAATTATGACAGTTGGGGAAAACCTTATCACATTCCCAGCCTACGTAATAACTATAATTACGACATTACATTTCGGATTTGTCAGCGCATGCACAAACAGAGAGTAAAAGTTTACTGCGGTAACCAACTTATGCCCAGGGCTCCCTAATTGCGCTGCAAATTTTGCTCTCAAATGAAATTTGCATATTCAAATCAGTCGTTACTTTTGCTGGATTTCGTACGTAAAACCTGTAAGCTTTAGGACATAATCAGCGTCGTTTTCAGATGCTGCTAGGCCCTGGCCTTATAATATCTTTTCTCTCCCCGCAACTCATAGAATCAAAATAATATGTCTTCTACTTTTATGCCATGATGTTTTCTCAGTGCCCAGCACCTTAGGCAATCGACCAATCTTATGAATATTGCTTAGTAGCAATGTTGCAAGTTTTATTTAAGTAATACGCACTAGTCTACTAATGATTAGTTCAGAAAGAGTTGTGAGGTAATCTTTTCTGAGATGTTTTCGATGACGCATTGGATAGTGTCCCATACGAGACAAGAGTCGTGGCTTCGATATCCACTCGGAGCAGATATTTCTATGATGAACATCGCTGATTATTTAGTGTCCAGTGTGTTATTTTTATATTTAGGTTTATTTCTTTACTAGCTTTCCGCCCGCGACTCCGTCCGCGTTTAACGGGTAAAACATTACTTCCTTATAGCGCAGTCGGTCTAAAAGCCTATAACCTTTCCTAGGCTCTGGACTATATCTGTACCAAATTTCATTTAAATCGGTCCAGTACTCTATGCGTGAAAGCGTAACAGACAGACAGACATACAGACAGACAGACAGAGTTACTTTCGGATTTATAATATTAGTAAGGATATTGCGCTTAAGTAACTTACTTCAGAATTTGAAAAATGTACAGGACGTTGTCTTCATTATGTATCAATATTTTTTTTATATTAAATTTACAATATATATAAAAACAATTTAATTTGTTATGGCCCTAATAATTACGGCTAATAGCACTTTCTAAATAATTTCATATTGTGCACATTCGCTCGCACTCTAAGTGTAGGACTGGCGTTAAGTAGTCTCTTTACCTCAATATCCTTTTGAGAAGTGCGGTGTCTTCATAAAAAGGTTTGATGACAGTCCCCGCCACGCCTCTTTGAACTACGATACGTACTTGCCAGGATTGTTTGAAGTTTTGAAGGTAAATTAGAATTTTGTCTACTATGACTTGATACATATTTAGGTCATTGGTCTTGTTGATATTTGTAAAAAGCGTATCCAATGAATTAATATAATATGTAATCTTACAAATATGAATGATAATTTCTTCGTATCCTTCGTTTAACATGTGTCTTAAAATGGTTATGACATATCGAGAGACAATAACCATGTTAGAAATCTAAAGACATTAATTAGCTATTTCAGAGAAAAGCTTTCGAATTTCTAATTATACATTTCAGTTGATGATAATTTAATGTTGGACCTGTCATAGACATGAAATTAATTGCGAATCTAAGAAGATTGAAAATACCTAAAACGCTTACGTTGGTATAAATTACACGTTTTAATTAAGTATCACCTCAATAGAACATTACAACCAAAGTGCTCTATATTTTGGAATATATATTCATTCATGTGGGCTATTTGTGGCACTGTGGTAATAATATATTTTCGATAGGGAATTGCGTGACGAGTTTTTTAGTAGTAGGTGTACAGTTGATTTAATAAGGTGGCTATTTTATTGATCTATGTGAAACAAAAAGGTTTTGTATGAAGAATAGTGTAGTATCAGTACTCAAACGATGTCATCAACAATAAAAAATATTTAAGCTTTATTAATATTAAAACTAATGGCAACCCTGACGGCGATAAATCTCAGTTCAAGTTTATCCGAGCTTCCGCGACCCGTAGTTAACTTTTCTCCCTCGTGACATTTCTTTCCTCCAATATCGGTCTCATTAGGCGGTGAATGAGTATTGAATGTTACCAAGAAAAATAAATTTTGTACTAAAAGCGAAGTGCCGCAGTAAAACCTTTTTTATTGAGTGGGTATGTCAAATACCTACGAACAAATTAGGGTAAGCTCGACAATTATAGACTATCGATTTTATAGCCGCCCTTTTGCCAGCAACTATTTTAGTTTTTGGGCTGTTTAGAAATAAGTGTATAGGGTGGGAGAGGACTTAAGCGATCTATGTTTATTAAAATATCGAGTTACGGGGTCTTTTAACTCGATACCGATACAAATTTTAGAAATTTGCCTTACTCGAACACTGTAGTCCGTGCTCGGATTTTAAACTTACAGTTAAAGGAGTAAAGGCAACCGTTTCTTTCCAAAGAGTCCAGTACTGCATGCTTACACAACTTTATTTTATTCGGATCGAATTCGCAAGCACATTTATTTGCTTCGGAATCGGTCCGCGTCATTTCTTCTTTTATGATCGGGACGTGCCAGCGCATCGATTCCTCTCAAATGCGACCTGTAAAAGTATTGTTCACAATTAAATAGAAAGAGCACGAGACGACGATGAAACTGTTTCCTAGGTATTGTCTTTGCTGAGTGCACAACGTTTTTAAAATGAAACTTCAGTTTATTTTTTCCGGGCTAACTTTATTTAGTGTATAAAATAAAATTGGTCTCGTATGTTTTGTGATCTTATGGTAGCGTTACGTAAAGACGAATAAAAAACGAGCCCATTTGTCTTTTTCATCAGTTTTATTTTTAAACTCATTCAGCTTTCGTCAACGTTGCTCAAATGCCGAGTGGCTAATTAACTGTTCTTTATACATTAATTTACAATTTTGTACATGTTTAAATATTCGTAGTGTGGAATGCAAACACCTCAGGGCCAGTCATGTATCTTTCGCCGGAATGGTAGTCACATGTTAAACGTTCGATAACGGTATTAGGTACAAGAAAAGGGCGTAGATTATCACATCAGAATAATTTACTGTAGCCATTCTGCCAAAATGTTCGCACGTTTCCGCACAATACCGCCCAATGATGCCATTAATGTGTCTTGCTAGTGTTCGTACGGCAGATATTTAACATAGATGTTCTATTTTACAAAACCATAGATCTTTTAAACTACAGAGAGATATTTGTTTATTAAGTAAGACATAGGAACTGGATGCGAGTATCCGAAAACAGACAGAAGTGGCGTGAATTTGGTGATGCCTAAGTCCAGGAGCGGACAGAAATGGGTTGATGATGATGATGAAGTAAGAAGTAAGTAATGTGTGATCATCTCGAAAAAGTTGATAAAAATAAATATGTAACTGAAAAAATACTATGTACTTTGATCTGATCATAAATAGCTTATGTACTTGAAAACTTTTATCAGCAGTAGTAGCTGTAGTTACACAAGAGCCTGCAATATTCGTAACTGAAGACAATATTGAACCTGCTACTTCTTCCACAAGAGATAGGAGCGCTACCGATTTCGTCGTCACCGTCGTAAAGTATGAAGGTAACTTAGTTTTATTCTCATTATTTAGCAGCCAGCTCGTAAGTTGCTCATATATAGGAGCAAGCTAAGTAATTTTATTAGTCACCATGTCTGCAATTTTACCCTTTGGTGCACTGGATAAAATCTGCTTGTAAGGTTATTAGGTGCTATAAATTTAAACTAAGTGAGCCCGTATATTATCGGGAGGCGGCATTAGGATCTAAAGTGATATAGGTACGTGTGTACAATTATGTATAGACTTCACTCGAGTCATCTAAATAATGAGAAAACATACAATGTAAAGCTTTCGAGTACAAAGCATGACCTGGATTTGTGACCCGCATGTAGGTATATCTCGCAAAATCTTATACGAAGAGATACATGTGCAAAAATAATGCTTCATGTACCTATAACATATCGAGTTCAAGAAATTTCAGTTTTGCAGATTGCATTATTGACGTTTAGAATTTCTTAGAGAGCGCTCTTTTCAGTTTCAATGGGTACCAATAATGGCACCCTATGGGAAGCGAAATAAGTATGTTATTTTTTCGCGAGATTTCATCTAACGTTTCAACGGATAAAACATTATAATGTCTTAGCTGTGTTTGAACAGATTTAGGAACAGTGAAACGGTCTTGTAAACGGTTGAAATTGGTGCAGGGAACGGTTGAAAACGGTCTCAGGGCAAGTTGTGCGGTGGGCCGGAGGGATTCATTCGGTAATGCGCGTTTTTCTTTAATTTGTTTAATCGCGTTATCCGAGGGTCGCCTTTCAACTTGTTACCCTCCGGTTTTAATATAAACAGCCCCTTGCATTCAGGGATGAGAGGTTTTTAATGCATTCTTGCTCAAATTATTTTTGTACTAAATTACTAAACGTGACAAATGTTTACGCCTTAGGGAGTTATGATTTCTTCGAAATAATCGAATGCACGATCTGCATCTTTGCTCAGTCTGCAATCTTTAGATGGGGATGATGTGCGATATTTAAACAAATGATCGAAAACATACGTTGAGGCATTAGCACGAATTGTCTATTTAGTTATCTGAAGGATGGTTGTACTGATTTATGAATAGATGATCTTGGTGAGTTAACTGTAGCTGTTGCAATAAGTAAAATATATCACATACATTGATCTGATCCCGTGGTAAGTTTTCACTAACCACTGTTCCACCGAGTCAGAGAGAAAAATATTAATTGTTTGTTTACTGACAAGACATTGAAAAAAACGTAACGCATTGTGTTCAATATTAATTGGCTCCTGATTCCGAAATTAAGTACCACATATTCCATACATAAAAATAAAATTAACATAGTAGGCGTTGCATATAAATAAAACTTACAATTCAGGTGACCTTAAAACCTTGTCCAGGTAACATACAAGGAAAATAAGTTTTACAGGAATAATAGCATAACTTAAGTGACGATATCAACAAAAAAAAGTACGGAAATGGAAAAAAGGTTGTAAAATTTCCAGGCCAGTGAGTTGCGCGGTCCGCGGCCGACATTATTCACTCCTGCGCGGTTTTCTTTAATTCCCTTAATCTTGTTAGCCGACGCGCCTCTGCTGCACAACTTATTTTTTCCAGCATTCATTTAAAGTTGATCACTTAAGCAACGTCAATATTTTAAAAGGGCTACCTACTTGTTTACTTGTTCCTGAAACAAAGAGATGAAAGGAGTGTGTGCTGAGGTGTTAGGACTTTACAATAAATTCATATGTACGATAGGTAAATTTTCATATGTAACGCCATAAGGTCTAAAGTAAAATTAAATGTTAACCTACTGTTTAATTTGATGGAGGTAAAGACGAAAAGGAGATGTAATCTAATCACATTAAAATTTCTTTGCGATATTGAATAAACATTATTATATTTTTAGCGCATCTCGAAACAAAAATTACCGAAGATCCATACACCAAAATGTTCGCAAAAACGCGACGACCTATTTATTCATTGTTTGGCGTTTTGTCGATGGCACCGGGCTCGATAACTCGTTATTGAAACTGTTTGTTTCAATCAGTGATGCGGTGCGACTGAATTAATACCTGACACATAATCACTGCGATATCGCATAGGTATTAATTAAACCCCCGTTAGATGCCTCACTGCATATTTATATTCGGAATTTAATTTGAATGTTTGTGTGCCTACAAATGAAAGAAGGATGAATAAAGATAATATGTGGGAAAAATTCGACGGCTTTTGAACAAAGCTGCTGGTCTGGTGTGATTCCTAGAAGGACGGGTGATCGAGTCCCCGGGCCGCGATGAGGCATACATACATACATACATACATAAAATCACGCCTTTTTCCCAGAGGGTAGGCAGAGATCACTTCCAGCGATCCACTTTTCACCTCTGTGGGAAACGTGACGTGACGAATTGTGGACCACGTCGCCGCCATTCTGCCTTGTGCATTGTTTTAACAAGGTCATTGCGTTCCCACGAGTAGCAAGGATATATGACGGGGAAGGAAAAGGGGAGGAAGGATACTATTGCTTCGGATAATTTGGACTGAGTTGATAGTAGCTCGAGGAGCCGGGGTCGCATACCCCTATACCGTTCACCAACCACCGGACAGATAGTTGTGACTGGTATCCCCTGACTATTGATGACGCGATGAGGCAATTGATTTTTTTCCGTTTTTCTATATATTAAATCAGTCAATGCAAGCTCTAGAACTTAAATTTTTTAATTTGAATTGATGATAGATTTTTTAAGTTGAATCAGTTACTAAAAGCCTAATTAATTTGTATATTGATTTCATACATGATATTGAGAGCAACGACGAATGGTCAAAGCCGTTGCTTTCCATGCTAGTGGTCACAAGTGCTTTTAGTATAAAATTATTTATGTGTTTTCGAAGCTCTTACAATGGAAATAGGAATATGATCGCTAGGAAACCTGCATACCAATAAAAACATTCTAATGTTGTGTGAAGTCGACCATACCCCATAGGCAACAGTGGTTGAGTAAAGTCAGATTGCTCTATTCAAACGTGGAATGATACATTTACACGCGTGTATAAAGAAAATATATACCTGAATACAATCAACTTCTAACTAACCTATCTATCGATACTAAAGACTGTACAATATGATGCTATTAGTAAGGGATTTGTAATCATTAGCGCAAATCTATTCTGCCACTGCTTTGTTATCCAATTAGCTAATCATGCTCAATCATGTCCGATTCATGTTTTGTTTTAGCTTTCATTTGAATTATGACCTTGCTTTAAGACTTAAATGATAAAAAAAAATGGTATAAAATAAATGTATGGAATGAACGTTTAAAAGGATTGCAGTGCATTAATAAAGAGAGATAAGGATCGAGAGGCAAATAAACGTGCCATTGGTCCTGTTAAATGAAAAGTTCAATGTAATGAAAGGTTTATACGCAGTCCTTTGTGAGAAAAACAAAGGGTAGAGAACTAATTGACTTTAAAATACCAACCATGTGTCGTGCGACAGTTGGGTGAACAAATATTTGGAATCCTTAAGACTTTTAGCCGGGCAGAGGATAAATACAGAGCAAAGAGGTTTAAATGAACGTGTTTGAGACTTGTTTATTTTTGTGCTTTAGATAACTGCTCTAAATTCATTTTTTAGGTCATGCTTGACAACAAAAACGTATGGAAATTATTGTACGCGTATCGTGAGGAAACCTGCAAATCTCCGAAGAAATTCTTGGGTTGTGTAGTCAACCAACTCGCACTTGGCCAGCGTGGTTGACTAAGGCCTTATCGCCCTAGTTAAGGGTAGGTCTGTGCCCCAGCAGTAGGGACGCATATAACTAAATTACCAAGCTAAAACACTGTTTGAAATCTCATTACATAAAATTATCTATCTAAAAGACAATCATTATACATTACATGAGTTTTGAAAAGAGTTATTTTTTTCTTCGTACTGTTAACGACACTCTCATATTACAAGAAGATTTCTTGGGTAGAAAAACGTAAAGACATAACAAACAACACACACATTCGCATTCGTTATTGTAGTAAGGATAAATACAGTGTCCCTTTCTGTTCAAACTGTTGTATCGATTCCGTAATGCGTCTTTCATGTAAAATACCTGTTGTGTAAATAAAAAGGTAGCATCCAATTCACTAAGGTTTAATTTACATGTCGCACTTCCCTCATTGTACCGAAAGTGTCAAAGGTAAGGAAGGGACGGGGTTCAATGGGTCCTGGACCCTGTTTATTGTATTCCAGGGATACCTTTCAATACACGGTTTACTTTTAAGTAGGTAGTTACACTGTCGGGCTTGTAAATATTTGAGAAAAGGTATTTTTCAATTTCTGCAAAGTAGGTATTGGTATATTACAGCATTGGGCTTGACCCATTATTTGTGATCAAGACAAAATTTTAAGAATTGATTGGATAATCAAAATTGATATGGTAAAATACGATGGGAAGTTTTAATAAATCAAAAATGTTACTGTAATATTTGTCTGAAAGGTATGCTCTTATTTTTATGAAGGTAAATTAAGATACGAATATAAATATTTCCAATTCACAATCCCTGTACGTCAGTGATTATGATTAAATTTGAAATTCTGCATTACCGCAAATTATAATGAGCGAACGTAATTATCATAATGTGAAATTGTTAATTATATTCTCGGTGTCTACTTCCGAGGAACTTTTAAGACTTTGCAATCGCATTAAGAGTACAAGCTTAACGCGGCCCCGGACCTGTGTAAAACGTTACCCTTTTTGGTATTTAGGTCGCCGTAATAAATCCGCCACAACGATCAATAAGATTTATTTAAAGCCTCATCTCATTTCTCTGTGGCGCTAGATTGGTGGCGCTATTTTTATGCAGTGATCAAACAATGACTTATAGGTTAAACTTTCTGTTAAGATTAATTGAAAGTTAAATAGCATTAACAATGCAGCATACCCACTAAAGATTTGCCATACCAATCTTCTTATACGTCAATTCCTCTGTAGCAAATTCAAGAAGATACTTTGAGACTAAGTATAACCTTGTGTTCACTTGACATCCATAGATAGATTCTCTAATAACATTATTGGATGAAATGTTGAAGTCATTATACTAAATTCTCAATAGGGAGTTCTGACCTAGTTGAGGCATGGAGGGTTAGATGACTCAATTTCGTAATGGTTTTATTAATGCGATAGGCTTGTCGACTGCCATTTGGTGACGAATACTGTTTACATTTGGCTGGGTTATAGGTCTAATTGTATTGCGGTCCTTTAATTTGATAATGAAGCATAGTTGTAAAAAATGAAGAAAATTCCAATGAAAATCCAGTCTCTGACATAATTAAACTAGGATTCGATATGTTATTTACAACTAATAGAGCTCTTCGTAGTGTATTTCGTATTTTAATTTAGAATGAAATCGAAATGTAGACTCTATTTATGCAATCCAATCGGAAGACTCAAAGAAGGTAGGAACTAAGATTATATAATTTCCCTAGTACAAAATTCAGGTTCAAATTTCAATTCAGCTGGAACGCAAAAGTTGGCAATCATTAGATGGTGAGAGATAAACTTGTACAAAAGTAATTTCAGTAAGATAATATTATTGTTTTAGTGGCACAGAATGTTCTGAATGAAGGGCAAGGAGGCTCTGTCGTGTCGCCCTTATGTCGTGCAATTTATTTCAATAAACGACGCCCTCGTTGGCAGGATGAGTCGGGGCGTGTAGGCATGTAAATCAGCTGTTCCGAATCCATACTAATACGATAAACGCGGATGTGCGTAGCTCTGGTAGCTTCACCACTACTTAAAGAAGCGAGTTCAAATATATCTCGTTCATATGAAGATTGTACCTATACTGAATCAAAGAAACGGGTAATATAGCACGCACCTATCATTTTAGTTACGAACGGGAAGTAATACAAGTTTCTAAGGAACTTACGATTGACGACTTTCAGTTTACGGACATTGATTGAAGTACAGAATATGTATTAATAAATCAAGTTTTCCAAAAAAACTATTAAACGATACAATTTTTTTTACATTGATTACGTGTACGAATATTATATGACGTCACGAACAATACACAAAAATATATTACATTAAAGAAAATAAATAAGCAGTGTCCGCCCAGACACATAATAATATTTAAAACTCCAATCCTAAAATGGTATTTACTGGTATACTGGCTGGAACAAAATGCCTTCGTAAAATGTGATTTGTGCCTGCGCGAGCGGCAACAAGTGACAATAATTGCATTTATGCCGTTGCCGCAACAATGTTCCCCAGACAACAGTCGTTAGTGTTGTTGCCTAGCGTCCTTTTACATCCCTGATATTGCTGAAAGTCGTTGAAATAGCTATACCAGTGTATTCAAACTGCAATTATAGTTACTTTTTACTGCTTTGCCGAGATACCCGCTAAATCTGAGCCTTATTCTAATGCTAGTTTTGGATTCTAAGTAGTCGCTGCAATCTACTAACTATAGTACTGAAAGTCCACCTTCTACTAATCTATAGCACTAAACATTTCTACATTCATAATTATAACTAACACACGTATTGTAGTCTTTTAATAACTGATTCAAAGTAGATACTCCAATAAGATGTATATATAGGTATATATTTATACTTTCAAAATATTTATTTTCATTGAGACATCTTAAGATACTACTGACATTAACTGGCTAAAAAGTATAGAGTTTCAACTGTATCCGTTACTACCGGATGCCACAGCCCTAATAGTGTCTCCAAAGTCCCTGAGCGGGTAATTAGAGCTAGCATAACTCACCCCGGCTTTGCCCGGCCGTGTCCATTCCAAGTGTTTCATTATTAAGCCCAGCCACCATTAGAAATGCATAATTGATCAGTCAGCGGTGGCTCTCTACATAGTACATTGTGAAATTAAATGACGTTTAAAAAGTAATTAGTATCAGGCACACCACTTAGTATTCATATGTATTCCCAATTGACTGATTCGGTTGAAATTATAAGTACAGTTAAAAAAGATCCACAATTATAGTTTTCTCTTTGTGTCGACGTTCAAGTATTAACTCCTTTAAAGGTTATTTAAATTTTGAACAAAGTATTTTTACAACTTGTGAATTATGTCGCCAGCTAACGATACTGTTTAATTATTCATAGGGAACACCTGTATCCCAGTTTACAAAGCTTTCAGTGAACAAAACCTACCCACTTACTCCTTTACTGGGAGTTAGCAATACAAAAGCAATTACGTGAAACCTTAAAATAAACACAACAAAAGTTACAAAGGTTTGGTTGTTAGAAATATAAGTCTGTTTGAAATATTTTTTTTAAATCCCAACGTTCTTTTTTCAACTAGTATATTTCCACGCAACTGATAAAACAACAAAAGAAACTGAAAATCATACTAAAGTGAACACCGACATATACCTTTAGCATTTATTGATGTTGCGAAGCTTATTTGCGTAGCACAAAGTCTTATAATAGTATTAAGCAGAGTCTAATTATGTTATGTGTTCCTACGATATCATTGTAATCTGAATGTGTACCTAATTAGATTCGCCAGAAATAGATAACATATTGCGTCTTAAACATAAGGTAATAGGTAAGAGATAGGGGTTAGAAATGAAGTAGGTTATAAATTGAGAACGGAGCTAATAAATTCAAATAAATACATTCTTGCTTCGTTTCAAATAATCAGACATCAAAGATTTATCAATAAGCATATCGAGGTAATATAATATTAATTGTCTGTTATAGATAAGAACGTATGTGTCTTGAGGTCGTTTAAATTATTCATATTTTAGTCTGTAAGTACCAGTATTTATAATCTGGGTCTTATACACGAACTCTCTAGCGTATTACCTTTAATTCCCAAATTATTTTTCGAGTGTAAATTGGGCCAATTCCTCTCACGTCCCATTCATTTAATAATAACACTCTGAAGAGGGAAAATTGTAAGAGAATGATGTTATTTAAAATTTTGTACGACGTTTGGGCTTTATCTATGTCAGCAATTAGGAACAGCAGCTCAGCCGCCGAGATTAATAATAAACCTTAAAAACTGTTGTTTTTTACTGATTTTACTATGAAGAATTTAATAAAAGATTTAAATTGGGGATATTTTTCTACGGTGGCCGGTTTAGCTTCGTCAATGATGAAAAATTAACGATCATTTTGCCATAGTAAGTATAATTATTATGATTCTCCGTAATAATTTGCAACAACAACAATTTTGTTAACACAAGTAAGGTAAATTCACCTATTATGGACGCGCACCCCATTATGGACAGTTTTCAAAAATGCCTCCAATAATATGAAACCGGTAGGTATTTTTTTCGCAACAGCAACATTAATCGGTTGTACCAAAATTCTATATTTGATGTAAACAACATTTGACAGCTCTCCGCTATATTATTTTCGACTACAACGATTCTTACTAGCGCGGTGCGTTTGGGTGTCGAGATATGAAATGTCTTATAAGGAGCGCAATGCTACATGCAGTAAATTTATTAGCTTTTTTATGACAAGTGTAATATTGTTGTTAAAAATGATATTACTTATTGAATTACTGATAATAAAAGGTTAATTATATATTCTAATCTAAAACCTCATAGTAATTTTAGCCTCGGAATTTATCGATGTTCATAATTGGATATTTTTGTAAGCCTGTACCCAAACATGGACATTTTGTCCATGAAGGATATTTTACAAATATACGTTCTTCATACATCTTATAGTTGTACAATCGTTTACCTTTATCTTTATTTTTAAATCGGTCGCAAAGTAAGGCTTTAAATTTAATAATTCAATTATGAACATTGTGTCCATAAATGGGTGTCCAAAATAGGTTCAAATTTTTTAAATAAATAAATTTTGTTTCACTTTAGATATGGCGACTTGAATAGCTTATACTAAAGAACAAATGGCAAATGCAATTCAAGAAGTGCGAAAATATCCACTATTTAGAAAATAATAACTAGAATAACTTTTCTAAAAAAAATTTTTTATTGAGTTGTTTGTGTTTTTTTATGTCATGTTACATTTATAATTTAAGACAGGGTAATATACATAATAATCATATTACAGTCAGGGGATACCAGTCACAACTATCTGTCCGGTGGGTGGCGAACGGTATACGGGTAAGCGACCCCGGGTCCTCGAGCTACTATCGACTCAGTCCAAATCATCCGAGGCGATCCTTCCTCCCCTTTTCCTTCCCCCGTCATATATTCTTGCTACTCATGGGAACGCAATAACCTTGTTAAAACAATGCACAAGGCAGAATGGCAGTGACGTGGTCCACAACCAGTCACGTCACGTTTCCCACAGAGGTGAAAAGTGGATCGCCGGAAGTGATCTCTGCCTACCCCTCTGGGAAAAAGGCGTGATTTTATGTATAAGTAATTGTTGAGACTGATTATAGCTGTATTTTGATAGGTATGAAACTAGTAAGAAGACATTTGATTTTTGATTATTGTTGGCAAAGTGAATAGAAAAGAGTGAAGGTTTTTTAAAATTTTTATTTAACCTCTAAACCAATTTGCTTAAAGATCGAGAAGTGAAGGAGATGATTATATTGAAATGTTATTTAAATAATAAGGCGTCCGACCGATTTCAGCCATGGCGGCCGATCTCAATTGAAATCAGCCAAGTGCGCAGGACATATTATAGTGCACAAATGCGCGCGCAAACACAAGTGCACTCTCTATTCCCTTACTCTCATAACTCGGTGAGACGGCAATCCGACATGACCGATGAGAGATCGGGCGCAGGACCACCGGCTGAACGTGCTTTCCGAGGCACGGGCGTTCAACCGCCTGCTTCCTAACTACGGGCTGAGAAATTTTATCACAGAAAAGCTCATACAAATTTTGCCCGACCCCGGACTCGAACCGGGGCCCTCTCGGACCTTACGCAGCGTTTGCTACCAATAGACCAACGAAGGGGTCTCCTATTTAAATAATACTAGCTAGTTAAGAGGACATTTTTATTTGGTTTTTCTTGGCTTAAAGGCTTTGGCCTTTGCCGTTACTTTTGATAACTGTTTGTTGATTGAGTTATTTGAGTTAGCTATTACATTATTTTATTATTTAATTTAAATGGTTTTTATTTCATTATAC
Source organism: Maruca vitrata (assembly GCA_039566165.1). Taxonomy (NCBI): domain Eukaryota; kingdom Metazoa; phylum Arthropoda; class Insecta; order Lepidoptera; family Crambidae; genus Maruca; species Maruca vitrata. Next base: position 10,277,833 of record CM076917.1, on the reverse strand, counting down.
TAACTTACTCAACCCTAATACTCTTGAGTTATAGATTTAAGCATTCAATTGAAGAATGTCCATAAATGGGTGTCCATAATTGGATAACGTCCATAATTGGGTGTCCATAACTGGATCTTCCCTGTCCATAAATGGAGATTGGCAAAGGTTATTTTTCCTAAATTATATTTTGTTGAAGCTAGTTTAAAACTGATATTAAACATCGAATACTTATTAAGAAAAGGACTTTTTATTAATCTCCAAATCCCTGCGAACGTATATTGCAAAACATACAAACTATGAAGAAAAAACGAAAAACAAATCCTTAAACCGTCCATAATTGGTGCATTTACTTTAATTACACTGTGTTATGAACGCGATGCGAACACACACGAAAAATAATGACAAACAAAACATTGGGCCATAGTTGAACTGATTAGTTTTCTTTTGTTACAAGGTCAAACTCCGCTAAGGGTATAAGACCAACACATATAGAATTAGATACATAACTTTACTGACGTAGCTCGAGGAACATCTTTTATTTATTATATCTAGCGGAACGGATGACAATTATCTCTCTTTTGATTTATCTGCTCAGTGAAACGATGAAGTTTATGTCCACAGCGGAATTTACTGCACGCGTAGGTTTACTTGGATTTACTGTTGGTCGTTTATTTTTTCTTTCTCTAAGATGCCACTGTGCGGTTGTTGCCCTGCTGATGAATATTCAATGAAGATTAAACCTTTTGTTAGGATACCTATTAGGACGTTCGGGATGGCTGAGATACCTAACTGTCTCGTTACGCTAATAAAAACAATGAAATAATGCTATGAATGGTCGCATTGTTACATCAATGGTCAAAGGCAATATATTATTTGTCTAAAATAAGCCTGATTAAGCAGAATATTGCCACTGTGTGTATGTTAGGTATATAACTGCCTTGTTGGTCTATTGGTAGCAAATGCTGCGTTAGGACCGCGAGGCCCCGGTTCAGGCCTGGGGTCGAGCAAAATTTGTGTGAGTTTTTCTGTAATGAAATTACTTAGTCCGGAGTTAGGAAGTTGGCGGTTGAACGCCCGTGCCTCGGAAAGCACGTTGAGCCGGTGGTCCTGCGCCCGATCTCTCATCGGTCATGTCGAATTGCCGTCTCACCGAATTATGAGAGTAAGGGAATAGAGAGTGCACTTGTGTTTGCGCGCACACTTGTGCACTATAATATGTCCTGCGCACTTGGCTGATCTCAATTGAGATCGGCCGCCTTGGCTGAAATCGGTCGGACGCCTTATTGTTAAATATATTTTGGTAATATAGTTGGTTAATCAGATAATCGCCCTAGTTTAGGGTTGGCCTGTGCCCCTGCAGTGGGGATATGGATATATGTGCTGATGATGATGATGATGAATCTGATCGTAGATCATAAAATTACTCACTTCCCTTAATATAATATTTGCCATTTAGAGGACTGGACATTTAGAGTAAATCTAGTCTGAATATTTTATTATCCGTGTCCTAGAGAGAGAGCCGCCACAGACCGTTCAGATGACGGCTTTATTAGACTGGTTACTTTACGAGAACATAAATTTTGAATTTCACTTTCATATTGCCTGTTATTCTTAAGCAAATTCAAATGCTGGCGTTTGCATAATTATCGCGCATTATCTGCCAAAATAGGCTTTTTACAATAATCCATTACGAAACGTTGTTGTCTTTAACTGAAAAGATTCAGCTTATTGAATAATTGTGTCTTGTTTCAGGTAAGTTTTTCAAGTGGAATTAACGCCAGCAGGATGGGTTCGAAATGTGGAAAAATCGAATAACCGGACGAAAGGTAAGGTTCTTCATTCAGATTTTCATTACATTTTAATAAATGTTCTTGAACGCCGCAATTCAATTACACCATCGTCGTGCATTCGAAAGCAATTTGCGGACCATTTTTATACTGCAGAAGAAGCTTTCCGATATTTATGAATTAGTTGTGGAATAAATTATTTTAACTATTTAATTTCAGAATATTTCATTGAGTTCGCATATTTTTATAGTTTCTAATGAAATATGAGTTTATGATTGATTGGAGAGTTGGTAAGGTGCGCTACGAATAACTAGATACTCGACTAGACCATAATAAAGCTGGTTTGTTGTTAGCTATGTAAAATAGTTATAAATGTAAGTAATGTTATTGACCTGATGTTGTCATGCACCATAGTTGATATATTGTAGTCCTTTAACTAACTGTAACTGTATGACTGTAAAAGTAATGGGCTTTGAATAAAGGAACTTTGCTTTTTAGCGAACCATTAACCATACTTACTCCCGCTTGTATAAAACTCTTGTGTAGTAGGTACCTAAGTACTCTCCTCGCTTACACTGTCGTTTATACCCATACATTATGACTATAAAATGTAGTTTTAAAATTTTAAAACAAATATCTTGTCTAGGTGTCCGTTGAAAGTAAAGTGAAATTAATCTCCTGTCACAATAATAACAAAGTTGTCTCTGCATATCCAATGGAATTGCTATCAACAGTGCGACTTGTCGGGACACTGCTACGTTTATTAATTCATTTCACACTTGCGGTGCAAAGTGGCCATTATCCTGTCAGCGACACTAGTCTGACGTCACTAGGGTTACGGAGTGACGCCAGGCTTCTTGCATAGACTACGTAGGTATGTACCCAGTCTACAGTTGATCAATCTCGGCTGCATCGTTGTTCATTAATTAATTCCGTTCTTGCTCGCATGCTGGCTGAATGGCCATTATCTTGTCAGCTGCAGTGGACGAGATTCCGCCGATGACGACGCGGTGCGGCGTTGCCGACGTCACACCAAACTGCTTGGATTCACACTTCCGTAATTTGGAGGCAGAGGAAGATTTCCGAGAAATGAAAACTAAGCTTTATGGTTTTTGCATCCGAAAATTAAAAATACTATTTACTGAGATATTTGTTAATAATCTAAGTGAATGAACATCTGTTGAGTTTGAGTTTTGAATTTAACCATGTTGTTTGGTCATGTTAAGGTCTTTTTGTTAGCTTTAAAATATGGAAAGGTTTCAAAGGTAAGACCTTTGGTGAGTAACCACACAATATAAATAACATAATTTTATGTAATCTATTTCGTAAAAATAATATGTAATTATTATTAGAGCTTTGTCTATTAACATATTATACGAGTATACGTCTTTCGTCTACAAGTAGTTGCATCTTATTCGTAGTTACCTAAGACGTAAGGTCATTAGCCTTTCGTCGATACGGAGAGATTTGTGTCAATGACACTGCGGGCTACGTGCTACACTGCTACAGGTATGACGTCACGGTTTCTTACGTGGTCCGTAGAATGGCGTACTGTGGATGCATAGATACCACAGCTTTGTAAAAGTTTGAAAAATTAGCTCATGTTTGCTATAAACTGGAAGCTTGCATGCACGTAATAAAATTATTTTATTGTTGGTAACGATACATACATAAAATCAAGCCTTTTTCTTAGAGGGGTAGGCAGAGATCACTTCCTGCCATGTGCTACGGTCCTGCCATTCAAATTAATATGAAATATTATTTATTTATTTATTTAAGATCACCAACAAGATAACATTAACAAAATAAAATTATTTAAACCTATATCCCTGTATAAATGCACTCAAAATCTACAATGTAGTATGAATGTCATACGAAATACGAACTCAGCATCTAAAAGCGTCCGTCATGTATTAAAGACCAGTCATTCAGAAAAGCCCTCATCAAAACTCCTTAAACAAGGATTTTGAGAGTATTATGATCTTATGTATAAGTAACAAGGTCGTTTGAGCAGCGTCGATATTAAAATGCTACTGAAAGCTCACCGCAAAGTATAAAAGTGTTTTTCCAATGAACTTTCCGTCCAAGAAGTCGCGCGAGCATGAATTATGTATTCAGAATTCGCATCGGAATTTTTCGAAACTCTCGAGAGCGCACACAATCAATGTCGGGGGCGTCTTTATCCAATTTACACGAACGTATATAAGGTGGGTTTAAAGTCTGAAAGAAAGTTTAATATTGAATGTACGAAATAATTGCTTTTGTGTAAAAGTTCCCGCATGATTCCAAAATAGGTCTTTTACTGTGTGATAGGTTCCGTAAGGTCTCATTGTATAATGATATTTTGAAGCTTATTTTACGATGTGCCCAAAAACCTCCAACGAGTTGAGATTATATTTTATTTTTTAATACTTCCCTTTTTCTTTAAACATACAAATTCTTGTCAAAGCTTCACTGATTACTAAAGTATATTATATACTCAGGAACATACAAAAAATAGTCCTGCCTATCTTAGGCATCCGAGCCAGCATTTGTCTATTTCTTGCCGTAAATTCAACCAGAGTGAACCAAGAATTTTCAACGCAAAGATAACCGCGGCACTAAGTGACGTAAGGACATTTAACGTTATTAGACTAAACTGCGGCTGACAATGTAATGGCTATTGTCCCGCACGCAAGAGCGGAGCTACCTAATTAATGAATAACGTCGCAGAGTTCCGAGATTGCACTAGTAGTTTCCCCGATGTGCTGAGGTGACGTCACACCCTATCCGCAAAGAGGGTTCAGTGGGATTGACAGGATAAGTTCTCAATCGACCGTAGATTAATTTTTCATCGACTTCCTGAGGACGCAAGCCAAGAAAAAAAGGAGACGTTTTTCTTGGTCTTAGGCCAATGATTAAATTGGTTCAGATTGAATGTTTAGATATTTCTTCTAAATAAGTTTGTATTCATTTTGTTACAGTTAGTATTTAGAGCTAATAAAGAGGACGTGCTACTTCGTAAAATAACCCATCAGATAAAGTCGACTTACCCTTATATTTATTATGTATTAAATAAATAATAAATAAATATTACACAACATCACACACAGTGATCCGATACCGTGGTAAGTAGCTTAAGCACTTGTCAGAATATACACTGAATACACAAATATACTTAAATATATATAATGTTTAATAACAAAAACCCAAACACCGCTCAAACACCGATGTTCGTCACGCCAATATTTGTCCCGAGTGGGAAACAAACCCACGACTCTTGTAACCGTAGGTAGTGAGCCTTAGCCACTAACCACTGTCCCACCGAGCCAGTCAATTGTATTTGTATTCGCAATAAACTAGAAGTAATATTTTTTCTCTAAAGCAAGATGGAAACGACGGATCGCAGCCGATGGAACAGATTATAAATAAATAAATTCACATACAATGTTGTGTTACGGATATAAAATATAGGGGCAATAAATATTTTTTTATATAAATAACATATTCAGATACGGAAACAAACCGATTTTCATGAATAGTCCAGTCAAATTAGGAAAAAATCTCGGAATTCGAGATACCCAGCTGTAAGTCTGTAAATACTTGTATATTGACGTCCTAAAAGTTGTCTCAAAACCTACATATTGTAGGGTGTACGCAACTATTAAATTTTCAAGGTCAAATGTCACAAATATCAGTTTTATGAACTTTTGAGCGAAACGGGAAGTTTTATCATAAAAGTGTGTAGGAGAAAATTACTTATCTTCTATTTATCTATAAAAATTGTCTGTACGTTTTATTCCTAAGATTCACCATTTCAGAGATACAGCGATGCAAATAGTTGAAAAAGTTGTATTTTCAAAAGCTTCCAGACCCCCGTGCGATTGTGCTAGACAGTTAATTTTTTTACGAATGATGTATTTTAGTAGCCTCTATAACATCTTATACTAAAAAAAGCTTAAAACCAATGTTTAAGTGGGTTCTCATACAAAAACTATGGTTTTTTTTTCTCACACTTGGCCGGTTTTTAACGTGGTTACCCCAGTAAACCTATTCCAGACGACACCTTTTATACATGAAGAACACGTTGTTTATAAGGAAGCCTAGTTAAATAATTGTTTTGTGTTGTTTTCAGTATTCAGAAGATTTAAGATTTCTGCGTTTCATTAAATTAAATTTGGTTAATATGGATCTTCACGTTCATAATAGAGTTAGATGGACAGTTATCATTTTGAAAATGTATTTTTTTCAGTTATACTTCAAACAGAAATTCTAATAATTGGTTATTTCGTACTTTTTGACCCATAATAAGCGGTTTAAATGTACTGGAAACGTATATGTATAGTACTAAAAACAACACAAAACAATTATTTAACTAGGCTTCCTTATAAACAATGTGTTCTTCATGTATAAAAGGTGTCGTCTGGAATAGGTTTACTGGGGTAACCACGTTAAAAACCGGCCAAGTGTGAGAATCAAAAAACCATAGTTTTTGTATGAGAACCCACTTAAACATTGGTTTTATGTTAATTAAGGTTTTATGTTTATGTTATAGAGGCTACTGAAATACATCAGTTGTGAAAATTTTAACTGTCTAGCACAATCGCACGGGGGTCTGGAAGCTTTTGAAAATACAACTTTTTCAACTAATTGCATCGCTGTATCTCTGAAATGGTGAATCTTAGGAATAAAACGTAGAGACAATTTTTATAGATAATTAGATGATAAGCAATTTTCTCCTACACGCTTTTATGATAAAACTTCCCGTTTCGCTCAAAAGTTCATAAAACTGATATTTGTGACATTTGACTTTGAAAATTTAATAGTTGCGTACACCCTACCATATGTAGGTTTTGAGACCACTTTTAGGGTGTCAATATCTAAGTATTTACAGACTTACAGCTGGGTATCTCGAATTCCGAGATTCTTACCTAATTTAAGCTTAAATGACTGGACTATAAACGATATTTGTCCCGAAAACTTACGACTCACAAAAAGAGAATTTTACTTTTTAGACTTTGGGAAACGGCAGATGGTCGGCCTCAATTATGCGAGAAACCTTATGCGAAACAAGCATATCCCATCAATCCGATACTGCTCACAGTCACTATAAATGCAAAACTATTCATGTGTTAGTCTATGTCACTATTGCTTTATTTGCATTGATAGAGTCGCATGTTCAAACGCATACAAATGTTCCTTATGTACTTATTAATGCTCATTAATATTACTAAAGTAACTCGGTCTGTCTGTTCCGCTTCCACGCTTAAACTACTGAACCGATTTGAATGAATTTTGGTACACATATAACCTAGACAGGACATAGGCTACTTTGTAACCGTCTTTACTATAAGGGAGTTTTACGCAGTATAGGTAACGGGCGTTAAGTTACTACTTAATTATTGCTATTGACTGTACCTAGTATTTTTTTTCAGTGTTAGTATTACTATTTTTCCGATTACGCCGAATTAAACACGTAAACGCGATTTTACGCGTCATTTAGATCCATTAGGCGACTAGGCATTAAGTAAGGTAACCGTTACAATGAACAGTAAGTAGCTATGTGTTTGCTACTTTACCTAATGAGGCGTTAAGTCTCGTTAATATACGTATAATAGCAGTTGTAATTCATAGCCAAGGCCCCACATCTTACAGTCTTTCGTAGCGGTTGATTGCTTTTATTTTTGACTGGCTAGATGGCGCAGTGGATGTGCAATGATGTCCCTGTCTCATGCGCAAAGATTCATGGGTTTGATTACCATCCAAATATTTAGGCAATGAACAACAGCGTTGTTTCTTACAATCAGATCAAATATGGGATATTGTTTAATACATATTTATTTTGACAGGTCAATAATACAGAACAACAACCCTTAATTTAAAAGGGTAAAGCCGCTCACACTAACCATTGCTATATATGTTTAAACACATTTTCAATCTGCTTTGAACCGACTATCAACAGGTAAGGACATAAAAGGGCTATGGGAAAATACTCCGATTGGCACACTATCCCACCTACCCTTGTCGAGACGAAACGAAGGTTACCTATTGGGCAAAGGTATGTTCTAACGGCGTTTCTTTTATCCCCGCAACAAAAATACGAACAATCTGTGAGTATTCCTCTATTGATTGTGTTCGGGCGTGTATCGGGATATTACATTGTTGGTTGTTTAGTGGTGTGTATCCAAATCGTTCGGGGTACGGATATTGGAGGCTTATCCGGTTTCAATACGAAATATTCTAATAAACTGAAGACGGTTACGAAGTAAGATATAATATTTTCGTAAACACATTTTATCATAAAGCTAAGTTTAAAAAAGTGAACAGTGTAGAAAACTTACTTAATTAGCGAGCCATCTATCTTTAACAGTTATTTATTAATTTGTATTTGCTCTTTTTGTTACTTCTTCTTTATATTTTTTTCAGAAATCTACGGATTCTTATAATACCTAACTTCAGTTGGGTTCACAACACTATGCCTTTGAAGGATGCTAATATGCCTTGGTATTCTCGATCGAGCTGCGCTATGCGGGCTCGTTCACGAATACTCCAATATGGTCAGACGTAATTTCTCGCTTCGTATTGTACAATTTATACGTCTTCCCTATATCCCCGGTAAATGATCAAAAGGATAAATTGATATTAAGTTACATGCAGTATTTTGTATTTTAGATGACACGTGACACTGCTTATCTTTAGAAGTTTGCTGAATTTAATTTCAATGAGCTGAAAGTAGCTACACAACATAAAAACATAAAATTATTTAAAAAACTGTTTATAATGGGTCTTCAAGCGATAAAAAAGTAGCTAATACATAGATGGATATTTTTTATTGGATGTATCAGCCTCACCTAAATAGTGATACGTCCCATCAATCTGTTTACCATTTCTAGAAAATAATTTAATTTATTAAACAAGGTTCGCACTTCAGTGTGAAATCGGCGTCTTAAAATGTTCATTTCCACGTACGACTTATTGTTGGCAATCAAGTGTAATTACTCGTTCTATGAGCACCGATTCAGAGCGTGATACGTTAACATCAGACAGCTTTTTAATTAAATTCACGAGGCCCATTCGAACAACAGACTTTGTACGCTAAGAGCATTGTTTGAGTGCCTGTTAATGAGAAGTTTTTTGTAGGGAATATCTTTTATTCTATCTTTATTTTTGCTACAACAACGTTAGGAGCCAAATTATTTGATGATAAATAATTTTGACGACAAATAACTCAAGATTCTTCAATTTTATTTAACTTGGAAATGTAGTTAGTAAAGCGTTATTCTTTTCTTTGGAATATAATATACCTTCTTAGTAAATTCGCTAACTAAAGCGATTGTTATCAGTTAGCACGCGAAACTTACACAGTACCTGCTTTTCCTTTCCTCTTATATTCCGGTGAGATGACTATCCGTAGACATATCAAAAGCAGGACCATCGGTATAACAAGTTTCCCGTGCCTCAGGGTCTACACCGACTCTCTGAATGTGGGCCCTCACTGAGCAATAAAATGATTGGGAAAAGTTAGTCTCACTATTCCAACCCGATCGGAAATTGTGAGCTAAGTTAAATTTATTTTTCTTCTGACTTTTATCGAAATGAATCAAAAATACGCAACAGATTTTGATACGGTTTTTTTCAATGAAGGGATTTAGGAGGGCAGTTGCCTCAAAACCCGTCGTATTTTTAAAGATTTGAGCATACATAGGGACAGACAGACGCGGGAAGCGACTTCGCTTTATACTATGTAGTGATAGATAAGCGTTGATTTTATTGCACCTGAACCACAGTCCTAAGCCAGGGCGAGTCACTCGTAGCATGTACAAAGTAATAGTAACAATAAAGTTTTATGTCTATCGGCCTCATATGTGGACCTCACAATAAATCTTTATTTGAGCAATAGTAATTCATGGTTTCCTTATATCTAGCGACTGCCCTAAGCATAAATGCTTGAATCGCAGCAGCCAATACATCTGTTTAGTAATAAAAATAATAATAGTACCTAGGTATATTATGTAAGTTAGGAAGGCAAGCTCAAATGCTTTATTATAAACGCGAGGTGAACGTTTGCAAGGAAGGCGCTTAATAGCGTTGTATCGTAGTAAGCTACCGGTGCAATGTTGTTGTGAATATGTCCGACATATTTAACATGGATTCACATAAATCATTAAACGCTAGGCTACGCTTATATACACCGTGAAATTTTAGTAGTTGTTTTACCGTGGTAGAACGATTTGCCTTTAGTAATACTATCGAATCATGCAAATTATTCCTTGGAAAACAATTTTTTTTTTAAATTTATAATAATTTTCCAACTCGAAAACGAGAGAAGCTTTCGTTATTTTCTAAGATATGACGTAATCACGTACTACTTGCCGCATGAAATCGATGCTTAAAGCTAAAGAAGCTCTACCCCTAAGTAAAAAGCGGCTCGAACGTGTTTTCGAGCTTCGGTTATACCTTTCGTAAAACCGCATTTATTGATTTCAATAAAAAAGAACTCCACAAATATATTGTGCTTCTAAGATAGAATCATTTTACTGCGGGAAAGCAACCACTAAAATTTCACGGTGTAAAAAGTGTTGAATTTTTATGTGAATCTTTTCATCCTTTAAAACATCCTTTAAATTTAGTTATACTGATATTATTATTAATAAAGGAGCATGTCCGAGATATTTATCATGAATACACATTAAGTTTATCTTATGATCACTCATTAAACTCTTCGCTAATATGTTTGTGTGTAATAGTGTTTAATGTTCATGCGAACAGAACATTACCTAGAAAGATAGCCCACATTAAGTTTAGTAATTACTATTGAAAATTCATTATGCGCTTAGTTATTTTACCCACTCACTACGTACTAGGTCGTTATATTTTCTGGAAGCATACACATAATTTTCATTACTCGTTTATGTTATTTATTTAGGCTTTGCATAAATTACATGTGAAGTGGATCTAGAGAAAATTTATTGCGGCAATGAAACAAGATATTTGTTTGCGAATGCCGGAAAAATTTAAATATGTAAAGGAAATACTCTTGTAAATAAAATACTGGTACATGTACAGTTTTGTTTGAAAGAGTAAATAAAATCTATAGTTTCATAAAGAAGAAACTTGTTGGTCAATTGTTAATTACGAGATCGGCTTTGTCAAATGTTTATCCAATATTTTATTTACTAATACTTATTCCTAAAGAAAATCTAAAAGACTATTTCTTTAAGTTTTCTGTATGGGATTGTGGTCAGTGTTTTAAATATTCATAAATAAACGTATTTATTTATAATGTGTGAGAAACGATTGCTTTAATAAACTAAATGAAAAACAACTGGCACTATACACAGTGAAATTTTAGTGGTTGTTTTCCCGCAGTAAAATGATTCTATCTTCGTAGCACAATATATTTGTGCAGTTCTTTTTTATTAAAATCAATAAATGCCGGTTTTACGAGGGGTATAACCAAAACTCGAAAGCACGTTTGAACCGCTTTACTACTTAGGGCGAAGAGCATCTTTAGCTTTAAGCATCGATTTCATGCGGCAAGCAGTACCTGAATGCGTCACATCTTATAAAAGACCGTAAGCTTTTATTTTAAAAATATTATTTTGGAAAAAAAAAATGAAGATATTGAAGAATTCACTTTAAAGTTATAGAATGAATACTTTTAAAAAATATATATTCTAATAAGACAAGATGAGAATGATAACTACTTATACAATAGAATAGCTTTTATTAGGTAGAACAATTGTTTATTTTCAAAATATTTTATAAATAGTCATGTGTCAATCATAATTTTACCATACCTTCGTCAAAATTATTTACTGATTCATCGTTTGTGCTTTCGTTATTTTTTATAAGGAAAATGTCACCAAATTTTTGTATCTAATATTTTCTTTGTAGAATAAAGCGAAAAGAGATTGCTCACTCACCTAAAATAGATAAGTATTGAAACAAGGATTTAGATTTAGGATGTTTTTTCTGTAAGGAAAAAAAAAAACAATATACTTACACTCAACAAGGTGCGAACCGGATTCTGATCCTATCCCGCCTAACAGTAGAAAAGTAAGAAAATATGGTAAATTGTAGTACAGTTACTAAAATTATCATCTGTAAAATTGAAGAGGCACTTTATGTTCCTTCATGAGGGATTAGACCAAAAAAGCGCGTTGGGCTCCTATCGCAATCAGAACGAAAATTGTGTCATGTCTGAAATTTATGAGATCCTTATATTATTTATGATATCCTTAAAAGTCTATATAATAAAATTATATGGAATCGTAATTAGTTTACCTATTATGTGCATTCAATGTTCACAAACGTTGTTGGTTCGAAATCTTTCAGAATCTATTAACCTAAATTAGAAGTAATCTCCGTTTTATGTTAGTCTGTTACTTATGATTTCCTTTTAGACTGTTATAACAACTGAAAGGGGAGTGTTCACCGCGTGTGAGTTAATGAGTGTGGACGAAGCGGAAAAGGTGTATATATTAGTTGCAGAAGTGTGCACTTGCCTTCGCAAGCTCGTGTTTAGACCGACGTACAAACTTGCATTTACATTCCACGCTATACCTGAGAATTAGATGGGATATAAAATATAAAGTTTACTCGTCTTCTTTGTATAGTTACTAAACTATTTTCTTTTTAATTTAACTGGTCTATGTAGCTTACCTTGATATTTTGAACCTATTACCTATTGAAAGAAATAGAGACATTTTGAAAGATAACAATCTAGTACGGACGCAATTTAAATGGATTAGTAATCTGGGTTAAAAGTTGCCCATGCCGTAGATACCGAATATAATATTCCAAAGTCACCCATGCATGTGTCCTCTTGTTTGTAACAAAGGATCAAACGAATCAGAACAAAGCGCTTTACGTATCGACATAGTGATATGTGTTATAGGACTGGTTGTATAGGTATCTGTAGACTTCTTCTGACTCTAGTCTTTTAAATATTTTTATGAAAATTTGAGTGACTTCCGGTTTCTTCAAAATGAATTGTAAACACTATTAAGTTTATCTTGCACATAAGAAAACAGTCCTTTACGCCCATCTAAGGTCTAAATAATTCAAGACCAAAACCAATTGAGAGCCATTTCTGTAGTGTTGAGTTCATGAGTTTGCCAGCTAATGGCTCGTTGCTGACATCATTATTGATGATTCAATATAGTGGGAGTAAAAATGTTTACCTTTTCGGCGTGAGAGACCCACTTATGCGGGTCACATACGATGGTAGTTTTCGAGGGTTGAAACTTCTTTAGGAGGTATGATTAAAAAGGTTTTTCTTATAGAGATATGTCAATGAAACATTAAAACATTGAAAGGTTATATCAAATAACTTAAAAAAAAAATCTATAGAAGGAATGCAATTCTAGCACTAAGTAGCCTCGTCTGATTAGATGCTAACTTTCAATATAAAAGAGACATTGCTGCTATCGGTCCGTGCAAGCGACTCGCAATCAAATTCTTATTGCCGTTACAACCATTTATTAGATTTATGTTTAATCTAGCTTCATTTATATTCTGAAAGTGGATCTTATAAATTCAAAATACTATAATAATATTATATCGTCAGCAAAATGCACAATTTCGTGCAAATCTTGTGACAAATTCCACTTAGGTTTACAAAAACAATATATTTCTTGAGACGTCTCCATATCCAACCACAATAGGTACTTCCTTTTGCAGACGAATTTTCCTGTTTACGGCCCTAATCCACAATACGGGGTAAAATTGGATTTAAAAACGCTTGTTTTGATAAAAAACACGGGGTTAATATGTAAGAGTAAGCCCGCGTGTATTGGAGCGTCACGTGCCGGCAACAAATGGGGCGTGAGCTGGTTTTGAGACTTTCGTTAAACATTCATGCTGGGGCAAGGTCTTAGCCATAAATCGGCAGAGTTTACTTGCTGGGATTTTACATATTTGACCTTCGCTGCGCCTTCTCTGTAATCGAAATACAGGGACGTGTCTTCGTGTAGGTTCTCGGCAACGGTTGACTTAACATCCCTACTAGTAGGGATCCAAATATTCACTTTGTACGATAATTCATGGTATCATATAAAATGGAATTTAAACAGTACTTCAGTAAGAATTCGTTCTGGCCGAGATAATGAGAATGAGAAGAGTTTTGCGATTGTCAATATTACATATGGCAGAAGTATGAAGGAAGGAAGAAACGAAGTTTGAATTACAAAAGAATTATAAAAATCTTCAGCTTTTGTTGGCTCAAAAACTCAAGCCGATTATAATAAATAGTTAGTAAGGAAAAAGATTTGTAACTATATAAATAACTCAACCCATTCAACATTAAAGAAATAGGCAAGCTTCATACAATTTTGTCCGTTCCATTTATTGCTGTTATAATTTTCTTCAGTTTAATGAAACTATTCACTCCCACCTGCTACATCTGACCTCGAAAACTAATAATACAGTTCATAGACCCCAGGATTGTTAAATAAGACAAGTCAATTATTTTCCACTGTTCAATGATCCACTGTATATTATATCCATCATAATGTTATCATTTTTATTTGGATGAGAAGAAACAGTCACCAATTTACGAAGAAAATATTTTTATAAGTAATTTTGGAATTTTGGCTATCAACCTCAAGCAAGTCAGAGTATCTTACCTATCGTATAAAGTATAACAAACGATATTTAAACAATGAATCTATTTCAGAAAATGTATCAAATACTTACTTAAATACATTATATTACGTCTCTAGTTCCCAAAAGGGATATTGAAAACCATTTAGCATTCCAAGAATCCAGTTACAATTTATGAAATGTGATATTGATAATGGTACTGGTACAGTCTAACCTTGTCTCTACAACACAATTCCGAGAGCCAAGATATAAATATTTGCCTTCAATATATGTTTTCCCTCAAAATGAAACAATGTTGATAGGCCGTATTGTTTTGTTCGGCGGAGTTCATTTATTAGCGCGCTTGCTCAGCGGACTGACCGCTTCGAACTTTAGGGTAAGACCACTGTTAATCACTATGATAAATGTTGTTCTGTGCCCCACCGTTCCCCTGCCGAGTCCACCTTTCCAGAAAACGTGGGATAATTCTCTGAGACGCAACGGACGGTTTGCTTATAAATAGTTCGCGTTGATAGAAATTGCATCGGTAAATATAAAATATAAATATATAAATATTTTACAACATCACATACATTTACAATATTTATATTTATTTATTTATTTATATTGCATCGGAAACAAATACATTGAAAGCGAGAAAGCGGTTTTAAAATATTTTAAAGACAGATTTCTGGGATAATTTAAAAAATCTGGTTTAGTTCAATGAATTGGTTTTCTCAAGTCACTTGAAACAGCTCTTGTAATGTAGGTCACGTTTTACACGTAAATGTCATGGAGCAATGTTTAAATCATTGTTGATGATTAATGTGTACGTTATTAATAAGGACCGAACATTGTAAATAATGGCCAGATATAATTGGTGCACTGTTGAATTATTATCTACATGTTGTAATGTATCACATTTTCCTACCATTGTGATTCTTACATGACCAGTGGGTAATTTGGTACTAAAGTAACACCATAGGACGAGTCGCCGGGATGCATTGCATATGTTAATAACTCGTTTTGGGCAATTTTCGTGTAAGTAGTCGGGGCTTTATGTATATTGACCGGTTGATCACTTGACCCGTAACTTAAATACTTAAAAACCAAAGTAAATATTTTAGAGTGTGCAATAAGAAACCTATTTCACTAAGTACTATAGTATAGAGATGAAAGGCATCACTCTTTTAGAGTGACGTGACACTTGTTGAGTTGGGTAGCTTTCGGCTTATCAGACGAAGGCAGGTGTGCTCTTTTATCTCTTTTATAAGCCAGACTAAGGGAAAAGTTGAAGCGATTTAAAAGTATAGGTATTTATGTGACGCTGAAAGAAATAAAAACCTTTTGTGTGATCATTTTGTTTTCGAGATTGGATATCCAATGTAATAAATCAAACGATTGCTAAATCTATGTTTGTATTATATCCTGCGTAACGGATGTCAAAAAGCCATACTTAGTACATTTTAATAATTCGTTCAATTGATAGTTATAGGCATATGATTTGGCTGCTATAATGGTAAATGCCAGGTTTAAAACAAAGGCAAACGAATGCAATGTTTTTTCTAATATTATTTTACTTTCTCATTTTTTGCGCGCTCATATGATTTTTCTAAGCGATAAGCAGATGATGTACTCAAAAGTATCCACCTAGTTGATACTGACAAAAAATACTAAATAACTTTAATCGTCAACGTCATAGTACGACTTAATCTTGTTTTTTAAAAGAAAAATCACCGTGAACATTATGTAATGTATGTATATAGCAATATTTTAAGAGGTCAAGTTAACAAAAAATAATAAGCTGTTCACTTGTATACTACTACTACACGGTACACCCAGGGCTCGCCACTTGCTCCCTTGGGAAAATCACGTAACGTTTCTTTCCAATCACATTTTCTTTTATACTCGCCATTCCATAGCGGGGAGGTAGAATTATGATCAGCCAGGGATCCAAAGGAATCCGCAAGCCGAAGTTAGCCTTTTAGTGCCTTTGCTGGGTATCTTCGATACATCTTACAACATGGTGACATTTTATTAGTATTGTTATCATTAATTTGAGAATTTTATGTCAAGTTTAAGAAATATAAAGTTTTTATTAATATTGTTAACGTAAATGAAACTGTTTTACATTTGTCGTATCAAACAGTTGCACGGAATGAAAAGCCTTTAGAATATATATCAACTAAATCATCATCCTGCTAACTATACTGAATCAAATGTTAGAAAATGTCTGTGACAAGAAATAATATGAATTTTACCCTTTTTGTCGTTCTTTTACAGACTTTCTTAAATAACGACTCACATTTGAAGGAAAGCGCCAAAAGAAAAGCGAAACTAATGATTGCAAAGAAAGATAAAATGATTCGCTCCACCGACGGTCATTTATCTATTGAACCAAACGATCGCAGACACCTTAACGGCTTCCTTGAGTTCAAATAAATTTAAGAAACTGAATAGAATCCCCTCGACCAGACACGATTGTTATTATAGGCCGTATTCACGCCCCGTCCCTAGACTTTAAATGAATTCTATTACATTTTACGTTATTGTCTTCGGAACCCTTTTACGGACTATTGTTGGCTACAAAACTAGCGCAGAGCACTGTAGAAATTCTATTTGGATGCATAATGCATTTAAAGTCTATTTTAATACGAAACAACGAATGCATAAGTGTTGAAAAATAAAGATTACTACCAATTCAAACTATGTGTAATGTGGACTATATTGTCTTCGTAAGCTATATTATTTGATAAAATAAAAGGAGAATTTCATATTACTACTAATAATAATGTCAAATTACTGGTAATGTAAACTTAATTCTGCTCATAACTCGATATATTGTTTAATTGTTTACCCGTTGACAGCCAATTATGAGTCTTGACAGAAGAACTATGATTCTTGCCAAGTTATGTTAGTCGCACCGAATTATTTTTAACATTGTTTACAAATATAAATACAAGTGTCTGAAAATAGCGACCTTCGTGTATGTAGTGGTCGGTCGTTATGTGCACGCTCAATAAAGCGGCAGGTGCGAGATTTTAAGTGTAAATGTGACTACATTTTAAGTTTTTACGGGAACTGGGTAATTCTGAGTAGAATGTTTTGTACCTAAGTCTTCGTGGAATTTAGTTTAGTTGGTCTGATTCCTTACATAAATACAAATACACTTTATATGTTACAGATTATGTATCTATAAGTATTGATCAATTGATGCTCTTCTTCCATATCAAGATAAACCTTTAATTAAACAAAATGCATATAAATAGAAACTTTAATGAAATACTTTCAATAATGACACATTTAATAATTAATTATTTAAATAAAATCTTGCTAACACAAATGCTTACACATGGAAACCGAAAAGGCTGCACTGCTTGTACGATGTAAAATAAACATCCCAATATAATGTTTTTGGTTCAGCACAAGAAACAATGACTTTGCCAGTATGAAAAATAGATAAAGCTTTTAGTTTTTGATTTAAAATAGAAAAGAAAATATTTATTGATCATAAAAACATACAAAACTAAAATCAAACATACATATACAAGTATATTTATGATCAAAAGGTTCTGCCTCAGCATGTGACGCGACGGCGCTGATATTCTGCCAGAATCTTTGATGACGCAACTGATTTGTCACTGGGTGATCAAGTCCCCCAAGGAATGTCTCCTCAGTCTCCCCTACTGAAATGTAAAATTGCGACTAAACACCAACCAAGTAAAGTAGCAAAACGAAAGATACTGTTCGATGTCAGTTCGCTCGCGACTATCATAATATAACCCAGTCGAAACGTCAGGAAGCAAATAGATATACTTTTGCTACTTAACCTAGTTGCGCTTTTAGTCCCAATGTTTACAATTTAGTGTAATGGGACGCGAAAGTTTTAAATCGCTTAGTTATGTCTACTGTAACTAACTGCGGGCCCGAAAACTTACATAATGAACGGTATTTAAATTAAGACTACAAATATTTTCATTAAAATAGCTTTATGGGTAAACACGGAAAAAAGGTGTCAGTGACTGAAAAAAAAAAAGTTGAAAACTGTTTTTAGCTGTTATAATAATATAAAATCATCACCATTATTTCTCACTATTTCAAATGTTCATATTATACCTACAAGGCGTGCGTTATTTCCGTCAGCAATGAACTAACTGAGTTTGAGAGCAACACAATGTAAACTACGATGGGCAACTATACGTATACTAAGTAGGTCCGTTCGGAAATCCCTCAACACTCAAGACGTGTGGATATTTCAGTGTATTGTGAGAGCAAGCCAAAGTAAACACACTTGTGCGCCTGATCTCCAGAAATTTTATTAGTCTTCTAGTTTCGTATTAACAACCGTTGTATTACTCATTGTCCATGAAAACTTGTTACTTTACATTATGAGATATTTAAACGATCATGTTGGCAGAAAAGTTGTTATGACAGTATTACTGTTCCAATTTTTTTCTATCTGTATAGATACACTCATTAAATATCAGACATTTGAAGCAAACCTTTATAGTGCAAAAAGCAGTAAAATGATAAGTGTCAGTTATACATTTACGTTACTGAAGTTAAATGATGTGTTCAAATGCGGATTTGGGCTTTGTTCCCTTTTTTATTGTCAACTTAATTCATAAATTGTTAGTTGGTAACTTAAGGGTAGAACGCAATTTACTATTGAAATTAAACTTTACACTCTGTAAACAAATACATAGTTGCTAAGAAGCAACATTGAATACACTGCGGAGCAAATAAAACCTCTTTTCACATGTCTACATTAAAGACCCTATGCATTTTAAATCTATAAAGAAATAAAGGAATTTTATTGACAAAAGTGAATTGTCATTATTACTTCAAGTAGTTTTTCAAACAAGTAACGTCATCAAAATCTAGAAGTGAAATGATAACAATCCTTTCCGACGTTTCGACTGGGTTGGTCGCGAGCGAACTGGTCGTCTGCCACAGCGGTTAATCGGCTATCAGCATTTTTACCTTACATCAGAGGTATAACGATTACTAATAATCCAATTTCGAAAGAAAAACATACAAGTCATATATTTTCTGAGCTGCCAGCTGCCATCATAACATTTCAGTTTACCGCAAGTGGTCACCACCATTGTTCGAAGCCACTCCTGAAGGCCACTCCGTCTCGGCGTCCGCTGTCATCAGGCTCTGTTTGTGCTCATCACCGGGACCAATCGAACGTTTAACATAAGAAAAGCCTTTCAAATTCTAAATAGCTTGAGTAATTCTTCTGACTAATGTTATCACTTGCATCTGCTGTAAACAGTTAAAAACAACATTTTTAAACACTAAATAAGATACGCTCTTGATCTCGACAGACATATTTGGTACGGGGATTAAAATAATGTATAAAGACAGTTTTTATTTATTACGTATAATGATCATATGTTATGATGTTTTTGATGTTACTTATTCGTAAAATTAGGAAACAATTAAATTTACTGTTTGTAACTGGAACTCTCTTCTTCCGTCGAAAGTATTTCAGTTAGATATTTAACTAAGATTTTTTAATTGTAAGATAAATGCGATACGTATATACGAAATTAAGAAAACCTACACATATAAAGGAGGAAATTAAGTATCCTCGCTTATATTCCACAGGCCCATTGTACGATTGTTAATGAACAATCAAAAAGTCATTATAGTTTATTGACCATCGGATATCGAGACGATAGTATCTACCATTAAGTAATGTCTGGACATCTATTTACGCTGTGGCAAGGTCAACCAGTAGTTCGCGACGTTTGCCAATTATTTACAGGTTTCCCATAAAATACGAACGTTTTCTGGAAAAGTAGAATTATTTCAATTCTTACGTATATAGGTTTTGTTGAATAGCTTTACTTTTTTCTTTTTCAATTCAATAATTATTTATGGTGATGGCTACTAACTAAATTTTTGTATTTGTTTTACATAATGATATGTGTTACATAGATAAAATAGGAAAGAATACAGATAATTAAATATTTGACCAATTTCCGATTATTTCAATTCTATAGCCATAAATCATGTCAGTCACACAAAATGTAAGTGTTTTTCAAATGAATAGGCTTGAATCAAAATCATATTTAAAGCTAACGATTTAAAATTTAACATGAATGAAAAGGTTTAACATTTTGTGGGTAATCCAATCAATCATGGGGCCCAAAATAAGCAAACATTATAAAACTGAAATGCGTGCGCCTGTGATTAACGTTGATGGATGCGAACCATAAACTAAATTTAATAAACCTATTCAAAAGTGTTCGATGTTTTGAAACGTTCTCGGAAGAGTTACGTGAACAATGTAAGCAAAGTGTAATTTGTAAATAAAGGTTATTTCAGACGCGAGCCTACCCGACGACCAAACATGGACTATGGGTTGTTACGACTAACATAGTGAATTAGTAATGTATTCCAAGCAGGTTGCATTTGTGTTACAATTCGAAATACTGGGCCTTGGGAAATATTAATTTAATACGTTGTCTCTGTTTATTGAACACACATGTGTCATAGAAATGGTTGTGGGGAAAATCACATCGTGTGAATAATTTATTAATGCGGTTGTTTTGAATGATGGATTTTGCTTAGTCATGGTGTTGCCACACTGTTGTTTTAAAGGTTTACATATATTATGAAAACAAATAAATAATATCGTTAGAAATTTTTATACAGAAGAGTGCTCCTGCATTGATGATGAAAATGTTTACTAACATTTAATACTCGGACGGAACACACTAGAACAAGCCTGGCTGGGCGGATACACGCTAACTGACAATCCATACTAATAAAGAAATAAATATATATCACAAAAATAAGCGTCGGAGACCGAGTGGTTAAGGTCGTTGCTAGGTATGCGAAAGGTCGACAGTTCAAAACCCGCCACGTATCACTGCGTTTTCAAATTTGAAATTTATATGTACGGTTATTCGACGCTTTAACGGTAAAGGAAAAACATAATGAGGAAATCTGCACACCTATAAAAAAAATCTAAGGTTATGAAGTCGACCTAGCCGCATTTGGCCAGAGCGGTTGACTAAGGCCTGATCGCCCTAGTTTAGAGGAGGCCCATATCCTGGCAGTGAGGATGTATATAGGCTGATGATAATAATGACGACATATAACTTACTAGCTTTCCGCCCGCGACTTCGTCTGCGTAGAGACGTTTAACGGGTAAAACATTACTTCCTTATAGCGCAGACGGTTAATAAGATAGAATAGAATAGAATAGAATATAATTTATTGGTCACATATTACAAGAAAAATAAATTTAACATAAAATAATACAAATTAACAGAACACAATATATAAAACGAATATTTAGCATCAGTGACCAACAAGGTACGTGCCTCAGCATAGACTGCAGAAGCTCAACAAGAGCTTCTGCAGCACTGGTATTCTGACCGTACCTTCTTGGTTGAGTGGCGACAGATATAATAGAACAAAACGAAAAAGAAAAACAAAAACAAAAATTAAAATATGGAAACAAGAACATTAAACTAAATAATTATATAAATCTCATAAAAAGAATAAATTACTAAACGATCTAAGGAGAAGGCAAACGACACATACAATAAAAATACATCCTACATCATATATCCTTTCCTCTGGACTATATATGTACCAAATTTCGTTTAAATCGGTTCCGTACTCTATGCGTGAAAGCGTAACAGACAGATTTACTTTCGCATTTATAATGTTAGTAAGGATGTTGATCGTTGAAGTAATCATCTTTGTAGAACCACTACGCACGAAATTATTTGTCAGAAATCTCTTCCCGTGGTCTCCCTTTTTCCTAAGACAACAAAAAAAATTTGCAGTATTTTATTAACATTAGCATTAAAGAGTATAATCGTTTCTAATAAATTAAAAGTACGTGTAGCTAAATATGTATAAATGAGTAAAAACATAGACCCATTGGGATATCGTGTTAGTTCGATGATCCATACCATTGCAAAACCTTTTTGAGTATTTACTCAAACGGCAATCGTGTTACAATTTGCGAAGGTTTCAAATGGATTCAGTATAATTTGATTTTGTAAAATCGAATGTGAGTGTCACTGTAATGCTATAGAAACTCTTATAGGTAGTGTTCTATTTCTTTTATTGTAGTTTTTACTTAGTTGCTACCTCATTCGCGTTAGAAATGTAGCATGAAAGTATTTTGGCGAAAAATAACATGAGACTACAACCTTATACTATACACCCTAAGTACCTAACTACTTATGTGCCTACCTGGCCTATTTAAAAACGAGTGGAAAACTCCAACAGTAGTTGCCGAGATTAGCTCAAACTGACGTAGGTACGTTGGGCTCTATCAGCGTGGGATTTTAATGTAATAAATGATATGAAATAAAAAGACGGAACGATCGTCATAGTAGATGTAAATACATTTTTTTAATACAAAAAAATCTCTGTTTCCAAGGGCTAATCTCAATCTATGTCAGTGATATTTACGTGTTCTGTAGGATTTGGATTATCTAAACAAATATTTCAAGAGGTTTTACGAAGTAGAGTGCATGAATTCTAATTATAAAGGCGAAAGTAACTCTGTGGCTTTCATGTCAAAATTACGGATTTGAATGAAATTTGATAGAAACAAAAGAAAAGGTAAGGTAAAAGTATTTAACCGACTGCGCTATGTTTTAATCGATAAACAACTCCATGCGGATGGAGTCGTGAAAGGAAAGGTACTATGTTAAATTTCTCATACGAGTCATAGTTGTATTAGAGATTTTCACTGTATTAACGATGGGACGAGAAACGGCATTTAAGCAGGCCTTCAGGGTGAGTGCGACAGGCTCAATATGCTTTATTGTGTCTGTCAACCTCATATTTGGATCTCACTACCGCTTACCATCAGGTGGAGTGAGGTCATTTTGTTAGCCTATTATAAAAAAAAGGAATCGTCATACGTGACCGACTAACTCTGTGTTTTATACACAGACAGAGTCACGGTTCTATTTTGCTGTACGGTTATAAATGGGTTCTCATTTTGAACCGTTCTGCAAGGGCGATGGGTTGAGAGATTCCCAATTAAGCGCGATCGAGTGGCGAACTTCCCGCGCATCGATTCGGAATAAGAAAATCGAGTGGCATCGCGTTCCGATACCGATCGGGAAAGCGCTCGGCGCACTTTTTGGGGTCCCCTTTATGTGTAGTAAAGGGGTTTATTGGAGGTTTGTGAAATAAAATACCTCTTTACTTAGGATACTATAGAGAATTTGGACGGAGTGACGTTTTAATTTATATATTCGCTTTGGGCGATTTTAAGCATTGGACCCAACAATTGCGGATCTTAATAAAAATTACATTTATAGCAATACTTTGTACAGCTATCCCTGTCTACATTAAGCCTCTTTATCTCGGAAAAGCATGAACGTAAAAGTCATGACACTTTTTTCCTTCTGTCTCAATGAAACATCTGAATCTGATTTTATTATTTGCAATTGCATTTTTACTTGCATTAATAACAGCACTGAATGGAATGGAACCCTCTCTATGCGTGTCGGAGTCTCACTTGACCGTCTTTTTTGGAACATATGCCCGCTCGAGCGGTGCCGGTTATAAATAGTGATCGATTTGGCGGGCGGATTGACGGCGATGAGTGCCGGGCCGGTGGGCAGCATCGATACGGGCCTACGCATCAGCGTGACTGTCATCTTCATTTATTGAATACCTGCGTCTTGGAAATAACCACTAAATAAGTAAACTTGTTGATAAGTCTAAGATGAATAACCTTCTTGGATTTTAATCTTTGTAACTGGCAATCTGGTGGAACATGGAATCTGGGATGTGTAGGAGTCTACAATATAATAAATAACGTTAACGAAAACGGCTGAACTGCGTAATAAAAATGTAACGGATCGCTGTTTTACCATAGATGATATAAAATATTAGACCATTATCAACGCAATAGTAGTATATTGTCTGTTTGTCTGTGAGTGTGCACAGACGTGCACGCTTATCTCAGAAACGGTTAATCCGGTCTTTTTTTTTTTTATAAAGAGGCTAACAAGATGACCTCACTCCACCTGATGGTAAGCGGTAGTGAGATCCAAATATGAGGTCGACAGGCACAATAGACCATATTGAGCCTGTCGCACTCACCCTGAAAGCCTTGAAAAATTAGACCACTGCTGCGGCAACAACGAGACAAGGCGTGGAGTCTCGCATTGGTATTGAGCCGTGCGGGTCCGAGTTGTCCAGTCCGCCGGACGGAAGGGCCCCCGTGTCTACGGGTCTCCCTGGCCGGCGCTGACCCGCTCCGCCCGCACAATACCGCCGCTAAGACTCCACTGGTCCGGCGCTTGCCGCAGCAATGGTCCCCCTTGGCTCCGGTTCGTACAGTGCTGATCCCGGAACGCGACCTGACCGAGAGAGGTCAGAGTCACTTGGCGGGTTTTACACAACTGTATGGTGGTAACAGCAACCGGTCTAGATGTGATTTAATAATATGAAGCTCTATTTAAAATTTACTACAAGTCAAAAATAAGTAACTGGCGGTATGAAGAACGCCAGCTCCTAAGTAATAAACAGATAATCCAGAGCAGAATGACAGAGATGAGTCGCAGGTGTCGATACGTCATCGTGACGCGGTCTCGTCATCTTCATTTACTAAGACAATAAATGAACTATCGTTGACGTCATCCGATCAGTTTGGAACGTCTAGGAACGAACTGCCGCAGAACTGATAGCGAAATGGAGTAAGTTTTGCGATTATAATGGTCCTTATAAAATAATGGTTGTAGATAGCTTAGGGTGCCTGTAGGTAACGGTCGAAAACTCAATAATTCTATTAAAGATCTATATTAACGTATCTATTAAATAACTATCGAGTGCAATGGTTAATAAATAACTTTACATAATATTTCATTTAGATATTGTCAGAGGACTTGACGCTTTCTCGTTTCATCATGAAAACTCACTGAAAGAGTATTCGAACATATAGTAAAAAAGAAAAACACAAAAAGGATAGTATATGTCTTACAATTATCCATTAACCCAGCCAATACCATATGGATAATAATCGAGATATTACTGGGAGTAAATGTCTTAACCACAGCGAGACCTAAGCTGAGATAGGTACATGTAATTGTATCAAATAACAGAGTTTCGAGACGACACTCAAGGTAGATTATGTTTGTACGTGATCAGGCGACGCTATTGTGAGATGCTGCACAATGAACTAAACACCAAATTGAGCAATCTGGTTTCTGCCGGCGCCAAGACGATTGAGTTTGATTTAACATGACTACGTCCACCAGTAGTTGTAATTACAGTGACATCTCTATGGTGTTATAGCAAACTGTTGGATTCTGTCCATCATGAGTCGGGAAAACTGGTTGGTATTCGTATTTTCGTAATTAAATTTATACTGAAAAAATGAAATGTCCACAAGTTACTAGCTATGAAATGCTAACCTAAAAGAGATTGTAAATGTGTAATCATCTCTTCTGAGTAAGAAATCCATGACGTCTCTCCAAGGAATCCATTAACAACTTTAATCTAAAACACTCACACACAATAGGTTCCGAACTTGTCAGAATCACGAATTCCGCCACTCAAACTCTTAACCCTTAAAATAAGCTAGACATAAAGCACGGTTTTGTATTAGTAAACCCTTTTAGGTGCTTTCTCGGTTTTGAAGCGACGACCTCTAGTACAAAGACCTGTATAACCTAAGCGTCACCCTTTTAGGGTTCCGTAGCCAAAATGGCAAAAACGGAACCCTTATAGTTTCGTCATGTCCGTCTGTCCGTCTGTCCGTCTGTCCGTCTGTCCGTCTGTCACAGC
This sequence comes from Maruca vitrata, assembly GCA_039566165.1. NCBI lineage: Eukaryota > Metazoa > Arthropoda > Insecta > Lepidoptera > Crambidae > Maruca > Maruca vitrata. The sequence continues at coordinate 10,251,710 of CM076917.1, read as the reverse complement.
CGATTTACTCGGAAACTATAAGTACTACAGTGATGAAATTTGATGGGAATATGTGTTGTATGAACCGCTACAAAAATATGACACTAAATAGTAAAAAAAAGAATTGGGGGTGGGGCCCGGGGGGCATACATGTAACTGAGGGATGAAATTTTTTTTTTCGATGTACATACCCGTGTGGGGTATCAATGGAAAGGTCTTTTAAAATGATATAAAGTTTTCTAAAAAACATTTTTCTTAAAGTGAACGGTTTTTGAGATATCAGCTCTCAAAGTCGTAAAAAGTATGTCCCCCCCCCTCTATTTTTATAACTACGGGGTATAAAATTCTAAAAAAAATAGAGGTGATGCATGCTAATTAACTCTTTCAACGATTTTTGGTTTGATCAAAGTATCTCTTATAGTTTTTGAGATAGGTTGATTTTTATTATATTTGCTGCTACGGAACCCTTTGTGCGCGAGCCCGACTCGCACTTGGCCGGTTTTAAACTTATCTCCAAAGCTGCTTATTACCTGACAAAAGCTCCAGAGCGCTGCACCGTAAAGCGGCGAAAATGTTGCGAGGTGATAATAACGAAACTTACCCCGAAAAGTTTAATAATAAATAAAATATTTACAAACTATTCCCGACGCATGATTCATACAAATAAAAATACTGTGACAGGCAATTATCGCGCGGTATCGCGAGTGTTTTACAATCCCATTTTTGGCAACAAACTCAAATAGCTTCAGGCAAACTGAAGTAACTTAACAGATCCATTAAACTTACTATTCCTATCGTGTTATTTAAACTAAAACAATGACGCACAACTTTTAGTACGTTTTAGATAAATTATTAGTCAATTAATACCGTTTAGCGGCTCAACTTAGGTAGAGCATTTCCTTAATAACTTAAAATATTCGAGAACTACTTAGTGGCGGAACTCAGTAAGTCCGTAGTTAGCGAACTAGCAGCAGAGTTGTCCGGCCGGGACGGTGAGTCCACGGTATTGTTGTAATGAGTTTTTAAATGTGATCCTGAAGAAAATGTAGAGTCGATTTTGTTTAGCCCAGACAGCCTGGCGTGTTTTTATTTTGCGGTGAAAATAGTGTGTATTATGCAGTTTTTACTGTTTGCATATTTAGCTTCAGGTTGAATTTTCTCGATTTTCTTTTCATAATTTTACATTTGTATTTTATGAAGATATAAGAATTTTCCTCAGTCGGGCTCCACCACAGCCGCTCGGTCAGAGCATGGACACTAATTGTGCCCGACGCCGGCACCCATTGCCGGCAAATGTTAATTTTTGCGGGTGTTGTGGTTGTCTATGGAAATGAGTTTCCAGAAATTACAGCTCAATCCAGAGTACACGATATGAGCCGAAACAGATTTACATAATTTCACATTTCTACATGCCTAGCTATGCCTTTTTATTGTGCGAACAGTTGCGAAGGTGATCCCAAGAGAACCCTTGGTCGAAATGTCAAGGTGAGCCCTCAGATGTTTACGAGTTAACGGACCTGACGTGCTCAATAATATTAACAAACTCGATGCCTACCCGAGTGTGCTTCTTCACAGAATTTATGTGGGCACGTCACAGATAATCATTACGAATTTATGCATGAAGGCAATGAAACGTCTGACTGACGGCACGGGCCCGCTGCGGGCTCGTATTTGATACGCACGATAAACTGACCGATGGCGCTCGTCACGTGAGCCTCGCCGGAACCCGGCGCACAGTAATGGTCGCAATAAGTGCACGGTTGAACATTCACGGTCAAACAACAAGGCGCGCTCAATAGTGACATAACATCGAAACAACCAAGATAGTAGAGAGCACGCAGCATCTCTATCTCTAGCGTCTACGTAACGCGGGCACGGACGCTTCGCGGGGTGAAAACCCTTTTGCGGTCGCAAAAACATAAGAGACTGGGGGCAGGCAAGGTAAATAGGAATCAAGTGTAAAGGTTCAAGGGCTAGAATCGTGGGTCGGGCCGACACCCGGCGAGTATGTGCGTCCTGCTCGCGCGCCCCAGGCTGCGGCGCGCGGCGCGCTCCAGTCGCGGTCCGCCGGCCGTCGCGACGCCGCTCGCCCGCGGTGTTGAGCGCCATGCACTAGCCTCGCTCCAGCGCCCGCCCCGCGCCCGGCCGCGTCCGATCCGCGCCTACAGTGCACTGTGCCACTGGGACATCCTTCTGTGTACCACTCTATTTTGATAACACGTAAGAAGCTCAGTGCTCCGTGCCGGCCGAACGATCGGAACCAGATTTTCGTGTGCTATCGTATCACTCGTGAAAACTTTGTTTGAACGTGCGCGGTAAAGAATGAGCGTTAAGCGCGACGCGATCATTGTTACGAGTTACGACATAAGAGATAACAGTTTAATCTGAATATCACGCGGTAAAATACATGCATTAGCGCTTTGCGCAGTGTTGCGAGTGCCTAATGTGTACAAAATATTTTTATAAAAGTGTCAAGGTCTTCACAGACATGAAAAATTTTCAAGGATATTTTTCAGCGAGCAGACAAATATTGTAATTTATCTCAAAATTAAACGGTGGAAATGGGTCATAAATCTGCCATAATATATTTAGTGAGACATTTACTTTGTTTATTATTCAAAATGTGTCATTGATTCATGGGCAACTTGTTGAATGTTTACAGTTGTACTTGTAGTTGATGACCCTTCGTAGCATTTTGGGAAATAAGGAAAACATGTTTCTTATTTTTGTATAAGACAAAACTCTTTATTAGTGCGTGGTTTTTATATCATGTTATTGTCATGATGACCACCGTTACATAACATTTATACCTCTAATATGAATAGACAATTTTTTTAATAAGTTGGCATCCTGCGTTTACATGAAACCCTTCATAAACATGTAGCTAGTGCGTGCGTTAAATAGGGCGTTTTAATAAATTTTTTCACAATTTTGAAAAATCTGCTCACGTTAAATAAAACAGGCACTCACACAATTCAACTAAAGTGAGGTTATAATGGAGACAATATTTTGCGAATGGATTCCCATTTACAAAAGAGTCAGAAAGCACAAAAGGGCCGCTTGCGAATTGTATTCATAACAATATTACGTGACATCCACCTACGTTTGATTTTAGTATTTATACAGAACACGTTCGTGGACATTTCTATGAAAACGAGACATATTTTATAGAGAGACTATATGGATAATCATTTTCATATTAGGTACCCACTTACACCATGGTAAAAAGAAATAAGAAGACTCACATTTTCGTTTGGTCTTTTTCTTAACGTGAATAAAATCATAAAAATAATAGAGTCAGCATTAACCTTGGTTTTACGTAATGTCCTTAGGCACTTTAGTGTCTCTAAATAACATTAAGATGGGAGCGGATAAATGTATTAAACTACTATACTATTAAACGACCATATATCAAACATCATCGCATTCAATTTCAAGTACATATATATATGCAAAGATAATTGTAAATAACTATAATGAGTTAATTTGCCTCTGGCCCCTGAAGCATTTCAGTATTCCCCTAGTCCCAAAACGTTGAAAAGCCTGCGAAGATTGTAATTATTATGGGTATAAGGCACACGCACGGACTTTCTTGACAGAACCCATTTAAGAGGGCTTATTGTGTCCCTTTATTCTATGTAGAGGGCTATTTTAGCCTTTATCATGAAATGTCTATTTAGATAATAGTTTCATGGGTCTTTTTATTAAGAGACTGATCTAGAAAGATAGTTAAATTAACGTTATGATGATAATCTCGATAGCCAGTCCTTTTGCTCTTTCATTATGTATGTTGCACAACTTTAAATTAACTTCTTCAATTATGTTGTTTACATTTTTCTATCGTTCCTTATGAATGTTTGAAATACGTTAGGATAATAGAGATTTCGGATTGTATAACTTCAATTGGCAGCAGCGTCACTGGTCAAACTGCGAACATGTCATAGGCATTAACTAGTTACTGCCGATATGACGGCACAAGAGTGAGCCCGTAGTGATGACTATCGCTGCGCTGCGCCAACTCAATGAGTTAACTCATCGCTCCAGATGTTAAAATACAGCGCAATCGTAAAAATAGATAAATATATCGAGTCAATTCCCCAAATAAAGTATTAAAAGAAGAAATCGTCTACGAAAAAGCGTATTCTTGAGTTAGGGTCAGCTCAGTCGGTGCGAAAGAATGTGTCCAAGCTATTGAGTTGACGCTCCTAAACGCTATGCGTTGCGTTACCCATCTCTATAAGTCCGCAATTGGCCGACGCTCAACGAGTAGTAATTGATTGTGCCGATCGCGACGGAGCCCATTCCTTACATACACGGCTATAATAACAATTATTCTCTTATCGTCACATCACTGTGGGTACTACGCAATACAATGATAAAGAAAAAGTGGCCGATTACTCTAAAAAGTTACCTGACTCCTGCTTTTAAGGCTACGAACTAAATTATTTACATTACCCGTTGTTGGCTACGCTGACACACTTTATATTGTGTAGCATGACGTAACTGTGGTATATTTAAACCTAGTAAATTAAAATGCATTCTTCATTAATGGAAGAGGTTTTTTTAAATTTATAATCAGGTAGATACACGGTAGTACTAGGTAAATTTTTTCTTTGTAGATTCACATACAAAATATTCTCACTCAACTCTCACTCTTGAGTAAGAACAAAAACAAAGGCTAGTTCCAGTGTTTAAATTAAATGTTAGTAAGTAAAATCTTACACATCACCGGTCTATTTTGTTTAATGTTAGACATCTCATTGAAACCGAAAACGTGTCATCGTATCAATGGGTGCTTATTTCTGTCCACTAGGAAGTCGTTTGACACCGTTGGCAAATACTTTCGTGATACAAACGACGCGGCCGTTCCAACATTGTTTCTAGCCTTGACCGGCGCGATATCAATCAAATCGATAGGTTTTTAAACGGATGAGTAGTAATCTTCAATATCATAACGCATTCTATTTCATTTTAATGCTTTCAAACGTAATGTAACATAATATTTCTTTCTACTAGCGATTCTAGCGATTTTTACTATTGAAATATGTTTTAGGATTATTTTGATACTTTTACCCGAGGTAACGTTGTTCCATAAAAACTACAGAAAAAAAAAACCAGAAAACTTCCACTTTTTTTTCATTTAAAAATATATCTATTGTCTACGTTTAAAAGTGATTCAAAGTAATTTTCTACGTTATGAACCCAACCGAGCTCGTAGGTAGAGCATAATGAAGTAAGTCAAACAAACTACTTAGTATTGTTGACTGATGCAGATTATCTCGAGGTATTAAGATCTTCGTACGATATGCCTGCACTGTTGTAAAATCTTTGCAGTGTAAATAATTTTGATAACGGGTAATAAAACCTCCTTGATATGTATTATGTTACGCGTGTGTGAGCTGACGTGAGTGTTGTGTAGTATTTTATTCGATTTTAACTTGAGCCTTAAAAAATCTTCACTACATAAGTAAACTAGAATAATATTTAGTCATTCAACTTTGGGGGTGAAGCATATTTTTTTAATTTTATTTTCATGTATTTTTTTAAGAATTTCAGTGATTATCTCTGTGTGTATTGAAAGAAATGAAATGATACATAGAACACAGTAACATTAGGAGAAAAATCTGAAAAGTTTGTCGAAATATATGTGCATAGTATGTAGTTTATTTCGCTCATTAAGTATGCTTCGTGCTGCAAATCGAAAGTAGGTATAACAGTGTTACTAAACATTCGTTAAGTGCAGACCAAATAATAACACGAATTAAACAGCTATTAACATTGTGGTGAACAATACAAAGAGTCAATAGTACCTATGCTAGATAATGGAGTACTAATGATATGTTTAGTGATTTTTATAGGCATGATGCATTCAGACATAGAATACTCTTATCGAGATATCGGCCAAGAGCGGATGAGTTTTAGATTTTTTATTCCTAAGTATTTTTTAAAGACTACTCTGAACTGTAAATGCATTTTTGATGTTCCAATTGTTGTAAAAGGTGACATCAAATGAAGTAGGTTACTAAATAGAGGCTAGGGTGAGGAAAACTTTAGCCCGGTATATCTTGCCCGAGTTATACAAGTAGGTAGATAACAAGACTTCCTATCTCTAGAATTATAAACTTACAGTGGAGAGTAGGCCGTGATGTAAGAAAGTCATATTTTTATTATGAGCACGTTTGACTGTCAGATTAGTCTCGCAATGACGTAGGTAAATACCACAGAATATTCTTGTGCGAACAACCTTCCCAAAATTACTTTTTGTTGGGTTCACTCGATAAAGGAATAAAAATCCACGTGTACATCGGACGAATACCTTCCAGCGGCAAAGTGGATTTAGCTGCCATACCCCGGTTAGTGGGAAGCGGTATTAGTGGTGAATGACATTATTCGTAACGGGACAAAATCCTATATGTGATCCAGTGGACGACAATTTTCAACTTGGGTCCAACTATATTGCCTTGCTTGTGTCAGAGGAAAACGGTCAAACGGTCAAAGGGTGGGGTAGAATTTTTATTATGAGCTCAGTGTTAATATTATTTCAATTTTATTTGTCTTCATAAATTAAAAATGAGAACGAAAAGCTCAAAACTCTGAATAACGTCACACTAAGGAACTCACGGACTTGAATGTTTTAGTGCTATACATTTTAAACTTACTTTGGCATGATCTGAATCGTAAATTAGGTATACTGTGGTTATTAATCGTCTGTTCACGATTCAATAAATAATTAAATTAAACGTAAACAATTTCCGGGGTTGTCATTAATGGATTGCCCGGAGGTTTTGGCTCAGGGTTTCGATATTCCGGCAGCGAATTATTATAATCCGCAATTTCTAAATCAGATGCGGCGATTTGCATATTTAATTTCGTTGTCATCGAAAACGAGGTGCTCGAGTTGATAATCTTGAGCCGGTGAGGCTTGGCTCGCGGCCAACGAATATCTACAACGCGTCACTTCGTATGAAATAATACGCTTTGATACAGTCTCGAATTCAATTAATGGCATTTAGTTTCGATAGTTCAACGCTGAATATTTTCTGAACATCACGTCATAACAAATGTTCGTGACCGAGTGATACGAAAGCACTTAGGAAAGCACGTTTTTTACGAGATTTTTGTTTATATTCAGATGAAATCCGAGTTACACAGTGCAGTTATGGGGTAAAGTGAATTAATATTGTAAAACAATGTTCGTCATTTGAAATTAACAATGGTGCTTGTATTTTGATTCTAACTATTACACACTAAAAGTGAGTCTTTTTTCCAAACTTTTTACTTCCTCTATTCTTCTTACCTGCCCCTATATACTCGTGTTTGTAACCATTTTAAGTAAGGACATTGGATCTTTATGTTGACTGACATATCGTAATCGTAACGAAGACTGAGTAGTGACGTCGGGAGTGTTGTGTAGTGAAGTGAGCCGCGAATGGTGTCGGTGTGGGTGTTTGGTGGGTGCGTGCGTGCGTTGCGTGTGCGCTGGTTCGCCCGGGGTCCGTCACGGCGGCAAGGTGGTGGGAGGGGGGGTGTTCCGTTGCTGCGTGCCCTGGTGCGGGGCGCGCGCGGCGCCCGCCGACGAGGCCGACCATGCCTTACGCGAGGGCAGCCCGCAGCTCTCACACCATGAATTTGGTGAGTAACAATATATCATTTCAAACTATCATGGTTACACACATTAGAAAACTGAAAGTGTCCGGGATATTTACACGGGTGAACCCGTGATCATGGAGCTTGCAATAGTGCCGAAATATCGGGAGCTCGTTAAAACAAAACAACTTGGTAAATATCCCGGACACTTTCAGTTTTCTAATTGGTGAGTAACAAGTGACATATTAAAAAAAATACGGATTAAACTCTCATAGTGATTGGACTTGTTAACGCCGAGCCCTGTAAACGCCGGGTGTCTCAATAATTATTGTGTTAATTTTTCGTCAAATAGTAACGAATACACGAGTTTAATCCGTAAAATTTTGAATATGTGGTATTCCCACAAACTTTAGACAATACTTATCATAATATATCGTTAAATAGAAACATTTATCAAAAATACGTCAGATTGAAATTAGGTTCCATAAATCCAGTGTTAACGGTAGTTATGTCAGTAATTTTCAAACTTTATTCCTCGATCAAAGAATTGAGCGAAATTATAATGAATCTGGAAAGCTAAATAAATCATCGATTGCTGACATGACTATTGTCAAGTAACTCGATCTTTGAGTAGGAATCTCGATTTCCGACTCGCAAAATATTTTGTAAGATAAAGCGATGACATTTCTGAAGACCAAACTACTAAGTAGTACGAGTATATAGCATTAGACAAAGTGTGCTAGAGAATACCTAGTTTAAAACTAAACTTTAAAACATTTATTAGTAGTGCACATGTAAACACTTTAGCATGCAGTGTTTGCCTTTATTATATTGTACATTTAGTTAATGTTAAATGTTACTTAGTTTTAAACATGTATTAGTGTATGATTGTTGGTAAACCAATAAATAAATAAAAAAAACTAGATAAATAGTGAAAGATATCTTTGAATGATAGGTTTATACCTAAATATGTTACTCTCGAAGGGACATGAATATTAATAACTTGTAACTGTCATATTACATACATATCAAAACCATAAATTAGAGAAAACAAATACATGGTAAATATTCTGTATATAAAGGTTTCTAATTACGGACATTAGGCTGTTATTATGAAGGAGAAAATAATATGTGTAGGTAGCCGCTCAAAGCTCAGAATTATCAAATATTTGTTTATTTATTTTTATTTTATTGATTCACCAACATTTGTTTACACTATTACTTACACTTAGTACAATAATTAATTTAATATAGGTTTTAGCTAGGTGTAACAAACACTTACAGGTGAATACATCATGCAACCAATAATATTAACTATACTACGATTTGTGTATACATGAAAAGGAATTGTTGTGATAATTTATTAAAGCATATGTGATATAGGCGATTTTCTGACTTAATTTCGAGCATCACAATGGCTTAAATTCAACTTCAAACGAGTAATCCGAAATCGGACACATGTTACGTGCCTATATCGTTCGTCAGAGCCACGTTAATCTGGATGTAAAAGTTCGATTGAAAATAAGTGCTGAAAGTTTGACTTTTTTTAAAAGGCTCATGAATCACCGGGCTACAATATTTTTACAATGACGTGCGAGTATTTACTACTACTACTACTTTGAATTTGATAAGAGCGGTATAAAATTAATCAATAAAAAAAATATCGTGGGAATTTTTGGTATTGAGTGCACACAAATTCCCATTTTCTGTGATGGTAATATTGTTTATTGATTTATGAACGTTATTGTAATTACTACACTAAGAAGACACATGTAACTAACTGATAGTTTTTGTAATTTATCATAGAATATAAGTACCTGTATGATTCTAAATAAAGTAAATTTAAATGAATTCTAGATTGCATTCAATTCAACTTCGCTCTACTTCAATTTAGTTCCCGCTGTCGTAAGTCTAAAAGGTGTTGCTATTGTGAAAACTTCTCAACTTTGTCTTCATCGCTGACAAAGTACGATGCTGTATTTTGTCACTTAGAGAATTTTGAATTACTGCCTAGGAGTTAGGTTAGAACTTAGTGCGATAAATTGTGGCTCATTATCTTGAAACTGTCAAAGGATTTTGTAATCTACGTAAACAAAATAAGGAAATTTTCTCAACTCTGTTTGGACCGTTTCGTATAGTTCATGAAACTTTTGAAAATCTTACAAAATCGCATATGAAAGCAAGCAAAAATATAAGGCAAATTATTGATCGGCTTCACAGGCTATTTATGTAATAACATTATAAACACCGATAAAATTTAATTAATATTTTATTTGGAAAATATGGTTTAAAAGCTCGTAACCGTGTTTAAAATTCACGCGTATGTGTTAAGCTGCCGTAAGTGCCATAGACTGAAAAAAAATGTTAACAATAATAAAATATTCGACTTTTAAAAACAATTAACCATGCAGGTATTGCGTACATTTTACATATTTGGGCTGTTGGCTTATCCAGGCTACAAAACTACTTATTAGAGGACGGTGGATTCAGTTTAACCGCCAGTAAAAAGTTGTCATACGCGTATTTGTGAACTTTTAATTAGTTTCATGAAAAGGCTTAGCTTTTCAACTACGTGATTGTAGTATCATTTGTTTGACCATATTATTTAGTTTCAAATTAATGTCGCATGCTTATCCTAATGGACAGGGTTGATAATCCTGTAATCTGATTAAGCGCCAACGTAAAACATGTGGGATAAATTAAATACTCTATGCATTGGGCTGGTACAGGGCTTGCCAGTCTAATGAAGATTAATTATCTAAAATGTCATAATCATCATCATATAAAGTAAAAAATATAAAGAAATAACGCTTATGCAGGTATTATGTATCTTCTCGATATAGAGCTTTACAAAGAAGGTATTATTCTAGCATTGGTTGAAATGCTTGATATTATTTTATATAATAATAAAATATAATATATAAGGCGTCCGGGCTGGATGCGAGTGGCCGAGGAGAGAGAGAAGTGGCGGGCATTTGGAGAGGCCTATGTCCAGCAGTGAACAGAAATGGGCTGATGATGATGATGATGAAGGCGTCCGACAGATTTCAGGCATGGCGGCCGATCTCAATTGAGATCAGCCAAGAACAAATTAAAAAAAATGTACTTTATATGTGAATAAATGGTTGTATGTTTGTTACTCTTTCACGCTGAATCAAAGACCGGATTATGGTGGAAATTTGCAATAATATAGCTCACATTTTAAATTAGCACATATCGATACCTTAAATCTCTAATCTCTCAAATGGCGTAACCACCAAAACGCAACTTTTCAGGAGAGCAAAAAAACGAAAAAAAATTTTTTTTTTATATAACTTTGTCAATTTTAATGCAGTGAAAATGTTTTATACATCACATTTCTTAGAATTTTGAGATAAAAGCTCAGTAAGAACTCTTTGCACCGAAATCTTATATTTAACAAACTAGAAGTCGGTTACGCTTGTGAAAATATTACGAAAAGGCGTTTACGCCTCATAAAAAAACATGATTTTTAAGAGGTGAAGGTCGTATCTCCCGAAAGTAATTGTCTTTCGTGCTTTAAAATAACTTAATAATGAAAGAAAACGTTAAATTTCCACTCTGTATTACGCTTTTTACAAAGTTACGCCATATGTCACGTTTTCATAGTGATGTAATGGGTAATACTCACCTTGTAAGTTTTATAACAGGATGAAGAATTTTTGTACATGGGAAATTTCACTTATAGTTATACGTAATTCGATTAATTTTGTCATTCGTAACCCCCGCTGCTGTATATTTACCATACATTTATCTATGTATTCAGCCATTTGCGTACTTGTGCGCATAGATTACGTTCCTCCGTGTATTTATTATTTTTTGTGACCGTTACGTTGACTTTGGCGCGTTATTGGTCTTTGATTCTGATTTGTGTTCGGACACTGATTTAAAATGCCGAAACAAGGAAAAGCAATAAATAGCCAATGTCTGTGCAATCTTAATCCCTCCGCGCATCAATACTAACAATAATAATGACAATCATGTGTTCAGCGATTTTGGGTGTAAACGCCTTTCTTTTGTATTGCAATTTCGAAAAATAGCGTGTTTTACGAGTTACGCTGGAAAATTATGTCCCTTACACCCTTTTTTTTTGACATTTTTTTCACGTCACAATAATTTCTAGGGGCGTAACCACCAAGTAAATTAGACTAAGCCTTTTACGACCTGTTTACCTTATGAAAAGTGTTCAAATCTATAAAAAACATTGGGTCGTAATAACCTTTTTTTTGCGAATTTGAGGATTTTAAATATACAGATCGATAGAGAAAAAAAAACTGAATAAAACTGCATTAAAAAGTCATTTTGACCAAATTGGCGGTTACGCCATTTGAGATTTAAGGTAGCGATATGGTACAAGTCATCAAGATAACCGAATAACACATATTATTTTAAAACAACTAAGTATCCGGGCTTTAAAACTTTTTAATAACACAAACATTGCAACACATTGACATGGTTATGCGTCCAACGACCCCCCACTGAATTCTAACTTCACTTTCGCAGGAAGTTACTTTGCGAGTGACATTTGCACTCTCTCGACCGCCATAAAGTCAGCCAACATTGTCCTTCACGTACTTATAAACTTTTAATGGGACATGCAACTTGTGTTGTGACCTTAGCCATCTGAATTACAACAATACTCAACCACGTGTCAGAATGCATTTTATTATTGACGGCAAGATTAACTTTCATTGGAGATTTCATCGATCTACAAATTCCAATTTTAACAGACCTCTTAGAATACGACTTTGTATTTTCAAATACAGATTTTAGATCTACTTTTCTTTTGAATATTAAAAAGGTGAAAATAAATAAAGTAGGTAGATAATGTCTTTGTTCACATGTTGAAATACTGAAAACAGTCAATAGTGAATGAACGATCATTACCTCTATTAATAGGTTAGTTCCATTAGCAAATGCATTAATACATTAGTTATTAAGCCATTAGAATTAGGTCAAATCTTCTTGCGATAAAAGTTATAGTAAATTTAGTAACTACTCGTACTGTGAAACCGACTAATAAATTAGAACTCTTTAACACATACATGTAATATGTAAATATGTATGTAAAATGTTGGTTTGGAACGAGGTTCTTCAAGGTTTTTGTGTACTCATAACGATTTGTCAAGTCCGTGAAAGAATGTGGAACATACGTGTTTATAAGTTCACTATTCAAAAATTCACATGCAACATTTACAACTTTTGAAATGGAAAGTTGAAGTTGCCAGTTGTATTTCAGTGTGTAAGAAAAAAAAACTCAACAACAATGTAGGTTGGTACTTCAATCGAAACACAACATAGCTATTAACAGCAGAAATTTTCAATACCACATTACGTGCATATTAAAACATGATGTTTATGGAACGGAATTGAAAGGGTTGTTGGAATAATCCATTAATTTACTCGGACGTACTATATCCATAATGGAACTGTTCAAATATTATTACACGTAATATATTATATGAGTTACAATGGGTAATGAAATTAAAACATACTTTTCAGAAAATTTGTTTCATGAAAATTAAGTTATATTTGATTAGAGAATGTTGGTATTCTTATTTATTGAAAAGGAATGTTAGCAAAATGACGAACGAAAGCTTTACTATGAATATCCTAAAACAACCTTAACACTGAAAATGAAAACGCAAATATCTACCCAGGTACAAGAAATTTCATTAAGTAGACCCTCTTTGGTAGTACAACAAAAACAAAATTTAGGCGTCCGTCAGCTGTTATCGCTCTCTCGTTTCTACATAACCACCTGTAAAACTACGGTATTTTCGTAGCGGCTCGGCCGACAGAGTCGGGAAACAGTCGAAATTCGCCATACAACATTACTTAGGCGGATCGATCGGCCGGCGTCGATACCGCTCTCATTGTTTTACCACCCTCGTTTTAAAGTTGGGACCAGAATTTGTATTGTTCTCTAAGATATAACTTATCTGTTATGATATACGAGTTAAGTTAATTGAACATATGTGTTATACGGTGAAGGAAAAACATCGCGAGGAAATCTGCACACCTATGAAGAAATTCTATGGTTGTGTAGTCTAACCGGTATTTGGCCAGCGTGGTTGACTAAGGCTTGATCGCCCTAGTTTAGGGTAGGCCCGTGCCCCAGCAGTGGGGACGTATTAGGGCTGATGACGATGATGATTTTATTATACGTCTCCCATCTGATCTATTTTTCCGATGTGATTATATTCTTAATTCTTATTAAACGAAGTGTCTCTGCCTATAGCTAAAATTTGTTTTTTTATTTTATTTTGGCACTTATTTTTCCTCTTTGGCCTTTTAATGTTTGTTTCATTGTTTTTGGAAAAAATCTTGTACTTCAATTTTTGGCGATTTTAACCTAGTAAATTAAGAGGGGACAAAAAAATAAACATTTAATTGTCTAACTCATTTAATTTGGAAAAGTGCTTCCATTGTACGAGTTTTCTAAAATATTTCTACTATTTCAATGGGTATACCTACAATATTTTATTTTATAGATGAAATTGGACCAAACATCAATCGACCGATAGCCTTTGTTAACGAGTCACAATACCCGTTGTTTTCATCCAATATTCCGCTCTGAGTTTATTTATTTCCAAAAATTAATGGTGTTTATTATGCTTAAAGAGTAATTCTCATTGAGCCCAGAGTGAATCAACAGCTAACTGCCAATACCAACGCTCCGTTGTTTAATTATTCAAACTGATACGTAATACTTCAATTAATTTTGACCGTTTATTGTCTTTATGGGATGCGGTGGCTGATCAAATTGTAAACCTTGCTAGTATAGTATAGTAGCTTAAGCTACTAATTAGATCCAGGCCGGTAAAAACCTGTGTGGTTAATGACGTGAATGGCAATCTTTTAACAGAGATGGATCATGTGTTAGAACGTTGGAGAGAGTACTGTGCATCACTATACGATAGTAAGGATAACACAATTACGACTGACTTGTGTGCCAAGGACGAACCCGATATACTTCCATCAGAAGTCGAGCAAGCCATCAATGCTCTTAAGAAAGGCAAGTCCCCTGGGAAAGACGGCATACCAGGGAGCTGCTCAAAAGGATGGGCGAAGCGGGCCTGGTTGTCGTGACTAAACTGTGTAATCTTATATAGAAGTCAGGTGTTTGGCCCACGGAATGGAGAGAGTCAGTGTTTATCCCACTCCATAAAAAAGGTTCGTTAAATGACTGCGGAAACTATCGTACCTTAGCGTTAATTCCTCACGCAAGTAAGATTCTGCTCTACATCTTAAATCAGCGCCTAAAATACTTCCTTAACAGACAAATTCCAGAAGAACAAGCAGGGTTTGTAAAGGGAAAAAGGCACACGTGAGCAGCTGCCAAATGTCCGGCAAATTATTGAAAAAAGCCGTGAATTTAAGAACCCAGTAGTTCTTTGTTTTATAGACTACACGAAGGCATTCGATTGCGTACAATGGGATAACCTGTGGTCTGTTCTGAAAGAAATGGGTGCACCGGATCATCTCATAGGATTAATAAGGAACTTGTATACCGCCAACTATATATATGAATGAATATGAAAATGAATGTTCCATACGAAAGAGGAGTCCGACAGGGTTGTATATTATCTCCGATGCTTTTTAATATATACGAGGGCAGTCCGATAAGTACTTAGCCTACCAAATAAAAACATAAATTTTGGAAAAGTGGCGATTTATTTCTCAACATAGTCTCCTTTCAACTCAATACACTTGACCCAGCGATGCTCCAACTTCTTTAATCCCATCACACCCATCTGAAAATATGTTTTGTGAAGGTCTGCAAAGTGGGTCCCCGTGGCGGCGATAACCTCCTCATTTGACTCAAATTTCTGTGCAGCTAGTGAATTTTTTAAGTTTGGAAACAAAAAGAAGTCACACGGCGCTTAATCTGGAGAATATGGTGGATGAGGCAGCTGTTCGTAGCCTAATGTGACCAATTTGGCGTAGCGACGGCGGATGTGTGAGCCGGTGCGTTGTCATGGTTGAAGAGCACCTTTTTCTTCGCCAAATGGGGCTGATTTTTCTGTAATTCTAGGTCGAATTGGCCCAATAGTTCGGCATAGTAGAGCCCTGTGACCGTTTTGCCCTTCTCCAGGTAGTCGATGTAGATCACACCTTGTGAATCCCAGAAAATGGTGGCCATTGCCTTTTCGGCCGATGGGACAATCTTCGCCTTCTTCGGAGCACATTCGCCGGGTAAAGCCCACTGTTTCGACTGTTTCTTGGTCTCTGGAGTATACCAGTGAATCCATGCTTCATCAATGATCACAAAACGACGCAAAAACTCCTTCGGATTGCGTTTAAACAGTGTCTAACACAGCTCTGAAGTGATCTCACGGATGCGCTTGTTGTCCGGAGTGAGAAAACGCGGCACGCATCGGCCCGACAGCTTTCTCATGGCCAATATTTCATGCAGGATATGACCCACGCGGTTTTTTGAGATACCTACTGCTTCAGCTATCTCGTGCACCTTTGATCGGGGGTCTGCCAACACGAGATCATGGACTTTTGTCACGTTATTCTCTGTGGTAGCCGTTTTTCAGGAACCTGGGCGTGCCGCATCAAAAACTGCCGCAGCAAAACCCGCTAAACCAATTTTTGACGGTCTCTACTGAAGGAGGAAAGTCACCGTATACAGCATCCAATCGCTCTTTGATTTCGCTGCGCGATTTTCCTTCCAAAAGCAAGAATCAAATCACCGACCGATATTGCTCTTTTGCAATTTTTCTAAAATCCGCGGACACGCCCACTTCTACACGCGATCAAAACAAAACTACAAATTCAATACGGCTGAAATTTCGACAGTAGCCGTCTACAAGGAGGTACTATACAATAATAAAATTATCTTACGATAATGGCGCTATCGGGCGGTGAGGCTAAGTACTTACCGGACTGCCCTCGTATGGCGAGTGCATCATACGTAAAACTCTGGACGGATGGAACAAAGGATTCCCTGTTGGTGGGAAGAAAATTAATAATTTGAGATACGCCGACGACACTGTATTAATGACATCTTTAATGTCGGACATGCAAGAACTTGTGCAAAGACTTGAAGCAGAGAGCGAAAAACTTAGTCTTGCAATCAACCGAAGTAAGACCAAGCTTATGAGAGTAGATCGCACTGGCTATCTGTCTGGAACGCACACAATACAGGGCATAGATGAAGTTAACGACTTCATATACTTGGGCTCCAAGATATGTAACGATGGCAGTTGTGTCCCGGAAATTAAAAGAAGGATAGGGATGGCCAAGGATGCCATGTCACTCCTCAATAAGATCTGGCAAAACCGTCGTGACTCCAGGAAAACTGCGACTTCTGCGTGCCTTGGTGTTTCCTATATTTACTTATGGAGCCGAAACATGGACCATCAAAAGCCGAGAACAGCAACGGATAATGCGTTTGAGATGTGGTGTTGGAGGCGTATGTTACGTATACCATGGACTGCGAAGCGTACCAATCAGTCAATACTTGAGGAGCTCAAGATAGGAACACGCCTATCTTCAATCTGCGAGCAACGTTTCATGCGTTATTTTGGCCATGTTATGAGAAGAGGTGGTGAAAACTTGGAAAAGTTAATCGTTGTTGGCAACACTGAAGGCAAAAGATCTCGTGGCCGATCACCAGCACGATGGACCGACCAACTCCAGAACATAAACCCTTCTCACAAATTCCACGAGGTAGTGAAGTGTGCAATGGACCGCAATCAATGGCGGAAATGCATCCGCACTCATATGAAGAACATCAACCACGATCATCAGTCATGATGGATACGACCAAGAAGAAGTATAGTAAAGATATATTATATTAAACAATGGGCGAAGGAATTAAAATTTATAATGCGTTAGTGAAGCATTTGATCAATGTACTTATCAATCAAATAGTAAATATCTGGTACATTTCCAGAATATTGGTGTGATGGCTTGAATCACTCTAGTACCTATAAAGATTGATAAATGAATGACAATAATTGAAAAATAATGCTTTAGTAAAAAAATTGTATTACAATCAAGGGCGCAGGAATAGTTTTCATATTTATAATTATGTTTCTGCTTTTGATAAAGAATTTGATCAATTTTGATTTGATTGCTAGAATAACTATACTATTGAGTCAACAATTTTGAATTGATGACTGAAATTTGACAACAAAAGACAAACATTTGCAGCAGCGAACAGGCGAACCGTACGCCGCTCCCGGCTATTGCTCCTATTGTTGTTCCAATCAACTAAAGCTGAGTTTTCCATGTGCAATGGAAAATACGAATATTTAGAGAGAGAGTTAACAAAAATATCGATACGTTTTCATTTGCTACTAGAGAGCACAAAAAGCATTCGAAAACTGCGGTAGTTTGGCTTTGTCAATGCTGCATTTAAATGAATTCATTGTCATGTGGATATAATTTTTTAAATAAATATGAGCTTCAGAATTTACTCAAAATTTAGTCATATATGATTTAACCAGATTCTTACCTGCTTAATGTGCGAATTATCGTATATCACTTTGCCATAAGAAACTAATATAAAAATTCACACACGACGTAATGCCTGGATAGTATAATTGGTAGTACGCAGGGCGTGTAACCTCAAGATCGTGGGTTCGAGTCCCCGACCAGCCGGGCATGAATGTGATTATTTCCAATTTCAAAAGTACAAGTTAAATAAAAGGTCATAAAATATCTACTGTTCGATAGTATTTTAAAGCTAAATTAAATATACAGGGTTAACGCTAACTTTCCTACAGAGCTCCTGTTATCCGAATTTAAATCGGAATTGAACGACAAATTTATTTTATCAGTATGAATTTCAACTTCTCGTGACAGCGGCGACAATGCGCGTGTTTTTGTTATAAACACCGCTATATTTGCGTGGGCGGTAGTCATAATAATCACTGAATGTATCCGGTCGGCACCGCTGATAGTAATTTTGTGATATTTTCAAATTTATTTGTGGCCGATTGTAACCGCTCGGCCTTACCTGCGACCTTGATTCACACGTAGTTAGCCATTGCGTAGACGTTCGTAAATACTGTTTTTTATTGCATTTAGCCGAAGTTAAAATAAGAAAATGCTCAGTTAATTTAAAGCAAAATTGCTCTAACGTAAAATTATATCTCAATTATTGGCCAGAGAGAGATAGAGAGAGTACCTAAATTTTCCATTGTTGCTAGGTGATCCTTTCATAATTTTATAAAATGTATTTAAATTAATCAATCCGTTTTAAAATAACTAGATTCGCTGTAGTAATCAATAAAATAAATTTATTGACAGCATTAAAATATACTTTTGTACCAGTAATGAATGTTCTAATTATTTTACCAACAAAAAAGAACGAAAATAAACTTTCCCAACGAAATTCTGGTAGTTAAATTTACTTTGACAGGGAAATACCTAGTGATGAATATGCCCTTAAATAAGTATTATGATATTTATGATACTAATTGAAGAAACTTGGGCAGCCGCTTAAATATAATCCAATCAAAAACATAAATGTGAAATGAGAGCCAAGTTCAATATTATGATAATTGCCTTGGTTGTTGACTTCAACGACAAAAGAAGTGAGATCTAAATGGGTGCCAAGTTCAATGGTCAACCCTGAAATTTATTTATAAGTAACACTATAACATACCTATCATATCTTCTTATAACATAAGATAATGTATGGTGGTAGCCTATGAAGGTCTGTCTTGGCTAGTTTCTATTAAGCTACCAACGTATTATTATTTTCGCTCGCTAGTTTCTACCAACAATCCAAATTTTCGGAATTATAAAATAAATACCGACAAATACCAAACTAACCAAGACAACTAACTAGACTACTAACTAACTAACTAAAGAAAACTAGCCAAGACAGACCTTCATAGGCTACCACCATACATTATCTTATATTATAAGAAGATATGATAGGTATGTTATAGTGTTACTTATAAATAAATTTCAGGGTTGACCATTGAACTTGGCACCCATTTAGATCTCACTTCTTTTGTCGTTGAAGTCAACAACCAAGGCAATTATCATAATATTGAACTTGGCTCTCATTTCACATTTATGTTTTTGATTGGATATCATTACTTTTTGTAGAAAAGTATATATCATCGTAACGCCTAGGTTTTTTTTTTTTTTTTTTTTATAAAGAGGTTAGCAAGATGACCTCACTCCACCTGATGGTAAGAGGTAGTGAGATCCAAATATGAGGTCGACAGGCACAATAGACCATATTGAGCCTGTCGCACTCACCCTGAAAGCCGTGAAAAAGGAGACCACAGCTGCGGCAACAACGAAGGGTCCTTTGAAAAGGACAAATTCAAAACTAAAACTAGACTTTAAAACAATTGAATCATTTACTGTATTTTCCTACGTTTACGGGGTATAACCCTAAGTAATAAATATGAAAACCGACTATAAGTACCTACTCTTAATTGTAAATAAGTAAGTATGTATACCTAAATATATACTTAGTGCTCTGCCTTCCCCGGTATATAGGCGTGATTAGGCACTAATTAGGTATTTATGTTAAGCGTTCATAATAGAACCTAACCGCAGCATGGTCTATTGTGCCTGTCGACCTCATATGTGGATCTCACTACCGCTTACCATCAGGTGGAGTGAGGTCATCTTGTTAGCCTTTTATAAAAAAAAAAACCTAAGTATTAAAAATTGCCAGTTTTTTATTTTTTCCTTTGTATTCATGTAATTATCTATCTGCATACCAAATTTTAACTCTCTAGGTCATTTGGAACTGGGTTAGAATTTTGATCTGTCAGTCAGTCAATGATAAAAATGAGGATTTTTGGACATTAATATCTAAATAACTGTTTGAGATAAGCTTATGAAATTTAGAACACATATTTATCTCGCAAGTCTCAATATATGAGCCAAATTCGATACGTTTATGTGAAATAGTTTAAGTAAAGTGGCTCCAAATGGTTCATGTAAGGACACACGGTGCGGCTCGCCAGTTCTGTTTCTTGAACTTGGCTTGACACGCTACCGCGTGTCCTAGATGTCCAATATTATGCTGGTATTCTTTTGGTCGGCGATTTTAAAGTCCTGTCGAAGTATTTTTTCGTTTTCTTCGATGGCAAAATCAAACGTATTCGTAGTATTTTTCTTAAAAGCGTAATTTAAATTTTTGTTAAAAATAGTTTCTAAAATTTAAGTGAATCTTACAAAATCGGATATTATATTACTTACATTTTAGAATTTTGCGTTCTGTAATATACGAGTAATATATTGCGACTGGTCGAACTAACACGACCAAAACGTCATGTGGTAGAGTAAGAACCTATATTTGCTACTTTATTAATTAATAAAGAGAAAACAATGTCAACAAAATCTCATATAATGATGTACGAGTCATAGAATGGTTGATATTGCCACTGGTTCGCCGCCGACAACATTGAGTTTATTTTTAATGGAATCTAGTTTAAGTAAATAAAAGGGAGTCGCGGCAAAAGATTGAGTGTCTCTGGCTTCCAAACCATTTTAAAAATGTCGCGTAAATTAGTTGCAGCTAATGAGCAAGCTTAGTTTTTCAAGCGGAAAATTAATTAGAAGTGCAAATGCAAAATTAAAGTTTAAACCCGCTTTTATTAATCTCCTGCTTGATCTTTATACTTTCATATCAGAAATTAACAACCTATTAGCTATTTAGCTATTTTCTCTTCAAGACTATAACTTTAAAGTAAGTTTTGTGTTTTGAAAAATAGGAATGTTGTTGGATTTGTAAGACTTGCAGCACTTGATTTCCTCATTTTTTCACTCTATAACGTATAACTAATAAAAATAAATCTGTTGAACAGGATCTTCACTAAATTGTAGAGGTGACGGTGATGTAGAGGTGTCCGAAACCCTGGAGCCTCTACAACTACGTAGAGACATGGCCGGTCTAAGTGTTCTCTACCGTCTCTATAATCGGGAATGCTCTGAAGAGCTATTTCAGCTAGTCCCTCCCTCCCTCTCCACTCCCGAACGGCACGTGTTGGACAGCGCTGCCATCCACATACAATGCAGTCGCTAGTGGCTCGGACTAAGAGGTTCAGCTCTTCATTTCTGCCCCGTGCCGTTAAGGCATGGAATGCCCTTCCAGCTCATGTTTTCCCTCCCTCCTATGATCCCGGGCTCTTCAGGCGGGGCGTGAAACGGCATTTAAGCTGGCCTTCAGGGTGAGTGCGACAGGCTCAATATGATGTATTGTGCCTGTTGACCTCATATTTGGATCTCACTACCGCTTACCATCAGGTGGAGTGAGGTCATCTTGTTTGCCTATTATAAAAAAAATAAAAAAAAATTATGCCATAATTTAAATCACTTATCGAGAGTAATTCTTAGTATCTACTCGTGCCTGCCCAATTTTCATAAACAAACATAAAAAATACCTAAATCTACTTTATGAATATCCTGGTACCCTAACGATTGGGCAAGGCAAGAAATATCTGCCCTCAGAGTAAAATTATACAAAGCCTTTCTTCGCGAAGTTTATGCTCGCATATCTCTGCCCCGTAAAAACCTGGAGTAATTTGAATAGTACAAGATTATTATGTTCTTTTATGAACGTAATAAAACAGGCGTTATGATCTTTTATTATTGAGTGATATAGGATGACAACACCTGCAATGGCCTTTTTTTTTTTTTTTTATAATAAGCTAACAAGATGACCTCACTCCACCTGATGGAAAGCGGTAGTGAGATCCAAATATGAGGTCGACAGGCACAATAGACCATATTGAGCCTGTCGCACTCACCCTGAAAGCCCGCTTAAAGAGGAGACCACTGCTGCGGCAAAAACGAGACAAGGCGTGGAGTCTCGCATTGGTATTGAGCTGTGCGGGTCGGAGTTGGCCAGTCCGCCGGACGGAAGGGCCCCCGTTTCTACGGGTCTCCCTGGCCGGCGGGCTGACCCGCTCCGCCCGCACAATGCCGCCGCTAAGACTCCACTGGTTCGGCGCTTGCCGCAAAAATGGTCCCCCCTGGCTCCGGTTCGTACAGTGCTGACCCCGGAACGCGACCTGACCGAGAGAGGCCAGAGTCACTTGGCGGGTTTTACGCAACTGTATGGTGGTAACAGCAACCGGTCGACAAAACGTCTCCCACCTGAACCGTCTCCGGCCTTATATTGGTAGTCGGAAAACAAAGGTATAGGAGGTTCTTTAGATTCTTTCGGTTCTGAATATCGAATTACCTATTAATTTTGATGCATTGAATAGTAGGATTGTGATAACGGGTTGAAGACTTTTCCTGAAGATGAGTCTAACTACATCCTATGTGGGCAATCCAAGTCCAAGATGTTTTACTGCCGCCAATACGTATATCAAATGAAAGAAAAGAACTCAAAAGATTGTATAAATCCATTCGCTTCCCATTTCGACGCCGTCGCGGTATCGGAAAGCAAAGTCAATATGATTGCTTTACATTTATAAAAGCGATTATAAAAGGTTTCTTGTGTGTCACGTATATCAGTTGCAATTCTTAAAATACGAGCATTTTGCATGAAACCTGTTCCGGGTCATAGACCGAGGTATTAGAGGAAAATACTACTCAAATAAAAAGCAGTCGATCGTAATAAAACTGATGTAGGTGGTGCTGGTATTGGCCATTCAATATTTTGTTTCTTTATATTGGAGCTTGGGCTCTTAGGGTATATGCATTAGTATTTGAATTAGTAGACAATATAATCATCCATGTATAAGGTACGTTGGCTAGGCAATTCCGTAGTATAACCATGCAATCTTCAAAAAATGGTATATAAGAATAAATATAAGCAATATGTTATTCGATGTAAAGTACTTTCCGTAATGAAAAAATAAAAATGAAACTTGACATTATAAAATGCTATTTCCAACGGATCATTATGAGTTTTTAGAGGTCTACTGTTATAATAGGGTAGGGGGAACTGCTTTGCATAATGCGATGAATCTACGGCGCGAGACTGCCTTTCGGTCTGTGACCCCCTGTCAAAAGACATAAACATACAGACATAACTATATAAAATGTATGCCTGTCCGTTCCCACTTCATCGATTTTATGCAAAATTATTTAAAAGATTAAATATCGAAGGATGGTCGTTGGCTATTTTTGAAGGGACTGCGATATTAAATTATTTAAGCGATAAATAGACGGAGTTGCAGGCAGAACCTAGTTGAAAATAACAATGGCGCCGTCTCTAATACGTACTAATTTGGCAGTTGGCGACTTGGTACTTAGCCGAAGGAAAGCCTCACCCTAATAAAGGAATCGCGATCTCATTCCATATTAAACGTAGGAACGAACAAATTACTCTCATCACGTTCAAACGATTGCCGTTCTCATTTGGATTTCAGTTCTTAAGACTAGAATGGATTTTCTTAACTTAAGACAATGTTAGGCAAGTTTATTATGTCATGCATGAGTGAAATTTGTACGAAGGAAGAAGAATAACTTGAACTTATAAAATACGTAAAAATCTCAAATCATATTTATTCCTTACAGTAATAATTGTAACATTTAAATGATGATGATAAAAAGTATGACCTTACATCCAAATTCAACTAATAAATTGTTCAAAGATTAAAATTATTTCCAACGTGACATGAATTTAAAATAAAGCAGTTTTAATAAATAAGCAAGTAGGTATAGGGAAAGCCAACTGCCTTAGCCTTTTTCTATGTCAGCGACTTAGATACGATCTTCTCATTATTTAATTCGGTTCCTGTGTTCGTGGGGGTTGGACGAACCGTTTTCCTTATCGGCGATTCTAATAAAGAATAATTTGGTCGGAATCAAATAAAGTCTGTTTGGCCGGTTGTGTCACAGAAGAGCTAATGTTTTCAATTCATGCGCAAGTATGCATAGAATACAGTTGATTTAAAAGTATGAGTACTTTACTCAATGTTACAGGTATTGTTAAGTGGGGTAACTAAACTCTTGAGTTGTATTACGTTGTCAACTGAGGTTTAAGAGCATCCGTCGAAGACCCATTCACGTTAAGTAAATATGTAACTGGGATAACAAGCTTTAGTTTCTCAGATTTAAGTCTTTCCATCAAGTAATTCCGATTGCGTTTCCGAAGTGTGTGTTTCACACACTTGTAAGTGTAAGGTAGAGTTTATTAATGAATCAGTCATCGTATACATTTCTAATTATCGTTACTCTTATTGTGCTCGTTAAAATACGTATAAACGGGATTCTTAACGAAAAAAATCCCGGTTACATAACAACGTATGACGATTATACCGGCCCGATCCACCCATTGTGCGGTGCACAACAAATCGCCAGGCGTGGTCTCGACAACAGTCGTCGGTCGGAGTCAATCAGCTGAGAAATTAGAGGTCGATGCGGTCCACGCTAGATACGTTTAATTATTCAGAGCTCCACCCCGCCCTCGATGCGGTCCTGCCTTAATGCAATAAATGGAGATTGTGGAGATAGCTGGCTGTCACAATACGTGCCTGATTTTATATTGGTCTTCTCTTTTCGGTGAGCTTATTGATAATTAAAGATTTACGTGTGAAAACAGTATTGTACAGACTATTTTCTGATTGCATGCATAGATGAATGATCGTAGAAAATTGATGTTGAGATATGACGTCATGCTACAACTGAAAAAAACTCGTTCATTGAAAGTATTAAATATCTAAATATCTGGGACATTTCCACACACGGTCATCTGACCCCAAACTAAGCAGAGCTTGTACTATGGGCGTCAGAGACTGATATACATACATATATATTTATAAATACATACTTAAATACATAATCACACCCAGACACGGAACAAACACCAATGTTCATCACACAAATATTTGTCCCGAGTGGGAATCGAACCCACGACTCTCGGAACCGCCAGCCAGATTATTTTTTAAATTCCATTGTGTCATCAAAGATTCGTTTTTTTCAATATTATTTGACGTGTCACTGCCATTCACATTTTTACTGTTTACAAATTTTTATTCCACAAGACATACTTTGTAGTCTTCGTAGCAAGGGTGGTTGGCTATTGAAGTTATTTAAATTTATTCTGCCTGATATTGCACGGTGGCTTGTGTTAGGCGAACGGAATTCTTGTTATCACGGTGTTGTGTGACACTGTGGGTTTATTACTGTAAAAGCACGTAGCCCAAGAAATTGCGTAACACGTTACTAGTAGCTAACATGTGTGGATCGTGTGTGGATTGACATGGGACACGATCTGCATAACATTTAATCTTAGTTCGTATTATAATACATTGAAATTAGTTACCGTACTTCTCCAATGCATTGTAGAGATACAAACCAATTCCAGCATTATTAGCAGAAAATTAGCCACAAAGTTGTCACTGATAAGGAATAATTATAGTCTCTAAAGACACTTATAAAGATATTCTGTATGGAAAAATATAAGCATGCCAATTACATGATAACCGACCCGTTACAATTTATGGATATTCCTAATTTTATGATTTGGCAAAACATGCAAACGACACTGATAATATTTATGCTCTTATCTATAATTCCACATATTAGCCTGGTGACAGATACATATAATGCATTTCTTACATTGTTGACCAAAGTATCCTCCTATGTTACACCTGTTCTTAATACCAGTTACATTTAGAGCATTCCCTTTTGACGTTTACTGATATTAACACAGTAAGTAACGACATCTTACCCAACATTTTATTGTACAAGTTATCCAATTAGATTAATACCAAAGCTCTCGCGACACCAATTTCTCTTGTGGTTGAATCTAGTGTCGATAATTATATCTGTGCCAATTGGATTGTGGGACATTGTCAATTCGTTTTTTGGGTCAACACACACAATTTAAATTCTGATGGGTACCCTAGTTTGCCTGTCAAATTTTCATGCTCTTCTTTTAAATTTTCTACGAATAGATAACTTTATGATAGAAAACTGAATATGTCCGGGATATTTACCATGTTGTTTTATTTTAATGAGCTCCCGATATTTCCTATTTATGATACTTGTAGATATTATATAATTTTAAACTGTCATGGTTACACACATTAGAAAACTGAAAGTGTCCAAGATTTTTCACGGGTGAACCCGTGATCATGGCGCTTGCAATAGTGCCGAAATATCGGGAGCTCATTAAAACAAAACAACATGGTAAATATCCCGGACACTTTCAGTTTTCTAACTTGTAGATATTTCTACCCGAATGGAACAAAAGTACAGTTTTTAGTTGGAAATGTTTGTGTTTATGTCAAATTCAATAATTACGTAAATTATGAACCCGTTCAATTAGTTACTACGTACTTATCAACATTCAATTTGTAACTACACTAATGTGTATTATTGTGTATCTTGAATTTATAACAACAATTTCATAAGCCATTAACCGTCTTTTGAACGTTCACAATTGTAATAAAATTGTGTTAATTAAAATAAAAGTTCATAATGTCGCAGCCGAAAGCAACTTCTGGGGCACGGTTTCTTTCGAGACTTGTTTGTTATTGTTGTTTACTGGTGTTCGGCCACTCTGGGAACGGCGATAAAGCCAGTCACGACTTGAGTAGGTATCATATTACTTTACTTAACCACAGTCTGTTGTGGGCAGAGCGCCTTATTTTTCAGCCAAAGTAAGAATTTACATAATAAATTCAAATCCATATCTTAGAGGCTGTCTGATGGGTAATATTGAATTTGAATACATCAGTGACCGTATAATTTTTTTATAACTTGATTCACGAAATCCCACACTTTTTAACCGAGTCCAAGTCAGATTTTACCTAATAGGTCCCTATTGATATTCAGTTCGTACTTTTTTATGGGCGGGTGGAAATTAGTCGTTAAAATCTTATCCCGGTTGCACAAAACGGGAATTGAATACGTAATCTCAACATAAATCATTTATAAAATTTAACGATTAATACGATTATATTGCAATAAAGTCATATGGTAAACGGGTATTCTACGGATCAGACAGCGTATTTAAACGACGTTAATTTCTAAATGCGTATAAGATAGATTTTCTATTGAGTTTGAAAAAAAGAACGTTATACTTTAGTTATGAAAGAATTTTACAAGTTATAATCGATGTGTCCAATTTTAAATATTGATCCAAAAGTATTGGCGTTACTACCTAAGTGGTACCTTTTAGATTCAATATTTTGTAGTGAAAAGTAAAAAGGAACCAAGATTACTTGTTTTTTCAAATATTGTTTCAAGAATCATGGTCCAAAAGGAAGAGTAGGTAGGTTCTTCCTTAATGATCAATATAAGTTTGAAAGTTTAATCTTCAGAAATGTCATCCAGGAGGTAGACCTAGAAGCGTTGTCAATAAAAATATTTCTGTGGCGACCAGATATTTGCTGAACGTTCCCATTACTTGTTTACAGTCGCCCCGGAGCCTGTAATAAGCTCGCCTCGTCCGATCGGTCAACAGTCCCCCCTGCCAGGCATAGAGGAGGAGGACGATTCCGATTGGCCGTTAGAAGACGCCACGGACGCGACTATCACGCCCTCTTATAAGAGCACGAAGAGCAGTACTGATACGGTGTTCACGTCGTCAAGGAGTTCTGGGAAGAAGCGTAGTTTCGGGAGTCCGTCGTCGGTGAAGATATGTATATCGGCGGCGGCTAGGAAGTCGAAGCAGGCGCGCAAGCGTGGCTCGAGCGCGGTCGGTCCGCCGCCGGGCGAGGACGCAGCGCCCGCGCAGACCGGCAGGATGCAGGCGGAGCAGGGCAGCATCGGCGAGCTGCAGAAGTACCACGGCCGGTACCTCAAGAGCCGCCGGCACACTCTCGCGAACGTACGGTGAGTTGGTGATACCTTTTATCTTTATGGCCAAAGCGACGTCACGCGGATGCAGGCGCGGGGATTATCGCACGACTACATTGGGTAACGCTTTATTCGCTAAAAAAATACGGTAACTAGTATCATTTTGAATTTGGTGTTATGTGAAGTAGTCCTTTTTTGTATGAATTTTGTATGAGCCCATACCTCGCGTCCGCGTAACGCAGCTTTGGTCCTTACGCTTAGGAATTTTAGTGACGGATTTTACGATTTGACGTCCCAGGTCCGTTAGTAAAGCCACCCCATAAAGTAAAAGATAAAGGAATACTATACTATATTTTCACTATCTCTCTGTACATCCTAAGGGTCTCGTAAAACTATTATAGGTAGTAGGTTAGGTGTGGTATTAATGGGTATCTGACAATAGTCGAGTTCTTCTTACAGCTGTAGATATGTTTATATCTTGACAAATCTACAGGTGACAAAAGCACGATATTTATATGGATAATAACAATACAAGACTATTGTAAAACAATATTATTGATATCTGAAGAGTTGTCTAAATATGTTTAGGAATAGTAACAAGGCAATTATTGGGTATATTCGATTTGCTAATGTGTTTACTGCAACTATAAACTATACTACAAATGGGAAGCAGCAATAAGCAGTTTTCCGCGTGATTATTCTTTCGGAGACAAATAGTAATGTTAGGCGTCACGAACGAAAACCATACGGTATAGAATTGCTATATGATTAAACTTAGTAGTGTAGGTATAATAAGTTCGTTAGTGAGTTTTTTAACTGTAATATAATCCGGGCAAATTTTACATTCAAAGATCCCATTAATATGTCGAACGTCAAAAGAAAATGCGGGAAAATGAGAGTGTTATTTAATTTTTCGTCATTTTTCATTGACGCTTAGAACCGATATTGAGTTACCTCATTTTAAAATTGAATTGAATTCTGAATTCTGGGTTCAATCCCATGCCGTGGGTATGGATGCATGCCAATTTCTTTTCTGTCCACTTTTTATCCTTGACTAAACGGTTTTAAGTAGGTATATTGTACGCATATACAGTTTATTTCTGACGTTATATTTACTAATGTGTTATGATTATGCGTTATTTTCAGACTTTGAAGTGTGATCTGCACATTAGAAAATATAACAGGAAATGTGATTGAAGAGATCTTTTCAATGAAGAACTAATTAAATACACGAATTCACATACGCGAATGCCCTGTGGGATGATGATGATAAATGTCCTGTTTTATTTAAGAAAGAAGTATCACACTATCATCATCGTTTAGATTAACGTACACGTAAAGGTACAGAGTATAATTTAAAACTTTTAGGAACGTTTAATATGTTACCTGTAGCGCTACCATGAGTTTAAAAGTTACGGACTCGATATCGCCTACGCAAATATGTCTATGAAAAACTTGTACACCGCCCCTGGTGGTTACGCTAAGAACTAAAATCGGTCGTATGAAAAAAACAACTTGATAGGTTTTTAACGTATGTAATTTTCGAATACCCAACTCATGGTACCGCTACTGATGTTATGTTGTGCTCACCAGTGGGGCTACCATGAGTTTAAAACTTACGCGCTCGATATCGCCTACGTAAATATGTCTATGAAAAACATGTACAGCGCCGCCTGGTGGTTACGCGAAGAACTACAATCGGCCATATGAAAAAAACAACTCGATAGGTTTTTAACGTACGTAAGTTTACGATAGCCAACTCATGGTAGGCCCTCAGTAGTGTGCTAACTACTCGTACAGTGAAAATGAAATGAGTAAAGTTAAACATTCAATACCCATTAAGAGTAACCTTCATTATGTAGTTAAATATTTCCCATTAATATGTTTACAAATAGTTGCGGTGGGCAGGTCATAACTTTAGTGTTGCAAAATGGTTTAATGCTTACGGCTAACGCACTGTGATCATAAAAGCTTTTACGGCTAGGGTATAACTACATCGGAGCGATTACCGTCTCACTGGTTCGGTAATTAAAACTCAGATGTAATTAGAAGAGCATGCTGCGAAGTATAAGGGTTGGTACTACGGTTAAATTGTGTAGGTACTTCGAACTGCGTTGAGGTTTATTGATGTTTCGTATTTAACTGCAAAACGGCATACATTCTTGTTGTTTTGAAAAAATAATTGGGGAGACAAGTAAAACTTCATTGTTTTACATTGTCAGCTTGAATCAACAGTATGTCACTATTTAAGTTCACAGTCAGTTTGTAAATTTAACAATAAATAAAATATATTTTCAAATATTATACCACACAAACATGCTTACACTATGTGCTACAAAAAGTACAATTAACCTTTAACATATCGCTACGACACGTAAGAGGCTTTGTCACTGAAAAATAGACGAGTACATAATAATATGTAGTACATTTTACAAAATTAGTGAGTAATACTACAGAAATAGCTATAACAGAGGTTTGAACTCCTATAACAATACCTACCTATGTGTTGGTTATTAACTAAGGGTACGGAAAGGTATTCTAAGAAAATCAATACTGGAGGGCCACCCATTACCGCAAAATTATCAACAGATTTAATGAGAGTTCATTTGTAAATTAATTCCACTCCAATCTCTTACTACGAGGGTTAGCTCTACTCATTTGTTAGTTAAACTTATGGTGGTAGTAAGTATTTAGAAAATGGTGGATAGATGCACGTAATCGATAGAAATTTAGTTGAAATGTCATGGATTTCCACTACTTGCTGATAGTATGGATGATAATATTCTGATGCATTGATATTGCATTACATTGGTCAAAAAGCAAGCTATATATGCGTATGTGTTTGAATTTTTAAACAGCAACTTAATAAAAAAAAAGCGTCGATGGCCGAGTGGTTAAGGTCGTTGCTTGCCATGCGAGAGGTCGCCAGTTCAAACCCCGCCAGGTACCAATGTGTTTTTCTTATTTGAAATTCATATGTACCATCATTCGACGCTTTAACGGTGAAGGAAAACATCGTGAGGAAACCTGCACACCTAAGAAGAAATTCTAAGGATATGTAGTCGCCAACCGGGACTTGGCCAGCGTGGTTGACTAAGGCCTGATCGCCTTAGCTTAGGGCAGGCCCGTGCCCAGCAGTGGGACGTATATGGGCTGATGATGATGAAAAAAATGATTTAACAAGTAGTTCCTAGTGAGTAGTAAAACAGATATGGTTTATAGTACAGTCTCATCATCATCATCATCATCTCCGCGTTTTCCCGGTTGCATCCTTGCGGAGCCCGGGGTCCGCTTTCCTACTTCTATCTCTCCACTTCGCACGGTTTTCTGCATCCTTTACGGAGAGTTTGTTGGCACGCATGTCATCCACTATGACGTCAAGCCAAGCCTTCTTGGGCCTTCCCCTTCTGCCGGGACCTGGCGGTAGCGACATAGCTAGACACTTGTTCCCTACGTTTCTAGTTTGCCGGTTTCCGTAAAACATGACCGTACCAACGTAGGCGGCACTCTTGCAATTTGTCAGCGATGTCTCGGACATGAAGGCTGCCGCGAATACGGGAGTTCTTTACGCGATCTGCTCGCGTAACTCCCGACATCCAGCGCAGCATCTTCATCTCCGTGACCCGCAGTTCCTGCTTGTGCCGCTCAAGTACTGGCCATGCTTCACTGCCATATAAGAGAACAGGCCTAATGATGGATTTATAGACCTGTCCCTTCAGCTTAACCGGCATTTTAGGGTCGCAAGTGACGCCGCTCACCTCCCGCCATTTATCCCACGCAGCAGCAATGCGTGCCTTGACGTCGGAGTCGATGTCGCCGTTCGCGTGGAGTACAGATCCCAGATACTTGAACCGGTCCGTGCGCTCGACCGTGTTTTTGCCTATGCGGACGGACATGGGATCTGTAGTGTTGCAGGCCAAGTACTCTGTCTTCGCCACGTTGAGTTTCAGACCCCCGTTCTCAAGCGATTCCTTCCATGTGTTAACACGTCTCACCAGCCGTCCCCTGTCCGAGTCCACCAGCGCGATATCATCAGCATACATAAGTAGCCATGGTGGCTGCTCATGGTGGTCTCTGATGCTGTCTGACAATACGTCTAATATCAGGCTGAAGAGGAACGGACTCAGGACGGAGCCTTGGTGTACTCCGACGGTTATACGGAAGGGCAAAGTGTCGCCAACAGCGGTCCTAACTACAGAATCGGAATCACAGTACATGTCTCTAATGATGTCAACATACGTTTCTGGCACTCCCTTGGACCTCAGGGCTCACCAAATCATTGCACGCGGAACACAGTCGAAGGCCTTCTCCATGTCCAGAAATAGGAAGTGGAGAGGCGTGTTCTTCGTCCTGTATGGTTTATAGTACAGTCTGTGGGGACATATTATAAAGCCTCTGGTCTGCAAAGGTGGAGTAGAAAATGTTTTGGCGTTATATTGCTTACGTATGGCAGTTTAATAGAAATCCAAGTTTTCGACCTCGGGGGGCGCATGCGCGAGCCGCCATCTTGAATTAAAGGTGCCGAAATTCGTTTTTTTCTAAATAACGTCTAAACAGTTTACTTTATGACTAAAGTGTCTATGAAAAGCATAAAGAAGACAAAATTACTTACATTTCCTTCATACATATTTATTCTGTAAGTCTTATAGGTAAAAACATAAAAGCAGTTGAAAAATAAAAAGTTTTAGACGTTATTTAGAAAAAAACGAATTTTGGCACCTATAATTCAGGATGGCGGCTCGCGCATGCGCCCCCGAGGTCGAAAACTTGGATTTCTATTAAACTGCCATAAGTAAGCTATATGACGCCAAAACATTTTCTACTCCACCTTTTGCAGAGCAAAAATACCTGCGGACTGGATTATTAAGGACAAAGAAAAAATATTTAATGAGATGTAAGTGTAGAGACAGAGAGAGACCTATTTAGTTTACTTAAGAGAAGTTAAGTTTGATAATATAATTGTTTATGTTGTATGTAAATTTGAAACAAGGTTGATCCTATCTAAAAGGCTTCATTTTATATCCAATGGTGGGACTACTTCTGTGGGAAGTATGTAATATGTATGTAAATTTAGGCGAGTGTTATTAAAGTTTATCCTGATCCAGCACATTATTAGATGCACACTTATTAATATGCACACACAGAAGGCAGCCTAGGGAATAGCTTATTAAATGTCAGGGCAACTTATATTAATAAAGTTACCGGTTATGTTGGTGGTAAATATCGCATCGTGTTTTCAAGCCAGGTTCACTGCCGTATCTGTCGAATGATTCTAATTTGAATAATAAGGGTGAAATAAGGTATTTTTACCTAAGTATTTCGATTTTATTCATTGTGTACCAAGAGTATATTAAGTAGAGATGAAAGTTATGGTTAGCGTGTTACGTTACATATCGAATGTTAACGTGTGTTGAAGTACCAAAAAAACATATGATAGCAGCAAACCCAACCCTAAAGACAGCAAATATTGATACAATGAAAGCGTACTTAATCCCTATTTTATCTTATCAAAGCCAACAGCTACATTAAAGCAAATTACATGACCTTAATTTCCTTTCACCGGTTACGGGCCGTTTATTTATTTTTAACCACAATCTGACGCAAATGTAAACGTTGCTTTATTTTTTACAATAGATCCTGCGGCAAGCGGTATAATGTTAATTAGCTCACCGAGGCTCAATAATCACTTAATTAGTGTGGGGACCGTATCATTACTTACGTGTTTATATTTTCAATGTAGGGAAACATGAAATAATTCTCACGGTATTAATTGTTATGAAGCTTAGTAAAAGCAATTGCAAAACCGTTTGTGGACGTTTCTTGTTCACCGCCGGTACGTTCCGTAGATTAAAACAAAACATCTCTTATAAACTGTGGCATAATTTACTAAAGAAATTTCAGAGGCGTTTTTTTTAGTTTATCCCTTTCTTTTGTCGTTTAATTACGGTTTTTATCAAACTTTGGCGTCGTCTTTTGAAAAGCCAGGACTGTTTCTCTATGGGAACAGCTGTTTAATGAAATTACAATTTGGGAACAAAGGCTTACCTATTCTTGTTAATATTAAAAATGTAAATCGTCGAAATTATCTTCTTGGCGGGATGGAATATTTAAGATTACCATCAGCATGGATAGTGTTGTTCGTATATATCTTGTCTTTTATTATAAGGGTTACAAACAAAAAATATACGTAGAGTTCAGGTCTGCTATTTCAACGTTAATTAAAGTTGTTTGTTCTATGTTTGGCAAAGACATCACAAAAGAACTTTACTTGCAACTGTAACAAGTTTTCTTAATTAAATTTCAAAGGAACATAGTAATATTAATTTAAAATATAAGCTATTATTTGCCCTCTTATAATTAATGAGTCTTGTCCTCATCATTTTGTTGGTGTTGGTGCTAAGACATAGCAACAAAGTAGCAAAGTAATCAATTTTATTGAAGCTTGACAGGTGATGGACAGACAAAAGTTAAAGTTTCGCTGATGGTAATATTTCTCGAGCAATCATTATTTTTATATCAAACCGCTTATCAAAGACTGAATATTTTTTTATGTAAAATCATTTTCCCGGTGTTATGATCGACGTAAAAATAAATAACATTATGATATAGCTCATGGCAACACTATCATTTATTTTCCTTCGGCTATTCTTCTTCTTATCGAGTCGAAATTAAACGTATTCGACTATTGTATACAATATACATTATCTAATACATGTTTATGAAATGTCCTATTAAAAATGCAAGAAAATATTGTCAATGTTCAAATACAAAGTATGTGCTTAATGGTGGTTAACAATTCGTCATAAAGAGATATTGAACACTGAAGTTTAAAATAGCTCGAATCTATAGTAAATGGTGTGATTCCGCGTACTGGCTGTCCATTGGTTGTTGGATAATATAATTTATCTCAACTGTTTTCCTATTAAAATTAAATGGTTTGCATTTCGGACGCTTTACGTTATTACGGTGAATATTTTGTAAAATTTTAAGTGTATTTCACCAGTGCCCGGAGTTATTGGGAGGAGTATTTAATTCAGAGAACGTTTTTCCACTTTAATTTATTCAAAAAAGTGAGGTGTTGTATCACATTCTAAAAAATTGGTGAAATCTATTTTATCAAGGATCATAGTAGGCACAACTTCGCCGAACATTTAACTTTAATAAAAACCTTTTTATTGTCTGCCAAACATGCAACAATTATGAAATGGCCAGAGCCTTAACAAATTTTATACTTTGGTTAAAAATAATGGCATGTGGCTTACAAAATGAAGAAGCGAATTTATGAAACGAATTTTTCGTAGAGCTTTTTGGATACCGGTATCGGGTGACGCGCTGGCACGTCCAATTTTAAACCATTACGCTATTAGTTTTGTTTCTGAAATTGGGAGACACCCATTGGGTGTGTGCAGGATCTGTTTGTAAACTCTTTTAAATAGGTATATTCGTAGCCTATTCGTTACATTGGCAATATTGCCCTGCGTTTTTATTATGAATAGCACCAATATATAACATTGAACAGCTATTTTCATCAACACTTACAAAGGGAAATGGGATATAGAACATAGTGCGACAAGGATATTTTGGCGCGAGGATGACATTGACAGGGGGGCGTCGGTGAGACATTGGTGGTAGCAGTTGACCAAACCTCCTTTGTTTTAGGGAATTGTTCGAACACCTCCATATTCCATAATTCAATTTCAACCTAGGTAATTGTTAAATGTTACGATTTATACTTGATATTGTAATCATAGTTTCTAAATGAATATGAATATGATATGAACGAATTTGTAACAAAATGATTTTATGAATTAATAAATTATTAAGAGACCCGACTTTTCGAGCTCTTCACAGGCCTCGTCGTCACAGGAAGACTGAAGATGATACGATGACACAGAATGAATAATATTCTGTAGTCTCGTATGTTGATGATTTTGATGGGCAGGAATCCAAGCAGGACTGACTATCAAAAGTGACGCTGATAAAACACGCTACGCGTTAGTTCTGAATTTTGCCACCCGCCAAAATACCCTTGTCGTACTGTAATCGTTTATGGGTCTTGGTACATATTTTGGCCATAATGATAATTATTTTAGTTATAGATAGTCGTGTAATAGCCAAAAGTAAAATACAGCACACATTCAGAGTGTCTTAACTTAGTCCTCATTATTGAAATCTGTTAAATCAAAATATTGAATGATCGTACCTACTGGTTTCCAAAACTGGTTTTATCGCTTATGTCCAATTGTTAAATGTTAAGTATCTGATTTAAAGTAAATAAATTACCATTTAAATATAGATTTACTGTCTGCTAGGAGTTAAAAGGATGTTACAAAATGGAATCGGTAATTTTTTTTTCAATTTCATGGCATCAATATCCGTTACATCCATAAACAAATTGTTCCGGTCAAACGCTTACTTGTTCCATTGTTCCAATTAAAATCTTTCGCTCTATTTCTGCGAACCCAAACGCAAATTGAATTAGGCTCGGAATACCATCATCGTCATAAAACCGAGCCCTACTGTACCTACGTAGTACTGCTCGGTTTTATGACGATGATGGCATACCTACGTATGAAGGGTTTCACAGATTTGCGGATTTATTGCAGTACCATATTGTCTATGTACAATGATTGCAACGTATCAATAGGGTATTTGACTATGGTTGTTATGCTTGCCTTTTTTGTGATAAGCAGTTTCATTTAGGTAAATCAATATTATTAATGAAATTGAAACTTCATATTTTTGTGAAATGAAACAGCAAACGACATTTAAAGTTGGGTGGGAAAGTCAATTTCAAAAGTGCGAAAATCATTTAAATTTTCTTTGTCATCTTATAAGCAACAAAATTAGTAACATCTTTCATTATATGAAAACATATCCATAAATGCAACTTTTGATAAACCTGCCGAACAAACTTCCTAGGCGCTGCATACAAGGAACAAGCGTTCAACAGTGTCTTTGTGTTAGAGTGATCCATTCAACTATATCAAAATAAAAAATAGTCAAATACCCTATTGTTATGTCTTGTTCCGCCATCTTGGATTAAAAGATTGGAAGTTAGCCTCATGATACAATTTTGACTATACTTTTTTCTACACAATGTTACATTCACAGATGAGATTCAAAGTTTATACGTATAAGCTTTTATTTAACTGATGATGATTACTAACTTTTTGTTTTCAATCGCTTCATGGACTAATAGGGAAGGTGACAGTGTTTAATTTTGCATGTGATAACACGTTTACCAGGGGGAATCATGTTAGTTAGAACTAGGTGTGTAATTTTTTTTTGGTAATTGAGCCGAAAAAGACATTAAGGGTTGGGTGGAGTCCATTATAATAACTTAAAAATAATTAAAATAAACAATACCATGTATCAAATTGCAGAATTAATAACAACTTTTGCTATAAACTATTTTTATAAACGCAATATTTGTTATACTTTCCGAACATATTTCTGACGCGTTGCATACAAATATCATAAAAGTGACGTCACCTTTATGTCACTTTTTGTATGGATCGTTTTGAACTTGCCTGAATGATGTGCTATTGAAACAGTAATATCTCGGCGAGTTTTTAAGTTATGATAATAATTCATTTAAATTGTTTTAATGTTGTGTAGCCCACCCAGCCACATCAAAATAAAAAAATCTTCACGATGATGTCTGTTCTGCATAGTCGATCAATGGAATGGAGTTCCGGGTCAGGACATGTCATGGTTTGCCAGTAGTTTATACCTACGTGTACATTACTAAGTAACCTTTTCATCCTAAAGTTCAAAGTTCTCTAAAATTCCTAGATACGAGAAATTCCAAGAATCATTAATTGTTTAATTTTAGCTTAAGGTATCGCTATCAGAAATGCCTGTTTCACAGCGACCACACACTAAGCCGTCTTTTCCCTTTGTTCGTAGCAAATTGTTCGCGTTAATACTTTGCCAGTTTTGGGAACTGGGTCTTGTAAGACGTTATAAATACCCTATACACAAAGATTAAGTTAATTTACTGAATATATACTTGGGGGTCGATGGCGAAACATCGAAAGGGCGTTATAATATTTTGTTAAATTGTTAACTATAATATCTATTTAAATAAAGTAAATATCTTGTAATATTTGTATCAATATTCGTCGTTAGAATGGAAAGATATAAAACTCATAAGTTTTTAAAATTTTGTGTTCTTGCACAATATTTAAATGAAATAACTCCAACTTATGTGTTAAGTAGTACATAAGAACGTGTGAGGTCCCTTTTTATGTATTAGATTACACATACGAATTCAAAAGTTATGTATAAACTTTAGTTCAACATCTCCAGACTTTGAATTAGTTCGCGTTTGCCCCAGGGCTCTTTACACTGGAGCGGTTTTGGTTCACATGTTTGGAGTAAACAAAATTCTCAGTCAATAATTTACGCACCCAAATTACGTATGCATGTAAGCGCGTGAAAGGTCGAGGCGCACCCATCCATCAAGTGACACCAAATCTATCACATACTGTCATCAATCAATCATTTATCACTAAAGCGTGTTGTTCAGGACACGAAATGCACAACAGTATACATCTATTTTGTCATTGGTGTACTGATTTGTAACTCGTAGGTATGTATATTTTTATTTTATGTACCTACGTTTGAGTAAAAATTTAAAATTTATTTTTAAATGCCTGGTGAGGGTAATTATGTGGCCTGGCTATCATATGCAGGCAAGGAATTTAAACACCTGTCATGAATCATATCCAAGTTAAGTTCATCGAAGTATTTAATCACTAACTTATTTTCATTTTGATTCAAACTCGTAGATTATGGCTATTGTGATTATAACTATAAACTAATCATTTTAATGAAAAATCTTTTTCATACATTCTAATTTCAATTGGCTCCGCGGAATATCTGTCTCAAGCTGCCATCGTTGCTCTGCTAATGTTGTGGTATATATCAATTACACCTATTGTAACTTTTATAAAAAGTGCTTTACGAATAAAGTCAGGTCCGATCATTATCAAAATTTTGAATTATCATAACTCTACGAGTAAAGACTGACATAATTTAATTCAATACTATGAGACAACGCAGTGGTTGTTCCAATTATGGTCCCATTGTGAAGCATTTGGGCCGAAACGATTAGTGCTCGTAGGTATGACGTTTGAATACAATGTTACGACGTATTTATTCGCACAGAAAAAAATGCGATGTCTTTCAATAGAGGGTCAGGTCAGGTGCTATCAAACAGAACGTTTCAGTAGAGGTACCGGGGGTTATGCCGGCTGTATGAAAGGCTTCCTTAATGTACAAGCATGCTTCGGGGCGCGCCAGGGGAATAAGGGTCGGACCTCGGTGGAAATCGAGAGAAAATATCGAGTGGACTACGCAAACATAGCGCGACTTTTCAAAGAAACACTTTGAAACATTATGTATCAATTATGTGACACCAAATGTAGTAAATAGTTGTTCGTTTTAAAATAAAGCCACTTGGTTACTTCTTTGAAGATTAATGGTTTTCGTCGTTATAGTTTTAATGGGTTTAGAATATTCAACACGCAATCAGCTCTACAAAGAAACAAGCAGAAAACCGTTTTGGCACCAGCTTTCATTATGATAATGAAAAGGATATTTTTTTAGCTATTTCAATGTGAGAGATTATCTTCTGGTTTTATTCAGACCTAAAATGATACGTTCAAATAAATATTAAATGTATCTTCTTTAGGCAACGTATAGAAGTATATGTAAGCGCTGCGTTGTTTATATTGTTTTTGTATTGAGATATTATTTATTCCGAGTCCGGCTAAGTAGCGTGTTATGTAGTACCCCTGTCACTAGAGCCAAGAGGCGTGGCTTCAATTCCCACTCGCGACAAATCTTTTTGCTAACATCGCTATGCCGCTTGTTATTGTGAACTTTTATGTAAGTAAGTATTTGAGTATATTTATATACACCACTTTATCAGTAACGCGGGTGCTTATTAAACAACTAAGTTCGGTATAGGAACAATATAATGATGATATGACATTTACTATTATTATTTTACTCCTGGAAATTGTACACCACGCTAACTTCTATGCAATATGTCTATCAGTTTACAGCTTAGAGCAGCCTCAAAGCGCAAATTGCATGCAATATGAACTATGAATGACCTGCTACTCGCTACTCCACGGTTGCGGCCCAGTTTTTTACCTCCAACCATTATATTCTTAGTGGAAAAGAATGTTGATCGTAATAATAGGTATTACTGTTGCGGACGTAATAATAGGTAATAATGTTAGCGAGACTGTTGTATCCTTTAATTACGAATAACATGGGATGTAGCCTTTTGTTCATTGTAATATGATTTGTAGCTATGAATGGGCTAATTGCATTAGTATTCCAGCGGAGGAATTCGATTTGTTAATGCATAATACCTAGTTTAATTAACAAATTGGCTTATCTGAATATATGTTAAAATAGGAGTATTATTCACTATGAAAATAATCATTGTTAATTCAGGTATTTGGATTGTGTTGTTAAATTTTTTTTTTATATGTACATTTTTCATGCTTTGCTCCATATTGATATACATTGAAAGTTGACTGACCATTCTACCAAGAATAACTAACATATTTTAAAAAGTAGGAATTTTTAAAAAAAAATATCAATGACGCCATATGATCATCACACTATAATAACGTTCTTTACTTGGGGTATGCAGGCGAAAATTGATAATTAATTTTCCCGTATAAAGCCCGCATTTGTATTTTGCGCCGCGTCCGGTGCAAACACTAATAACATAATGGGAACCGTTTCCAAAAAGAAACGTCGCCGTCGGGAGTGAACACAGGGATACATAATTTTTTCATGGCGCCGACTGCGTTTGTCGTTTTGTTCTTTTAGAAGACACTCGCTTTTTAATGAAACGCACGTCGCGGACGAACGGGGTATGTTTGTGGTGACGTTTCAAAGGAATCGCATATAAGGGCTATGGATGTATCGGTGCAGCAGGCGCATTGAGCGGATGAATCCCTTCCACGCTGCGGTTGGCTTGTTGTGATGTTTCAGAACAGGCTTGAATGTACTATTACGATTTAGAACGCCTTGCAAAGGGCTTTATTATAAACGTGGAAGTTTTGGTACAAGTTCCTTTATTTGTTCTGTTCTTGCATGCAAAAAATACTGAATGGATTTTCAAGAAACATCACGATTAATGGTATGTTAACCACATCAGCTTACAAATCAGGATAACACATTGATATTCATAAAGATAGTATACTGTATGAGGGTGTACACATTACTTGAGTTTGCGCGCCGGTTATTTATCCCAACATACCATATAAAAATGCGTGTTTTTGTAGTAAAATTCATTATTTAATCAAATATCATAATGGCTGGTCAATTTGGAATGTAACTTCGATTTTGATTTGGATTTTCTTAGCCCAGGATCGAATTTATCTGTGGTAAGTTTTAGTTTATGTTTTACATGATGGCCATTAACTCGATATGTACGATGTCGCGGGAAGCCGCAAGTCATAAAACGAGCCATCCGACAATGATGTCATATTAGGTAGAGCTAATGAAGGTTATTTTCATTAATGACAATAATTTGCTAATAACTTTTTATTTTTCAATCAATTTTTTTCTTATTAGTCAATGGTACAAATGGTACTCAACCCTCCTGAAAAATTATCTTTCAATATTTTTTATCATACCGTATCGGTCCATTGAAACATAATGTTCCCATCCACGATCACTCATCGTACACACGAGCCTCCCCCACGGACTCCGCATTGGTTGATTGAGCTCCCTTCGTCCGGCGGCAATGAGTAGCCTTTACAAGTTGAACAATACAAATTGCGCTACGTTAAACCTGCTTTAAGCGCGGACTTCAAAAAGTCGGTTCGTTTCATTTAAAACAACTGGCTTACATTGAGCGTGTCGGTTTATTGGGTGATATTTTAATGATTAGGCTAAAAAAATTATACAGCAATTACAATTGTTACTTGGTTATAAAGTCGCAAAACCTACTAACCTATTCTTTAAAAACATATCCAATCAAAAACATAAATGTGAAATGAGAGCCAAGTTCAATATTATGATAATTGCCTTGGTTGTTGACTTCAACGACAAAAGAAGTGAGATCTAAATGGGTGCCAAGTTCAATGGTCAACCCAGAAATTTATTTATAAGTAACACTATAACATACCTATCATATCTTCTTATAACATAAGATAATGTATGGTGGTAGCCTATGAAGGTCTGTCTTGGCTAGTTTCTATAAACCTACCAACGTATTATTATGTTCGCTCGCTAGTTTCTACCAACAATCCAAATTTTCGGAATTATAAAATAAAAACCGACAAATACTTGTAGGCTTAGAAATTGCGACGGCTATAATTCATATATATGAAAACTAGCCAAGACAGACCTTCATAGGCTACCACCATACATTATCTTATGTTATAAGAAGATATGATAGGTATGTTATAGTGTTACTTATAAATAAATTTCTGGGTTGACCATTGAACTTGGCACCCATTTAGATCTCACTTCTTTTGTCGTTGAAGTCAACAACCAAGGCAATTATCATAATATTGAACTTGGCTCTCATTTCACATTTATGTTTTTGATTGGATATCATTACTTTTTGTAGAAAAGTATATATCATCGTAACGCCGTGGGTTCTTTGAAAAGGACAAATTCAAAACTAGACTTTATATAGGTACCTAACCTAAGTAATAAATATGAAAACCGACTATAAGTACCTACTCTTAATTGTAAATAAGTAAGTATACCTAAATATATACTTAGTGCTCTGCCTTCCCCGGTATATAGGCGTGATTAGGCACTAATTAGGTATTTATGTTAAGCGTTCATAATAGAACCTAACCTAATTATTAAAAAATTGCCAGTTTTTTATTTATTTCTTTGTATTCATGTAATTACCTATCTGCATACCAAATTTTAACTCTCTAGGTCATTTGGAACTGGGTTAGAATTTTGATCTGTCAGTCAGTCAATGATAAAAATGAGGATTTTTGGACATTAATATCTAAATAACTGTTTGAGATAAGCTTATGAAATTTAGAACACATATTTATCTTGCAAGTCACAATATATGAGCCAAATTTGATACGTTTATGTGAAATAGTTTTTGATTTATGAGGGGTTTAAAAGTGGTTCCAAATGGTTCGTGTAATATTACACACGGTGCGGCTCGCCAGTTCTGTTTCTTGAACTTGGCTTGACACGCTACCGCGTGTCTAGATTAAATTAACTATTATTTAAACAACACTATTAGAACTGCTAAAGTAACTATGCCTACTCGTATCTGACGCCAAAACTACTGAACTGATTTCAATTAAATTTGGTTTACATGTAGTTAAAAGGATACAGATAGAAAAAAAATACGCTCCTTTGCAACATACTGTGCTATTTGGTGGTTATGATTTGTTACGACTACACGCGGTCGGAGTCGCTGGCGGAAAGCTACTTAAAAATTATTAGCTAGTATTGTATTTATAATTAACTTAACTAACAGGGAAACAGAATAGAAAAAAAAAGTTATGTTTTGTACCCATAAGCATAGAGTGCTCTGACGTTGGTTGTATGTACGCTACAAAAGATAATCTTAATATTTCTACGAAACGCGTAGTTTGAACGTAATGATGTAGATCATTCGTACAGCGTATGATACGAAAATAGATCGTGTTGTGAATAAATTAGGACTTGTGATATGAAACGTTGAACGATGGAATCCAACTCGCATCGTGAAAACTGCGCTTGAAGTATTTACACTATATCGTCTGCAGTTCTCTGACGTACGATGTGTGGTTGGTGAAAGTACACTACGGAATGATGAGAGGTGTTTATGTAGCTTGTTGTCATGGACGATATAAATCTTTTGAGATTGTTAACTACATATTACCTTATGTTGAACCCTTTCGTTGTACTGTAAAATGAAAATTGATGTCGGATTGGAACTACCAATCCAATACCATCCAATACACTCAATATTTTTGAGTTACTTTCAGATAGGTATGTATAAATAATAAAGTTGTAATATGTACATTTCAGAAGATGATTCATAAAGATATGATTTCCTGCACTTATTTTTCCAGATCATTGTCGCAAAGAAAAAGTGCAGTTAGCTAATACAACAATGTGACGAAAAGTTTAACCTTAGATTTTATCTACAACCAGATATCTTCTTCTTATTCAATAAAGGTACAAAGTGAAATAACTGCGTTTATTTGGTGAGATGTGAAAGACGTGTGAACCTCCAAAGCATTATGTTTAAATCACTTAGGCGAAGCAATATTCCGTAGTTGAGCAACATGGATAAAACCATTTGTCAGAGGCAAGACAGATTTACAATCCCGATGTGCGGAAACTTTGATTCTGTTCGAACGAATGGGGCTCTGTTACAACCAAGACGGGGTTTTGTCGTAGATTCACTTTATAGTTGATTTAATGTAATTGTTTACAACAGAAAAAATACCGGTCTTGTGCAAGTCAGCCTCGCAAACGGTTCTGTTTTATTTTTTAAATTCGTTTGTGTGTTTTCATTTTAAGATATTTTCTGTTATAACGGAATTCAGCATTAAAAAAAACAAAGATCCGCCTAACGCTTACGCTCTTTGAATATGGAACCCTAAAAATGACCAACTTATCAAAATATAAATCAGTTGGAATAAAATTTCTAGAACCACAT
Source organism: Maruca vitrata (assembly GCA_039566165.1). NCBI lineage: Eukaryota > Metazoa > Arthropoda > Insecta > Lepidoptera > Crambidae > Maruca > Maruca vitrata. The sequence goes on along the minus strand of CM076917.1, from coordinate 10,206,754 downwards.
TAAACGATTACAAATAAAGATTTATTAGAGTACAAGCGCTTTACCTCAATACACTTGTGTAGTTATAGTGCTTGCTCTATTAAACGAAGTTTCCAGTTTGGATTGTACATTTTCCTTTTCATAACGAGCGCTACTCGTACGAGAGCGTGTCACTACAAAGCACGGCTGTTAGTTATAATAAAGTGTATTGGTTTTCTCGCTGCAGTTATCCGACGTAGGCTATTCAAAGAAAAGAAACACGTCTTCTTATGTATGAGAAAACGCTATACTAGTTTTTCAAACCCCTTTTTGTAATGAACAAAAACAAACTGAAGTTTAGTGTTTTATCCCGTTTATGCTACAAATGCAATATTTGTAATACTTTGTGTGTTTTTGTTATGTTATGTTTGATATAAAGTACAAAATCCAGTTTATCATACTGCTATGACAGTACTATGTGTTACCGGTGTTGCCACTGGCATGCGGTTGCAATGAATGGCTTTCAGCTTTCAGAATAGTACATGAATCAAATAGGTATTAAGATTATGTGCCTCTACAATCTCAGCCTCTAGGTATTTGAAGTAATGTTACATAGACAATAAAATAAGATTAGTATTTACGGAACGGAAGTAAGTCTCAATCTGGTCTCAATCTGTGATGAATTTCAAAACATAAATGCCCATATTTATTATGAAGTCAATAATTAAAAGCCTTCACTTGGTATTCAATGAAAATGTATTTTGCTTCTTCAAGGGTACACAACCGCATTATAATAATTTTAGTTGTTACCCTATGTACTTGCCGTTATTATGGCTAACGTCCGATAACTCTTCCGGACTTGACTCAATAACCAAGGGGTTGGTTGGTTATCGAGTCCGGAAGTAGAAGCAAAAGAGTAACCGTTACTCAACGGACGAGAGCCTTTGACGTGTAAGTTGGTTATGTTAGGCATCCAACGTGTCTATGGGAATGTTTATTGGATTAGCTGTGCATGTACCAAAAGCCGGATAACAGGCGAGTTATGCGATCGCCCTAGTCAGAAATCGGAGGTAAATGCGATTTGTATACGCTGAAAGCCGACTCACTAGATCGATACGTGATTGTAAGCAACGGTAAATGGTTAAACCAAATAATCTAATAATCATGGTTATAGGTACCTGTGAATCTTATGATTTAGGAGATAATGATTTATCCGGAATAACACGGAAATAGTGAAAATATGTAAAGTATTGTAAAGTATTCCGCAAAGTAGTACTGATCTTTTTATTTGATTTATTCGTGTTTATAAAAAGGTCTTATAGATATTTCAATTTGATTTCTTAATCAATTTAAAACATGTGTAGGTACCTACGACCTTTTTGCGATATAAATAAGAAATTCTCTCATCATTATTACGGAAGTTAGTAAAACGTTCCTCGTGGAATTCCGCTATTACATTGTAAGCTATTGATTGGATTGCATGTTTGCATAAATATGTCTGATTTCCTAACAACTATGTAATGTGTTTCTTTTGCATGTCTTTGGATGGCGGGATCAGATTAAGGTAATTATTTATCAATTAGACGATGAGTTACAGAACAACGAACACAAATGATGTCAGAATGTGTGAGTAAAGAAAAACATACTATTTGAGTGTTTAATAGAGTCCATCTAGAAATAAGTATAACCTACGCATTTTTTTTTCTTAACAGATCCAGACGCATGATTTTCGATCTCGCAAAAGATATCTGTGTAATATAAAGGCCGTAGCACATTGCTGATACGTTGCAACGTTTATTTATCCATTGAACCGAATCGACTACGTACGATATGAAGTGCAGCGCTCATTCCCTATGGAAAACCAATAACAGCACAGTTACGTGCCCGTCATATTCGAGATTCTGTAGTTCGATGGTTGCGGGAAATCTATCGAATATTGCGGTCAACTTGAAAAGAAGATATACGTATTGATAGACCATTCTGAGGAAACGCATGTGAATAAATTCAAGTGTTATGTGAAGATTGCACTTGGTCAGCGTGGAGATCTAAGGCCTGATCGCCCGTTAAGGGTAGACTCGAGTCTCTCAGTGGGGACTTTTGTTCGTACATATATGGGCCAAATAAAAAATACCCCATACTTACTATATATTTCTATATAAATATTTACAAGTTCAGAAACTCATTGCTGGCATAAATATTTAATCTTGCCTTCACATTACGGTTCTTTAATAGAAACGTAATGGAGGTTGCTTCTTTTGACGGAGTGAAATGCATTACTCTCCGTCACATGGAAAGGAAGTTTCTTCGGGCGGTAATATTGACCGTGGGTACGCACCCTTTGGTGCTAAAGACAGAGCGATTGCTCCTGGGATAGTGACCCGGTGTACCAACTAAAAGCCCTGAGGGGTGCCTTAGCGGTATTGTTGTGCTCCGGCCCAGCCTTAAGCTACAACGTTATGCGGGTCAGTGAAGCGACCATTGCCATCAGTCGCATCAGTCCAACGATGTCTAATAAGGCTCCCCTTTCATTAATGACTAGCATAGAGCTTTTACATTATGGTGTTATTTTAATGAGTAAGCATAACATTTGTTGTCTGGTCAGCAGAAATTGCTAATTGATCAGCAAACTAATGGTCAGCAAACATTTTAAATTAATCAGCAATTTATATTATTTTGGATGGTAATACTTTTGTATCAGCATATAAATAATATTAGCTGCAATATCTTGCTCTTGTTTAGTTCTATTTTGGTGAGCACTTAGAGGGTCAGCAAAAAAATACGTTTATTCTGCAATAATACTTTACTTGTCCATTGTCAGATTAACTCAAGACAAAAGTTATTATTATTATGTTGGGGTGCATTTTTATTTTGATTTATGTTATAAAATTTAAATGTAACCATCACTGTTAAGTTGGCAATTGTCTTTAAGCATCTTTGCAAAGATTAATTTGTATACTTGATTCTAGACGGGACATAAAAAATTACATAATGTACTGCAATTAGATAAAGTGCTTTGGTCAATCCTATCTGTATAGTAACACCCTAAATTTCGCACTCAAGCCGTACGCGTAGGCAAGATTCATCCATTCCATCCATCGCCCGATGACAGGATTACAAACAAACTTTCTCCGTATCTCATGCCTAATCTAAGGATACTGGACCAATGGAGTAAACTTGACATAGTATTAATTAACTGTATTCAGCTCCATGTCCGTTGGAAGGCTCTATATCGTTAATGTGCTTATCTGTTGCGGCCGGTCGGGCGGAACGGGTGACTGATACCAGGCATTCGTAAGACAAATAGTGTCTGCTTACGGGTGCTTGGTTCGCTCAAATTTCCTTATGTTTTTGACGTTGTCATAAATATGAATGAGCGTTGTGGCGCGTGAGGCGGTATTAGCCAAAAAAGTCTGTATGATGATTCATCCGTTTAAACGCTTGGATTGTTATCTTAATTTAAATGAATAAATGTAAATATTTCTCATGAATGGAATCCATCATCTCTGATTATTATATACGTTAAACTATGAACTCTACGATGTAAACGTCGACGTCAAGTCTCTGTGCAATGTCTGCAAATATCTTAGGACTCTACATAATCAAACATATCAGTAGAGCTTTATATTCATAACTAGCTGTGCCCGCGACTTCGTTCGCGTGAACTACAGGATTTTGATTTTTTTTTACTTAAAAGTCGTAGTCCCGTCAAAATCTTTTCTGCCACTTAAGAAGTTAGTCAACCGGAAGAAACATTTAAAACAAAATTATTTTGGTTTTTATCATCATCATCATCTGTTGTTTATCGTGTAGTAATAAATAAGTATATTACACAACAACACATTAATTGATCTGATCGTGTGGTAAGAAGCCTTACCACTTGTTTTTATCAGAACAGTGGTATACATTTAAAAAATTTTATTGCACAACCAGACACGGAACAAACATCGATATTCATCGCAGAAATATTTGTGCTGAGTGGGAATAGAACCCAAGAAAAGAAAAAAAAAAAAGAAAAGTCCAAGTGCAAGACGGACTCGCACAACGCAATTTATTTTTAAAGTTTACGCAATTCTCTGTACTTGACGTTGCTTTATTCTAAATTTTGAGAATCTGAGTACTTCGCAGATAGTAGTTCCCTTTGCGAGTGTCAAAAATTGGCAGCATAAATGAATGTTTCTTTTGATTGTGTTGGCTCAGGCGAAGGGACAGTAGACCTGAGTATTTGATGTAACTTTCAGTTTGATATTTTCTCCTTGACAAAAATTTACGATGATAAACGGATCCTATATAAGGGGTTCGGTTATTCTTTTCGACGTACGAAATCCTAAAATCTATGTTTATAGTGAACAGCTTCCTCATATTGAATAGATCATCTTCAAGTAATCCTAATTGTTCATCGATCAATGTGAAATAAAGGACGTCCTATTCCAAAGCCAGGTAGCAGTTTATAGTTAGAGAGGAAAAAAGCGTCCATGGCCGAGTGGTTTAGGTATTTGCTTGCTATGCAAGAGGTCGCCACTTCAAACCCTGCCACGTACCACTGTGTTTTTCAAATTTTAAATTCCTACCTGCTTGAATAATGTGCTTGAATCATGTTCTTTCTTAATCCCTGGCAAACCCCTCATTTTCTCTTTTCGAATTTTATGCTTTACCAAATTAAGTATGCTTATGCAATACTTTTATATTGATTTTCATATTATTTTTTGAACTCAATATTGAATTTGTTCAATTTGATTGAATATTTAATACCCGGTTGGTGCATACAATGTATTAATCGCATTGTGATCATCTCATCCTTTTTTCTGATACCAAACCCTTGAGTATTAATATCAATGTATTTTTTGACAACCAACCTTCTTCAATTCGGCAATTATGGAAATTTGAATGCTCTTGTTAATTTTGACAGCTTAAAAATATGTTAATTAGATGACACTATTTTATTAAATTAAAATAGAAAAAAGGTGACAATTAGAATATTTTCGATACATGTTGTCGATTCAGAACCCTTCTAGTAATTTACGTAATTTAATGGCACTCCAAATTTATCAATTCCAAAAGACAAACTTCACATATTTGACGTATGGTATACCTACATACAAACTTTTCCACAATATAATATCGAAGTAATACGTAGAGTACAGTGCCACCTTTTGAACTACCAAAAAACTTTTCACGTAGGTGCTCATGTTATGTCAAACTTGACAGCATTTATGGCATGCTGTACAAAGCACGATGCCATCTATGTGTAATTTTATGAACAATAGCTGACCCAACAGACTTCGTCCTGTCAAAACAAATTGTAAAAATTTGTTTGAAATTTGATTTATTTACATCTTGGGTGACAAATTTGGGTTTTTCGTACGGATCCCTACTTTTTTTGAAAATGTAATATAGCCTATAACCTTCCTCGATAAATGGACTATCCAACAGTGAAAGAATTTTTTAAATCGGACCAGCGGTTCCTGAGATTAGCGCGTTCAAACAAACAAACAAACAAACAAACAAACAAACAAACAAACAAACAAACAAACTCTTCAGCTTTATAATATTAGTATAGATTAATAAAAAACTCCATCGATATAATAACATTGTAATGTCATAATCTAACATTATATAGATTATAATTCACGCGAACACTACACAATAAAAAACACAATTTGATAATATACAAGACAAAATTCCTATGCATGTAGAAAATGTGCCCTCCGATCAATTACGATTAAGAACGCAATATTGAGCGACTGAACGGAATACCACACGTACTGGTTGGTTTGGCAAATGGTTAGATTTAATAATCCCCTAATAAGCTTGTGGGGAGGTAAATTAATATATTAACTATTAGCAAATTGGCAACGGAGGTCTAATAAAGGTTAAGTAATTTGTTGAATCGAAAATGTCAGACTTGCGATAGTATGAAAAAAGATTAAAAACTTTACTGGTTGACTCCAATAGTTTGATTTACGAATCGCAATCATTATACAAAACTTTCACATTATTTTTGACATTATAAATTAACAATAGTATGAAATAAAATATAAATGTATGAACATACGAACTTTATAAGCTACTATTTTTGTTTGAGTTGAGGAAAAAAACATAACTACTGCGCGTTTCAAGGAAAATGTATTTCCTGTGCTGAAAAATCGTCTATGTCATACGCCAACGCCAACGAAAAAACACATATGCCCTTTGCCCTATTTTGACATGAAAAAACAAACACAACGGTCACGAAAACGGTTAAAGAAGATTTTTCGTACGTGAAGTGATATTATTACATAATTCATACGGTTTGTTCCAATATATCAATGTTAATTTCAATATTCCACACCCTACCCTCATCAATTTGCCCCTTACCTGAAGGAAATCTGTGACAAAGACCATTTGCTATTTCATTTAGCTAGGGTGTAATATCGTATAATATCGCATTACGTCATACATAGCCTTTGCAATACTATGATACTATTATGTTATCTGTGGCACAGTGGTACGGCTTACGTATATTGTTTGTATTGAACCTATGATCTTCTATGTGGAAACGAGTATTATTTGCTTGTTAAGTGTGAAGTTCACAAATGAATAAGCAAATAACACCTAAATCTTAATTTTTTATCACCACATTTTGTTTTTCTAAAACTTACTCACTAGTCTGTAGGGACTTCCGAACCCCTAGATTTGTGCACCTGAAAAATATGCTTTCATTCTTTGAAGTGAGTTATTAAAGGTGTTTGCACATAAAGCTACAGAATGTTGTTGATGGCAGTGAAGCGCTAAATCTTTGTTCCACTTGCCAGTTTAATTAGTCCGTAGTCGCTCTATTAAACACGCGTGTAGGAAAGTGTAAGATAATTACCGGCAACGCGAGACATGTTATGAACATGACGAAACATTGAAAAAAGCTCTGCGTAAGCGTCTGCCAAATGATTGTTTACTTTAGATATTTATGCGGTGAAGCAGTACATTATCTGCCCTTAATGGCTCGTATTTATATCTTCATTAAGACAGCCGGGATTAGGTAGCGATTAAATTAATTATGATTGTCCCAAAGAGCACTGAACACGTATTATTGCGGTGTTACAAAAACGTATTTTGATCCTATATTTTTCACCTTTGAATTATTTTTAAGCAGTACCAGTACATTTAACAAAATTTTCTTATTACTGCTTGCTATCAACCGACTATCGATATATTTTTTAAGGGAAATAGATGCCAAGTATCTCTAACCTTTTCATTGCCTGATCGCAGATTGTTCCACCCCCGTAGCCTGCCCAGACACAGATCTGTGTCAAGGTGACTTTTGTATGTTTTTACGCAATTTTGTTGCAATCGTGGTTGGTCCGAAGTGGACCAAAGGTTAAATAAAGCGCCAACGTATGTTATTTTGATTAAAAAAGTAGAATACTTCAACAAAATATAATTATGTAGTTAAGGAATACTTTCTAAAAGGTGTCGACAGCTGAGTGGTTAAGGTCGGTGCTTGCCATGCAGAGGTCGTGTTGACAAATTGAAAATTCATGTACAATTATTCTACGCTTCAACGGTGTAGGAAAAACATCGTGAGGAAACCTGCTCACCTAGGAAGAAATTCTAAGGTTGTGTAGTCGACCAACACGCTCTTTGCCAGCGTGGTTGACTAACGCCTTATCACCCTAGTTACGGTAGGCTCGTGTACCAGCAGTAGGGTCGTAAGTGTGCTGATGATGAAGTATACTTTGGAATCCGTTCTCTCACGTTAACATTATTGGCATCAGCTAATAGCTCACACGAGCAGCCACTTTTGTGCGCGGTTGTAACGTGCGATGATATTATTACGCCTCGATAATTACCGTGTAATCTGTTTGAGCCACTGATGCCGGAATAAATCCCTTATCGATCAGTTTAAGCAGTGTGTTGTAATAAGGGCGTGGTTCGGGTTTGAAGTCGGTTATTAGGTTGGTTTGAAAATTAGACCGTTTTATACAGGAGCTTGAAAGGCGGGCTGGGCAAGTGGCGTTTTTACGTAAAGTCAACGCAATATTTATGCTAAAACCCTACACTTTAATAAAGTAAATAAAAATAAGTACACACATCGGATGTACATTTGCGTACTGTTGTACTGTTTGCCAGAAAAAAAGGAATAGTGCCACATATAGGTACAATTTTTGAATGGTTGCAGTTTGTTAGAACACAGTATACTTGTAAACTTGTCTTGTTTATTTTTAATTACAAAAATATCTAAATTATTGTTGATAAGACGTAGGGCATACACTTAATCATCTTGAAAATTGTAGAGAAATTCCTACGTAGGTAACTGCCTGAGTTGGCTGCCTTCCATAGATAGTTCTTGTCAACACCATCTGAATCACACGAATATGCTAGCACACAAAATAAAACACCTTGAATCGTATTCCTGGCGGTAATAAAACTGACATATCCCTCAGTTAAAGCCCAACTGAGAATAGTTTCGTAAATAACTGCTGTGGATTGCTAAAATTCTGTTCCTGAATTTAGGGAACTCAAACTATTTTAAAACAGTTGTATTTGGTGTCATTTTGATAATTTTTATTATAATAATATAAAACAATATAAAGAATAACATAAGATTTTTAAAGAAAACCTAGTTTCTTAATTTTGTATTTCAGCATATTTTGATATCCTTTTACGTGATAAAATCTTTGCAGCCTTCTGTATTAATTAAAAATGCTACAACTTAACTTCAGTCACTGAAACTGAGACGCAAAGACATATTTTTCTCTTCAGCGAAGACAAGCCTTTATTAGCCAGTCTTCGCGTGAGATAAGTAAATCATTCTCCTTTTTAGCTTTTTGTTAACGAAGCGAGCTTAATCCATCACCTCCGTTAGAAATGGACCGCGAATAAGGAAACATGTGGGTAATATGCTCCAACACTGTTCGTGACATGAATACGTCATTATGTGACTTATATCAATTTACACTAGTACAAACACGCGTGACTGAACATTAATCTCAGGAGCCACATCCATCTGGATGAGGATTTATGGAAATGTCACTCGGAAAGTCACTTCGGGACCGTACACCATTTTGAAACATGCACCGGTTGTGACGTCAGAGCTATTTTGGAGGAGTGTTGTGTGAGTATGGGCGTTACTAGAGCGTTTATTTGCACCTGGAGCAGTTAAAATAATCCAACGACAAATATTTTGATTAATGGTCAAACACGACTAAATATATAAGTTTTAACTATCAAACTATCATGGTTATGTTACCAGCCAAACCCGATTTCAGGACAAACTAGTTTAGCCTAGTCCAAACTAATTTGTCCTAAGCCCGTTAGGATAAACCAGTATAGCCTAGTCCAAACTAGTTTGTCCCTAAGCCTGTTAGGATAAACCAGTTTAGACTAGGCCAAACTAGGTGATCTTGACATAGATACGCATTATCTAGAATAAACTGGTATGGCCTTTTCCAGACATTGTAATATGTCAAGAAAAGTCAAAATAAATAGATTATCCAAATAAAATCCTTCGTAATTGGAAAAATTATAATTTTTATTATACTATAATCTTATTTCTTCTTATAATGATTCGTCGTTAAGTTTTCATTCGTGCAATCATCCTATATTTGGCAAGAAATATTTTTTTTTTATGTAAGCAATAATGTTTTAATTATTACAATTATTATGTCGTTAAAATTATTCTTACTAATATTATAAACGTGAAAGTTTGTAAGTATGGATGTATGGATGTGTGGATGTATGGATGTTTGTTAAAATTCTGAACCGATTTCCATGAAATTTGGCTGGCACTCTGGAATAACATAATATAGGCTTTTTTTTTAAATTCAATCCCCATGTGGTTCATAGGGGGGGGGGGGTGAAAATTGTATGGGAGAATTTTTACGTGGTATGGAGGTAGCTGGCTATTTTAATACATCATTGCTACTTAAACCCATTAATACGCGGACAAAGTCGCGGGCGGCCGCTAGTGGATAATAAATGATAATACGAACAAGTATTATGTACCCCATAACTTCAAAAGTGAAAATGATCTGAACTGCGCCATATATTATTTTTATAGGGTGTAAACAAAACCTTAATCGAAAAACTTTAATCGATAAAAAAACATGTCTAATAGTGAGTGATGAAGTCGTGAAGTGTTTTCTTACACAATGACGTCATATTAAAATAATTTCAACCCTTGAAAATCTTACAACCCTTGCAAACAACCCCTAAATTGAAAAAACACAAAGAAATACATTAGTGTGTAAATATTGAGTAAGTAATATTTTATATTTTTCTATAATAATTTTTCAAGTTTTAACCCCTTTCAACCCTTGAAACCCTGAATTTTTTTCTAAGTTTACTTGCAACGCGATATTGCAAAATTCGCACGGGAACGGGAGTTTGGGCAAAAACTTTTGGATGTAAAATCTCATAGTCCACGCGAACAAAGTCGCGGGCACAGATCGTTATTTATATTTATACACAATACAATAGTTTTGGGTATCTGTATTATACTGCGTACTCTCACATTGCTCCAAATAATCACATGCCGAAATTTTCAATTACGGAGTAGAGAAATAAAATATGTTTTTGACTATAACTCCTTTAATTTTCATGCTATCACAATTTTTAAATTTATTTTTTGTAAACAGAAGGCCATACCGGTTTATCCTATCTTTATAAGAAACAAGAAATAAGATTATAGTATAATAAAAATTATTATTTTTCCTATTGCGGAGGATTTTATTTGGATAATCTATTTATTTTGACTTTCTTGACATATTACAATGTATGGAAAAGGCCATACCAGTATATCCTAGATAATGCGTATCTATATCAAGATCACCTAGTTTGGCCTAGTCTAAACTGGTTTATCCTAACGGGCTTAGGACAAACTAGTTTGGACTAGGCTATACCGGTTTATCCTGACAGGCTTAGGACAAACTAGTTTGGCCTAGGCTAAACTAGTTTGTCCTGAAATCGGGTTTGGCCGGTAACAGTTACACACATTAGAAAATTGAATGTGTCCGATATTCCCGCTCTCGATATTTCGACACTGTTGCAAGCGCTGTGACCCGTGATCACCAGTGATCAACACGACTATATAAAAAGCCATTCAATTCAATCTCATTGCTTTTGTTTTTACTATGCAATGAGTAACACAATGTGGAATAATAGAATTTGTGGACCTAATTTGTCATTTCCGCAATATCATTATAACTATTTTCGGGTTATGTTGTCTGTTTACGAACCCTCGGCTGAGTTCTGTATTATCGTTCCCAAATACAGTGCTTAGTCCGTCAATACATGGATTATTATAACATTCAGAGTATATCAGCTTCCCCCGTCTAATGGAATAACGCGTGTATTATAATGGACGTGTACACATTTGACGGGGTGTATTGCTGTATCCCTGAATCATTTAATACAAACATAATAAAGCTTACGATTTTAGACTTTCGCGTTCCATTACACTAAATATTTGTCTTTATGGGTCTACACGCGTTAATAGGAGTAGCAAATTACATAGCTACTTACTGCCCGACGTTTCGACTGGGTTACACCAATCGTGGTCGCGAGCGAACTCTTCGCTACGCGTGTAGACCCATAAAGACAAATATTTATAATAAAACGTGATGAATGTGGAAGCTAAACCGTGGAAAATTACTACTATTGTAGGGAAATATGTATGAAGTATATTCTGAAAGATGAACTTGTTTATTATAAAAGCCGGACGAAATGCTCCTATGTTAATAGGTATGTACAATAAACCATTTTGTCACTATTGTAAAACAATTGTCTTTTACAATTTTTTCAAGTTAACTTTTGTTTGTAATTTGGTAAATATTTTAGCCATTTTCCGTAAAATAAGTATAATAAGTTCTATTCATACTATTTTACCATTTTAATCTGATTAATTGTTTTTTTACGATCGGAAATACATTAAATCTTGTAAGTCTAGCCACAAAACAAATGTTGGCATTTCTGTTCAAATGTACCTCGGATTCTCGTCGTAATTCCTACCAAAGAGTGAATTCGTATTTGCTTAAGACGTACTTCGATGGCTCCGCCGTATAAACGTGCATGTGAAAAACGTCAATTTTACAGGAGAGAATAAAAACGTTTAATCCTTACTATCTCGGGTATTATTATAGGTAGGTTAAAACAATGTACAATGAAATTAAAGATAAAAAAATAATCTTTTAGCTGATATATTTTATTTTAAGGAATAGTCGTTAATTTAGTCAATAATCAAGAAAAACCATATTATACAATTACTCGAGTGAAATTAGAGTAGTCAGTTGACTGTTATAGATCATTACACGTTTATTCGTGTGAATTTAAACGATGTTGATGAACATAACGCAATGATACACTATTATTCTAGGGAAATCTCGCGTCTTTTGATGGCGGCTGCAATTTATTTCTGTAATACAAGCGTGCAAACACGCTTGTATTACAGAAATATTTGGTGATCTATGGATGGTAATAAAAATTACATTTATATTCGTGTCATTAAGTTAGCTCTACAATGTGTTATGCATATTAACATTATGAATTCACGCTATGTAATATTAAAATGTTGCATAATCTTAAAAGGGAAAATAAACAAAACTTCTGTTTTTATATATTATTTTTATTTATTATCATAATAATAACAATGAAACTATTTTTTATAATAATCAGCCTATGACATTCATAGAGATATTTCTCATTACTATAGAAATTGAGCAAAAATCAACAAAAAAAAACAAACAGCTTATCTTATAAGCATTTTGAGAACTAAATAAATTCCAACATAATCTTTAATGAAATTAATTATAATAATAATATCATTTATTTTCTTTCACAATATAGCTTTTGGGGTACATAATGAAGTATAATGTCATCAGCATACATTGTGAGAGACTGGTATCTGTACTAGGAAAAACCTGTCTTACAGATTACCAGGCTCCAGCCTCAAGGATTTTGTACACGGATTTACTTAAAATACTCTAAATCTCTATAATAACAATGAGAAGACAGCAGATAAAGAAAATAACTGATTATACAAAAACAAAATTCGAGTCAGAGGGGATAGCGTGTGAGTAGAGGTAAGGTAAGGTGTGTGTGTGTGTATGTGTGTATGTGTGTGTGTGTGTGTGTGTGGGTGTGTGGGTGTGCGTGTGCGTGTGTTTATATGATGCTTGCGTACGTGTTTATATAAATTATAAATCTCGTGTACTTTTGGAAGTTTTGTTCAATAGGTAATTAAGAAGGGAAGCAAAGGAGGTTTTCCGTCTCTATGTATGATAAGCTAAGTAGCCACTCTGAGATTTTGAGTTTACAGTGATTCCTCGGAAGTGAATAAACTGGCAATGTAGAGTTGAGCTTGTTATATAAGTGCGGGCCTAGAACATAAAAGAACCTTTCCGAAATCCGCGAGTTGTGAACTATTAATTTACAAATTTTATTTTTACGACGTTTGTTTACGTTTAAAAGCGGGTCATAGATTGTACAGGAATGTTGTTTCAGAATAATTTGTTGTACGAATAGTTGACGTACTGTAAGTACTTTTAGCTTTTTGGTATAAATCAGAGGTTGGATGGAAGAACGGAAGGAAATAACAGACCTTTAAGACGGCTCTTTGTGCTCTCTCTAAGTAGACCATTTGCGATTTAGTGGCTCCACCCCATGATGCTATGCAATAGGATAATATGGATTGGCACAGTGCAATATAGGTGGTTTTTATTATTTTTTCATCGGCGACATGACGCAAGTTTTTAAAAATATATATAAGTTTTCTTGTTCTTGACGTGAGTGTATCTATGTGAGCATGAAAATTAAGGTTCCTGTCAATAATTATGCCAAGATATTTAATTTGGTCTACGTGTTGGAGCGTGGGGCAAGAGCAATTTTTATTAGTACAGTTTGTGGACGAGTGACCAACTATCTTATAATTACTGATGTTAGATGGATGATTTTTATTATTGAGGGAGAAGGAAATGTATTTGGTCTTGTCTACATTTAGAGTAAGAAGATTGTCAGTGAGCCATGTCATTACGGCATTAAAGCCTTCTTGTGCGTATTTATACACTTCATCCCATGTACCACCTGAAAATATTAATGCTGTATCATCCGCAAAGGTAATAATTTTCCCGTTTTTTAGCTGCAATTGACAGAGGTCGTTAATATAAGTTAAAAATAATGTCGGGCCTAGTATGCTCCCTTGTGGGACACCGTACTCAATGGGAAGTTCGCTACTGTATACTCCGTCAATCACTACCTGCTGCACTCGCTTTGTAAGATAACTACGGAAAAAGTCAAGTTGCAGTCCTCTAATGCCTAACCGTTCCAGTTTATCAAGTAGCCTCGGTAAATTGTCGTCATCTCAGCCCATTGCTGCCCACTGCTGAGCATAGGCCTCTTCCGAAGCTTTCCAACAAAACCCAGCGATTTTCACCAGGTCGTCGGTCCATCTGGTAGGTGGTCGTCCCACACTGCGCTTTCCAGTACGTGGCCTTAACTCCAGGATCTTTCGGCCCAAACGACCGTCCAATCTTCGTGCTATGTGGCCGGCCCATTGCCACTTCAGTTTGCTAATCTGGTGGGTTATGTCAGCAAGTTTAGTTCTTCTACGGATCTCCTCATTTCTGATTCGATCACGTAGAGAAAGGCCGAGCATAGCCCTCTACATAGCTCTCTGCAAACATTGAGCCTTCTAGAAAGATCTTTTGTGAAGCACCACGTCTCAGCGCCGTAAGTCATCACAGGTAACACACATTGGTTGTACACCTTTGTCTTGAGACACTGAGGTATTTTGGACGAGAACACGTTGTGCAGTTTCCCGAACGCTGCCCAGCCGATTTGTATCGGCCTACTGACCTCTCTCTCTATAGTTGATTTTCCTAAACGGATTGCCTGTCCGAGGTAGATATATTCGTTCACAATTTCGAGAGTAAAGTTCCCAACAGTTTGTACGGTGGGTGCAACATTAAATATATTTTTTGTTTTATCCATGTTCATTCTAAGACCCACTTGTTGGGAAACTTTATCGAGGTCATCGAGCATTTGTCCTAGATCTTCCAGCGACTCGGCCATGACTACGATGTCATCAGCAAATCGAAGGTGAGTGATGTATTTCGCCTTGCCAATAATATTGATACCAAGTCCTTGCCATTCCAGCAGCTTGAAGGAATCCTCCAGAGCAGCAGTAAACAGTTTCGGAGATATGACAACTACCTGTCGTGCTCCTCTTTGTAAGCGGATTTCCTCCGTGTGATTTTCCGGTCCTCGGACTGACATTGTGGCGCTGTTATACAAACACTTCAACACTTCAATGTACTATTGTAATTACAACAAAATTCCTAATGTATTATCATAGTCCACGAACGCTAAGCATAGTGGCCGATTATACCTCCGTCTTCTGTATAATCTGCCGCAGCGTATGTAAGTGCTCTATGGTACTAAAGCCTTTTCGGAAACCGGCTTGTTCGGAAGGCTGGAAGTCATCAAGCCTGCGTTCGAGACGATTCGTGATGACTCTAGAGAACAGCTTGTAGACATGGCTTAGCAGTGTTATGGGCCGGTAGTTCTTCAGTAAGGTTTTGTCACCTTTTTTGAAGAATAAGACCACAACACCCCTGTTCCATGCTTCTGGCGTTTCGCCGTCGAGCGGGGAGAAATAAAAGAGCTTCTGAGGGACTTTTAGTACCGGTGTTCCACCCGCTTTCAGGAGCTCTGTAGTGATTCCATCCTCACCCGGTGTCTTGTTTTTCTTAAGTTGTTTGAGAGCCATTCTTATCTCGTACAGGCTGATGTCCGGGATGTCTTCGGTATAGTGTCGGGTTAGCTTGGCTCTGGGGTCTGTCGCCACCATAGCTGGCTCAGCACAGACCGAGGTATATAACTGCTCATAGAACCTCTCTATCTCCCGTAGCACCTCTGACTTGTTTGACGTCACGCGTCCATTTTCAGTCTTCAGCTTTGTCAGTTGGCCTTGCCCAATAGACGCGTCTCTTGCAAACACTTTGGAGCCTTGGTTCCGCTTAATTGTCTCTTTAACACGCTGGGTATTAAAGGAGCGTAAATCATGCAATCATGCAGAGATTTCCTAATCAGTCTATTCAGCTGCCTATATGACTCAGCTTCATCCGAAGTTTTCAGCGTCAAAAACGTCGACTAGCCTGATGAGGATGAGGTGTCGGGTATGGTCGGATAGTTTTTGAGGTTTTTTTTACGGTGGCTTTTGAAAAACTTAGACCGTACCGTATAAACATCTAGACACGCGGTAGCGTGTCAAGCCAAGTTCAAGAAACAGAACTGGCGAGCCGCACCGTGTGTAATATTACACGAACCATTTGGAACCACTTTTGAACCCCTCATAAATCAAACACTATTTCACATAAACGTATCAAATTTGGCTCATATATTGTGACTTGCGAGATAAATATGTGTTCTAAATTTCATAAGCTTATCTCAAACAGTTATTTAGATATTAATGTCCAAAAATCCTCATTTTTATCATTGACTGACTGACAGATCAAAATTCTAACCCAGTTCCAAATGACCTACAGAGTTAAAATTTGGTATGCAGATAGGTAATTACATGAATACAAAGGAAAAAATAAAAAACTGGCAATTTTTTAATAATTAGGTGTTTTTTTATTTTTTATTTTTTTTATTCTTATAAGAGGCTAACAAGACGACCTCACTCCACCTGATGGTAAGGGGTAGTGAGACCCACATATGAGGTCGACAGGCACAATAGACCATGTTGAGCCTGTCGCACTCACCCTGAAAGCCGTGAAAAAGGAGACCACTGCTGCGGTTAGGTTCTATTATGAACGCTTAACATAAATACCTAATTAGTGCCTAATCACGCCTATATACCGGAGAAGGCAGAGCACTAAGTATATATTTAGGTATACATACTTACTTATTTACAATTAAGAGTAGGTACTTATAGTCGGTTTTCATATTTATTACTTAGGGTTATACCCCGTAAACGTAGGAAAATACAGTAACTGATTCAATTGTTTTATATTTATAAAGTCTAGTTGTAGTTTTGAATTTGTCCTTTTCAAAGGACCTACGGCGTTACTATGATATATACTTTTCCACAAAAAGTAATGATATCCAATCAAAAACATAAATGTGAAATGAGAGCCACGTTCAATATTATGATAATTGCCTTGGTTGTTGACTTCAACGACAAAAGAAGTGAGATCTAAATGGGTGCCAAGTTCAATGGTCAACCCTGAAATTTATTTGTAAGTAACACTATAACATACCTATCATATCTTCTTATAACATTTAAGATAATGTATGGTGGTAGCCTATGAAGGTCTGTCTTGGCTAGTTTTCTTTAGTTAGTAGTCTAGTTAGTTGTCTTGGTTAGTTTGGTACTTGTCGGTATTTATTTTATAATTCCGAAAATTTGGATTGTTGGTAGAAGCTAGCGAGCGAACATAATAATACGTTGGTAGGTTTATAGAAACTAGGCAAGACAGACCTTCATAGGCTACCACCATACATTATCTTAAATGTTATAAGAAGATATGATAGGTATGTTATAGTGTTACTTACAAATAAATTTCAGGGTTGACCATTGAACTTGGCACCCATTTAGATCTCACTTCTTTGTCGTTGAAGTCAACAACCAAGGCAATTATCATAATATTGAACGTGGATCTCATTTCACATTTATGTTTTTGATTGGATATTTCAGTTTACAGCCTGTTATTTATATCTTCCACTGATGAACAGCCGTCCAGCCATTGAAAGCGATTTGACAGTTTAAGCTGAAAGTTCTCGGGGTTTTGGATATGTGCCTTCGATGGTCGGAGCGTAGATTTCACCAGAACGCGTTCTTTCCAGTTTTACGTTGATATTCAATGTGCCTCTAACGATACGGTGATCACTTCCGGTTTTAATCCTGTTGATCACAGAGACTTCGTTGAAATGACGTCTCCTAATGGTCATGATGTAGTCTATCTCATTTTTAGTTCAGCCGTTCGGACCCAACCAGGTCCATTTTTCTGTGCGGCGACTTTCGGAAGAATGAATTCTTCATAAAAAGCCCTTCTTTCTCCATAAAGTCAGCTAGCATCTGTCCCCTGAGATTCCGATGTTCATATCCAAATCGTCCCACTTTCAGCTCACCATCGCTTCTACGGCCCAGCTTTGCATTGAAGTCTCCCATTACAACAGTGAAATGTGTTTTGCTTGATTTATAGCAATAAATTATAAAACTTATCTATTATTACCCTGCGAGACCCGATTGCAAAAATTTATTGTCGTTTATATTTGGTTAAGGCACTTTTACTCTACTTTTTATTTTATTAAGAATAATGAAATACTGGTGCTTGATTTATAGCAATAAATTATAAAACTTATCTATTATGGTAAGAAACAATGCAAAATTATTTGCTAAGTTACTTCTCGTGCAAGACACATTACTCAAAAAAGCACCAAAATAATATACACGAATAAACGTGCAAACGCATATTGCCTATACTTAACAACAAAGAACTAACAATATCAAACGTTTTGCAGTTTATACACGTTTATTCTTGTGAAACAGAGAAAGTATGAAGCATGTAATAGTCACTTATAATAATATTCTTGTGACAAAAAAATATATTATTTCCGTGGAAAAAAGGTTTTTAATGCAATTACAGGCTTATTTATGATCAAAAAATTCTAAAAAAAATTGGGGAGGTAGAGGAGAGGCTAATGTAACGAAATACCAAAAAAATTTTTTGTGCAATGGCTATTACACGTTTATTCGGTGGGGCCATCGACTTGTTTTCCTTTTTTGCTGGCATGATGTGTACTTTACCTAATGGAAGATACGGTTGTCTTTTATAAATGAAATTTTGTTTGTATCTAATGATTCGTTGAAATATTTAACCGGAATTTGTAGTCTTTAACTACTTTAGGTAAATTAACTGCCATCAAAAGTGATTATACCTACTACGGACACTTATATTGTATTTGTTCCGATCGATTTAGTATCTCCATTGATTTATTCTGCGTTAAGTTTAAGTAATTTATATATATATATGTATTCAATTCGGAACATCATACCAAGTGCCACAGTGTTTATCCTTAAAAATATGCAACAAATTGACTCATAATTTCTGCGTATAATTGGCATGGCCTTCAAATAAATCATAAACGAAAATCAGTTTAGCTGGATAGAGTTAGGATGGTTTTAGAATCGCGCTAACAGCGCATGCTAACCACTGGAGCTGACAGTTTTTTGTATCGGGCTTTGACGCTGACAAGTCAGATAACTGTAAATCGTTCCTTTTCTACATGAACCTATATCTGGATTGTTTGTTGCCGCTGATGGTGAGCGTATGGTCTAGCTATTAGTCTAGTCTAGTCTAGCAATAAGAACATTCTGTAGGCTCATAATGTGTGGCAAACAGTTTTGCAGTGTTTTGCCCGCCGACTCATTCTGTATGCGCCAGATACGCAGCGTGGCAGAATGTAAGGGGGCAAACTGGAAGAAAGCCGTTCACCTCAAGATACGGGAGTCCTAAAGCCTTGAATCTAGGAAGATTGTTTTAACTTGAGTAAAGTTCTCGTACTGACGGCGTCAAAGAAACTAACCAGCGCCAAAGGCTTTGGTTGCGTTTGTTCGTGACTGAGCGCCAGACGTCCGACGTTTGTATCGACCCTGATGCCGCTTTGTCTTTACGGTAAAGGAATAGCAGCGAAAAACCTTAAAAATGTCTAATGCCAGTATCATATTTTCGGATCAATCATGCATGATGCAAGTGACTACCGAATCCAGATGTTAGAAGTAGTAATATTAATGGTGCTATATCGTTAATAAATATTAATTGTGAAAATGCTCGGGACTGCACGGAAAATTGCAAATAAGGATCTCTAACAGTGATACAGCCAACATGAGGCTATTTGAAAATACTTTGACACTACATAACACAACTAAAATATTTTTTGTTTTAACATTCATTATTTCACGATATTTTTTAATTTTTAAGCTTTCAATAGGATGCCATATAACTATATATCACACTTTTTCATTCAAATACATTAAACAATAAAAAAATTAAGCATGTCCGTTTTTCTACTTCTGACATTTATTTGCTAGAGCAAATGATAATTTATTTAGCGGCAACAAAGCCGGCGTTGATACCGTTGGCAAAGTCAGCCGGTGTTAAGCAATGTTTAATCCCTTCACTGTCAGATAAACAATATTGCAGTCGAAGCAGAAGCCTGCAGGGGAAGTTGATGAGATTCCGGGGACGGTCCGGCATTGGATGGAATAAAAGGGATATTTTATTGTGGAGTAAAAGGATAAAAGGACATGATTAAATATTTTCGTGTGGCCGTTTTTATCCGACTACGAAAAAAGGACGGATATATTTTTCGAGAGATGTGTGAATTTATGTGTGATTGTTGTATGAAAAGATTTTGCACTTAAGGTTGGCCCAAAAATTTGTATGAATGGTCGATTATCTATATTTTTATTTCATTTGACCGCATTTACTTTTTCTGACCTGTCATGCATCTAAGCTTGATACTTATTTTATAGCAATAAACTTGAAATAAAAAACACAACTCAAATGCCCCGATAAATGAAATAGATAATGTCCAAGGCTTTTGGGAATCGCGGGAATGCCAATAAATGTTTTACGTTGTCAGGTGTATTAGTGAGCGAAATTCAAGGAAGGCAATCGAATTGTATTCAACGAGACAAAGAATTCCGATACAGTTCTTGAGTTCATGAAGATCAAAATCGCGATGTCAAAAAGGATCATTTTGTGAGAAATTCTGTGTTCAAGTTTAAGGATGTACTAAGTACCTACTTAAAGAACAATACCTATTGATTTCAATTCGGAATACGAAGAGTAATAAGTTTACTTTTGATAAGGATGTTGAGAGTAAGTAAGTATATTTTATAGAATTCTTTTATATTTTAATACATGAACACTTGTTATTTACCTACTTGTTAGTAGGTAATTACTAAAACAGAACCGCGATTAATTTATCGTTTTATATACATTCATTGTTTCTCTTTAGAGTATTGCAACTCCCACATGCCAGTTCTCTTTAGAACGAACGTTCTTACAAAGAGATGTATTTCCTTTGTTCTTCTTTCTTTTACTTTTTATCTTTGGGCAGCTTCATCGATTACTTTAAAACTTATTAGTTTCTTTGAGTACAAATTTTATTTTACTAAGATTTTATCCAAAAATCTGAATCATGCCAAACATCTTCAGCTTTGAAACAAAGCTTGTTATTAGTCATGAAAATATCTTACTCTTACTCTTTAGTTCGAAAGTTGAATACCCGGGCCGGATCAAACATTAAAGGTATTTTATGAAACTAGGAATTTCATAAAATACCTTGGATGTTTGATCCGGCCCTATTCAACTCCTTGATTATATTTGGTTTAGTTGCCACGTTAATATTCAGATAAATTTGAATCTAAATGATTTTTTTATTATGATGTCATCTTCAATGATAACAATCCAGCAATGGCGAGAGTAGTACAGGTCAATTGCTTCAATTAAATGCACATGTGACAAAGACATGTACGAAGTCTTTACACTAGTTGAGGTTGATGCAAAAAATAATATGATAAATATTTTCATAAAGTATTGCCTTCAAATTTATTTTAAACCGGCGAGTGTCACTAAAGACATGGCGTTAGTGAAAATTAGTTTGCCTATAAAATTACCCAAGAGATATTGATGCGTTTTTTTGTAACATATAGAGGATTCGAGAAATTGGTTTTTTGTCTAAATACCCGAAGCGAAGCGGGGGCGAGTAGTATTATCTAAAAATATACAAGCACATAACTATGCACCTACTTAACATATAAAAAAAAACACCTACCTGGATCCTAGATCTACAAGAACAAAGCCGAAGAAGAATTTTAATTCAGTGTAAACTGTAACTTCAAAGATATCAGAACAATCATAAAAAGCTACACCGGTAATAATTTTATTATTTGTCTAACTGTAATTTTATTGCAGCGTTTCTCCGAATGCTTTTTAAACATGCAACAGCCTGAAAGACGAGGGCATTGTGATTTTATTTGAAAAGATAATTATGCCAGCAACAAAAACTCTATGTGTGCTAGCAAATGGGTAATATAGGTAAATGTTCAAGTTTGTTGCGTAGGTCAGTTTTATTTTTAGTCGGATAACTCGTGTTACGTAATCTAAGGTACTAATGATACGTAATAATAATAAAGTTTTTATTCAAAAGAAAGAATGTGTCTACATCAATATTATGCCTATTGATGGAATGCATGTACGAAACAATATTGTCACTATTCAACAGCCCCATGGGAGCAATATAAATTTGCACTAATTAGTACTCGTAACTTCTCTGGTAGATTAATATAATTGCAGGTTGCCGCTAGAGCACAGTTGCTCTTAACAGCTGTGTTCCAGTATTTTGTTGTTATTAAATGTTCCTACTTATTTACTTTACTATTATACGTATACACATACCTGATATATTTACTGTTTATTTCGTTTTTCATAATGTCCTGCCGGCAACTCTATCCGCGATTACCAACGGAAAAAAGCCAAAGTTTAAACGTTTTCTAAAATGAAAGAGTTAAGTTACATAAACGTTTACATGTCTTTGAACATGAATGAACCGACTAATGTATCAAGAAGTATTTATATTTATTGTTAAACTTATAACCATTTACGAGTAAGCAAGAATTTACTGGAATAAATACCAGACTGACTTCTTTACAAATGCCAGTCAAGCTTAACATGCCTCGCAAAGTATGGGTGTTATTCGTCGAAAGCTCTTATGCGACAGCGACAACTGAAGATAGTTTTAGAGTTCTAGTGCATTACCTACTTTACCTTTAAAAATATCATCATTTATAATCAGATGTCAGTTTAGTTTCTACGTGATTAGGTATTTTTTTAAACGATGGTATTGCTGGTTTCACGAGCTTTTAACAAAATTCTGAATTCACATATTTCAAAGTAAATTCAGTGTTACATTCATTTATGATACGATAATGATGAAGTCAAGTCAGATGACGATGACAACAAACATTGAACACTAATTCTACTGGAATGAATTGATACTGGATGAAATATCTGGCGCGAACCATGTCTTTCTATATCAAAAATCGTAAATATAAATATGAAATTCTGCGATTCGGTCTGATATTATTTGCTGGCAGAGACAATCCAATATTACATTCTAAATTAAGCTCAATTATTGTCCGTATGTATTAGCAACAAAAATAGCTACACATATTTGGCAGACAGTGCGTGTTTTTCCTTGATATTCAGGTCAATAGTTGTTAAGATATGCAGCTACTTTTAATCCTTATATATTCCTTATATCTACGTAATGATTAAATTGGATTTAGGGATAAACTTAACTAGAAAACTACTTTAGAAATAAGATACCGGTGTACGGTAATGTCAGAAAGACAAATGTTTTTTTTATAGCATTAGATTTTTGATATTTTAATTATATTGTATTGTTTTGAACTGATCTGTACTTATTGAATTTACTGCGGAAGAGCGATCTCCTAACACAAGTGCCTATGCGCTTATAAGGAGATTCCAATCATACAAAACTATTGTAAATACGGTACAGAATAAAGATTTATTTATTTATTTATATTAGATCGATGTCGTTATCGGCTATGTTTTTAAATAACTTATTTATTTAACTTCATTATTAAGAACTAGATGTTCGCACTATCGACCTATAAGAGGCAATGCTACGTTACGCGGATGCAGTCGCAGGCTCATACGAAATGCCCTCCGAATCGACATTTCAAACATTTTTCTAAATGCCAGATTTGGTGTAGTGGTTTTGGTGGAGAGATAGGAGTAGGAAAGCGGGACCCGGGCTCCGCAAGGATGCAACCGGGAAAACGCGGAGATGGTGATGATGGTGTAGTGGTTTTCACATTCCCTTCCAGATCCGCTCGTCTTCACCCAGTCTCTACTGGGTGAATTGGACCCTTCTTCTAAATATAGCAATTGCAATTGTATATTCGAATAGAAAAATAGCCGATAAACATCAATAGTCATATTTTTTTTGCCAGAACATTGAATGTACATTGGAAACAATCTGCGTGGGGCACTGCTGGTCGGGCAGTTCATTAATCCACGTTTTATGGTACTTGCTTCCTGCCCTGTTTTCCTATTTCGCACTCGCCTCGGATATTCGTAAATCAAGCTCTCGTAAATCATACGAATTACACAATCAAATGAGTTTGCTTATTCTGCTTTACGGCATTTGGAGTACATTGAGAACGTTACCAAGACTCGAAAAAAATGGGTTTTAATTAAATTATTTAAATTAATTGACATGGTATTAAGACGTGAATTTTGGTATATGATGCCCTTTTCGTTCAGATTTTTGATATTTGAGAGATTTCACTTTGTTTGATTTCAAAAGCATTTTATTGGTTTATGATCTTCTGAAACCTTATTGGTCACAGAAAGTATGTATACTAGTTTTGGTATGTATTGTAATTTAGTATTAGTTTGAGTTGTAACTTTCATGAACTCTACCACAATGTCTATCTTGTTACCTAGATGTATTACTTAGTTGATAAGTATTGGTCTCAAATAGCTTAGAAACAATATTCAAGCGACTAAAAACCTTAGCGAAGCGACGGAAAAGAAAAACACAGTAAACGAAAAGGGCACAGCAAAAATGACGCCAGTACTTTTGATTTGTTACTTGTGAATATTTAACCAACAATATGAAGTAAACAGATCCATAAGCATATTTCAGGCTCGCTTTTATTCTTATATGGTAAAAAGACGGTTACGTAACGCCCTTGTGGTTTAGTACATCGTAAATCTGCCGAACAAGGGACACGAGGAACGGCTATTAGTCTGAAAAGCTCTTTATTAAGCGTATCAGTTTTGCACCTCACTGTAATGTAATCCTGTTGAGCCCGTTCCGATACTTAGGCGATCCGCACTTTGCAATATTTCACCTTTTACCTACACACCTACGAGTATCCCGAACGAATAGAAAAATCATTAAAAATTAAAAAGAAATTACTTTACTTAAAAGTACAATAGTCATTTTAAGAGCTAACATGCCTAATGGTATTACATTTTATTCTACCCCTCAATATTAATTAAGCAGACGTACCTAGTTAACATTGTAAAGGTAATTCGAAATTGAAATTCTGCCGAAAGCAGTCGTATTTTAACCGGCCTGAAATTCAGGTCCGAATTTAATAAATTTCGCTTGATATAGGGCTCCCAAATGTTATGACATGGTAATGAAAATTCTCCCTCTTCCCTACGTAACTCACCGACCAAGGTTAAGCTGAACCAGAGCTTCTCATATAAAAGCAAAATTGAATGTCTCGATTTTGTTTAGGTTAGTTAATATGTAGGTGTGTTTTTGACTTCTAGGTCATCTCAGTTTTTGATGTATACGGTCAAATATAGTAAAATATTTATTTTAGATATTACGCATCATGTCAGAGATCGTTAATGTTCGAGTATACACAAGAATTACGTACAAATTGGGGCAATAAAATTGAATCGTCAAAAGACGCGTTCCATTACGGAATAGGTACTTACTTTCAATTCCATAAGTACGTCTGATACTATCTCCCGACCGATAGCATTAAGAAAGCCTCCGTCCAAAATGTAATCTTGTAGTAATCCAATAAATGTCCAATACTGATCCTAGGGACCCGCATCGGGGCGAATTCTCAACACACGTCATGTATTCTATTTTCCTCGGAAAGGTAGGAATAACACTCTGCTCCTGGCGAAGCGTAAACAATATTACGTTCAACACGGTGTCAGCTAACGGAGCTTTTCTTTTAAGTGTAGTACAAGCTTTAAAGAAAATTGCATAAAATACAACTAACTTTACTTTTATTTTTTACATATCCTTTTGAATTTTTCATGATTTTGATTTTCAAAATAAAAAGCGGCTTTTAGGTCCTCGCAAGAATTTCTTTGAGTTATAAATGTATGAATCTCGTGCATTGGAAACCTGAAACTTACACCATCGGGTTTTCAGTTTAGGCATAATTCAACACGTTTCACGTGCTCAAAGGGAGATTATGCCTTATTGTGTTTAGGCTTTCGAATTCAGCTTAATCTGTTATTGCTTACCTTTGAAAAATGCAAATTATGTTCGACATTAAAATACTCTGTAAACCATACGTGTATCTGTATATATATGTACATACATACTCGCTGGTGTAATATGACGGGTGGAACAGTAAGTTTGGCTTTGTCATGACAGTTTAATGGGTATTACGCGTTAAATTCCCCTCAGGCGTTTGGTTGATTTTTTTGCAACAATGACTTTGTTTTTTTCGGTCACATTACCAAAAATCTGGTTATTTTAGTAACCTAATTCGTAACTAAGGCCATGAAGACTTCAAAAGGAAAATCTGAGTTTATAGGATCACTTCGTTGTCCATCTGCCTTTATGTCCGTTTAACATATAAATTTACATTGAGCTTTAATAGCAATAAAAACAACAAATAAAAATATTTCTATATATATTTTTAAGATAAATAAGGTAAACTGGCGACGCGATTTGAATTTGTCTTACTCTGCTTTTAAAATTAGTTATTACTGATATTTTATGCGAAGTTAATGTTCATGTACATGTTACTCAAATTAAGGAGGAACCTTAATCTTCTGTAACATTCATAGCATGGACAAATCATAATCGATCTCGCGATTTAAGCTACGAAAGCCGATAGGGAAACCAATTCAAAAGACGACAGAGACTTTCATTATCTTGGGGCTA
Organism: Maruca vitrata; assembly: GCA_039566165.1. Classification (NCBI taxonomy): domain Eukaryota; kingdom Metazoa; phylum Arthropoda; class Insecta; order Lepidoptera; family Crambidae; genus Maruca; species Maruca vitrata. Next base: position 10,180,075 of record CM076917.1, on the reverse strand, counting down.
ATAACCATCATTCGCCTGAGATCAAACAGGCTGGCATACAATGAGGCCCATTGAACAATGGCTTAAGTTTTGTTTCGAAAACCTTCCTTTACACATAGACGTCAGGTAGTTTCATCTGGTTCCATAGACTGGCCTATTTCGATCGCGATTGATCTTAAGTACATAATTAGATGAATATAATGTATCCGCTTTCTATAATATGTCAAATGATACTTCTTTAGCTGTAATTACATCGTGTTGACATCAAAAGAAGCTCGGAAATGATCAATCAAAACAAAAAAAGTAAATTATAAAATTAATGCTACGCAGCAATGCAAACTGGAAGTAATAAACACTTTTATTTGTTTTTCATTTGCCAAGGAAGTGGAAACAATTCGGTACAATTTGCTTGGGCGATTAAACTTTACAAAGCCCGTTACAAATGAAAACATTATTTCTTAAGTTTTTATCTCAGGCAACTGTGAAGCCGAGAATATTTAGAGTATTTGTTTCAATATTTTTTGATTAATTGCAAATGATCGCTTTTAAAAAATCTTAAATAAATCCAATAATATTTTGAAATGCAATTTTGTAACAAGCTGTTCAAAGTAAAACATACGATTAACCTTTTCTAAACAAATCTTTACATATTGCGCTCGGCAATACCAGTGATAGTAACAATAATTAGTCGTCTATTTAGTTAATGAAGACAGTCTGTATAACGCTAACTAGATGCTATTGCTTGCAGTGTAATCAGTTCTACTCGTAGTTTGTAAAGAAGTTTTACACAACAATTCGCTTTTAGCTTTAAACTTTCAGAGTTCCATTAAAACAAAAGACCTATTGCAGAAGTTTGTGTCTCGGAATGGTCGTTTATCTGGGAGGATTCACTAGCACAATTTACCAGAATAAAGTTCTGTCCTTGCCAATAATTTATATTTCTGCTCATGATTCTAAAATACGAATAATTTTCGACATAAATTAATCTTTTGAATTTGAACTTAATTAGTATTGTCTATTTTTATTTGCGCGAGCACTACACGTTTGAAATAATTTTACGGATTAAACTCGCGTGTATATTCTAAACATTATTTAGAGATCTGACGTTTCGAGCTCTTTACAGCGCTCGTGGTCACGGGCAAGACTAAAGTTGACAGGTGTCTTCATATTGAGTTTAATTACTACCGTCATTTGGTGTGATATTGAACTTAATAAACCTGTACTAGTGCCTAACTTAGAAGTACAATCTGAGCTTATGTACAAAAATACATTATATGCTTACCTGTGTTTTTATTTAATGAATGAAAGATATTCTTATGTTATCCTCTAATTCTCTGAAATGAATTCAGAGAATGTCTTAATAAAAGTTAAATAAATATTCACATACACAATGACATACGCGGTAAGAAGTATTTACATTAAAAGCTACTCGCAACGGCGACGAACAAACATGTTGTTTAATCCTACATTATATTCAGGCTCCCAAAATGTGCTGTTCAGTTGAAAATAATTATGGAAAGACTCCGTAATTGCTTGGCCCATTACGTTTTATACTTCGTTGGTAAAGCTGAGGAATATGAATTCACTTTTTTGAAAACCGTAAAGAGTACGAACCTCATTTTTGTTATACTTCTTTTAGTTAGATATTTAAATGGTGTAAAAAAAACATACGGGTCGAATTGAGAACCTCCTCCTTTTTGAAGTCGGTTGAATAGAAGATAACTATACTAATTGTACCTGACAAATTTGTTTTTATTGAAACTTGAATTAGATTGAATTTTATTCACATTTGTTTTAATTAACATGTTTTGGATTTTAAAATACTGAAATACTTGACCAATTAAAAAAAAATAGGTAAAAAATTTAGTTTAAGTAGGGTGCCTTTCATCTTCTTTACGACACTGAAACCCAGAACCGATAGATTGATTGAACTCAAAAATCTGACCGAGACGAAAACGAGCTGACACAGTGACTATTTATCTAATAAAAGGTCCAGTAGAAACCCTAATAGTGGTAACCCTGTTCCAAAGTGACAATATTGGATTAATAAAATTGAACTATTTAATTATGTTGACATTGCCCGAATCGATTACAGCTATGTCGCCCTCAGCGCTACGCGTCCACAGAGCGATGCTACCCTTCATTAGCCTTGATAAAGGTCGTTAAATAATAAAACCAGCCAAGTGCGAGCGGTTTGAACTGAGAATACACAAATATATCTTTGGGATATTTGAAGGTGATAATAGCCAGATGCTTTAAGATTAATCTGTTGTCTAATAACGTAACTGATGGCAAGTGTAAAACAGGCGAGAGGTGGTGTTACTTGAAATAAGTAGTGTAATAACGAAATTTAATTTATAGTTAGTTAGGAACGAAAAAATATTCATTAGGTTTTTATCCAGGTCGACAAGCTTAATATGGCATATCGTGCCTGTCGACCTCATATGTCGATTTCATGGCCGCTTACCCCTTACTTTAAGTGAGGTCATCCTGGGAATCTTTAACTGAAATAAAGGTAAATAATTTTGTATATGATACCGAAGTATTTTGTTAGTCCATATCAATACATAGTATAAAACAAAGTCGCTTTCGCTGTATGTCCATATGTATGCTTAGATCTTTAAAACTACGCAACGGATTTTGATGCGGTTTTTTTAAATAGATAGAGTGATTCTTAAGGAAGGTTTGTATGTAAAATTTACCCGAAGCGAAGCGAGGGCGGGTCACTAGTTTAATATAAAACGAACAAGTTTTAAAATATTTGCTTTAAAAAGCTCAGAATGTAAATGGATAGACTATAATTATATGGCGACTAATATGCTGAACTATACTTGAGTTCCGTCATAAAGGGCAAGGGTAATTAACCCAAGTCTAACGCGATGTGGAACCTTCGCTACCCGTTAGATAGGTCGGTAAGTACATTAAGTTGGTTAGCACAAAAATTGTTATCTTCCTGAGTGAACGTAGTCGAATTAACCTCGTAGTAAGGGTGCGTTGATGAAAGGTGATTAATTGGAAGGCGTAACAATCTCTACGAACAATGACTGAGTTTTTGTAGGCTTTTCTTGGAGAATGTATCCGCAGTAAGCCAGAGCTTCTTGGCATATCGTGCCACGACTATAGCTGAGTGGGGTCTATTTAATACTATTAAATAGTAGGGGAACCTGTTGTACCTTGGACAGTGTTGTACCTAGGACAATTGTAATTTTTCGTAAACTCCCGCGCCTTACAATAATATTGTATATGGCAGTCAAAGCCTGCTTTGATAAGACTCACGTGAAGTTAGTTGTGATTCGCCGGCGCCGGGTCAATGCAGTTAAAAAAGGTAATTTATTATTTTTTGCCTTAAAAGTTCGTTTTTTGGAATTTACTTACGGCCTCTTAATTAGTCGCGATACGTATTTATAAAATATCTTTTACTTCCGATATAATCTCAGTTTATTAAGGTTTTAAATAGTATAGTTGTCAGAACCCAACCTCAATTAAAAGTGTGTTTAAACAAGTTGTAACTAAAAATTGTTATGATGTTGTACCTTGGCCCCCCAACTGAGTATGTACCTTGGACATAGAAAATACATAGATAATTTTGATATAGATAATATTACCTTATAAAAACATATTTTTTGATTATATTTTTATTTCATTTAAATAAGGCAAAAAATAAATATTTAAATATGTGAACATTTGTTATGTTATTGACACAAAATAAAGAGACAAGAGACTATTAATTAAGTTAACTGTTAATCTGCTATTTACATTAATGTTTTTGTTGATTACAGGTATGAGCATTATTGTTGTACTTACCTATATTAAAAATAAAACTCTGCTGCAATTGCTAGTGTTTATCTTCATTCTACCCTGGAATGTTCAAAGTACAACTGGAACGGTCCAAGGTACATCAGGTCTGTTGTACCTTGGACAGTTTTCCCTTTTTTTAAAAATTGCTTTTGTTTCCAGCTTGGCCGAAAATCCTCATATTTTATGTATTTATTATATAGTTGAGTAACTGATCTTTCCATTATTCCCTATTTGACGGATCTTATTCTTACCATTTATTTATAAAAAATAAAAATATCAAAAACTGGCCTAGGTACAACAGGTTCCCCTACTATTTTTGAATTAACTTTTAGTAGTTATTAAGCTAGGTAATTTTTACCATTTCAACGATTATTTTATTTTAATCTATTCTCAGTAGTTTTATCTTATCTGATAACACTTCTGTTTTTTTATAAACGTGTAGGTTTAGAACCTATTTGAATACGTATGAATATTATTTGTTAATTACGTAAATGTCACGGAATGTACGATATAAAAAAACAGCTGCCTTTTAAATATAATTCCTTTGGTATTATAATTACACAATCCGGTGACTCCTCCGTATCCCCAAGGCGAAAAATAGGCGTGAGACGTAAATAATGTGAACAGAATATCATTACTTGCTTTATTTATAACGCCCACACATACCAGTATTTCACAGAAATTTAGACAAAGTCACTTTAATATTCTCCTAGGAATTTTGGCTGAAGCTTTTTGTTTTTTATTGAACCTTTTACTGGCGGTTCCATTTCTAACTTTTGTCCCATGTGTAATCATTAGGAGCACGTATCAGTTCCAGTATATCGGCAAAACTAAATTGAATTAAAATTTTTATACGCAATTCTTATGTTTACAATGGATTTATTTGGCTTTTTTGTTCATTTGTTTACTGGAAGTGACTTTGCATCCGCCTGTTTCAAAGATGATCCTGATTGATATATCGTGAATTTTATTTAAATGCTAACAAATTTAATAACGGCCTGTTCACACATGATCAACATCTATTTTAACAGGTCATATGAAAGGGATAATTTAATATCAACAGGATATTATTCAAATATCAATGGAAAACGCAATTACTATGTTATTAAAGTACCAAGTACATCAATAAATTTTGTTCATATACTTTGTTTCTTTTGCCTGGATTTCTAGAAACATTGTTTTTGTATGCCATACTGTTTACTGTTAGCATTATTAGTCGGCCAATTTCCTGCCTTCTCTGTTCTACTTACGTTGGCTGCAATGTTCCATTCTTATTAAGGAACCGACACAATTACTTGAAGGATTATTTTTTTTCTTCAATATTTCACGAGGATTTAGGAAACGTTGTGTGGTTTATATTTCGTTGTTTTTTTTAAAGAACCTAATTTTTTCATGAATGTTTTGTCGCATACTGTGATGGGATGTTATCTAGGTTTACGCATCTTTGGTACTCATCTTGTGTTCTCCTAAGCCTAGACAATGGTTTATATTTACCTAAACCAATGGGTTTAGGTAAATATATTATCTTCCATCAAATCAGATAAATGGATGTCCGACCGATTTAAGTTATGGCTGTCAAACTACGATAGCCAACATACTGTTCTACTATTACATTTAAGTGCTAAAGCGCATGCGCCAATTTATATGCTTCCTTTGTTCATTCTCTCTCATTCATATTATAAGATGACAAACAAATTTTGTAATTTATAAATAGTTTACTAACACCCACCTGGATCCAGGGTCAACGCGTTACTTGCCCCTAAACGTGGTGTCAAAAAAAAGAGTGATATTACCAATACGTAAGTATAATATTATTATTACTATGTTATTGTGTATGCACCTTTACGCAATGTTTGCTTGGTTACCAAAACATTTTGTTTTGCTTACAGAAAATTACTCAGAATAGATGTTATTGTTAGGAATATGTTGTGAAATGAAATGACATTCTGAGTAAAACTATGTACTTATAAAGTACAAATCCTTGTTAATGTCATGTAAGATCCTTATAAAACATCATAAGCTAATTTTCCTAATCGAACTATTGATACTTTTCTATCTTATCACCATAGTTTAGCCGTATGAACGTAGTTTTGTTAGTTTACGTCTAAAGTGCATCATATATTGAAGACCTTACAATGTAGACCGGTTTTAAACGAAACAACTCCGATGTGAGTCGGGATTTAGTTGGTCCGACTGTACATTCTACAGGTGTATACAAACTTACAACCTCCTGAGGGATTACAAGTAATAGCATAGCTGGTACTCCGCAAGATACTCAATTCGCGAGGTATCGTGGAGGGCGGACCAGGGTTCACACCTGGTAAAAAAAATTACCCAAAGGCTGAGCATTGTACAAAATGTTTTTTGATTATATTCCGACGACCAGGATGACCTCACTCCAACTGATGGTAATTGGCCATGAGGTCTATATATGAGATTGACAGGCACAATATTATACTTTAAAGGGCTGGTGGTATGAAAACTAGGCATGAAATACCTGCATTTAATTATGTATAACTTGCATCCAAATATTTTACATCGATCGTGAAAATATAAGAAGACAGATCGTTTTAAAAAAAAACTTCTAAGGTTTTGGTGAATATAACAAAAGGCCTTAGTCGCAAAGCAATAATTCTTAAGTACTTAATTATGATTCTTGCCTTCTTTTCAAGAAAGCAAGAAAGTCATCATAAATATTTTTTGTCTCAGTTTCATTCAATTCAGATCTAATTTATACGAGACCATAATTCAATTATTCACAACTTCAGAGGGCGCAGAACCTACAAAAATAAATGGTTGCCTCAAAAACGAAATGGTTGAAAGGGAAAGGTCAAACGTCAAAAAATTAAGTGATTTCTCGAGATGTTTCGAAAATAATGTCCAACAAAAGTTATTTACTTTGTTCGACACACGGGAAAAGGTCATATACATTTCACCAACTTTGTTCGGGTCAGTTAGCGGACCGAAAGTAATGGAAAAGTAAACTTTCAGCGCGGGCCCTCGAAAGTTTGTCGTACATTGGGATGCGTTAGCGATACTGGTGTAGTTTGACTTAAACTTAAACTATTTCTCACACATATACTGATGTGTAACTGTAACCTTTTAGGGAAACTAGGCCCTTAGCGTATGGCGCGCTGTTTAACCGTATCGTCATCGTTTGCGTTAATGTCGTCACCGTATCGCTTATATGCATACAATCAAATACAAATTAAAAAAAATAAAGAAACAAAATTTAAACTACCTCAACGGTTGTTCTAGTGAGATCGAATTCTACGACAGTGCTAGTTTTCAGCCATTCCAAGTCTCTTCAGGTCTTGGACCAGACTGATAGGTTCGGATCTGACCTCGAGTTGATACGTTTACGTTCCGTTTAAGATAACAAAACGATAACATCATCTCACACATCTTCTCGACTGATTAGTTACAAAATAAATAGGTTAACAAAAGCTTGTTTTGCACTTTTGCACTAAGCAATAACCCAACTTTTCATGTGCAAACATCATTCCGGTGGTGATAGTTACGTTGAGCAGCCGACTTTGAAAAGGTTTTTTTAGGTTTAAGTTTTTATTTGTTATTTTTGTTTTAATTTGTTAAATCATTTTTTTTCTTGTGTCTGTGTGTGAAAAACAATGTAATATGACAAAAAGTTCAACATAATTTTTTCACCTTTCTTTTAGAATATAAGACAGAAACCAGTTATGCTAATTGGTGATTTTTTTACAAAAGCTAAAAGTGCAAATGCTCTTATATACTTTAAAAGCAAAAAAGGAATTCAGGACAAAAATACAAGTTTTATTTTTTGCTTTCCAGTTATATTCTTGCTTGCAGTAAATTTTTTGGATTCCTATTTTAAAATTGAAAAGCTTCTTTTCTTAAACGGGCTTTATTTATGGCGAGTAGTTCACTACCTACAAAGTTCAGATCAAAAAATTGTAAACAAAAAAAAAACCGCCTTCAAAAACCCGACTCACTAAAAATTAAAAAATAATATAATACGAACATTAATAATCATCTGGGTATGAATTTTATATGTTGTTGAAGGCGGTGCCGTTTATATTTCAAACAGACAAGCACAGAGTGCTTCTTTTTCCTCAAAATTTTGATTGGCACTGCCTTCAAAAACATATAAAATTCATACCCAGATGATTATAAATGTTCGTATTATATTATTTTGTAATTTTTAGTGAGTCGGGTTTTTGAAGGCGGTTTTTTTTTGTTTACAATTTTTTTAATACTTTTTAGTGTTAAATCTTTTGTTACCCTATTAGTTCAGCTCACCTGTAATACTACTGATATTATAACTAGTAGTCTTAATATGTATACAGTATTGAAAGAATTATCCTTTTACTCCAAACAATTAAGGAGTTGACCTTCCATCATCAGCTCAGCATCATAACATTATGATTGCAAGAAGCAATGCCAATATCACTTCAGAAAATATATAAAACGCGGTACATGTGCCTATAAAATTTGAGGGTTGCCCTCGATTTCTCCTGGATCCCATCATCAGATCCTAGACTGGTCACCCTATTAGTTCAGCTCACCTATAATGCTACTGATATTATAACTAGTAGTCTTAATATGTATACAGTATTGAAAGAATTATCCTTTTACTCCTAAGTATTAAGAAGTTGACCTTCCATCATCAGCTCAGCATCATAAAATTATGATTTCCAGAAGCAAATGCCAATATAACTTCAGATAATATGCAAAACGCGGTACATGTCCCTATAAAATTTTAGGGTTGCCCTCGATTTCTCCTGGATCCCATCATCAGATCCTAGACTGGTCACCCTATTAGTTCAGCTCACCTATAATGCTACTGATATTATAACTAGTAGTCTTAATATGTATACAGTATTGAAAGAATTATCCTTTTACTTCTAAGTATTAAGGAGTTGACCTTCCATCATCAGCTCAGCATCATAAGATTATGATTTCCAGAAGCAAATGCCAATATAACTTCAGATAATATGCAAAACGCGGTACATGTCCCTATAAAATTTGAGGGTTGCCCTCGATTTCTCCTAGATCCCATCATCAGATCCGGGACTGGTGAAAATGGGACCACCTCGGAAGTGAACTGTATCCAACCAAAAAAAAATTTTTGAAATCCGTCTATAATTGACGAAAATATCGGTGAACATACATAAAAAAAAAAAAAAAAAAAATTATACATACAGACGAATTGAGAACCTCCTCCTTTTTTTGAAGTCGGTTAAAAATAAGTTAATGTCTTTATTTTGTCACGAGTTCTTAAGGACTCAGCTTAAGCTAATTAAAACAGATGGAACTACATCCTTCAAAGTGCCTCGCAGTGAGTTTAAATGGGCAGGGGAAATATGAACTGGCCGATAAGCCTTTAATGTAGCCTAGCGGCTAGCAATCTTAAAACTCATATTAAAATGACATTAAAAGTCAAACAATAACAAATTTAAATTATTTTCCTAATTTTATTAATAAACAATAAATTATTTAAAATTAAAGATATCTCTTTTTTTGAGAAGTAGCGTTCACTTCCTTAATTAACTTGAACAAGACAAATAAATACCTCCTTACTAAATACCACACCTTTAAGCCATACATTGGTTTTATTGTGACCTAAGTTCCTTTTTTATATAAGGCTAACTAGATGACCTCACTCCACCTGATAGTAATGGGTAGAGTTATATCGACAGCCACAATAGACCATATCGAGCCTATCGCACTCGAACAAATAACTTATTATGATCATATTGATCATGTTACAATTGTATTCCACGTGTGTTAAGAAATATTTTGAATACACAGCGATTATATCTCAAACATATGGAATGATGTAATATCTCCTTCATATCCTGCAGTAAACGAATCTTCAGAACAACACAATAGAACAATCACGATGTAAGATTAAACAATCTGCACAAGAGCTTAGTTTAGTCGATCATCTAATAAGCCTCGCAAGATTGAAGTGATCCTAACAAGCCTAGCAAAATCTCACATACCGGCGTAGCTGAGCGATGCAAAGTTTGCCCAAGGAGGAGAAACATACGTGACCTGACTCTGGCCGTCTTACGGATTACGGGTAATCGAGTATGTGAACTAACCACAACACTCGCTAGGATAAACAAAGAGGTTGAAGCAGTTCGTATTCGTGAAGTTTATCTATTAATAGCGTAGTTAGAAGCCTATAGAATAAAAGCTTTATCGTGTTATAAGTAACATATTATATGTTTTTCACAAAAGAATCCTTCATTCATTGATTTAGCGTGCTTAGAAGCCTATAGAATAAAAGCTTTATCGTGTTATAAGTAACATATTATATGTTTTTCACAAAAGAATCCTTCATTCATTGATTTAGTCTTTGGACGCCCTATTATAAAGTTAGCCGAAGCCATATGGGAGGTCGATTTAATCTGTTAACTAGTTAGGTCACATGCTTCACTATGTCCTGTAATTACCAGTATACTTTTTATTGGTGGACTTTCCCCATTGACACACTTCAGTAGCACTTAAAGACTTTATCTGGAAACTAATATTCTGAAATATATCTGTTTTGTAGCTGAGTTATCTACAATCAAATTTGAATAGTATTTTTTTATCGTTTTTTTTTGTGTGTCGTTAAATATTTTTATTATTCTATGTTCATATGTTTTACTAGACAATTTAAATATTTGATATTGTCAACAATTTATTGCACACAACAAACTGCAACTTTTAACCTCATAGTAGTCCTACATAGGTAATAGTTATTTTTAAAATGCCACTCCAGCAAAAATGAACTCGCTCCTTCGTAGAGCACATTTTCTACCGGACAAGTCGTCTGGGAGCGAAATGATATTGTTTTCAATTTTCCTAGTACTACAGTTTTTCGAGTGTGCTGCCATCGTACTTTTCAAAATGGAAACTTTAAGTAGAACTTGGAGTGCTTGCAGCAGCTCCTCATAACCGGAAAAACTTTTTCTTTTTCGTTTGCAATAAAAATTTGAATTTGTTTGGCTCTTCAAAGTTCGCCCATCGATATTCATTTGGAGATCCTTATGGCCATGTCTGATTGTACTTTATCATAATGGAATGGGCTTTTTTTTCAAAGTTCAGATATTTATTTGATGGACTCTTAAGCAGTATGCTTTCAGCTCTGCAATACTTGTCATGGAGTGAATTAAATCCTATCACTACAACTGGACAGCGAAAACAAGAAGTCGATATCCTTACTAATATTATAAATGCAAAAGTAACTCTGTCTGTCTGTCTGTCTGTTACGCTTTTACGCAAAGAGTACTGAACCGATTTAAACGAAAATTGGTACAGATATAGTCCAGAGCCTAGGAAAGGACATAGGCAACTTTTTAAACAACTGCGCTATAAAGAAGTAATGTTTTACCCGTTAAATGTCTCTACGCGGACGAAGTCGCGGGCGGAAAGCTAGTATCTTAATACATCTAATAAAGCTGAAGTAAACTTAGACTCGTAACATTGCTCTTTTATCTTTTACTACTTTCTTCATCACCAAATAAAACCTAAGGAATATCCACAAATGAGGTTCAACTCTGACTTTACTGATTTTCCCTCATTTCCATCTCCTCACCTTATTTGCAGCTGTTTGCGCTCGGGATTACCCGACTGCCACTAAGGATTTATTTAGGTCGGAATTCAATTCAGATCCATTTTATGTTTCTGTTGAATTGGTGCAAAGTTTGCTTAAGTGGATAACTTCGTTTCAAATTATTTATCGACTTATACAAGTTTGTCTGTTCACACGACATCTGCTCTACAATATTGGTAGTTTCGACCATCAAACCACTTAAAGGACACCGAAGTTTAATCTCTTATGAACTTAATTACTTTCAAATCACAACGTTAACGTTGTATTATAAGGCTTAGCCTTAAGCAAAATTTTAATTATATCTACCGTTTTATAATCTAGGCCCCAATTTTGTAAATTAATTTTAGTAGTATATTTAATAAGGCTCTTTCGACAACTTTTTTGTATTAAATGTGTCAAAAAACATGATGTAATCTTAAAAGAAAAATTGTAATATAAATGGTTTTTACAGTACTTTATTAGAAATCTAATTTAGGACATATTCGCATGTTTTACTAACCTCACTGTTATACAAAACTTGATTTAAAATATCCAAAAGTTCTCTAAAACCAGGACTTGGCAGAATAAGATACTCTAAATAATAAACCTCCTTGTTGGTATGTAGTGCCCAAACATTAGTGTAACAAGTTCAATAGTTCGCAAAAGTAATCGGACGGCTAAGATGTGACGTCACAGGCTTTCACGGTAGAATGCCTACGCATTCAACCATATCTAAGCCTACTTCCATAATACATACCTCGTATATCATATGGCAGAAGTTTTCGTCAGAACTAAGGAATTATGACGTAGATTAAATCGCACAAAATTATGATCTTTAGATCATATTAATCTAAAAGGATGGACAAAAACGAATAGTAAATCTGTTAAAAATTTATCAGCCTCCATTACGTAACTTCATTAAATTTTGCTATATACCTCGTATGTTGCGAATTCTCTGACTATGAACATTTCTAATGTATTACTTTAGATACTAATATAATTGATGATTAAACGAACTTACCCAAGTGAAGTTCTATCATAATTATACGAAGCGCCTCGTCCTGAAGAGATTAGTACCTAGAAAAATATCTATTATTTTATTACACATGTAGTAACGCATAAGTGTTACCACTCTATCACTTAGTTGAGAATTATAAATTTCAATTCCTTTGCTATATTTTTTTTTTTTCTTTTTTCATTTCGTTCATTCGTTCTCCACCTTGTCTGTGGCTAAGCTCGGACTCGTCATTTAGTTTGGAGATTCATTACTTATTGGCATATTTCTTATGACTTTGAACTGATTGGGAGGAACTAGTCCGTGGGATGGGAGGGTGGTACTAATCTCTTCAGGACGAGGCGCTTCGTATAATTATGATAGAACTTCACTTGGGTAAGTTCGTTTAATCATCAATTATACTCGCGCCTCGTCCTTCGAGATTAGTACCTAGAAAAATATCTATTATTTTATTACACATGTAGACTTTGAGAGTTGTCTAGGGAAATATGATCAATGAGTACAAGACATTTAAATATAAATATTATATACTTCTGAATGTAATCCCTGTAACACATACATAATTAATTTAACAACTTTGTAAATGTATTACTACACTTGCTTTATAATATATGTTAAATTTCAGTTTTGTATAATATTGTAATAATCAATAATAATAATGTATGGTTATCCTAATAAATATTGAAGGAACTATTGATAATCACAGCTTTAAATTATAATTATTAAGCATTGTTTTGCTTACATAAAAATATATTCTTATAAGTAATTATATTGCCTTCTAACAATAATCTTAACAAAGCAGATTAACAATCTGCCGATAACAACATTGACTTAAGGAATAACTATTAATCAAATTAATTGTAAATTAAATGTTTACTCTAGTAATGATTGAGCCAAAGAAAAAGAATCGTTGCCCCTAATGATGGTACGATTATAAAATCTGGCAAACGTATTCGAATGACCGCTCCAGCCAGCGGTATTGCGGATCGTGTCTATGTTGACACCAAGAGCCAGGGCGCGCGAGGTGGCGGCGTGTCGCGTGCTATGGGCGGAAAAAATGGATACATCAATCCCACTATCTTTTAGCGTGTTCTTGATCCAACGACTGATCGTCTGGGATCCAACTGCGTTATGCGGCTTTAACACCAATGAAGAGAACATCAGACTTTCGAAGGGGTAAAGTTTTATCTAGATAGGATAATAACGTTTTAGCAGGGCAAATACAAGGCTTTTCGACAAAAATGGGAGGAAAAGCATAGGCTGCTTGCTACCCGACTTGGAGGTTTTTAAGATATCAGGTATTTTAATAGAAATTTGGTCGCTCAAAATTTGCACATTTTTAATGTTGATTTTGGAGAGTGTTTGAACCCTATGAGCTGTTGTCAGTGCTAAAAGAGTCGCAGTCTTTTTTGTTAACAATTCAAGAGTAAGTTCTTCATTGGGGTACCAAGTGCTAATATGGTCCAAAACACAATTTGTATCCCAGGTTGAGTTGTATTTGGGTAGAGGAGGACGGAGACGGAAAACCCCTTTTAAAAATCTTTGTAATCTGTCGTCTTTAGAAACAGAAGGGCCTAAAATAAGCGACAGAGCCGATTTTATTGAATTAAGAGTCCCATATTGACTACCTTGGTTATATAGTTGGGTCAAAAAATAAATTACAATGGGAACTGATGCACCATAAACATGAACAGAGTGTTCTTTACAAAAAATCCACCATTTCTTGAGGCACACATCATACTGTTTTAAAGTATTGTGTGAAAGAGAAGCCATCATGATGTCGAGCGCAGCGGTTGGTAAGCTTCGACGGGATAGCGCGCCCCGGACAATACTCCTACAACCAGGGTAATCGTGCGATGCATCTGGCGAGAACTGTAATGAGAAATCAAAGGATTTCTGTTAGGTGTAAATATTATTATTTTTGAAGTAAGAAGAGCTGAAAAAATGGGGTACCATGGTTGGGTGGGCCATAAGGGCACAACCATGATCCCGTGTGCTTTGTCTGAAATGATTTTTCTTAGAGATTTCAAAATCATGGAAAACGGTGGGAAAGCATAAAAATATATATTGGACCAGGGAACTGTAAATGAGTTAATAGCATATGCATCTGGATCTCTATGCCACGAGATATACCTACTACATTTTTTATTTATCCGGGTTGCAAACAGATCGATTTCGGGGAAACCAAATGACTCTGTTATAGAGTGAAAGGCCCATTGAGCTAATTCCCATTCAACATCAGGATGGGATCTGCGAGACTCAGCATCAGCGATGGTGTTGTCGGATGATTTGATGTAGGACGCGTAAACATAGATTTTTCTATTTTCGCACCATTGTCAAATTAGTTTTGTAATGTTTGTAAGGTGTGGGTATTGAATACCTCCCATCCTATTTATATACGAGATTGCTGTCGTATTATCAATTCGTAAAAGTATTTGACAGTTGAAGAAGTCTCGTGCAAATACTTTTAGGGCAAAAAAGGCGGCCATTAACTCCAAATAATTTATATGTCGTGTTTGTTCTATGTCAGACCACTGCCCGTTCGCAGTCTTACCCTGGCAGGCTGCTCCCCACCCCGTAGTTGAAGCGTCAGAAAAGATTTCGGTACAGTAATCATCATTCCTGATGGGATGTACCGTATTGTCTATTTTTTCGAGCCACCAAAGAATATCAGGACTAATGGATTTTGGAATCGTCATCAACCTATTGTAATCTCCCTTTAAATTCAAAAATTTTGCTCGCTCTAACTCCTTAGTATAGAGCCACCCATACTCAATTGCTGGGCAAGCTGAAACCAAAAGCCCTACAAGCTGTGCTAGCTGACGTATTTTACAGCGTTTTAGTTTTGTGAATGATTCTAATTCGGATTTGATGCGTGACCTTTTTTCTACAGGTAAAGACAAAATGAGATCATGTGAGTCAATAATCATACCTAAGAATTTACATTGTTTGGATGGGAGGCAGCTCTTATCCTCGTTAACAATAAATCCTAAAGAAATCAATACTTTCTTGGTTATATTTATGTTTGAAAGGCATTGCTGATAGGAATGTCCTAGTAAGAAAAAATCGTCCAAATATATGGTCGAAATAAAGCCAGCCGACCGTAACAATTTTACAATTGGTTTTGTTATTTTAGTGAAAACGTAAGGTGCTATGTTAAGTCCGAATGGTAAAACGTTGAATTCGAATAACTTTCCTTCAAAATAGAATCGAACATACTTCCTAGAGTCTTCGTGTAATTTAATTAAAAATAAGCGTCCTTAAGGTCAAGAGTTGCCATATGACAATCTTTTGTAATGAGCTTAAGGGCAGTACGCAGATCCTCGAGTTTAAAATGGTCAGTTTTTATGAATTTATTTAAATTTTTGAGATTAAGGATAAAACGCCTTTACCATTCGGCTTCGGTATTAAGAAAATACTAGATATGAACTGCCCTTCACACGGAGTGCATTCAGATATGGCGCCTATACGTAACAAGCTACCTATGGCCTCTGTAAAGTGGTCTTTTCAGTATTTGAATATTCTGGAGGTGTAGGGGTTGATAACTGAAACACCTCCCTAGAGAAGTTAATTTTATAACCGTCAATCCATGAAAGAACCGTACGGTCATCTGTTATAAGTGACCACTGATGATAAAAATTTGATAAACGGCCAGCGTACTTAACTGTGTCATCTAGTAGCGGCGGCGCGGGTACTGGGGCTGCTGCGGACGCGACGACCTCATCGATGAGGGCGCTGGCGGCGGCGGCGGCGGCGCAGGCGCGCGCGGCGTCGCAGGCTGTCGAGTTCTCTGCGGAGGCGGGCCCGGTGGCCTGCGCACCGGCGCCTTGCGGTTTAAAGGCTGATTGCTTGCAATCTTCTTTTTAGGAGCCACCTTGTTGCCCGAATCCGCTTTTAGTTCGCTACCTGTTTTATTTACGGCCTTAGCCGATTTCAACGTTTCGGCCAAACCTTCACCAAACAGAAAGGAGTCGATCTTGGTGTTAGTAATATGCTCTTTTAAATCCCTTCTAAGGGTAAAGAGTATAAAGTTTCGTCTAGTAACGGAATCAGCATGTTGTAGGTCACATAAAAGGCGAGAAGCATCCATTAGTTTTTGTAAAAGTTCGTTGTTCTTATTTGATGCACTTATCTGCATGGAAATTGCTTCAGCTAGGCACGAGATCGCGCTAGCCATCTGAGTTTGTTTGATTTCCATCCCTTTATCCCGTTTAGATATAGACTCGGGAATCGCCGCTTTTATTTCCAAATTAATTTTTGGTGAATTTATGAGCAAACAGTTGGCGGGTGTAAGGTATTTAGCCATAAGCTCCTTACGAGTGTCTTTGCTAAGACCCTCAGTTGCGACGTGTTGTAGTCGACTCGCCAACTCCTTTCGTAAGTCTGGGCCGTATTTGACTGAATTGGAAGGATCTTCTCCCAAAATCAGCAAAATATCCCTATCTAGTTCGATAAGGGAACTGTCTTCGGGTTGAAATGCTGATGTGTATGGCCCTGGCTCACTAGGGGCCCTGCACGACGGCAGGCTGCACTGGAGGTAGCCCTACGACCTCTTGCTCTTGAGGTGGTTCTAGTACCTCTAAATCCTGGTTAGGATTAGGCATCTGTGACTCTTGCATGCCTGATTCTAAGTATGAGAACTCCGGTAGCCAGTCGTCTGGTCCCAGCGCGAGTGTCACTGCAAAGACACGTAAGGACAGGCAAAGAAATACGAATAAAAACTTCAGTTTGAATAAAAACTTCAGTTTGCTGTATTTAAAAGAAAAAGGCCTATAAAAGTTTTATGCAACCAATTTTATTGTTATATTACTTTAGAAGCAAATTAAGATGCCTAGACTGTCACAGGTAACGTGATGAGACAGCCCCAATGGCTGCTCAGAGTACGTACCCTTAAGGTGACGAAAGTATTTGAAAAACAAATACTCATGGTTTTTCGGTAAGGTAGCAATCCCCAGTGGATTGAACGCAAACCGTTATTTTAAAATGTGTGGGGTAGTCCCAGCGACTACTCCGATACATTAATAATTCGAATGTGTGGCACTAATCCCATCGATTAAGCCGGTTACATTCTTGTGATTGCAAATCGCGAAGTAATAATTCACTTGAAATTCATACCAACCAAAAAAGCATAAAAAGTATTTACCTGACTCATCGTATTCCATTCCTGGCGGTGTTGGGGCGTACGCCTCCGCTGGTGTCGGTGCGTACGTCTCCGGAGGTGACACTGTTTCCTCTTGTTGCAACACATTCTCACTATTTTTACGTTTTAAAATTTTACGTTCTAATTTTCTAACTTTATGCATTAATTGCTCTAAATCCTCCTCGCAGGACTTGGAGCTTTTTCTTTTTGACATTTTTTTTACAAATAACTTATAAATTTACTTGGAACGGCCACAGTAGGAAGACGTGTCTAGAGTGGTCGAGCACTAAAATGCGAATGACGAGTCCGAGCTTAGCCACAGACAAGGTGGAGAACGAATGAACGAAATGAAAAAAAATATAGCAAAGGAATTGAAATTTATAATTCTCAACTAAGTGATAGAGTGGTAACACTTATGCGTTACTACATGTGTAAAAAAATAATAGATATTTTTCTAGGTACTAATCTCGAAGGACGAGGCGCGAGTATAATTATTGTTATTGCTTATTTTCATGCCAACTGTACGGTGGATGTGAACTGCGATACATTTGTATTGTTATTTATGTTTATAAATAACTGTAGAAAGTAAGTTTTAAAATGTATGTCGTTAGACATTGCTAAATATTTAGCTGAAGGTGAAAAACATGACAATAATTTAATACATTTTAGTACATCTAGGAAAATTTTTAGACGTTCCTTCATAATGAATACCTACACAATTACAATAAACATGTCTGCATGATGTTTTATTTAGTGTTAACAAAAGTTTAAGTACCATAAGAGTTAATAAATAATATTTTCATCTACACTCGTCCTCTCTAAAACTTTGTGGCTTCATGCCAAACGAATATCAAAGCGGAGGTGACAAAGTTTGAATTATCTACGTAGGTGCAAACCCACGTAGGAATAAAAAGAGTATAGAAAACGGGACAAGTGAAATGGGCGCCTGGGTGAAAACTTTTGATGGAAGCCGAAGCCAAAGTTCGATCCAGGCTCGAACCAATTTATTATAGAACCTGTCCACAAAGCATGAGTTATAGTTATATGAATTTTGCGTTCTTACCTAGGAAGTTTTAGAAGTTCTGTACTTAATTGGAACACTTGTAAAAATGGAGTCGTTGTAATAATAAGTTCAGTTTAAAAGCTCGCGAGAGAATAACATTGCATTTCCTGCTGAAGCTTCGTGGGAAAAGATATAAAATGCTGTAATTTTTTCTTAAGGCACTGATAAAATAATACTACCTATAGTTAAGATATCAATTTGCTCGAAGTAGAAGAGCATAAAGCGTTATTTTAAGATCCTCAATAAAGTTACTGCCCAGCATAAAATGCATTTATTGGTCGTATAATTTTGTGTAAAGATGGAATAAGTAAAGAATTTTACATACATGCAGAATGTTAGCGATAAAATAACTGAACTTAATAGAGTAAGTGTCCGTAACACACGAGAGCTATTTTATTTTTACTTTGGTTTGTAGCGCAATATTGAAGCGAGTGACGGATACTGTAGCTGTAATAATAGGTATTGTTTTTTTTTGTTGTAAATTACACATTTAACATAGTATCATAACGAAAAACTAATGTTTTATCTTGAAATATTATAGAACATTAATCACAGTAAAATATTTTTCATAGGGTTACTTGTATCAGGTATATTTTTCATAAAACCATTAATCCACGACTTGGGTACTGTATTTTCTTGCCTTCTTGTCTTAATAACGCTTTACACTTAAGTACAATTTATCGGTTGGTCTTAACCGTAATCACTTGCAACAGGTGGAGGGTATTTTTTAAATAAGTAAACGTTATTACAAAGCAGCTGAGCATTTTTAGTTCTAAAAACTGGCTCGGCGGAACAGTGTTTAGTGACCCTAACTGGCGGTTCCAAGAGTCGTGGGTTCGATTCCCACACGGGACAATTATTCGTGTGATGATTATAGGTGTTTGTTCCGTGACTGGGTGTGATTATGTATTTAAGTATGTATTTATAAATATCTTTATACGTATGTCAGTCTCTGCCACCCACAATACAAGCTCTGCTTAGTTTAGGGTCAGATGACCATGTGTAAAAATGTCCCATAACATATTTATTTATTTTAATAAGCCTGAATGCTACTCGCAGTTACGGAAGTTCGATGTCAGCCTAACATTCAAAATTACATATGCGTTTTGCGTAGCAGAGTGCTTGTGACACTAAACTATAAATCAATTGGAATACCTATTACAGCGGAGTTCAGGGTGTAAGATAAAATTTCTGACTTATTTGTTTAATGTACCGTAAAATATCAAGTGGGGTAGATCAGATAAGTACGAGGTAGGAACATTTATATCTACGGGAACAAATAAAATAACTCGTGAAAGGTTTACGTTTCGCTTTTAAAAGTTTAATACCGACTTTATGTATGCCTAACTTTTCGCCTGCGCCTCAGTCACCTTGAAGTTTATCGCGTAAAACATTATTCTCTTAATTATGTTGGTCAAAAACAGTCAATGTCCTAAACTACTTGTGTACCAAATTTATTTTAAACCAGTTTGTGTAGTTATGCGACGTAGATGAGTTACTTCAAAATATATGTAAGTATTTGTAATTAAGTTTATAGAGTCTAAGATTTTCTGTAAGCTAGTTTCTAGATAATAAGGAATTTAAATTTCAGTTGTTCTTAAATATTATAAAGGTGTAGCTTTGTCAATATTATTCGTTTTAAATTTATCCAATGGGAAATCCAGAAAGTGAATCAAACTTAAGGCGGACAATTCAATCAAAAATAAATAAATCAAACAACATGATCCGCAACGGAATTAGAGTTTTAATCGAGCAAAATTGATTACTTCCTGTGTTTACGGCTTTGTTCCTGTTTCTATTTCTGTAATAAGTGTAGTTTAATCTGCTTTCTCTCAAAAGGGAACGGAATGAATACGCAGTGTTTATTCTAAGGCGAAAGTTAAATTTTGTTTGACGTGACGCTCCGCTTTTTAATTTAACTTCCCTTTGACTTGTATTTTAGACAGTTTTTGTCTCAACTTTCGCACGGAATGAATTTCTTATTTTCGGTTTCGGAAGCTCGTTCGATTATAAAAGAACAACAAAATATAAACCAAATTTCAATTTCCTTTTACTCTTGTTCGTATAAACACGTCTCAGGGACGGGTAAAACTTTGTTTTCGCGAGTAATATATGCATTGTGAATAATTGGTACAGTTGTAGGAAAATACCTTAAGCGAGTTTCAAATCATAAACGCTACATAAATATTTTTTTTACGATAATTTAGTAATAAAGTAAACTTTAAAATTTATTTCATCATCTCTAGGTCAGCTAGATAATTTTAGGACCTTTCAGAAAATCATAAAGTTTGTGTTCTTACGGATGTATCTGTTTGCTTCATAAAATTAATGAATGTAGAAAATGGTGGTAGGTACGTCGATAACGGAAGTTGCAATTTCCTGTACCACAGCAATATCCTGTGCGTGAGCCTGTGCCACGAGTTATATTGGTTTATATCGACTGCCTTTAGTCAATTTAGGTTTTCAAAAGGGGTTCTTAAACTACGGCGTAGATGTAAAAATGATTAGTACTAAATATAAAAATCTAGGAACTATTCGTCTGATGGAATATCTATCCACTTAGATAAATGTTCCATTTGGGCAATAAGTTGACAATCTTTGACAAAAATGCCAATCTCTCAGATGTGTGTGTAATATATTTTTTTATGCTAATTACAGTCCATAATGTATTTTTATTTATATGAACCAAAACGTATGAAAAACATCTAGTTTTGTCACTTAGCATAACCAGAAGAAACTATGAACATTTGCTACTGATTTCAGTTAATTAGACACTTTAAAACCAGCATGTTTTACGCACTTTAGTATGGATTACATTATCATAATACGAAATACTGAGATGGCCAACACTATGGCCTAATGGATCGAACGTAAAGAGATATATGAATGCGACAATCGCCCTCGGTACAAGGCCGCGGCAGAATTCATCCAAGGACGTGGTCGAGTCGACCTCAAGATGTCAAGAAGCTACTGCTGGCCACTTGCATCTGTCAATTTATTATTGTTTTATTTAACGTTCGATATAAGAGAAAGAATTTTTAGAATCGGTCCACAAATGGCGGTAGAATCGGAGAGATGAAATGGCTCCTTTTTGAAGTCCGTAAAAAATGCATTAACGTCCTTGTCAGTTTTGATAATTTGATTGAAGCTGTATTATCATAAAGCTGTATATGACATTTAGTGCTCAATCATTAGGTACAAACTAGCTATGCCCGCGACTTCGTTCGCGTGGACTACAGGATTTTACATACAAAAGTATTGAACCAATAACTCCCATTCCCGTAGGAATTCTGCAATATCATATTGCAACTAAGATTTAGGTTTACTAAGTTACCTGCATGCCACATTTTAAGCGTCTTACTGAAGCGGCTTAGATTTTTCATACAAACGCTAATTCCCGTGGGAATTCCGGGAATTCCTTTCTTACGCTACCTAAGCTACGTCCCTTGCAAATTTCAAGTGCCTGCGTTTAGCCGTTTACGCTGTACGTTGATATGTCAGTCAGTCACGTCAGTTTCTGCTTTTATACACCGTGAAATTTTAGGGGTTGTTTTCCCGCAGTAAAATGATTCTACCTTAGTAGTACAAAAGATGTGTGCAGTTCTTTTTTGGTAAAATCAATAAATGCCGGTTTTACGAAAGGTTTAACCGTAACTCGAAAACTCGTTCGAACCGCTTTATGACTTAGGGTGTAGAGCTTCTTTAGCTTTAAGCATCGATTTCATTCGGCTAGCAGTACCTGAATACGTCACATCTTCAAAAACAACGATAGCTTCTCTCGTTTTCGAGTTGGAAAATTATTATTGTGAAAAATCGAAAAAAAATTTTTCGTGGAATAATTTTCATGATTCGATAGTATTACTAAAGGCAAGTCGTTCTGCCACGGGAAAACAACCACTAAAATTTCACGGTGTATATTTAGATTAAATATTCCAATTGGAAATTTATAATCCTCGAGAAGTAACTAAATAGATCAGTATATCTTTATTCTTTAACGTCACATTAAAGTCAATATGTTGAAGATGAAGGTATAATAAATGCATACATTCGGAACAAGGTATTTGCATACAAATTGCTTATAAAAAAGAAAGCACTGAATTTCGGCGTACTAAGTAAAAACTGGCAAGAGACTCTAAGTCTCTTTGATCCCAAAAATATTTGGCACTTTATCAAGATACATTGACACTACGTCATAGCATAGTAGGCATTACCTAATAACACTTTCAGTGCTTTACAAAAAGCTTCTACTATCAATCTAGCGCAATTTAATTTCAGCAGGGTGGAATTAATACTTAAAAGGCTCGATAAACTTTGACTACTTCCTATGAACAACCTTGTAAGATTTTTGAAAACATAGAGTAAGTATGCGTCAGTCTAGGATTTACTACTGTGCACACGTGTGAGACCTACCTACGATCATGCGTAAAAAAATGTATAAGACCTGTACAGTGTCGAACAAAAATGTCAACTAATTGGCTTAAAAATGCAAATTGCTTATACTTAGTAGGTGACCTATGGAAAGTGGTTCTGACATTATGTTCCAGGGTTTGAGTCACGAGTAGGTACTCTAGCTCGTTCCACCACAGGATCGATAATCTCGACTTGAGTATCTGAAGTGGCATGGTATTCGCTAAGTGCAAATATTAAACGTTGTCTCTGTTTAATGGAATATTTTTCACGCTATATTAGCAAGCGATGGACTGTATTCTTGAAAGCAAAGAATTCAAGACATAAAGCATTCGTACGTAATGGTTTAACGATTTTCAGTGTCTGAAGTGAGAATTTTTGTTATGAAACGGTTTTAGTTTAGCGTACAGCCGCATATAATTAGCATTTTTATTACGATAAAATGTGTTTTTTAACCGACTTAAAAAAAGGAGGAGGTTCTCAATTCGTCTACAAGTATAATATTTTTTTTTATGTATGTTCGCCGATATTTTCGTCAATTATAGACGGGTATCAAAATTTTTTTTTGTTGGATAGAGTTCACTTTCGAGGTGGTCCCATTTTCACCAGTCTCGGATCTGATGATGGGATCCAGGAGAAATCGAGGGCAACCTTCAAATTTTATAGGGACATGTACCGCGTTTTGCATATTATCTGAAGTCATATTGGCATTTGCTTCTGGCTATCATAATTTTATGATGCTGAGCTGATGATGGAAGGTCAACTCCTTAATAGTTATGAGTAAAAGAATAATTATTTCAATACTGTATACATATTAAGACTACTAGTTATAATATCAGTAGCATTACAGGTGAGCTAAACTATTAGGTTGACCAGTCTAGGATCTGATGATGGGATCCAGGAGAAATCGAGGGCAACCCTCAAATTTTATAGGCACATGTACCGCGTTTTACATATTTTCTGAAGTTATATTGGCATTTGCTTCTGGCAATCATAATTGTATGATGCTGAGCTGATGATGGAAGGTCAACTCCTTAATAGTTGGGAGTAAAGGGATATTTTTTTCAAATCTGTGTACATATTAATAATAATAATAATCGTTTATTTATCACCATAATCCTAGCTCACATATTAATACTACTAGTTATAATACCACTAGAATTATAGCTGAGCTGAACTAATAGGGTCCAATCTAGGATCTGATTATGGGATTCAGGAGAACTCGAGGGCAACCGTTAAAGTTTATAGGTACATGTACCACGTTTCACAAATTTTTCTGAAGTTATATTGGCATTGCTTCTTGTAATCATAAAGTTATAATGTTGAGCTGATGATGGAAGGTCAACTCCTTAATTGTTTGGAGTAAAAGGATAATTCTTTCAATACTGTATACATATTAAGACTACTAGTTATAATATCAGTAGAATTATAGGTGAGCTGAACTAATAGGGTGCTAAAAATGTAACACTAAAAAGGATGAAAAAAATTGTAAACAAAAAAAAACCGCCTTCAAAAAACCCGACTCACTAACAATTACAAAATAATATAATACGACCATTAATCTGGGTATGAATTTGATATGTTGTTGAAGGCGCTGCCAATTAAATTTTTGAGGAAAAACTGCATGAAATATAAACGGCACCGCCTTCAACAACATATCAAATTCATACCCAGATTAATGTTCGTATTATATTAATTAGTAATTTTTAGTGAGTCGGGTTTTTGAAGGCGGTTTTTTTTTATTTACAATTTTTTTCATACAATTTGATTTATTATGTTATTATAAGTTATATTTGATGTATCTAACTAATTGCTTTTTAATTAACTGCATCTACACATGTCATGTCCAATATATACTAATTGTCAATTAGCTGACTTTGTTTGAACCTCGTCAGGTGCTGTCCAAACGTTGCGTAGATGTATTAAAAACCTTTTTCAAATAAAACATGTAACAGCATTTTATTATAAAAAAATTGATTATACAAAAGCTTTTTAACCAACTATTGCGAATACCTTCCTATTATGTAGGTATATTTTCATCAAACGAACAGATAGGTATGTGCAGAATCGAGCAATGGCAGCGTAGTAATCTGTTTTGTAATGGCCCATTTTTCTAGATTATCGAATCAGCGCCATCTATGTTGTACATTAAGTACTAAATGGCGCAGGTTTCAAGCGCAGCTTTACGTCGCGCAGGTCGCGTTTCTTCGTAGTCTCGTAGTCGTGTAGCGAAGGACTACGAGTTTAGTTTCGGCTACACGCGATAGATGTCCATGCCTATTTCGTCTTCAGGGAAGATTTTTTCCCATGGTTTTATATCATTTTTGTAAATCAAATATACATTTATTTGAATGTATTCTCCCTTTGTGTATATTTTGTAACTTACCTAAAATGTTGCAGTACCTGCTCATTGATAGACGAAAAATATTTTCTTAAACGGTCCTGAAAACAAGATACAATTTAGTACCGACATTTTCCGCGAGGGTTCAATTCAAACAAGGATGAAAAGGACTACATTTTTATGCAGGATATTGTTATACCTAGCGTACCTATTAAATTTCAATGTTATTAGTAAATGTTATTGGCACCAATGCTGGAAAATTATGATAAATGAAAAATAATAATGTAATACAAACAATTTAAATATTATCTGAACTAGAAATATCAGTAAATATTTTCTTTACTCTTTAATTAAGTCATCATCAGGATTATTATCAGCTCTTATATGTACCCGATGTTGGGGCACAAGTCTCCTCTTAGCTAGGGTGATCAGGCCTAAGTCAACCACGCTGTCCAAATGAAGGTTTGTTGATTTCATGCAATCTCAGGGTTTTATGCAAGGTGTGCAGGTTTTCACACGATGTTTTTTACCTTCACCGAAAGAGTGTCGAATAAACGTACGTATGAATTTTAAATTTGAAAACACATTGATACATGCGAGTATTTGAATCGGCTAATTCACGCGAGGAAAGTGACGGCCTTAACCATTCGGCCATCGACTTTTTTATTGAGTGCATAAATAAAGTATAGTAAGAATTTAGACTTTTTTGCTTCCAATTTAATGACTAACACAACACCATCTCTACATAGTATAAAGCAAAGTCGCTTACTCTATCCTTATATGCCTCTGTGTGTGCATAAACATTTAAAACTGCGCAACTGATTTTGATACAGTTTCTCTTATAGACAGAGGTATTCAAAAGGATTTTTTTTTATGTAATATTAACCTGAATCAAAGCAAGAGCACTTGAGTCAATCAATCAATTATTATTCTCCGTAAATGCAACCTACGATAGGATAGATCAAATGTGTAGTATACATATGGAAAACCTGGGAATCGTCTCAGGTTTCCAGAAATGCGGTGAAGTTGATTTTTAGATATATCCAGTTATGAACTCGTTTCACTTTGACGTCATTTCTGCATCTCATATAATAAGATTCGGGTAAGAAATATAACGCATGCATGACCCGTTTCCCGTTTCTTAGCTGCTCATCCTCCAATTTTCTGAGCAAACGAGAATTTCCTACGAAATTGTTCGGGGCCTGCGTCAAGTCGCGAAAAATGAAAGCCATAAGTTTTCATTTACGATAGTGAGGTAGAGACGCAATCGACTGCACTGAAACAATTTCGAAGTCTATTACCTACTGGGCGGCGATTCCCTGCTGCCATTATGAAAGCCGTTTCGGTATATTAAAAAATATTGAAAGGTTAAAACGTGCTCAGTGGATTCGAAAGATTTTTATTCAGTGTTGCAAAAAAAAAGGAAACCTGGTTCATATAGACGTAAAACGCTAAACATTATTATATTATCTTAAAGGATATGATATTTAGCTTTTGCATAAATGAAACAAGCTCTATTTGGATAAATTGAACAGCTGCTTATTAGCTTGTTTTAGATCCAATTCTTTTGTCTTTAAACATATTTGAATGTGAAATAAATAAGTGAAAAAGGACATTTGTTAAACAAATAATTGCGTTAAGCCGTGCGTAAGCTCCAGTCGCAAAAGGAAGTGCACAGTTTACAATTGTATTGTACGGTTGTACACAGATTGTTGGAAAGTTGATGACTTACGTAACTCTATGTGCTAAGGTTCACAATGTACACAGAGCAAAGTTTCTCGCGAGAAGAAGACTCTGTATGAATTTAAATGTCTTGCATTTCACGTTCCGCTGGCTGGAAGGCAACTTGGGCAATTTACGTGATGTCGGATGTTACCGACCTTTATGAGTTCGTAGCCAAAGAAAATTGTATAAATTATACAAAGTTAAGTACTTTGTGTTTGCGTTTTAAAATTCCAAGTAATTAACTTTATAATAGAGACGTCTAATGTAATTAAGTTATCCAGTTTCAGGAAGCACTGAACGTGTTTAAGGTACCAAGTGTGTGTGCAGTAAATTATTATTATTACATTTCGCAGAGTTATCATGCTAAGGTTTCTATTACTTTGCGGAAATAAGCCGAGGGTAATGTTCTACGTGAGAAACTACTTCAAATACGACTATTCAAGCAATAAAATAACTAACATAGTATCGAAGAAGTCAAGCAAATACAAATAGCAAATACTATTTAATTAAACAATTAGGATAATGTCACAATACAAGATTAGTCACATGAGTACAGTGAACTATACTAATATATTTGAATTATGTAAAATTCGCATAAATTAACGATCATTAATAAATTTGTGGCTTATAAGAGCGAAATATACAATAAATATCTGAATGTCTTTATTATAATAACGTATCTGTATTTGTTACAAATATGTGATGGCTCCGAACAACAACTTGAGCAAACTGAAGTGTGTGGGCGACGTTATGCGGGTTTGGTTACCGATATTATTTATGTAGGAATATTTTTTCGATTATGTCGACACTCCAAACTTTGTATGAGATATCCAAAAGGAAACTTTGTCATTGTATTATATCTTTTCACATTTACCATGATTATTATTGTCCAATTTCTCCATTTTGTTACGTCAATAAAATGATGGAACATGTTATTATTCTTATTATACTCATGAATACCGTTGATTGAATCAATATTATCTTAGAATTACCAATAAAAAGGATTTTCCTAATTCACCTATTTTTCGTTTCAGAAGTTTGATGGAACATTCATTTTATGAAAGTTGGTTTATTACAAAAACATCCACGTCAGCCCTTGACCGTGTGTGTGGGTAGTACCAGTACTCCCAATACTCCCAAAACAGGGACTCCACAGGGAGAAACCCGTCTTAGTCGAAAACAAGGATCAAAAGGAATGACATATTTATTCAGTAAATAAATATTTTAATCAAAATTCAGCTGAATGCTGCCTGCATAGCAAGTGGCATCGATTGCCGTTAAGAATAGAAAAATAAGATAGAATTCAATCGATCGACAAAAATATTCCCGATAATCGCGAGATATCGGCCCAAGCTAAGTTCGCTGTTATACTTAAGAATTCAAATTAAAATGGAAGCGGAATACGCCTCAAATTGCTTTCTGTAGGGGCTGAGTCTGTTGTCGCCTTCATTTGGGAGTCTCAAGAAAAATGCAAACTTGGATGAATGCGAAGCGAGGAAATGAATAAGGCGCTATACTAGTGCGGTTGTAGGCTTTTGTGGTGATACGTTTTCGGAATATTATTTTAAGCCAACGAAACTGAACGAAACACAACAACGGTTGAGTACTATGTACTTTACTTTATTTTATGTTCTCTAGCTTGAAAGTGAATTCGATAATGTCTATATCTCCTGCGCTTGACTGTTACCTCTCAGCAAATAGTTCACTATCAATGAGTAAATAAAATCGTGACACTTGTATTTTGTGCTTTTTATTAGCTACTTTTTAGGTAAAAGTTTTATTTTAAAACAATGTACTAATGTTTTTAATACAAACGCCTGGTCTTAGTTATATCGGGAAAAGTTCAATGTACGGATCAAATATATGTTTCAGATGTTTTCTCATATCTTCTGTATTACTCAAATTTAACGTGGACGACGAATATGTTGACACGCTTCCCGTAAATTTTTATCAAGCGAATAAAAGGTCAAAATTAGCTTTCAAAGTCCTCATACAATATTGTGTTTGTAGGCATTATGAAATATGAAGCATGGTGTAAACGCAGAGTAATGTTTCCCTTTGTCCCAATTCACGGATACAGTTAAAGCATTTAGCACGCGCGTTAGGCGTCAACCGAAATAACGACTTCGTCATCTCACATCATAAACCAGGTTTACAGCCCGTCCTGGCTCCATCGATACAGTTATGTTCAAGCAGACATACAATTAAACGGTGTTATACATTTAAAGAATAACCTATTTGAGACATGGACCGTTTAGTACAAGAATGACGTCAGTTACTTACTACCTATTACTAAATGGGTCACATGTTACTAAGATATTTTAAGTAAAGAATTTGGTCTAGATTTTAGCTTACGTTTTTCAGGCCTGCGTGAACCATGAATATCTGTATTCATTTTGCGTTCGCGAAATTCATGTAAGAAATCATCCTCAAAGCAGCGGCAAGTATACGTATTTGCGCTTGCAGCGTTCAGATAAGTGCCAGTATTGCCAAGACTTATTTGAATAGTTGGGGAACTCTTAGATTCTCGGCAAACTTAACCGCCTTTACGCAAGCGCAGCGATTAGAAGGGGAGAAGCTTTTAGCAATATTATGTTATCATATAATGTTATCTTATAGCTTTATTAAGTTTAAGCATAAGGTACATGCACTTCTACCAAATACCAAATACTTATCTTTTCAGATAGAAATCTGAAATGAGAAGTATTTGGTTTAGTTTCTGTCCTTTATTCCATGAGTTAACAATAATAAACAACTCCCCACAAGCTTAACAGCTTTATTTACATCGATAGAAACAAAACAAAACAACCGCAATGCAAGCATAAAGCCATCAATATCTATGTTTTCCACTTTATCAATCGTGGTTTTTGTGTCGTGTAGTAGTGACAGGACAGCGAATACGCTATGTATGAGTAATATGGACCTGTCACCTACGGAAATGGTCAGTGATTTTTCACATATATCAACCCTTGACCCATTATAACTGTACTCTGTGACGTGACTCGACGATCAATCGGACTTAGTTTGGCGGTATCGATTTATAGCTAAATGGTTATTCAACTTGGCCGAGTCACGGTTCTAGATTACATTTCTAAATACGATAGAAGATGTGTAGGTGATTTTTTTAATATACTGAATAAAGATCTCCTTTCAAAGGCTCTATGAGGTTCCATTAGAGAAAATGTTGTTGATTATTTTCAGAGATGAAGGAATGCAATTATTTCGTACATTAACTCGGTTTAAATCTTTTCTTAAATGCAATAAACCTGAAATACAAAACATTTTAAGCAGAGAGCTGAATCTGCTGTCTCAACTGTTGAATATCTCTAGCTAACGTTCCAATTGTTATTCAGATAGTGTAATGGTATCGTTACGTTTCAGCGGAATATAAACTAAGTTCTCAATTTGAGGCTGGGGTATAGTATATTTTATTGCCGCAATAAACGAAGGCTCTAATTGCATTTTTTAATGATTAGAAGTAGTTAACACTGCAACATACATTATTGTTGTATAAACCATAACCCAAAAGAAAGAATCGTCATGAGAAACTAAGCATCAATGTTTAAGGAAATGGTTACTGTGCTAAGTATATGGGCCACGATCTTGAAAATATACTATGTAATATTTTAATAGTATTTCAAAATTATTTTATTTTTGAAAATTGATAACTGGCTACTAGTTTTTCTTCTATATTTAATTTAACTCAAGCAGTTTACAGTTTTATTATAGGTATTAGGGAATACTAGTGTGACATGTACCTATTCCCTTGCACAGAATCACAAATCGTGTTACTTTCATGCTCAGCGCACGCACGCAAACTGTCGACTAGGTAGATGCCAACCAGATCGGTTATTTACTAGACAGTTGAACGTCGATCGCATCGTCAACTAGCACCCACGAACGGGAGCCTAAATGCATTCAGCAGCTACGAGTAGATATTATACTACGATCGTGTTGTTATCGACCGCGTTGCGCAACGGTTGCACAATCGCGGTTGAGCTTTTCCGCGCCGAGCTTGCATTTACATTGCATTGTAACGAGCATGTCTGGTTTTAATGAGACGCTTTGAAATTTTGTAGGTACATAATGTTACGATGACTGTGTGGTCAGCACCGCGTGAAGACTGGCTGACTTTGAATCTGGAGTCGGCCCAAAAATAAAGGCGATTTTAAATAGTCAGAAAAGTGGTATTATTTTGTACCTCACAAAGAGTATTTATGTTATTTTTCTCGGAAGCTGCAACCTTTCCAGTACGCAGCTAGAATGGCAAAATATTTGTGTACATTCGTATCGCAAGTGGATATTACATCAGTAAGAACGTATAAGTTAGATTTAATATTTTTTAAGCTCTAGAAATCGGGTAGCTAAATAGTAAAAAAATATTTAATTTTTAATGAAAGTTTTCGGCACAGCTAAATTATTTTCGAGAAACGCAAATATGAAATCCTCCCTCTAAGTATCTAGCTACCAATCCCATATCTCCAATTCAGTTCCAAGTTTGTTTTCAGGAGTCCTTCGGATTTGAGGTTTATATACGAAGCCCCTGAGACCTCGTGTGAGAGGCGAGAGGGGTCTTGTGTATCAGATGCCTTTTGTGGCCCTGAGGGAAACCTAAACCCTACCAGCTTTCTAAGTGAAAATACAAATCAATGCAGTACTTAAGCAATAAAAGGTTTATGTTGTTATACAATTGAGTTACCTAGAACTTTATTGTAACGTAGGTACTTAACATTAGACTATATTTTCTAAGTTTTAAGTTATAAGATTTTATAAAATTAATGCATTTTTTTCTCCTTTTACAGGTAAGATGGCAACAGAACTTGAGCGTGAGTGAATAAAATTAAAACTAAATGTTTACGCAATTATTGAGATCTGAACGAACACCCGCCGATTTATTACAACTTTTTAAAAAAGAAACCGACCAAAGCAATACCCTGTACGTTCATTGTACAAAAGAAATGCAGGGCCAATATCGGAAGTCGAAGGACATAAACTGTGTGAATTACCTAATCTCATAAAGGGTGAGGTGCGCTCGAGGTGGCGACAGATGGCAATATCTTTAAAGCATGTGGCCGAGGATTGAATGGGCGGGTCGACTAGCCGTATAAGCAGCAATGTCGAAGCCGAACGAAATGTATCAGTTCTGGGCTGTATATCATGCAATTTAGGTCTGAGTCTATATCAATACCCATTTTGTTTTTTGCTAAGATGTTTTGAAAGCACTTTAAAACATTAAATCTAATCTAAATGCTTTATTAGAAGATAAAGATAGACATGGAATTTAAGTATAGACACACTTTTTTGCAGAACTCGTATATATAAAACAATTAACGGAGAGTTAGCGTTGCAACAAAAAAAAATACAATTTACGTGATTTTATCACTATTAGTTCAATGCAAATTATATGAATTTACCTTCATATTGTTATTAAAAGTAAAGACTATGACAACAGAAAGAGTGATATTAATTTTAAAGCTCATAATGAGGCCCAAAGTTACACTTTATAATTTAATTAAACAACAGGTTAGCGGTGCAAACGATTCCACACAATTTACTTTTCTGGGATTTTATTCATTCGCGTAGGTTCTAATATTAAACAATTAAATAGCTCATCATCTCTACACTCAGGTGGTAATAAGGTCGCTGAACATTTAATCAAAACCTTCCCCGCCTGGATCATCTTTGAGCATGAGTTATTTTGGGAAGGGGAAGGCTTAGGAAGTAATTATTTAATTAATTAATTTACACGCGATTTTTTTTAAGAACATTCGGCTCAAGACCCATTTTGTACATGTATGTGTAGTACAAAGTACTTTAACGCTGCAGTATTTTGTGACTTGATACAATTAAAATTATCATTAAATGATCTCCGATCTGATAAAATGTTGTATTTGCATTTTTTTTTCGAATTATTTAATGAGGTTTCATTATAAAATTGGAGTTATTCGTTAAAACCATATTGGTCAAACTATTACGGCATGAACCAGCAGAGATTTGATATGAAGCCGAAACTTCTGGATTTACAGAATCAAAATCTAATACGACTCGCCACAACCATTGTTTTCCCAGACTTCGCTTGAATTTTGGATTTCAGTAAAATTTAATCAAGAGTAGCAGCACTCTACCTACATTGGATCTACGGTAAATATAAGTTAGAATCTGAAATTCAACTCAAATACCTACTAATGATTAGTGTTTCACTACCGAGCGTAAGCTCCTATTTACCCGACTGCACAAAGAAGGGAGGGTTATGTGTTTTGAGCGTATGCATGTCTATTTCATTTGCACGCCCTACACAATACTGCAATAATTGACGGATTTTTACCAACAAGGTGTTATTTGATTGGTCATCGTGTATATAAAAAGTCAAATTAAAGATCGTAGAAAAAAATATGTTCCTATCCCATTTATCAGAACTTTGCAGTCGGCATGTTTTTACTGATTTAGTACTTGTACTACTACTACTGGTTAAAAGTACTTTTTCGAAAATCTGTACGTCAGAATTACGTCCATAGTCAGGCTATTTACTTTGTATGTTGTTGATAAATTTAAATATAAAAGCAGCCTCAAATAGTACTTCTAGGCTCGCCTGTCGCCGCCATCGTGGAAGAGGGCCAAAGCAATTAAACCGTGTAGCCTCGCGACCATTCTGTGCGAGAGGTTCACCAAATTGCTCTCGTTACTTGCACTTTTTGCTAGCGACGTGGGCTCTACGACGAAGCCTGTTGTTTGCACTTGTCTGATTTTGTAGAACTAGAAGCTAGTTGGATATCATGTTTCCTTTGTATTTAGAATTAAATCCTTTATAATCCTGATTAAAATTATAATTGCAAAACTTTGTTTGATTGTGACTTCTTCTTGCTTCATCAACACAATGTATACCGTAAAATATTAGTGGTTGTTTTTTCGAAGGAGAACGATTTACCGTTTAATAATACTGTAGAATCACGCTAGTTATTTCTTGAAAATAATAAAATACAAAAATTCCATTCATCAAAAAAATAATGATCGAACTCGAAACCGTGAGAAACAATAGCTTCATCTATCACTCTTCTGAAATTGCTTTTTATTTAATTAATTAGATAAAATGCACACATCTATTAAAATACTAAGATAGAATCACTTTATTGTGGCAAAACAATCACTAAAATTTCACTCTCTTTCATCCCGATAAAATTAAAACACAGGGCGAGAAAAAAAAAGTGGCGGGTGAACCCGAGGGAAAAAGTTTGTTTCATCATCATGAGCAGAGCCGTACACGTCCCCAAAGCTTGTTTGTTTATAACTTTATGGCATTACATGGGTAGCATTTTACGACAAGCCTCAATATTCATGTCTCCGTATGTCTTATATTTTCCAATGGGTAGTCTTGTGACCATTGAAAAAATAAACAATCTCAGACTTTGTTATGGCTCAAATCGCTTCATTGTCTACTTCTACTAACCTATGAATATATTTAAATATTTTCAAAACACTCAGAGATAATAGGAAATGGTTGTCTATTAAAGACAAAGATTCACTTGTAAAGTGAATTGACAAAAAAAGTTAATATGTTCAATTTGGGTTAGTTTGTGTCACTTATTTTGTATGAAACTTCGCGACGCCGTTATGCAATAGGCACGACATTTAAGTTGTTATTATGTACGTACGATTTAAGAAGAAGACACGTAATTGGTGACGAGGCTGTTTGCCTACTTAAATAAATAATAAAGACATCGTACGCAGGCTGTTAGTTAAAACAATTTAGATATGATTGATCATACATAGTTGCGAATCGCTTATTACGAAAAGACCATGATCGTAGCATTTATATATTATTATGCACTATTTAATTTATTACATCAGGCTATTGATACCCTACTCAAATTATGGGTTTCCATTAGCAAACCACTTTAATCACCCACCATACAGTTGTGTAAAACCCGCCAAGTGACTCTGACCTCTCTCGGTCAGGTCGCGTTCCGGGATCAGCACTGTACGAACCGGAGCCAGGGGGGACCATTGCTGCGGCAAGCGCCGGACCAGTGGAGTCTTAGCGGCGGTATTGTGTGGGCGGAGCGGGTCAGCCCGCCGGCCAAGGAGACCCGTAGAGACGGGGGCCCTTCCGTCCGGCGGACTGGCCAACTCCGACCCGCACAGCTTAATACCAATGCGAGACTCCACGCCTTGTCTCGTTGTTGCCGCAGCAGTGGTCTCCTTTTTCACGGCTTTCAGGGTGAGTGTGATAGATTTATTTACATTTTAGCCTATATAATAAGTAACAAAAATATAAAAATATGTAAAATGTATAATTTATATTTAATACTTAATTTATTGTTATATATTTGTAACGTTTTTGATAAATTAGAACAAGGATTTATAAGGAATATTCCATAGCCATGACGTAATGGTGACATCACTTGCTTGTCACAGACTATAAAAAGGCTCGCCTCGCTCCGTATCGATCACTTCTTTCTTGATCGTCGGACAGAGCGGAGCTCTGCTCGAAATTGTGTAAAGTGTTGCTGTTATTTTACAAAGTTAAGTATTTGATAATTATTGTTACTATGAAAGTGTTATTCTAGATTGTATTATTGTAATAATGATGTTTTATTACAATAACGAATTGTAACTACTATGGTATAATAAATAGTCCACATTCTCATTACGCTTAGTATAAATGATATATTATAAAGGATCTATCATTGTTTAAAGTACCTGACATACCTGTGAATATTTATAGACAATATTCGTATTAAAGGGAAGGCTTTAATAGTCCATTAAAAAGTAATTGATGTTTATAATTATACCTTGCTAAAAGTCATGATGGTTTTAATTCCTGATCCCCGCTAGTGAACATACAGCTATATATGTATATCATACTAAGCTGTATTAATATGTATTATCCAAACTTAAAGATGAGAATTATTTAACATCAGAAGTGGGATAGACTAGCCCACAAAACTAATACTTTATTTTTCTGTTCTGGCTCATCTGGTACAAACTATACGTGATGCTGCTGTCGCCACCAAAAGGCGGCTTGATGAAGATGTGACGCTGCCGAGCTTTGGTTCAGTATGGACGACTGGTACAAAAGCAGGTTCCTGGTACACCAAGAAGTGAAGGACACAGATTGTTCGATGAAGACATGACGCTGTCGAGCTTTGGTTCAGTAAGGAAGACTAGTACAAAAGCAGATTCCTGGTACGTCAAGAAGGTTATTTTTTAAAATAGTCAGATTGGCCGAACGTATTATGGAAAGTACAAATTAATGTATACTTTTGTTTAATAGTAGGTAATAATTAATTAGTCTGAAGGTTTATCTGTATATCTAGTATTTACAACAGTTTTTTAGGCTACTGAGTAAGTTAAATGTTCTTGTAGCATATTAACGTTTTACTACCGATCTTAATCTACAGCAATTTGCAACTCAAAATAGATAAATTTATTAATTCGTCATAGATTACCTGATCTAGGTTGATACAGGTTGAACAGAGTTCCTCTATGATATATTTTATACATATATAGGTCTTACCAGATCTTAAGGGTATATTTTTGTAATATTAATTTTAAACCGGGTATTCAGCAAATTTTCCATGGAAGTAATGAGACTTTTTCAAAACTTAATCAATTCAAGAATTAATATTTGATGTGCATTATAGTATCTTCAAAATAATTATTTATTTGTTTATTTGGTCATAGCTAGGTACACTGACAATTTTATCAACACAATATTTAGTAGATCAATTTGGTAATTCTGAATAATAAAGTATTCCAGACTCTGAATCACATATAGCCATTACCAAAATTATACTGAAACTAAACTTGCTAGGTTTGTAAATAATCTAATACGTATGAGCTTGTTAACGGATTATTATCATTAAACATGAAATAAATAGTATAGAAATACAATTTAGTTGTGAACCAAAATTATGTTTAAATAGGATGTGAGACAATAACCATTAAATAAATTTACGTTTGAAAGATGTAAGTGAGTTGTAGAAAGGTCAGGTTCGGTGAATTCTTTGTTGTAAATATTTAGGCAAAGTCGTTTGACAAAAGGTTTTGTTATAAAGAAAAAAATAATAATTTGTGCAAGAATGCTAGATAAAATTGTTTGCGGCATTCAATATTAAAATAAACTAATTTGTATACTATCTACTTAGGTCCAGAAGTAAACAAGAACTAAATAAAAATAATAGGTACGTTCAGACTCTTAAATATTAATATTTTTAAAAAATTCTTAATAATCGCTGACACTTAAAATATATTTTTGAAAAGGAGACAAGACAATGCCTAGTGTGGGCATAGGTAAGCCATTTAATAAATAGGGAGTTATTGAGTTGTGTAGGTGTATTATACATATCTAACAAATTTTAGTAAATTAAACTTTGCGGCCTTCGAACCAGCATAAGTGAAAAGATTTAACTCTTATTCAAAATTGTAAAATACTGATTACAATCACATATTGAAGATTGCAGTTTTTTTTCTTGGTGGGTGATATATATTGTGTAATTTGAGACGGTTATCTTATGGAAACTAATAAGTAAATTTTTTGAGTATAACTCCGATGAAGAAAATTTCTTTTGGTATTATTGTAACTAAAAGTGATTAATCTATTATCATGTTGGTATTGAAACCAGCCTCCAATCTTGAATTTTTATGACTTATAATAATGATTCTAGTATTTTCTTTTCGTTTGAAAATATACCGAAAACATAAAAATGTACCGAAGATTTCGATCATATTATCATGTATATGGTATAGTAAACTCAGAGTTATAAACACTAATTCGTAATTTAGCTTTTAGTATGGGACCTACATTATACAGTATCTTAATACGCAAATAGGTTATTAATTCTGTTAGAAATTTAATTTGAATAAAAATTAATGTAATTTGAAAATCGGGGTTGAGACCAGTATTATATTTGACTGACCACAGGTTGATTGAATGATGTGTCGGACGTTCCTGAGGGACTTAAATGAAATATATAATTTAATTCCTATCGGTAATTTGACTTCAAGAGTTTGGGCAGTTTACGCAAAACTTCTAGCAAATAAATAAAAGTTGTAGACCAAGTAACATAGGAACATAAAACGGATTATCCTTACTTAAATTATAAATCGGAAGATGAGTATATTTGTTCGTTCCGCTTTCACGCCGTAACTAATAGACCGATTGCTTTGAAATTTTGCAGATATAAAGTTAGAAGTCCGAATTAAATAATAGGGTACTTTGTATGCTGAAAAAAAAATGATATTCCCGAGGGAAAACCAAAATATTATTCTTCTTCTTATCGTGTGGTTGATGAACAACCTGGTGTCAGAGTTTATAAGCCACCCGTGGGCCTCTGACATGGCTTATTTGATTGATTAGATTGGATATGGCACCGAGTGTCGTTGTTGTGCTTCTTAACGCAATATGGTTATATTGCAGAATTCCACGCGAACGAAGCCGCGGTCAGAAAGCTAGTATAAAATAAAGCATTGCTGGTATACATTTAGGCTATTAACTATTTTGAGCTAGGCTAAATAAGGGTTTAATAAAATTCCTAAAAATTCAAATAAGAAGAGACAATAAACGTAACTATTATATATGTATATTAAAGTAAATTTTTAAGCCAATACATAGATTAAAAAATACCCCACGAGCTATACGAACTGGGAGTTAGACGATATGCTTTCAAATGGATTAAATCTTACTTGTAAAATCGTTTGGCAACTATGCCGGCCAAATCAAACACTTAAGGTTTATTATTATATTACGTCTCCTAGGTTTTACACCTCACGAAAAAAATTTTGGGTCTTATTTTTGTTTTCATGAACGATCTGCCAAGTCGCTTCCATTCTACAGAACAAATCAAAATTAAAAGCAATCACTGCCTGCCCATATTAAAAGTAAACGCTTTAACTAACGATATTTAATTTTTTCTTTATATTTTAATAAATACATTCACTAACTAAGGACAAGGATTCTCTATTAGACTCTATTACTGCTGGATTAAATAAAAAGGCCTACAATTAAAAGTACAAAAGAAACTGATTTAAATTTAAACCACGCTAATAAATTGTTCTATATATATAATTGCCAATATAAAGGAAAAACCGTTTTCGCAACTATGTATGACACACACACTTAACTTGAAAAAGGATCTCAACTCTGTACAACTTAAGGAATTTTAGTTTTACTAAGGAAAAATTGCAGAGTATGGTCTGTTGAACGGGTAGAGCAAAACTCTAAGATAAATATGTTGATAGTAAGTATTGATTGATGTGCCGTGATAGATAAATAATAATTGTTTTGTGATTCATGTTCAAACTTTATATGTTATATTATAGATGAAAAATGATTGTTGGTATATAGGTCATAAAGATGAATAATTATTTTGCCATTGATGTTCAAACTTTATTTGTGTTATTGCTAAAAGAAAATCAAAAGGTAAAAAGAAATATAATATAGAAGATAATGATTGTTAGATTGAAAAGGA
The DNA here is from genome assembly GCA_039566165.1 of Maruca vitrata. NCBI lineage: Eukaryota > Metazoa > Arthropoda > Insecta > Lepidoptera > Crambidae > Maruca > Maruca vitrata. Next base: position 10,140,576 of record CM076917.1, on the reverse strand, counting down.
CTGCTGGTACCGCCTCGTGCTTTTTTGAAATTCATGTGCAGCAGGTGAATGGCATTAGCACGGTCCAGGACGGTATGGTATTGGTTAGACTGCTGAAGTCAATGTCCTGTTGCTTTTCTGGAAGTCATGCGCAGCAGGTGATAGGATTAGCAAGGATCAGGTCAGAGACAAAAGTTAGACTGCTGAAGTCAATGTCCTGTTGCTTCTCTGGAAGTCATGCGCAGCAGGTGATAGGATTAGCAAGGATCAGGTCAGAGACAAAAGTTAGACTGCTGAAGTCAATGTCCTGTTGCTTCTCTGGAAGTCATGCGCAGCAGGTGATAGGATTAGCAAGGATCAGGTCAGAGACAAAAGTTAGACTGCTGAAGTCAATGTCCTGTTGCTTCTCTGGAAGTCATGCGCAGCAGGTGATAGGATTAGCAAGGATCAGGTCAGAGACAAAAGTTAGACTGCTGAAGTCAATGTCCTGTTGCTTCTCTGGAAGTCATGCGCAGCAGGTGATAGGATTAGCAAGGATCAGGTCAGAGACAAAAGTTAGACTGCTGAAGTCAATGTCCTGTTGCTTCTCTGGAAGTCATGCGCAGCAGGTGATAGGATTAGCAAGGATCAGGCCAGAGACAAAAGTTAGAATGAAAACTTGTTAATCTAACAAAGTTCCATTAGTAAGTGAAGTACAGGTCAGCCCTGCTGAAATGAATAAAAGTTTCTTTTAGCAAAACTATAAAAAGTTTTTGTTTATGTTATGTATAGATTATATTATGCAATATTGGTTAAGGATTAATTGTACTTTGAGAGCAAAGTACAATGTCAGTATGGCCGTGATAGATTTATTTACATTTTAGCCTATATAATAAGTAACAAAAATATAAAAATATGTAAAATGTATAATTTATATTTAATACTTAATTTATTGTTATATATTTGTAACGTTTTTGATAAATTAGAACAAGGATTTATAAGGAATATTCCATAGCCATGACGTAATGGTGACATCACTTGCTTGTCACAGACTATAAAAAGGCTCGCCTCGCTCCGTATCGATCACTTCTTTCTTGATCGTCGGACAGAGCGGAGCTCTGCTCGAAATTGTGTAAAGTGTTGCTGTTATTTTACAAAGTTAAGTATTTGATAATTATTGTTACTATGAAAGTGTTATTCTAGATTGTATTATTGTAATAATGATGTTTTATTACAATAACGAATTGTAACTACTATGGTATAATAAATAGTCCACATTCTCATTACGCTTAGTATAAATGATATATTATAAAGGATCTATCATTGTTTAAAGTACCTGACATACCTGTGAATATTTATAGACAATATTCGTATTAAAGGGAAGGCTTTAATAGTCCATTAAAAAGTAATTGATGTTTATAATTATACCTTGCTAAAAGTCATGATGGTTTTAATTCCTGATCCCCGCTAGTGAACATACAGCTATAATTGTATATCATACTAAGCTGTATTAATATGTATTTATCCAAACTTAAAGATGAGAATAATTTAACAAGTGCGACAGGCTCAATATGGTCTATTGTGCCTGTCGACCTCATATTTGGATCTCACTACCGCTTACCATCAGGTGGAGTGAGGTCATCTTTTAAGCCTCTTTATAAAAAAAAAAAATCAATTATGAGTATCTATTCTATAACTCAAGTTTTTGATACATTACTAGCTAGTGTTGAATTACACATCTATAAGTTAATTCATCATTTATATCTACGAAACTATTTAAATAACTGTATTCACTTTGAAATCCATTGTCTTATTATTCCTCAGTTAAATTCGGAACAATCGCCCAGTCAAAGGGAGGTTGAAACTTTAAGTGACAACAAATTCCCTCTAGCATTTATATAATAATTCACTCTGAAGTAATTAATCATAGCATGGCTGTGGTTCGATATCCACCGTCTACGGATCCGAAGGATTAATCATTTTATCATACCTAAACTGTATACCGGTTTTAGTTTCAACTTGTTTCAGAAACCGAGAATACTATTAATCAAACCTGTTATTTTGTTTATGTAATGGAGACCCTTCAATTTTGAAAAGTTCGTAAGGGAAATAAATAAATACATAAGTAAACAAGGAAGACATGCAAATAAAGAACATCTCATCACAAACCCAAGTCAAGCCCTTTGGTTGGCATCAACATTGTATTAAGTTAAAGGCAATAACACGCGGATTTTTATGATTGGGTCGGTACATTTATGTCCGTGAGCTCACTCTGCAAACGTTATCTTATAGTCCTTCGTATAAAATAGCAGTTTCCATAATCTGTACGCATTTGGGTGGTAAATAAAGCAAGAAGGCGTAATGGTTAGAAGACTCGTTCGAATCGGTACGGTCTTGTTGGTAATAACATGGTAATAACCTTTTATTGCCGCTGAAATGCTTCGCAATTCCAAATGACGAATGGGATCTGCCCGTGGGCGGACGAAGCGCGCCAATCACATGTCATTTACTCGACTTGTCAAGAGAATGGCGCTCCCAAGTTACAATAGGGTGCAATAAATTGTATAACATTAGAAAATTGAAAATGTCCGGGATATTTACAAAGTTGTTTTGTTTTAGCTCCCGATATTTCGGCACTGTTGCAAGCGTCATGATCACGGGTGAACAGTAGGATTTCTAATGAGTGCAACCATTTTAACTCATAAATTGTATAACAGTTTTATTTTTGTCACGAGTTGAATTTAATAAGTCTCAAGTTTCAGTGTATTGTCGTGTAGCTCCTGTGGTATATGTAAAAGAGATGTAATATTACAAACGGTGCTGCTCGCCAGTGATAGCTTAAACTTGGCTTGAGACTAGCATCTCTCTCAAGTCTAGATTTTATAACCTTTGTCTCACGTACACCTTGTGTACTCTTGTTTATTTGGGGTCGGCGCAAAAGGAGACTTCATCTATTTGTCGCTGTACGCCTTTATCAGATCCTCAAACTTCACTAAGATTACAAAGTTTACAGTTTTTTTACCAGACTATGCTTCGCTTTCACATGAGAATAAAACTTCCCTCGCTCCCTTCGCAGCGTCGGGTCGTTACATGTTTCATACTTTAAATTCTCTACTATAAATGTCTTCTTACAACTTTCTGCCCTGCGGGTTGGGGCGCTTGCGGTAGAGAATTCTTGGGCGGGTGCTTGGAATCCAGCATATTTTATATTGCTGATTTAATGTATATTGAAAACCATTTTCACATCGTCCTAGTCCCTAGTCCATTTTACAGCCAATATTAGCTTAGAGGTAAAAATATCCAGCCATCTGTGTAACCCTTGACTGTATGTATGTACTCTTACGTCATACTGACTGGGTCAATACTGGTTGAACGCATCTTGCAATGCAAGCACCCATTTTGGTGTACTGCTATTTGAAATTCAGATTCAGATGATTTGTAGCGAATAGCAAAATGAACAATCGATTGGTTTATGTAGCATATGAATAAGTAAGTTGACAAAATATATAATTTTGACTAGTTAGGTGAGCATTTGGTAGTGCTCTAGTCTCTTACACGTCATTTATTTTTTTACAACTCGGAAAGAAATTTAATGTTACATAAACAACGGCATGTCTCCCTTGTTTGGGGGGGATCCGATCAATGCCTGTTATTGTGTTAACATTTTGTTTTTGTTGCTTTGATGTGTAATTAAAAAATACGAGTTCAGACACCCTCTTGTACGAAACGGTAACTATGAAAAGGCTAAAAGAGTATTGCAAATGCATCCATGGGCCCCCGAAGCTTGCCCGGCGTGCAAGTTACGTCATGCCAGATGTGGGTCAATACCAGCGAGACTGAGTGCAAGGCTGCATCGGTGCATTTCCGGATTATCCGCTGAAAGTGAAATGGTATACGGGCTGTTTAGTGCGAATTAATAGTGTGCAACAGACTAGTTAGAAAACTAAATTGAAAATATAACACGAAACATCAATTGTTCTTCAAGCTCTGAAGAAGAAGAAGAAAAATAGAAATAACGAATTTTAAACCAACTGTCTTGAGAATGTAGTTGATATTTGAAAATTACTTTAAGGCATATATATTTTTTTACTTACCTATACTGTCCCACTACTGGGCAAAGGCCTCCCCCAATTCACTCCGAACCATTCGATAATCGGCCAAGGCTGACCAGTTTTTGTGAAAGGCGTCCAGAGGGCCTACCATGAGTTGGCTATCGAAAACTTACTTACGTTAAAAACCTATCCAGTTGTTTTTTCATACGGCCGATTTTAGTTTTTCGCGTAACCACCAGCGGTGGCGCTGTACAAGTTTTTCATAGACATAATTACGTAGGCGATATCGAGTGCGTAAGTTTTGAACTTTTGGTAGCCCCACAGGTCATCTCGTTATCTCTATCCGCTCCCCCGCAAGACCGGTGATAATGACGAGGTTACTCCAAGCCATCTCTGTAAGTCAGTGAGGAAAAAAAAACTTTGGCCTTCCTTATTGTCGACGCCCATAGAGCTTTTGCCATGGGTGACCACTTTAGCCCATATTTCAGGATTCATCCGGCAGACGTGGGCCGCCCAACTTGGCAGATTTTTCTATAACATCTAAAATTCTTGTTCTGGCCCGGATAGTAGTATTTATTATCCTGTCTTTCGGCTGTTCTTTTTATGCTCAATGCTTCGCTTTATAGCTTCGTGGCAAACCTCAAGCCTGAAATTTTGATTTTCGGTCAAAAACTAAGTCTGAGCACCAAAGGTTGGCATGGGTAGTATACAGACGTCGATTAGCTTTCGTTTGAGTGACAGCGCAGGTTTGCCCTTTCTTGTAGGTCTTCATGGATCAGAAGTTCTTCGAGGAGTTATCTATGCGACCGTCTATTTGTTTTCTTGTCTGTTCCCAAAAGAGATAGTCTGACCCAAGTATACGTGTATTAATTGACGTACTGAATTAATTAATATGTAGTAAAATTATATTAAACTGGCAGAAAGATATGCAATTTATTTTTAATCCCTAATATTTTTGTCACCTGTCGTTTATTTACACGGTACTCAAATTCGACAGCCAATATTGTTAACAAGTTTGCAATTAGTAAATTCGATTGTTGTTCAAAAGTTACGTGTCTGAAAAGTTGTATTTATTAGAGTTAATAGAACTTTTAAACTTGTTGATTTTCGTCCGATATTAGTGAAACACTAACTACAGTAAGTTAAGGTAAAAGTTTTTTAGTCAACAGTTGGTAGGTATTGGTAGATTTGAAATATCAGGGTTTTAAAGAATGGGCTATGCGTCTCTTTAAGTTGCAAAGTATCTAAAGTAAAGTAAACAAAAAGGTTAGGTATGATATTGTTTATTATCTGTAACACTTATCTTGAGGTCGATAATCGAGAGGACTTACCGTATTTGAGATTAAATGGATTAAAATTAATATTTTACAAGCGTTTAGTTCTGAAATATTAGAAATATAGTACGGTATAGTCTTTAATCACACTTTGGAGTAAAACAGGGAAGACTTTCTTCCAGTGACAACTAGCCCTTTTTTATGAAACAATCTATGTACAAATAGTTTACATTGTGTGTTCATATTTAGAAGCAAAGCAATTCAATTATGTTTGAGTGTTGTATCGTGTAACTAGAGCGAAATTTTGCCCCGAGGGAAATATTCATTTGCGAAGTTACGCAAAACGTTTTGTCCGGTAGTTAATTAAAACTCCTAGTTCTTCGGCTATTCGTCGTGTTTTATTGATTTGTATACATAGTTGCTGTATGAGATTCGTCGGCTAATCATACTGAAATTTGAAACTAAAACTTACTGTTTCAGCTTATAAACATACGAATCTAGATCTATAAGACTCCCACCTGATAAATCTATGCATATTGTTAAGAGTTAAAGGGACAATGTTCAATGTAGACTTTAGCAAAACATAGAGTTTTAAACGATGTAAACTTATTGTACGTTCAATTTAATGATTAGCAATCTTCAAACTAGTTTCTCTTATTTTTACAATTGCAAACCCTTTTCAGCATCTGAATCGCTGCCAACCAGCTTATTCCACTTAATGTTGCTTTTAATCTGAGCCATCAATCCCAACACGCAGCGCAATAAGCATGCACCATCTGCTTCCAACTGTAATTTATAATACGTTTTAGGTTATTAACGTCATTCATTAATGTCCACAAAAGACGAATTTGCATTATACAAGAATTATACTTGTCAAAACATTGGTATAGAAAATAGTCATGTATGTTCTTCAGTGCATCATCACTGACTTTTAATTTCCGTAAAAAACCTTTTGCCAATATATAATTTTAAACTGTCATGGTTATATGTCATGGGTATGTTATTTTGTTTTAATAAGCTCCCGATATTTCGGCACTGTTGCAAGGACCATGATCACGGGAAGAAAAAAAAACCTGTTAAATATCCCGGACACTTTCACTTTTGCGGTTTTTTTTCTTTGTTTATTATAATATGGGGAATATCCATTGCAATTAATTCATACTATTTATCTTCAAAAGTAAATGTCAAACTGACAGTACAAAGAACTATGTAATCATTTGACAGCCATGTAGCTACAGACCGCTGATATAGAAAACATTAAAATATGAGTTACTTATAAGTTATAACTTAGAATCCCTTATCTTTTCCCCTAAGATCCATTTATGTACGGGGGTAAATGTATCTTGTATCAGGACGTGACCCTCCGCTTTTCTTTTTCAGTCCATATCACCATTGTGTTGGTTTTGTGCCCATATTTTGTGAAAGAACGCCTATTTCAGGGGTCTTTGTTAACTTGTGAAATGGGACCGAGTTTTTAATAAAGCAAATGAAGTGCATAAAGTTGTATTGTGTCGAAACTATCATAACTTATGGCACATATTATTAGCTAGGTACGTGTCGAATTTTTTTTTAGATACAATAACAAGTTTGATATTTGGTATTTTTCGTGTAAAATACCTTCCATTTATTATTTTATTAACAATCTAGACTCTCTTTATGGCACTAGACATAAAAAGCTCACACAGCTGCTCGTTTTTAACAACAATGTTGCTACCGTCGAAATATCGTTAGCGCATTGTAGCTACATTGACAAGTAGGTTCTAGGCACGTGCACTAAGATCTCTAAAGTTGCATTGTTCCACAAATTCTGGTGGAACTCCCTTTGATAAACAAAGTTTCAATGGTAAAGTTAAACAACGGCTTACAGATGCTTTGTAACCACATTCATAGACAGTACCTAGGTAAATGGAAGTAGATTGTTAAGCGTGAGTTAAGTCTATTCAAAATGATGCTTTGGTCGTGGACCGTGTTCTAAGACTGTTTCACGCCTGTTAAATGTCGTCCGTTTTTTTCCCAATCCTTTTCATACTAATTTGACGCATGTCAGAACGTCAGACAATTACGCTGTTTTACAGGCTTTAACGTTACGTTATTTGACACGCACTGGATCTTCACTGTTACACTTAACTCAATTCCACTTAGACTAGTAGCCAATCTGGAGGAAAGATTATGATAAATCAAATGAAGCCCACGCGTTGTTGCAAATATTTACATTAAATACATTCATTCATCTTGCAATAAATTTATAGTATCGTTTTCCACTAAACAAACGGCTGCCCACGGCACGACAAACACCAACCATTTGCTTTCAACGTTCATTAAAAATGTAGCGGGGTTTATTGGATCCTTAATTCATTTCTTGCCATTCATTTCAAATGTCAGTTCCTCATTTCGAATAGTATAATGAAATTATTAAAAGTATAATGTGTATGGACAACACATAGTTTGATAACCTTAGCTTTTTTTTTAAATATCAGGAATGTGACCAACCAAGTTAGGTTTTTTTTTATAAAGGCTGGATGCTTTTCATCCATATAATGTAAATTAGAGCTTAACGCTTCATTATAATAACGAGCTTGCGGTTTTTCATGCAAACCTTAGACCTTCGGCATCAGGCACTTAATAGATATAGATATAGAGAGAAGGATAATATCTATAAAAAAAAATATGATAAGATTTGAAACTTTGCCTTTCAGGTGCGTCTTCATCAGGGACTTTTCATTTTAAAAATTGTAATATTAAAAATGTAAATAATTGTTATGAATAATAATATTTATGAGTAAGGTTAACACTTGCATACCTGTAGAGTCTAAAATATTTTTTAACATATTTGGAACCAAATTTTTCTATGACGTAAATTTTGAATTACACAGTACAGGTGTCGTCAACCCTAGTAGAAACGGCAAATTACCGGAAGTGAAGTCACAAAGCTAGGCAAACTCCAGCGGTTGGACACGTCCGCCTGTTGGGCGGGCGGTAGTTAGTTGAAGATGGTTTTGAATATGATTAGATACTTTAAGCGGAATTTTATCTATATTAATAATATCTAAGCGTTACTTGAAAATAAATGCAATAAATTGGCATGACATAAGAAACAATTTATTACATAATTTAAATAAACATTAAGGGTTTATTAAATGCTGAACGCTTAGTGCCATTCTATCTAAAACTTCTTTAAAATAATAGGTAATAGGAACATTGAAAAGCAAAACGATAATATATCAAATAAATTAAAATCACTCATAACTTCACGCATTTGTAGCATAACGTCATCCTCAGCAAAAGTTATTAAATTAAAAAGTAAAATGGCCAACGGTATTGTCACGCCCTTTTTCGACGCGCATGCCGAAGGTAACATTAATGTGTGTGCTTAGTCCGGGGATCGTTACATTAATAGTCAGTCCGCTCCATTGACACCGGTGACAAATCTGGGTCCGTTTTCGGGGTCCTGCCGAGCAGCGCTTACGTCACGCGGTCGATACCCGGCCCAGCCGGTGCTCCTTCCCGACCGACAAATTCAACCAACTTTTTAATACTTCTTTACACGCCTCTCGTTATCGCCTCTTCTATCCGTCGCCGAGAAAAAACCCAACGAAAGTTATCGAAACTTTTTTATTGCGGCAAAAAATACCCAACAAAGTGGCAACGATCAACCCTTTATGAAGGCGTCATTAAATTTTGCCGCCCTTGAATTTAAGGGCAGTTAAGTTTTATTGTGTTTTGATGTAACTTGCGACGACTTTAAATTCTTATTACATAGGAATTTGTACAATAAATGTTTATGGTTTTTTATTCAAAATATGTTAGTATTATTTATGTAAAGTTACATAATGTGGTGTTTCACATTATTTCATGTACATGATGAAGATTTTTTTTTCATCGTTGTGTTAGAATGTATAAAAGTATAACTTGTTAATTGTATGCAAATAAGTAAGTATTGAATATAATACTTTGTTTTCGTTTTCAGGTAAGTCCAATACATCTGCAGTTTTTTCAAGCAGATAACGGTAAGTAGATAACAGATTTTATATATGCCGTACGTTTGACAGGATTCTTATGTTTTCAAAAATACTGCTGACAGATTACAAAATGCGGCTATGTCGTTCTGGAAGGGCGGTTACGTAAAGTTCAAAACTGACAAAAGTGTCATTAGACCAGGAAAAAGAGAACATAAGTATGGTTTACTGATCCTGTAGACTGATGAGGACCGGAGTTGGAAAGAAAAAAGTTGTTACAAGTAAAACAGTTTTAATATTGTGAAAAAGTTTTACATTACCGCCATGGGCGCGAATGCCCTTTCTCCGCGCCCCGTCTTGTAATGGGATTTTATACATCGCAGTGCTTGGTTTTTGCTCATTTTTATATCTTTTCATATAGCTTATCTTGGTCTTAAACTTGGTTGGCTCATGTCGACGAAATTGACCAATATGAATGTTTTTTTTTTAATGTATTGAGTCTAAAGGTACTTACGAAATAAAACTGTCTTTACAATCTTCTGCCATGTAGAAAAACAAAACTGTTAAATGCAACCTGCATACTCAACTTATAAATTTTTTGTCGGACGGTTAATTTCAATAGTACAAAAATGTTAGTATTATTACCTTTTCTTAGAAACCCTGTAGACGTCAGAAATAACTCAGTATTATTTTAGTTAAGCTTAATGTAAGCTAAAATGCTTGTGTCATATCTCAACATTTTTTATAATAACAATGTTGCATTTTGTTGTGATTTTATTATGTAATGCTCCGACTTAAGTACCTACAAGTTTTTCTTAAATAAATACAAGTAAACCGAAATATCCACCGTAAAAAAGCATGTAAATTTCAGACTGTAAGCGTTTCCTTGTCGTAAAAGATATGGAATGATATTAATCAACGCGCCGTCTTATGAGAGTGAACATATAAATCATCTCCAACATTTGCAAATGTTTTCTTCGTATTTTTTGCTAGTACCTATTTATCTTTCAGTTTCAAAAAACTTCATCTTACGTAAACCGGGCTGACAAAGAAAATGTTCATAGAAACAAATTATAAGACAATTTTAACACTTATGTTTAAAAACATTTTTTTTTTAAATAAAAAATTTAATCCTTTTGATACATTTTTTACATGATCCACGGATAATCTTAAACATTATAATACCTATCTTCCCTATTATTTTATTTGAGACAGTAAAAATTTAAACGTGGTGGAATCAACTCACTCATTATTGGGTTTATTGATATCACGGCATTTTAGGTTATTTCATCATTGTTTTTGATAAGAATTTAACCTAGTGGTTGTTATCATCAACCAAAAGATAACATTTAACCAATTTTCTATGATTTTAAACATAAATTTAATTATTTAAATAATACAATTTGAACACTTTAGAATTCGTGTCTTATAACAAATAGGAAATAATAGTCTGGAATTACGTATATCTGCCACTCAACATATCTAGGTACGGGAATTTTATTAAAAGTTAAAATACTATGGGTATTTCCTCCTCATCATGGTGTGAGAATGCGACTGGAACAGTATTACTTAAACCCTTAACGCAAGACAACAAATTGTTTCTAGGACAGACGTTTCGTTCCAAAGGATGAACGTGCATTGAATATCAAAAGGCGGGTTAATTTGAAAAGTGTTTGTGCTGAAAATATAACGGTGTTTTATAGACTAACTAAAATGCGTTTGGAAAGAAATAATCAGTCACAGTAATATTAGGTTACTATCCATTTAACAAATATTTTTGTCGCTGCGGTATACAATTAAATTAATATTTGTTAATTAATATAAAATATTAAAACATCTAAACAAAAAATAAATATTTATTAAAATTGATAGCTACGAGGTTTCTTTATGTTTTCGAATAGACTATCTACTCGGATTAAAATCCTGTAATGCCTATGTTTTGTTTTGGGCAACGCAACGCTGCTAGTGATCGGTAACTAGGATGTCTAAATAGTATTGGTATACTGTAACAGTGGATTGTTTTGTGATGTGAGCTTTCCCTTTGAAGATCTTAGGAAATGTAGACATGTCGGGACCCCGTTCTACTAAGTGCTTGGGATTCAAATCTTGAGCGTGATGTTTGACATGCATCGTTGGAATTGTTAAATGGTTTAAGTGGAAGAACATTTCTTGGAAATAGTAGTGTAAGATTTAAGAAAGCTAGTAAATAATTGTATATAGTTTAAACCATAAACAAACGTGTTGCTATTTATTTACTTGTTACAAATTTTCTCTCTTTTAAATTTAGTTTGGTTTTACTACAGCTACAGCATTTTTTTATTTTGGCTTAAACAATTTTTTTTTCATGTCATCTAGTTAATTAAATGACATACAGTGCCTGAATAAAGTCATCAAAATAACTAAGGGCACATAAAATGTGTATCATATGTCATTATATTTATGTTCTTCTCACCCATAAACGAAATCAACAATGTAAGTTTTATAGTGGGTAATAAATACCTGTACATAAGTTTACGCTTCGTTGGCAGAGTCGTTCGTTCGTGCTATATCATTCACACGCCCCACGTTTGCGAACGCTCGGTGTAAGTAGTGAAATATTAGTATCGTTCGTATTTCGTTTCTTGTTTAAAAATATTCTGCTCAGAATTCGTCGTCATATTGAATAGCTGCTTTGTGTTTCATGAATTCTAAGTTTCACTTGTTATTGAATTATTTTGGATGAAAACATTACATACTTGTATAAACCCTTACCCTTACCCTTATGTCCGGCGGACTGGCCAACTCCGACCTGCACAGCTCAATACCAATGCGAGACTCCACGCCTTGTCTCGTTGTTGCCGCAGCAGTGGTCTCCTCTTTCACGGCTTTCAGGGTGAGTGCGACAGGCTCAATATGGTCTATTGTGCCTGTCGACCTCATATTTGGATCTCGCTACCGCTTAACTTCAGGTGGAGCGAAGTCATCTTGTAAGCCTCCTATAAAAAAAGTCTGAGAAGTAATATCAACATCATATGAGCTATTGCGCCTGAAAACTGAATAAGATATGCCTTTCTTATGTTTTTTAAACATAAATAAGTAATAGGTTTGACCTATCTTTCGAAAAGTAGGGGTTGTTAACGAGATACTCATATATGTATGTTTCCAAAGATATTTCCAATTAGGAACTACAACTATGATCTATGATAAATAGAGCTGTCTAACAAATTGTCACAAATGGGCTTGCCTGTGCAAAGCCATAACACTCAGGGCCAAGTGTCACTAGATGAGAAATGATATCCGTCGAGTATTTATGGCGTCTGATGTGCTGTAGGCTTCTTCGCAAAGCAATCGCAGTTATATTGATGAATAACCGAATATATTACTCTCCAAACATTGAATTAACACTACAAACAAAAATATACTTACAATATTTTCGATAGCTGAGGTTACATCTCATTGCATAACCATTGCATAATAATATTGTAAATTATGATACCTAGTTGGCGCTAGAATATAATCCATTTAAGAAATCTGATTATTGATATCTAATAGGTAAGTAAAACATCTTCATTAGTACAATTTGATTTCTGACCGATGTAAATAGTAGCTGGATAGGTATTGAGTCTACGCTGCCAATATTTAACAATTTATTTTTATTATTTTCAACAACAATTGCACACCATGTCTCAATGTTTACCTAAAACAAAGCGGTTAATACCACTTCGCACTCAATTTATTATATTAAAATCTGCCTTGACTGAAACCAGACGTTGTTTCGCGCAGATCCGTTATTAGAATGGATTAAAACAAAAGTAAATTATATTCCAGAGTAAGCATTATTGCGTAGGATTTATAGAAAACAATATCTTGGATATGAACTTTCTTACATTTCCTTTTTCTACATTACATAATTAGCCAAGCCTGTTTAATATCTGATTGTCTCTCCTCTTAATGATTTAACATGTTGACATTTAAGTATGTTTTAAGGTTGTGTCCATTTCTTTATAAAGTATTTAAGAAAACACACTCTGAAATGCAAACGGAGCTTCTGTTTGCATTTCAGAGTGAGACCTACCAACCAATAAAATCAAGGGCAGAACTGCTATTGGGAGAAATGAAGAAAGTAAGAAGTCGTGCAACGTAACATCGCGTGACAATGACAGTTATCGAGAATCATATTTATTTGCGCTATTAACGGCCGAGGGATGATCCAGGTCGGTAGGCTCCCTTTTAATAGAATACTCCTAGCGTGTGCTTACAAAGAGGTTACAACAATCGAACGGAGTGGTGATAATGAGCAAATTTTTGCTGTAAACTTCATTGGCGCGTAAAAAAGGCATCACACGTTTTACTCATGCTGAATAACGTATTTTAACACCGTAACTGCCAATTATAAAATCACGTCTCGATAAAGATAAGTAATTTGAGTGACGAATTCAATGAAATCATTAATATTCTTCGCTTTTATGAAAATATTTTTATTCGTTTTCTGTTGACAGATGTTGTTGAATAAAAAGTAGGTATGTTAAACATCAGCCTAGACATATCTATATTTATTCGGCTATAAATTAACCTACTGGCTTCAGTAATTTAACCTCGTCCAAGTTTCTCAAACTCCCATTGATCCTTTTGTACTTAATCTGTTTCACAGTTAGGAACATTCCCTTTAGAAGCCTGTAGGAGTATTTTATTAAAAGTTTTTATCTCATCTGATAAAACAGTTTTGGAAGATTTTAAGGGTTAAAGAAGTAAATAGTTGAATAATAAATAAAACTTTTACTTTTTAACGCTAACTAAAATAAAAAATACTTAAACGTACATACTTACTCATGAAAATAAATTATGTTTGCGTTGCGAACTTAACGATAGCTGTCAGATCTCGATAACACGTATATATCTGCAAAGTTAATAAAAATTTAAATTGTCTATAGATCAAGGAAAACTCTCCGATGAATCGAAGACATTAGTAGCATCTTCTTCTGAAGGCCAAAACTAGTCTCATTGTCCCTGTGAGTTTTAAGGCGAGATTAGACCGGGGAACATTTCCTTTTGTATTATAAGGAACAAAACTTGACGTAGATTATGTTCTTACTAATGAGAGAACTTTGTTTCGTGCTCAGAAAAGATATTGAAGTATTAATTGAGGATGATTACTTTGAAAATTATTCTGAGTGCCAGGTTCTATTGTGTATTTTGATTACTTTTATATTTGTGCGTTTGCAAAACCTTCTGATACTTGTACCTAAGGTACTAGGAACCTACTTGTAACTACGGTAATAAAAAATCCTTTTATATTTTTCTTTGATAGTAGTTTGGTCCGTATTAAATTAGATTTGTCAAAAAAAAAAAATTAAAAAAAAATAGTTTATTGAACAACTTCAACAAATAGCAAAATGGGTTACAATATTATTGGTTCGATACATTTTAGGTAAAGTTGTAGCGAAAAGCGAGTTTTGTGCTCAAGTTGCTATGATTTCTACACTAGGCTAAGCCTGTCACGTAGATAATCATTTAACACCGGTAAAAATTAATTCACATTACAATATGCAACTTATGTTAACTAACAGACAGAATTGCCAACTAATAGTATTTACTTTAAACCTAATTTTGACGAGCTAAGCAAATATAAAACTTAATAATTATTTTCATTATGACGATAGCATGAAATGAACCTCTTTGGGTAGATTTGTGTATGTGTGTGTGTGTGTGACACACACACACACAAAAAGGCTTCGAAGCCTTCATATTGCCTTACGCCCTGACACCTCGTAAGTGAACAGTTTGCCGTAATAGAAGTCATTTGTGTCACTCCACCTGACCCACGTTTATCTTGGAATCTGGAAATTACTTCATCATTATTGATACTTCATACTTTTCTTTTCCACAATTTGATCGAGTAACAAATCGATGTTAGATAATAATCGCCTTAAAAATTGGAAATTATTGGTAAAATACATACCTAAAAATATGGTACCACGGTATCGTAGGCGTACTGTGCCTAAACTAGCTTCGAGTACGTGCTTGTTTTCATAACCGTCTGCACTACGCTTATATGACTACTTGTATTAAGATCTCCCGCGTTGAACGACACGCCCCATTCATCAATCTTCCCATACAGTGCCGGTTCTCATTACTTTTATTCTGCCATCAAACAGCTCTACGACGCACCTATTACATTGCTATCCACTTTGTTGGATTGCGGTTCAATATGCGTATGTGTAAAATGCCTACTCCAATTTGGCTCACCGTACTAAATTTTCCACCAAACCTATAAGGGTGAATATCGTTCTTTTTTGTAGGGGCATGTTTTCAACAAGATTCGTTCTGATATCGAAAAGTGTTAGGAGTAATTTTAGTGTATGTTCTTTTTTTTTAATTAGTATGAGTGCTTTTGAATTCTTAGTTTCCACAATGGCAGTATTTTGATTAATTCGTTTGCTAAAGTTGTACAAATATTTTTGAGAATGCTTTTGTAAATCTATTTCCACACACTTGCGTCATTGGCTGCGTTACACGAACATTTCAAATAAAAAACTCATTGAATTTGTCGCAATAAAATATAATGTAGTAAAACTAGAATATTAAAACGCGACGGTTGAAATAAATAGGTGCTCGTAACCTCACGCGTTACTAGACTTGACATTTGAAAATATGCACTATTTATTTTAAAATTTATTAAATAACAACATACAAATAAATTTATGACATATCTAATAGCGAGTAAACATTCTCGCTTTGTTAACGTACAATTTCACACGAACTCTTTGAATACCTGTTGCCAATTCTGAATTTATGTGTAGTTTGTTTTTAAAGTTTTTTAACATGTTAACAGTTATATCAAATAATGTTTGACCTATGTATCGTTTGTTAAATGCATTGTTATTCGGTTTTGTTCTAACAATACCTTCACGTAATACGCAGACATTTTTACGGTAACAACAATGTTTAGCGGTCGTAACCTTATAAGCCTATTATTTAATATTAATAACGAATACCAATTCTGTTTATTGTATGGTTACGTATTTTTTACGATAGATAATATGAATGTTATGAAACTATGCTAGTAGCATCTTTTATATTTTAAGTCTTAAAACTTAAACTAGATATTTTAAATATCTAGAAAAACAGAAAATATCAAATACACCCTGGAGCCGCGACGGTGCAGTTTACTTTTTGTAGATAGACCGATATTTTGCTTGTAGGAAATGTAGCCAGCGCCTTTTTTCATCTTATCTTGTTTAGCGACAAAAATAGGTTATTTATTTGTCTAGAAACTTTTTTGGTACAGGCATTAGCTAGGTGGTTTCATTGCTACGAAAAATGCAAAATGTGTAGTTATGACAAAAATTGTTTATGATTGTTAGACATGATGGCAATGATGCGAACTGACGTCACACATGACGTATTTATCTTTGTACTCCATTTTTGGAAGGTTACGATGGCTGTTTGTAGGTACTCTGACGTGACGTAGATCACTAAGAACGTCCGCCTATTTTTAATTCATTAACTAAGTTTTTTTGGTGTGTTTTCATTCAATAAAATACATTTATGTGAAAAAAAAACCATGGCACCTAACACATTGAATATTCAACTATCAATAGTTCTGGTGTATATTAATAAGTTGAGTAACTATATAAAATAATAATAATAATCCTTATATCAGTCCCTCTTGTTATACCATACCTAAATCGAAATAATAATATCTGCCTACATCTTTAGACTTCTTCGGTTTTACTTAAACTAGTAAAATTCTAAAGGATAGGTACTTCAAAACGAAATAATTTGGACAACGATTACGATATTGTCATACCCAAATACTATTTATTAGTACTTAGTAGCGGCTTTGTACCCAAATGTAGACATTACGTACGGCTTACGTCTGCCTAATTCTAGTCACGCTAGGCTAGCTTAGTTCATACTTTCTTGAAGTGCCTAACTATGAGACAGAATTAATGATCTTGATATATGTAGGTAAAACAATTTTAAAATTGTTTTTTCGTGTGCAATAAAGATTCTATACCATCCTATAAATATATTAAATTAACTGTTTTTATTTTTAAATAATGCATAAATAATCTAAAATGATAAAGATAGGCCTGAAATAGGCCTCAAAGTATTTGAAAATAATAAGCGTTTAGATACGCTTATTGTCATCACATTGTCATAACTAGATATAATATGAAATCTAAGAATTAATTATTTATTTATCATACTTACCCTGAGTAAGCCATGATGATTACATTAAAGACATAACCAATAAACAAAATAATAAAAAATATATACTTACACAATTCTTGACTTAGTAGTAGTTTCTAAAACTTAGAAAAAAGAAAGATTATCCCCTATCCCCCGGTCTAAGATTACATGTGGAACGTGAATCGGCGTCGAGTGTCCGCTCCGCTCCGCCAGCCGTCCCGCGTTCGCTCTTCGCTCGCTCTTCTCGGCTCGCGGCCCGGCTCGCGGCCACGCACCAGTCCTCCCGTAACCGCCAAGCGCGCCGCCTGCTGCGGAGTGCGACGCCGTAGCAGGCACATGCCTACGAAATGTCACCTACCTCCAACCGATAACGACCGATCACCGATTAACAACGCCAATAGCACACCAGTGCACGGCATTGTTATTTCTAGTGAAGTTTACTTGAGTAAGTTGTGCTACTTAACCGTGTGTACCAAATTCATAACCTTGACTGTAGTTCGTTTTTTTTTTGTGTGTGCGCGAGTGTTTTTGAGCGATTTTGAGCGCGAAAACTACGCGGTTGTTGCTTTTCGCATTTAAAACAGGAAATGGCAAGTAAATGCAGCGATGCGTTGCTGTGTTGTTGATACTCGTGTGACGATGATATTCGTAAATGAATTTGAATGTGTCTTCAATCCGGTTTTTGTTTACGGACTTGGCTGATTTCGACCTTGGTAAGACTTACATCTATGCTGCATAGTCAGCTGTTTGAATTTAACTTTACTATTTTGTGCAGCAACGAAAAGCAACAAGTATAACAACCGTATTGTCTTAAGTGTGTAATCAAAACATTTCACTCTATGCGACGGGTGTTTAGACTTAAATAATGTATAATATTATTATAAGACTATTTAGAGGAGAGGTAAATATTATAAATCATCTAAAATCTCACCAACAATCGTGACGCTTTGACTTCAACCCTGTTACTGAGAACTAGGCACATACTGGAATTGGCAAACATTTTACTCATTTTAATAATTAAATAATTTTTCTATGACTCCTAGATGGTACGTCGTACCTACAAAAATCCATAATGTACAATGTACCAATATGTACGAAATACGTTTATTGAAGAAAACTAATAAGAAAAAAATATTTAACGAACAAAATTTTGTCCGTTAATTTGCGTTAAATTTATTTTAATCTAAGCGTGACACCTAATTTAGATCGGCTAATATGACTTTATACGAAAATTTACAGGGAAAACCACATAAAATTCGCTACTGAATAGGTAGGTATAGTAAAAGTTTGTATGTTTAGCTGATTTGAGCACAAAATTTAGGTACTTAGTCGTATTTATCGTAACATTAGCCATTAATTAAGTACATCTAATTTTAACAGTTTACCTACGCAAGTGACGTTTGTAGTAACGGTTTTTAGAGTTACCTACAAAGAGGGCGAAAACGAGACCAATAACTAAGACTCCTCTTTTACAGATGTTGTCGCAATAACAAAATATGTATTATGACGATATATTTATGGGGGCTCTCTTACAATAACTTAAACGTTCAGTTTTGCTGCTTTTTCTCTATTCAATATTTTATAAGCCTTTCGTGTGGGTATCGAAATCGCACAAGTTTGTTTTATTCTAATTTTAAAATTCAAAATTATAAAAAGAAAAGTATTTTAGAAGTATTTATGATTGACGTAAGTAAGTACAAAGTTTTTTAAACAATTAGTAAGTAAGTAGGCGATACATACATATTATGATGTTATTAGTAACTGTATGTAAGAAAACTACATAGGTACTCATTTATGATGATGAGATATCGGCTTGATTATTCAATAACGCTGATTATTTATAACAGCTACCGGCCTTCATATGTAAAAATAAAATGATCCGTGATGTCAGATTCGTCAAGTAATTATTAGAAATAGATTTATGTTACTGGTTTAATATACAGACAACGTAGGTACTAGTTACTAGAAATACATCATCTAAAACATGATTTCCTAATATGGTAAAAATTAAGTAGGTATACCATTCTATTCTTATTGTGAAGTAAACAAATTTAAAAACAACTCCGTTTTATCCTAATAGGTACACTCTAATTCAATGTGTATTGTTTAATTCATGAAAAGTAAAGTAATGTACAACATTACCTGTTGGCTGTTCTGAACGTAGTATAAGCAAACAAAATTCCTGTTAATATACAAAACAGTTGCCCAAAAAACACAAATTGTTGATGCGCCCACGACCCGCTCCCGGCTAAAACAACACAACATCCTTGGAACACATCATAAAATAGCCGCATGAAAATTTATTAGGCATCATAAATAAATAACGGCCACATTTTAGATGCAGGTAACTACGCAGCACTATCTTTAAAGGTTTCTGATAGCGTAGTAAACAAAGTATTGTCTATTATTTGGGGGAACACTACCAAAACATTTAAAAAAAAAGAAGACATAAGATGCCAGTTTTCTATGACAAACCACTGTCACGAGATCGAAACGTCGCGTTTCTGAATAGTTATACTTACAATCATAATATTATGCGAGTTTAATCCGTAAAATTAGTCTTATTTCATGGTAAACGTTTTAGGACCGAATTTGACAAAATAATCAAGATGGCAATTTATTTGTTCTACATTTTATTGAAAATAACGAGGTCTTACTATCATTATTGACGTAATCCTCAATGCGGGCTCATATTGAATCGCCCCAATATATCTGCTGAACATTGTCATTTCAACTCGAAAACTTTGGGATCATAAGGTCTTAAGAGTGTTGAGCATAGTCATCATTTTATTATTTTAAACTTTGGCTAGGTGTAAATTTTCTTTTTCTAAAGAAAATTCATGATGTCGCCGTATTAGAAGAATATAAGAAATTAACTTCATTTACTTCTTTAAGTCGTTGTCTATATGTGATATTTCTTTGTTTGAGTTGAGTTTTTGTGTCTTGTGTATTTATGTATCATTGTTACCTTTCGTGTCTCTATCGTGGTAAATAATGTTTTTCTTTCTTTCTTGACCGCCATATACATACATTGCCACTTTGGTCGATCACCGTAATTTACAAGTACGAAGAATATAGCTTGTTCTTACGGCTGAGCTATCAGTTTTAGCTCGAGGTGTAAAGTTTACGCTTACAACTGGGACGTGTCTGTTACCAGCTAAAGAGGCTACACTTTGTCTAAATGTATAAAACCCCCTTTGGGAAGGCAGTGAGAACATCAAACACGTTTTTTATCTCCAGACTCATTCCGGTCATGTTTCACAAAAACTCCCCTCAAATGTTATAAGTAGTTTTTCAGATTAAGAAAACATATTTTCTTCCAGCTTCTTTCGCAAAGATGAAACATGACGGATATGTAATGAGGGCAGACAGAGATATTTGTTTTTTTCTTTTAGGCAACAAGACATTGTTAATGTCTACGGTAGTTTACTTAAATCAGATGACTTATTTGTTTTTTTAAGTGTTTTCATGTAACACTGTCGAAGTAGAAGTTAGCTATGAAATAAGAGTGTAATCATGTGTGCATGAAATAGCAGTTCTATTGTATTTCGGTGAAGACCACTGTGCTAATGTAATTACTGTATATCAGAGCAAGTAACTGTCGCTCCGTGTGAGAAACGCAACACTGTGCGCACTAATTGCTTTGTTTCTCTGGCACTGTGTCTATTAAGACCTATTAACATCGGCATTTTTTAATTCAATTTACTTTTTTCTTTTACTGTTTTAATGTGGATACAATTTCGGAGATCCATATTATGGGAATAAACCGATAGGCTTAACATTTTGTAAACAAACAAACAAGTCGCTTATTTTTGAATGTTTTAAAAAATTTCTTTAAATTGTCTCATATAAATTTGATTCCTGTAATCTACTAAGATTCATAATGTATTTTTTTCCGTTTTTTTTTTAATATATCAACAGTGGTTTTGAAAGTTGAATTGTGTAAGATCTATTTATACAAGCAAAACAAGGTGTTTATTCTAGCAAATAGAATAAATAGAAATTATGTATGCGTTGCATTGTGTGCAGCTCTGATAAAGTCGTTGCACATCGGTAGATAGCGGCTACGCGGAAGATTACCTTCGAGATTACAACCATGTATCAAGAAGTCGTTGACCTTTTCTTGTATTTTAATGCAGGATAGTTTTGAATAGGATAAAACACCACGTATATGATTCATATTTTTAAACCTATTTTAAAGAAGACAATAATCCTACTGCAGAAGTGAAAAATATTCATGATATGATTTTAATTATATGTATTCTTTTATTTTCTTGTATTTTATAATTTTTTTTTACTTGAAGTCGTATTGATTCACCAAGTTTCATTGATAATTATAATTTAATTATGTAAATGATAATTCAATTGTATCACTCAACAAAATAGTTATCATACCTATATATCAAGTGGTTATTTAGATAATTTGAACAATCAATTAAAAAACGAATTTACCTCTTTTAACTGACTTCAAAATAGGAGGTGGTTCTCAAGTAGGCTCTATTTTTTTCTCTTGGCCATAAGTTACAACTGTTTTACTAGTCCATCATTAAAATTTGACTAGTTAGTAACTTCAAATATTATTTCCATTCTCAAAAACTGCTTACGTTGTGCTTGTAACAACAATAATATCTCACAACGTTCTGTTAATAGAGGTAGGTACTAACTACTCGTAATCACTTAAGGCGAGGTTGTCAGAAAATGGCCCAGTTTTCACAGATCTCTTACACATTTAACAGTATACCGTAATATTTTTTCTAACCATTGACCCTATCCGTCGATTCTGGAATGACTTTGATATCATTTCAAGAAGTAACCTCTTAGAAGTATCAACGGTGTTTAAACATCAATTGAATGTTATTTCATTACGTTTTTATCTAGAAAATATTGTTTACGTTCTTATCATAGACTTGCCACATACCGTATGCACAGCTACATACTATTACTCAGACACAAAATGTGGAACTACATCTCCTTAAACATAGGAAACAACCAGTGATATATTATTTAACACAACTTCCGAAACGCTGATTTGCATTAACAAGCACAGATCCGTGACCTTTTGAAAGACCGAGGTTGCTCCCAAAGAACTACATATTTACCTACTTACTCGCAATTAATGTGCAAAATACGCGTGTTACTTGTTGCGTGTATGTTAACGTACTTGTGTATTTGACTTTGTTTCATTTTATGTGACGTTAGTTGTAAAATTAAGGCGAATCAAAATATTAATGAAATGCATAAAAAATTTAGTGATTTTGCGATATTCGCAATTTAAATTTCTCTATTGTCCATTTCCGGTATAAAAGTACGGTGTTAAAGCCTAAATTTTAAAAAATATTATGAAAACATATTTCTAAACCATTAATGCCTAACTAAGTTATTACGCGCTGCATACAAAATATATCCTAGAAGACGTTTGTATGAAGAATTTATGGGCTCGCCCAAGAATATGATAAACTGTATATCTCGGCGTGTTATCGAGATATCAAAGTAATATTTTTATAATCTGTGGTAATACTTGTAACGGTTCCTTTGTATTTTTATGGTCCACCCAGCTATTTATCTACATCTACATCTACACTAATATTATAAAGAGGAAAGATTTGTATTTTTGTATGTTTGTAATGAATAAACTCAAAAACTACTGGACCGATTGCAATAATTTTTTCACCATTAAACAGCTGCATTATTCAGAAGTAATAGTAGTAGTAAAGTATAGTAGTAAATAATATCACGCTAGGTCCTATAGTTGTGGAGCAGTAACCGAACATGTTTAAAAAACGGGGGGAAAAGTATCGTTTTTGAGGACTTCCGTGGCGTGCGCTGAGCATTAGTTAAAGTTATACAAAAATGCTCTATGGATAAATTGTTCATCTTAACATTATCTTTAAAAAA
This sequence comes from Maruca vitrata, assembly GCA_039566165.1. Lineage (NCBI taxonomy): Eukaryota > Metazoa > Arthropoda > Insecta > Lepidoptera > Crambidae > Maruca > Maruca vitrata. The sequence continues at coordinate 10,117,266 of CM076917.1, read as the reverse complement.
GTTAAAAACTAAAACCCAACTACGACAAAAAACGACGCTGAAAAAGTATAAAACAAGACTTTTAGAACACTGAACTGAACAAAGTTGCTTATGTAGTTCCAAGTAAATGGACACAGTAGACTCTACCAAAATGCTTATGTTGAAAATTGACAATAATGTCATACAATACTATTTTGAAGTATGCAATATTCACTATGTAGAGATAGGTTTTCATGTTTGGAAAACCGCAGTCACACGTTGTCAAAGTGCTACGGTAGGTAGGTACTTGTGTATGGAACGTGTGACTACGCCTTTCCAAACATGAAAACTTATCTCTACATAGTAAATATTGCATACTTCAAAATAGTATTGTATGACATTATTGTCAATTTTCAACATAAGCATTTTGGTAGAGTCTACTGTGTCCATTTACTTGGAACTACATAAGCAACTTTGTTCAGTTCAGTGTTCTAAAAGTCTTGTTTTATACTTTTTCAGCGTCGTTTTTTGTCGTAGTTGGGTTTTAGTTTTTAACTTTTTATTATTTGTACTATTTTGGTGTTAAAGTGTATTTGTGGCGCATAATATTATCAAAAGTTAAATTGATGAACCAACATGTTTTATATTTTAAGGGGACCTGGGAAGATTTCTTAATCGATCTAATTCAGCTATTTAATTTTGTCCGCTAGAGGGCGCAATACTAAATTTGGTGACAAGCTATAAAGCTCATAACTAACAGAATATCAAGGCCCTTCTAATGGTACTGCAGTGGTCTTATTCTGTTAAGTAGTAAAGAAGCTATGAACGAAAAGATGTGAACTATATGCAATCAGTCCATGAATATACGTAAAGTCACATGCAAATGCTAGTAATATATATATATTTAAAATGTACAAGTAAAGCGCTTTCCAATGATACCAAACACGGCGTATTTATCTTAACTTTATTTTTTACTCTGTATGTTTTGTCCGCTAGTGGGCGCCACATTAGATTTTGTGAAACCCTATATAGCCTATAACCAGCGGACAATTAAGACGCTTCTAATGATATGTCATTTGTCGAATTCTGACAAGCAATTTAGAAGTTATGTGGAAACAGATGAACATACATACATACATACAAACATACATACATACATACATACATACATAGCCTGTCAAAATCATAACCCTCCTTTTGCTTTGCCGTAGTCGGGTAAAAAGTCCGCAAGAGCATATGTCTACCTTTTATAGTTTACCCATAACAATCGTTTTAATGATTTAGATGTTTGCTCCAAAGTAATGTCATTTTGGCGACGGGATTTCGAATTATATGGTTTAATCCTTATAAGAGTTTGCTCTAGAAATAAATATAAATAAAACGTAAAACTATGTAAAAAATCTTAAGTCCCCCCGTGCGAAGCCGGGACGGGCCGCTAGTTCTAAAATAAAATAAAATCGGTCAACTTCCCTATTTGGTTGTTTCGCCTTTTTCGTACGAAACAACCAAATCGGTACAAAACTGATTTGACGTAGGGTCAGAGTAATGATAATCATATCACACGCGTACTTAAACAAAATGGTTCCATTCAAATGTTTGATAGTCGCTTTACAGTGACCGGTCGGGATCATACTACCGTGACGTAGTTTAGAATAATTCAACGTAGAACTAACTTAAATAATAGTTTGACGTAACGACTCGCAAGTTTACTATCTGTTTCAAAAGAGGGACGGAAGCGGTTGGAGTGATAAGTGTAATTATATTTGTATATCAAAGCATCTATTTTTATAATTTCATGAATTGTTTAATCACTTTAAATTAATTTGTTCATATCTTTATTGCAGATGAATAATTGATGTAACTTATTATTATTAAATAAGAAATATTTATTTAAAAGCAATTATAACTACGTACCGGTCATGGGAAAATTTTACTTTGCCGAAAACTGCATAGCGGCAACTATAAAAATGTATGATAATGAACAAGTACGCGTTGCGTGAGCAACATGCAAAAGGGGTCCAGATTATTTTCGTTATTATATTCCTCTGAATGGAGATAAACAAAAGAGGTCATTTTGTGTATGAAATATTCATAATGCCTTAAAATTAATTTATTACATACTCCACAGCTGCGCTAATGAGATTTTAAGTGATCGTCTACCAAAACGTTAACAAATCAGAATTAATTGAAATATTTCGTTATTATTAATTTGAAACGGTGACGACTATCATTAATTTAATGAATTTCGAGTATATTGTACTAAAGTTTCATGTCGATGAATAATGCAAAACTCAAGTTGCACGTATGATAACCTTTTTTAAATAGGCACAAAGTCAAATATGTTACATGGGATTTGAACACTAAAAAAATCTTTAAAAACAAGCTTTTATTTAAATGCGCTAAAAAGAAAAATAAACTTTTACACTATAACTTTACTGTCAACTTATAACATTTCAAATTCAACATATTTGACACAATTTATATGTTTTAAAAGCTTGTCGCGAGATTTAAGTACTCGTATTTACTTTCTTAGTTTAAAATTTTTAATAGGCAGGTATTTTAAAACTTGCTTTTAAAATTACGAGTAGGTACTTAAATCTCGCGACAAGCTTTTAAAACATATAAATTGTGTCAAATATGTTGAATTTGAAATGTTATAAGTTGACAGTAAAGTTATAGTGTAAAAGTTTATTTTTTCTTTTTAGCGCATTTAAATAAAAGCTTGTTTTTAAAGATTTTTACCTTAATTTATTTTATACTTTTAGTTCGTTTGGCTGTCTTCCGGCTCCATCATCAGACCCTGGTTACCATCTAGATCCAAAGTACTCATCTAGGCGAATCAAACGAGCCCAAACTCGATGGGGTTGTGTCGTTTAAGTACTGAGTTCGTTTGGCTATCTTCCGGCTCCACCATCGAACCCTGGTTACCATCTAGCTCCAAAGTACTCATCTAGGCGAATCAAACGAGCCCAAACTCGATGGGGTTGTGTCGTTTAAGTACTGAGTTCCTTTGGCTGTCTTCCGGCTCCATCATCAGACCCTGGTTACCATCTAGCATCTAAGTACTCATCTAGGCGAATCAAACGAGCCCAAACTCGATGGGGTTGTGTCGTTTAAGTACTGAGTTCCTTTGGCTGTCTTCCGGCTCCATCATCAGACCCTGGTTACCATCTAGCATCTAAGTACTCATCTAGGCGAATCAAACGAGCCCAAACTCGATTTGGTTGTGTCGTTTAAGTACTGAGTTCCTTTGGCTGTCTTCCGGCTCCATCATCAGACCTTGGTTACTATCTAGCACCAAAGTACTCATCTAGTCGAATGAAATGAGCCCAAACTCGATGTGGTTATGTTATTTAATTACTGAGTTGCTATGGCTATCTTCCGACTTCATCATCAGATCAGCTCCATGTCATAATAATATTGCATTGTCATCGGATATACACGTGCATGCAAAATTTCAGCTCAATCGGTTGAGGGCAAGTGCCTTAAAATTGAGTTATAAAATTCCACCCGAACACACAAACATACATACATACATTGCAAGTTAAATAAAAGCTTGTAAAAAGAAGACTATTAATTGAATATTTAATCTGCATAGTGTAGCTAGAGGGACTAGTCTGAAAGCCTCTGTTTTCCTTCCATCTATACTATCTATACTAATATTATAAAGAGGAAAGATTTGTATTTTTGTATTTTTGTATTTTTGTATGTTTGTAATGAATAAACTCAAAAACTACTGGACCGATTGCAATAATTTTTTCACCATTAGAAAGCTGCATTATTCAGAAGTAACATAGGCTATATAATATTTAAAAAAAAATAGGGATCCTTACTAAAACTCCAATAATGTAACCCAAGGTGTAAAAAATTTACCTGAAAAATTCCTTACGTCGCGTACGCTGCGAAAACTATTGATGATAGAACAAAATCATTTACTACGACTTTGTAGAACTTATCATTATCTATAAAAAGTGTCGCGACAGCATATGTCTAAATATTATAGTTATGTCACAGTAAGCGGTTTTTTATTCGAAAAATTTAATTTATATGCCGCCACATGAAAAGGCTCTTTATTTGTACCTTGGTATTAATCCTTATCAAAATGACTTTTTGAATTATTCAATTCGGACATTTCATTCGGAAGATATCACGAGTTTAAAAATGCAAGTATTAGAAAAAAGTCGCGTGGTTGCCGCCACCGCGCTCAGTTAGCCAGCATGCGATGTAGGCTCCATGTAAGCATCACTGGGGTACGGGGGAGTCAATGTAATCTATACTAATATTATAAAGAGGAAAGGTTTGATTTTTTGTTTGTTTGTTTGTTTCGAATAGGCTCCGAAACTACTGCACCGATTTGAAAAAATCTTTCACTGTTGGAAAGCTACACTATCCCTGAGTGTCATAGGCTTTTTTTAGATAAAAATAGATTTCTCTTACGGGGTTAAAATATATTACATAGAGATAGAGATATCCCCGAAGCGAAGCGAGGGCGGGTCGCTAGTTAATTTATAAAGTAGCTTAGGTAGTGGGCTAGATGCGGAGCCTATACAATGAATCAAACAAAGAATCAAAATAATTCCGCATGGACAAAACAACATAAAACTATTGAATAATAAAATCAATGGTATTGTTAAGTCATAGACCTTTTCGAAGAAAATGTATCAGTAGTTGCGTCATGACACAAACCATTGTAAGTATTCTAGCATTGTAATTTAATATTGCAACATCACTTACACATCGATCCCAACAAAACGTCAACACGGTTTTAATAAAATTAGTTCAGCATGACATGTGATTAGCAGAAAATACATAATGTATGAAGAACAAACAAATGAGAAGACACTGAACTGAATATTATTAGCCGTATCTTGTTTACTGCGTTCAATAATGAAGTTAGATTGGAAATGTTACAGTTAACTGAATTTGCATCCAGCATTGAGAAATTTTCATATAAGCAGCATTTTATTTAGAAATTGGCCAGAAATTCTAAACATTAAACGTTTGAATTTAAATACCTACATACATACAGACATACCCATAACGGATGATAGCCTAGTAGATTCAAAAACTTCGAAATTTTGAGAGTATTTTCTCAAGGGCCTAAACTTTGCATTTTTGCGTATTCAGCATTTTTTTGGTCTCATTCTTCCGGGGTTCTTCAATTCTTCTTATGAGTGAATATTGATGCAAATGCATCTTCGATATGCTAGCATTTACTTCAACTGGACGATGTTCAGAGTTCAAATATCATTCAACGCTTTAACGGTGAAGGAAAACATCGTGAGGCACCAGCACACCTGAGAAATTTTTCAATGATGTGTGAAGCCATGTCAGGTTGTTCATCAACCATACGATAAATAGAAGATTAGATAAAGATTTCAATAAAATACAATATTTAAATTTATGAACTCTAAAGCGAGTAGTCCAAAATCAGTGTTGGTCATACATTATTTTGAAAGACTGCAAAATATTTAAAACAGTTCATCTGTTTCATATAGTCACTACGCAATACGTAGTATCAAACAAACGAACGACGGAAAACCACTTTTCGTTTTCCGCTGTCTGTCCCTACAAGATATTTAGAATTACGCAAAGGGTTTTGATCCGGATTTGGTTTGGTTGGCGGTGATATTCAAGTAGAAGGTTTAAAATATTATAATATGGCATAAATATACACAAATAAACATGATAATTTTATCAGTATTGCACCCGAGAGCCGGGGCGGCTCGCTAGTTAGGAATAAAAAACACGCATTATAACGATTGGGAATCCCCTAAAAACTCAATCGTTAGGTATTTGATTTGGTACATAAATGGCAGGAAAACCAATAAAATCGTGTGATTATCAAGTTAAAAAAATTATAAATATATAATTGTGGAAAGACCAGAATTCACTTTGTACAGGAAAACTAGGTTCAACGGAAAAAAAGAGGCATTCTTTAGGCAATTGTTTAATGAGAAATGTATTGACGCATTGCAAGATCTACATTTATGAATATGGAAGAATTATTAATTATAATAGTAATTGATTGTTGTTAGTTCTGTCATGTTTTTTTAAATATCGCGCTAAATTTTTTGCCCTATACTCCGTATTTTATGTTACAAGCAAAGAGAGATTGCATAACATAAGCGTACACCCACTTGTTAAACCTAGTCTAATGAATTTGTATAAAGTCAAGATCAAAGTGAGAAACTTAGTCTATCATGTCGGTTTAAGGTATCCCAACTCTCTCTACTTGGCCCATTAATGTCCCGGAAAATGAATTCGTCCCATGACCCGGTCATAAAGGCGGAAATCCACTGTTGCGCATTCAGACCTCGCCCTCGTATTGTATTTCAGCTAAATTAGTCAACCTTAGAAAGGTTTCAGAAGTTACACTGAAAATAAATAATTAACTTTTAGTGTATGTAGTTGTTCGTGGCTTTCTTGGCTTAGCTCACGTGAGATACGTGGGCGCCTTATTCGATTGATGATGTCAATTAGGCTGTTTCAGTTCTAACCAAAACCACCAGGTGGCGTGACGTAGGCGTCCGGCCCAGCTTAACTCTCATTGGTTAATTTTGACAAGAAAACAATGTCATCGTGGGTGTCAAAATTAACCAATAATAGCAGTTTGATATTAAATCGATACCATCATTGATAAGTGGTACGTATGACATATCTATGGTCACCAGCTTTACACGTTGTGTAATCGTCAAGTTATCGTTTTTGAAATGAGATTCACGACGAGCTTGAGTTCGTCCAAAAGAACGATATATCTTTTATTCTATGAAATTTAGACAGAGAGACATGAAATAACTTAATCGAGCTCGTTCCTTGTGATTATGCAAACGACAACGATTCACGTGCGTAACGTCTCGTATGCGGAAGGGCTAACAGTAGGCAAAAAGCTCGGCGTTTGTGCGTAGTCCCTTTGTGTGATGGAATTCCGTCTTTATGCATCCGAAAATGTGTGTCACCGTAGTACGTAGAGTTATGGCTGCGGCCGGGGCCGTAGGCTCCCCTTTGATGGTGTCAGACGCCAGATGGCCACCACCTCGCAGATGGTTAACGTCGGTAACTATAAAAGTTCCTCTCGTCGCGACCCAACCTTGTGACTAGGGCTGCGTAAATATTGCGTTTTCTTTTTTTCAGCGAGCTTCTTATTAACGGTTATTTTAATCAAATGCGATGTCAGTAGAGAAATGAAGCAATTGAATATTTTTTTACTTTCCGGTTATGAAAAACGGTAACGAATTTTCACAATTGAAATATGCTTTTGTGGTTCGGACGGTTTGACGCATAACGGTCAAAATATATTTGCCTATTTTAATGTAACAATATTTTAATAGGTGCTCATAGTATTTGCGTTCATATTACAAATAATCATATTTTCAATACCTAGAATTAAAATATCTAGTTTCAAACTGTGTTGTTTACATAATACATTTCGGTTTTAGCCAATAGGTGTTATTGAATATAATATTATATAAACTGGCTTTTATATCATTTTTAAAATAATATGCGCGAAATCATTCTAATGTTATTCAATTGTGGAACAACCCTACATAAGTGGACTCGGGAAACCCTTAAATTAAACTTCAACAAACTCTGAACATTTACATTCTTGTCTGACATCTTCCGAACGAATTACGCAACACTGAATTTAGTAAATGCCTTTTTTCCAATTTATTGAGAGCGCAACCATTATTTATGGGGACGTACTAAGTTAGATTTATTTGCGAAGATTAATACAGAGAACACAGAAGGCACAGTCTAACAGCGGTACAGTAAAAAAAAAAGATTTTTTAATTCTTTTACTTAATGTTTATTTAGACGAGAGATGTTAAAGGATGTTCATCACACAATTTCTTTTCACATTATTACTGTTCAGCTTATGATAACTTAAGAAAGTGAATTTTCACAAACGTTATCATTTTAAACTTTTTTCAAGTTACAAAAAGGGATTAAAAAGTCGAAACTACATAAAAACTTATAACAATTATTACTGGCACAATAGGTCTGAAACACCAAAATTGAACGTCAATAAATTATAATAGGCGTATCTATAGACCCGTTTCATTGTTATTTCTTGTGTTGTGACTTTAACCAGGGTCGGCGATTTCGATAATAATAAATCGTAATAGACCCTATTTTGAGAGGAATCGTTCAAGTGACCCTTTTCAAAGTCATGCCGAATGTGTTAAATTATAACCTACCTAACCTACTTTGCAATCGTATTGATTCAAATATGTCGAGGGCTTAACCTTATAAAATCAACCATACATTTATTTTGCACTAGCTGTGCCAGCGACTTCGTTCGCGTTTCCCCCGTTTTTTACACAATTTCCATTGTATCTTTGCTCCTATTGGTCGCAGCGTGATGTTATATAGCCTAAAGCCTTCCTCGATAAATGGTCTATACAACGCAAAAAGATTTTTTCAAATCGAACCAGTAGTTCCTGAGATTAGCGCGTTCAAACAAACAAACAGACTCTTCAGCTTTATAATATTAGTATTAGTATAGATTGATAATAATTCAGATATCGAATTATATTATTAGCAGATGCTGTGATGTTTTCTAACTGGCACTTAATTTTTATAACATCGACAGTTCTAAATGAACCGTCGAGTCAAACTTAAATATAAATAACACGAGCTATTCTTCAAAAAATAAAATGCCCAAACTAATAGTAGAATATGTATTGCCGCGAAAATGACCATAAAATGTACGCAAATTCAGAAGCAGGAGATCAAAACCACATTCTGAGGTCAGGATACTGAAGCGGTACATAACTCTCGTAAGTTCTACGGATGCTTGGCATAGTAGCTCTATCTTCGGAAGTAGCGGAAATACTTGGCAATACATAAGATATTGTAAAATCATTTTTATCCTTAGCTGATAAAGACGTATTTGTTTTGCGGTCGGAGTTAACCCATGATCGAAGCCACCTAATTCAAACGCTATTTGCACTTTACCTCATTATGTTACGTACTTAAAGTCTTGTCTGCTTTATGATTTTTAAAATATGAACGGCGTTCAGAATGTCCTCATTACTGAGGTAATCATGAGGTCGAAAGGCACAATAACATTTACTGAGCCTGTTGAACTCTTGCTGGAGGCCAGCATAGATGGCGTTTCGCGCACGCCTGAAGACCCCAACATCAAACTTGTTGTTCTGAAAACCAAAAATCCCGACGATTTTACGGCGCGGTAACTTTTAAAAATGTTCCGTATTATAATTTATGCATGTATAGTGATCGCTCAATAAGTGAGTAGGTACTCCAAGTTCGCCCAGAGCGGATAAGTAATCCGGGCAAGATATACGGCCGTGATAATCTGCTCTCGAGAGCCGATGGTGCAAAATTGCTGATCGCTCGAGATACAGCTTTTGCCGTTTTCGCCGACGCATCACCTTGGCTTAGTGGCAGTGGTGGGATGGACGCTGAATTTTTCATGTGGTTTTCCATACCTATTTAACATTTAGTGACTTATTGTTTTTGTTCAAGCTCGTATTTTTCGATTGATTTTGATTTTAGTTCTTAAATTCATTGTCGCAACGCGCTTAAAAGTAACGACTTTTAATTTTAACGACACATTTGAACCTTTTTGTCTCGAAATTGTATTAATCGCTTTATTTTTTCTGATAGTTATTTGAAAGTCACATACAGTACAACCAGAAAATTTGTGGGTAGTACACTTTTCAAGCAGATTTCTTTAAACACCATTAGCCCCGCCCACTGACCAATAGGAGAGCACTTGAAGGAACTCTGTCAAAATCCAAGCAAAAACGTTCCAATAGTAGGAGAGCTAGCAAGAATTTTTGGTAGGTATTTGAGGCAAGCTGAAAACTTATCCTGTACCTCTCCTATTATATCCCAGCACGAAACTGCAGACCTGGCTGGTGAGTAGCGGGGCTAAAGCAAACCCCCAAAAATATTTTTCATCTTTTTATTTATAACTAAAAAATAAGACTCACTAAGACAATTATTTCGATGGAACTTCTTCCTGTCAGGTGAACTGACAAATTATATTTTTTGGATTATAAAATATATTTTTAAATAAAATATATTGGGGGTTTGGTTTAGCCCCGGTACTGCGGGTTTGTGTTGGGATATAATAGGAGAGGTACAGGACAAGTTTTCAGCATGCCTCAATATCTACCAAACTTATTGCCAGCTCCTTGACCACAATTGGGCGGGGCTTGCTCTGACAGACGCGTAAGCGCCAAGCGATTTTCACCTTATAGGTGGTCGACCGCCAGCGTTGCTGATAGTACATACAAACAGTATACACACTTATCGTTCGTGAGTTTCAGTATACAGTCATTACTGTAAGTAGATAATTTCTGTATACAGAATGATGAACTCACACAATGTTTGCCGCCCTAATATTTAAACAAATCATTAAATAAGTATAAAACTTAGCCACGCCCCTACATGTAACAGAATGTAACTTTAATTAATCGTACAATGCATCAATTCCAGCTTTAAAGTCACTTTTAACTGTTCAGCCCCTCTTTAAGTTAACCCTTAACAACCCACAAGTGTCTCGCGGACACATTTTTGCGTTTAAGTTTTGATAAAAACTAAAGTATTCAATTTTATGAATCAGCCTTTTACCTATTTGATCTCCAATATTTTAAGATTCTAAAAGTGCTTTTAGAATATTTATAACTTGTAAGATTTATTAGATATTTTAAATACACAAAAATAGTACTTCATCAACCCACAAGTGTCCAATAGACACAATAACATTTTGTTTGAGAATGTGAACAAAGATTGTTTTTATTTATATTAACGAATAATCTTATGATGTTGGGTGGGTCATAACGATTAATATTTTATAGCTATAATAATCTGACACCACTTTTTTGTGTTATAATTGTCGTCTTTGTTTTCGTCTCGCATATCAGTGATTAGACACACAAGACACCACATAATAGTCCTCTTATTCAGTATTATTCAGATAAATAGATAAAGGGCAACCAATAATACGTAAACGTCAACTTGAACATATTTGCAGTAACGATGAAAATACTTTTGTGCATACTGATTCGAGATTGAAAAAAATGCGACAGAACCAGCAACTGTAAACGGTAATGAAAGAATTATAGTTATAATTCTTGGAGTGAGGGTGATGATTATGATGAGTGTAGGTAGTAGAGTTCAGTATAAAACTAATAGGTACCTAGCAAATTCAAAATATATTTATATTAGACGTTATTATGTAACGTAGTGTAGGACGCCCGCAGGCCAGGTGGTGTGACGATCTGCGCAGGACGGCTAGGACGGTAGGAACTGGGTGCGAGTGGCCGAGGAGTGAGAAAAGTGCATTTGGGGAGGCTTGTGTCCAGCAGTGGACAGAAATGGGCTGATGATGTTGATGATGATGATATGTTATTGTATTAGAACACACGCAAAATAAAAAACACAAAAAAAAAACTATTTATGCGTGAAATTGCAACAGTATTGGTAACACCTCATACACGCAGACTAAGTAAGGAAGGTCCATCAAGTAAGCACTTAGCAGCCATGAACCATGTAGAAGCTGACCATACTGATGGTGATGACCAATTATCTGAATCTGCTGTGAAAAGGATAACGCGTTGTTAGTTTACTCTTCGATATTAACAGCGTTTCTATCAAGTACTTTGATAAGTGCAATATCATATAATGACTGCTACAAATTTTGAAAAAATATTCATCTGTAACTCCACAAGTGCAACAATACATTACTGAAGTTTATTCTAATATCGGTTTAATTTAAATAACTTGTTATTCACTCATCACACCTTATATTTATCAAATGTGTCTGTTGGACACTACTGGTCAGTTACGTTACAAAAGCTTACTGGGTAGTTAAGGGTTAAATTGGAATTCCTCGTTGTATGGTGTAACTGCGAACTTAGTGTTAAATCTTACCAACTTGATTTCGACGACTTCTTTATACTGACTTTGACTTTAAAGTAAAATAGTCTTATAGTCTAGCTAGCAGCTCATTTCCTTAGATCATCATCATCATTCGCATTAAGGGTAACATTGACTTCCTAAATAAAACCTATTCTAAAATTAACTAGAAAGGGCAGTGGAATTACAATGTAATTAAATTGTAATTATTAGTGTATTTGTTACTAGTAACAATTCAAAAATCATTAAACTTTTAATTCTTTGCAATGAGCACGATCTTTTCAAAGACAGATATTCCCTTAAACCGATGCATTCATTCCATTAGTTCACTCGTACGTGCCGCAAATTTATTAGGTTATGTAACTTCCTTTTACAGAACCTTTTTATATTTTCCATGCTGTCAGGTCGAGCTTGATAAATGTTTGCAATCAGCTCCCATTGTTGCTGCCTAAGTCACGATAAGTTTACTTCACTTCACTGAATTTTTAAAGATTAAATAAATTAATCTAAAGTTATAAAAATATTTCAAAAATATCTATCCACTGTAAATAAATTAAATAATACGATCGATTTTCAACTGTTCTTAAAAAAAATAATGTACCCCATAACGGATTATGTCAAAAACTACATAAACCTACACAACTACTTCAAACACTATAAATAAACAAATAAATATTAGAATTTGTCTTATTCGATAATAATTAAGCAATGTTCAAAAGTGTCTTTTGTTAGAATACATGTACGCTGTTTCATTTTTTAAAATTGAATATTAGTAGCTACTTAATATTAGTACTTACTCGTTTATGTATTTTGATAGATAGGGTGATTTATGAAAACTTACTTTTATCAAAATAAGCTACGACTTGAACGATAGTGGCTCGCTGAGTATTTTTACCCAATTAGAATTTATTTGAGAGTTATTTTATTGAAGAACATCCAAACAAAACGTTGCCCGTCGTTGACGTTGTTGGTCTTGCCCGTGACCACGAGCGCTGTAAAGAGCTCGAAACGGGGTCTCTCAATAATATGTTTAGATTAACAATACAAGCGAGTTTAATCCGGAAAATATTTTTTATTTCCGTTTTAAAATCCGTTTTTAGTAATTTATTTAATATTATTAATTATTTTCATACTTTTATTTACTGAAGCAAATAAGACCTTTTGGCTCATGAATACAGATTCAGTAACAGTGTTAATATTATTTAGTTAACACTAACATTTTGTTTTGATCCCTTGCAGTAGTTGCATGACGCTAATTGCTGAATTCACTCGTTCAGAATTATTTCATAGCACGTATTTTTGCGATATTGAAATTCAATTAGTTTTATTTTTCGATTCGTAAATGCCTGTTATTCAAATCCCAAATAACTTAATTTTCAGATCAGGATTGTATGATCTCACTTAATGGATAGGCATACAACGCTAAATCAATAAAGACATGAAGAGGCAAATTCTATGAATTTTATATTAAGTGAAGATACATTTTCTTTAGTCGAGTTTTACTCAAGGAAAAATTAATCACTATTACATAAATACATGCTAAGTCAATGGCCAATTACGTATCTCTTAGAAACTGTTCATGAACATAGAGTAATATAGTAGTACCCTTATATACCTTACATATCGCAGTGGCACAAAAAACAGCGCGTTATCGCATTTGTATTTCCGTGACTGGCAGTAATATTGGTTCGGCATACCGCAGACAATGGCATACAATAGACAGGTTATGGATGTACTGTCGACCCATCAATACACCGTGCAAGATTTTACCCCAAGATCTGGATAGGGTTACGTCGTAATTATTGGTAGTCATTTCAGGGTTACGTTTCTTGATATGGGTAAAGGCACGCTACAAGTAGTAAGATTTGTATTGTACGTAAGATAGATTGTAGACATGGACGTCATAATAATTATTGTAAACAAACATTTTGGTAAGTGACCGTGGTATAATATGTTTAAATGTTTAAACTACTTGAACTTCAAAGAAAGGAGTAGGCATGACATATTTATTTATTTTATTTATTTAGGTAGATCAACGATATTTAAAACAGTACATTCACATTTTGCACACGTAAACTTAAGCAAATTGCACTATCACTTAAAGGTCAACACAGCTATCTAAACAACAATTGTTACTTAGTGATAAATACACACACAATTAGTGATACATAATATCATGACAATCACATACAAATCAATTAAATTTAATCTCTTGAATTTTTTGCACCGTTTAATAATCTGATAGTCACATTACTTTCGAGAGCCTGTTTTATCACATTTGAAATGTCCCAACAGCGTTTTGTTGATTAAAGTGTCATATTTAGTTGATTAATAAACATACCACAATAATTTATTATGCCACCGCCACGGTTAAACCATCATACTGCATCAAACCACCTAACTTGAATTCTAATTATAAGTTTAACCGCTGTCAAATTATCCGTAACGGTAAATGTTTGTGTTTTGACAGATTTGACTGCTTACCTTAACTTTAGTTCGCCAGTTATATTCGCAGTTACGGCTAGAGTTATGTTTTGAAACTCGTGATAGAAATCAAAACACACGTGGGTAAATCCTTTGGTAACCTTAACGTACTGCTGTTATGCTCAAGTTAGTTGGAAAAAGAGTACTTAAAGCGGATAAATAAATAAACACTTAATGGATAATTTGCACACGCACGATGCCTTTTAAAGCCTGCGTGATTATTTTATGTAATCTTATTTACGTTTGAATATTATATTTCATATAAGTATATTTTCCGGGCAGAACTCCGCATATTATTTATAGAATGAACGGTTATTTTTAATAAGTAGCCTATGTTCTTTCTCAAGCTGTAAACTACTGTAAAAACCTGTAACTTCATTCAGTAGATTTAAAGAAAAAGCTCGGCAGGCAAACAGACAGTTACTTACACAATAACAATAGTACTAAGGATATGATTATTATTTTAATTCTTATGAAACTTTTACACTTATGTTGTACTAAGTCCATTACAAATCCCGTCGTTTTATACCTAGGCGCAAAAATAAAGCGAATGATTTAAAAAGGGACATTAGCCTGACGGATAGCCAAAAGAAACCTTTTTATATCAAAAAGCCTCTCTGATGCTCAGCAAAGTCCAGACATTAGTTTACAAGCACCAGGCTTAACCGAATTAGGAAAATAGGTCAGTCATAATGAAGAACACTTAACGGGATCAGTTTTCTAATGCAATTAGAAGCCTTGATAAATCAACGTGATTTTTGCACACATTCGCGATATAACTTTGAAGGATTGGAGCGTTTCATGAATTTTGTGCACAACAATTTGAATTGTATCATATCAATGGACAATTTTCATCCAATAGGCTGTAGTTTCTTAAAAATTAAAAGTAGGTAACTATAAAATTATTTTAATTAAGTCAGAGTCAAAGTCAAAGTCAAAGTTTTTTATTGCGAACTAATTAAATAAACTAGAAATTAGATCAAAATATACCTGGTAATAAGTAAAGTAGTAAGTTTTAAAAAAAAATAAAGTTTTTAAAAAACCATAATCATACAAAAATAACAATGAAATGAATTTGAATAGTTTATTCTGAAAATAGATTTACAAGAAATACTTTTGCATGTCAGAAAAACCACTTACACAATATTCTTCGAGCTGAATAAAAAAGAACATGGAGTTGTTTTTTCATTCAGTTAGTCTTCTGCTTTTTTAATGGGATCATAAACAAAAAGTTAGCAGCCATTCAATTAGTCATCTATACAAATATTATTTGTTTGAACTAGCTAATCTCAGGAACTACAGGTACGAATTGAAAAAGTCTTGTTTTGTTGGATAGACCATTTATTGAGGAAGGCTTTAGGTATAATATCACAGACGAAGTCGCTGGCACAACTAGTACCTACATAAATCTAATACTGAAATTTAGAACAATAGTCATGTTTCGAAAGATAGAAAGAATCTACTTCAATTCTTGACTGGCTCGGTGGAACAGTGGTTAGTGACCCAGGTTCACTACCTACGGTTCCAAGAGTCGTGGGTTCGATTCCCACCCGGGACAAATATTTGTGTGACGAACATCGGTGTTTGTTCCGTGTCTGGGTATGTTATTAAATATATTTAAGTAAATTTGTATATCCAATGTTGATTCTGGTATCTGTAACACAAGTGCTTAAGCTATTTACCACGGGATCAGGTCAATGTATGTAATGTTGTGCAATATTTATATTTGTTTAAAGTATTTAACCAACAACTTAACCAACTTATCTACTGTACGTGTTAACGGGTGTTAACGTTATTACTCCTCTTTTATTGTGCCTAGCAATGCTGTGGTAGAATGAATAAGATTTCAAAACATATCGATTACTTGTCGAAGGCTGCGTAGCCATCAGGCCCTAATAAAGAGTCCCGATCACGTAGTACCCAGTGGCTGTAATCCGAAAGCCAATCGCCCCGGCGTATTCTGGTAACCCAAATATTTTCAGGAATGCTGAACAGATCTAAACGACATTTCTTTACTAATTATCATGGAAAATAAGCAGAGGCTATATCGACACCAGATCTTGGTGAAGTCGCCCTTCTGAGAATTGACGCTGGAGTCAAATCATTGACTTCGCCACAGTTTTAGATCATATTATATATTTATATCGAAACTTATACATCCGTATCACCGCGAAAATTAGATATATCTGAATTTATTACTTACATTAGCATTTTACATAGAAAAAAGGTACCCATACCTTAGATATTTTTAAATAAATTTCATTATCAAGTATGAAACCTGAGAGTGATAAGAGGTCCTAAAGACGACCTACTTAAGGTCCGCCATTATTTCTATAGCCTTCCTACTTCCCTGTTGTAAAAACTGCATCAAAGGATAGAACCAAGCTATCCCGAATAGGATTTGCAAGGGTCCCCTCAGTCCGAATACATTACCATAAGATAGCCAGTGGTGACGACATGAATTTATATCTCAAATCGATTTCAATCTTTAATTCATAACTCTGTGTTTTTAGTTCATTTTTCTTTGTGTTCACACTCTAGCTGGCCACTTATTATTCGATCTCTTTAACTTGATAATGGGTTGTTGTTTTGTTGTATTTTTAAAAGGTTAAGTTATCTATTTATTTGGAACGCAATAAAACACAGAAAAAGACGAATATTTATAAAATGAGCATTTATGTGCCCTCTATGTACATATGCTTTTACATTAGAGCTCTGAGTACCACAAAATCAACAAATTAAAAAAAACAGTAACTTGTGCACTTACGTTGTAAGAAGAGTAGGTATAATAATTGAAACAATTAAATTGCCAATGAACTACTACTCTAACAAGTACTCAGTTGTTGTTTCGCATAAGGTGACAAATGAAGTCGTTATAGGTTTTTATATCTTGTATAATTTTTACTTTTCTATCACATAACTTATAATTTTATTTACTTATCATCTCTTTTTCTACAAAATACTGTAAATGCGTTTTCGGTTCAAAACTTCATAACTGTGCATACTTATAGTAAGGTATTCATTGCTTTCCTTGGTACGATATTACAAGCTGATAATATAAACATAAAGTTCTGCTGTCGCCCGACATAAATCTAACATTGGTAGTAAGAGCTATCAATATTAGGACCATAACTTACCACTGCCTGGGCAGCAGAATTGTTTTAGTTATTATTAACGAACAGATGGTACTAGTAGTAACACTCTTAGTTATATTAGATCAAATATATCTTGATATAATAATAATCACAGTTATGTTTACATCTGTTATCGGCCGGTCTCATAAAGCGGTATGATTGTATCCCTGCCATTCAATACTTAACGTCTAGTGATATTGTGAGTGTAATCTGATATCACGTGAACAGGAAACAATGTCGACTGAACCGCAGAGTGTGACGTCATTTTCCGGAAAATATTCCCGCGATGAGTATCATAAGAATATTATTATCTTAGGTCAAAATTACTTTGACTTCATAATTGCGGATAACCAATCGATTTTTGTTATTCTTGTAGGTAAATTCAATAATGTCTAATTTTGTGATTAAAAATCCGTAAACAAATATAAAAAAGTTAATTTTAATAAAAATTATGACAATTTATTCCTAAAAACTAGCATTATATTATACTTGACACCAATGATGAATACTCGTAGTTTTCACAAATTGCATTGTCAATTCGAAATAGATGACTCAAGTCAACACGTAATTCCTTTCGAGATAAACAAATTGAATGTGTATCAGAAATTCTCCTGCTTTGTTATTCATGAGAGTGCCCCCGCGTCCAGATCAAATTGTGTACACTGTCTAGCACATTACTGTGGAAGGTTATACCGTGCCGTAAAAATAAATGTACCCTGTGTGACACCCACTTTCGTAGTTTGTTTTGTAGATTTAATTTCTCTTCCTTTGTAGTAACTCTTGGGTGTGTGAACTGTTTCACAATGACACTGATGAAGACAGACGCTAGCTGTTTCGAACCAGGTAGGTATCGTTTTGTGTGTTGGCAGGTTGAAATTGAAGTGAAGTAGATAATAGTTTGCTCCATTGCTAAAAAACTCATGATATAATATGTATGTAGGCGTAGTCTCAATTAGACTAAAATTCTATATTATATACGGAATTAAAACTGATTGCAGATGATACAACTAATGTCACAAACAGAAACACGAAATGAAATAATTATTTTAATACATCTATCATTTTTTTGTCAACCTCCATTTTACGAGACATTTAAACTAGTTTCGATGGAATATCAATACATAGTATAAAACAAAGTCGCTTTCGCTGTATGTCCGTATGTATGCTTAGATCTTTAAAACTACGCAACGGATTTTGATGCGGTTTTTTTTAATAGATAGAGTGATTCTTAAGGAAGGTTTGTATGTAAAATTTACCCGAAGGGCGAGGGCGGGTCACTAGTATTGATTAAAAGATTTTTTTTATCGTTTAATAAGTATCAGATTGTCCATATTATACACCTTTGTAAGTGTCGTTTTTCTGTATAATATGAAGTTTTTCACCTATGTAACGATACGGCGCAAGTATGATTATCTACAGATTATACGATTTCACATACTGGTTCGTTACAGGCGGCTCCAGCCGCGGCTAATGACGCATACCCACGTTTGTTTTGGCTCGGCTTAAAAGAGATTAAAGGGCAGAAACACATTGCACATAGCAAACACTGTTAAATCACTTTTAACTAGATAATATTGTCGAAAATATGCCTCATTGGCGCTTTGAAATTGCCGACGCAAAATGTAAAAAAATATATTTGCACAAAAGTCTTATCAATGGTTGTCGCGGTACGATATGGATAAAAGTATAAAAAAATGGTTTTAAACATACTTTAATAACTAAATTGGGATAATTAATAGCTATCATAGACTGATAAATAATATGCTATAATATTTTATTATTTTTCACACACACATTTCACTTTTCTTTATAGTTGTAATTACTACGAGTATCAGGAAATTAATTACATGACAGAAACCAGTAATTGAAACTTCATAGTTTAACGATGATATGACAATGGTCCATTTAATCTCGGTAGGCATGAGAGGTAATTATTACTGCCACGTCACAGATGCCTGAGTACCTGTCCTGTGTTATAACAAAAACTAAAGACTAACTTAAAACTTTTTGCTTAAGAACTATTTTGAAAGGCACAAATTGAAGCGAGTTCAATTACCGAATGAATCTATGTGAGCAGTAGGTATTATAGTATGTTCGTGAGAGGAAAGACCCATCTATTCAGAGCATTGTTCGTTTTTGCTAGAATATGTTCACGCACCGTGGCTTTATGTGCCGTAATGAGGACATGGCGAACTATTCAAGAATATTTAATTGGAATTGCATGGATAACAATTTGCTATCAGACTGTGAAATGCGAATACGATGGTTTGATCAATCGGATGTGATCCTAAGACGATTTAAAGCTATTGTAGATTCTAAATTACTACTTTAGTATTTTTTTTAATTCTAAGTGAACGTAAACACTTATTTAGGTATATAATAGTAAACCAATATTAATAGAAACTTATTTACTTTAATGTGGTCAAGTAAGGAAGTGTTTTAATATAACATTTTAAACAAACAAGTGACACATTTTATTGTTCAGATATTGTTGTCAAAAAACGTCCACATTGAAATAGATTAATATAACTAATAGTTTCATTTGCATACATCTTATTGTATTCCATAATAAGATGTGTTTCAAAGCCCAGCTAGTTTTAAAAAATTACTAAAAGTAGGTACCATTTAATTCATTTGCACTTAGCTAATAATATTCCATATTATGGAAAAAAACTTCTGTTTTGTACAATATTCATTTCCTTCGCTGAATTATGAATAAATTAGGTGTCAATAACTTCTCATATTTAGAATTTGTACAAGGCTCTGGCATTGAGTCAAATATTGAATTAAGCTCGATGGCATCTCTCCCGATCGAAACCTAATTTATAAGCAAATTTTCAGCAGCCTCACCTAATAAAACATATGAATTATTTTGACATTTGGATATCCAATTTGATTTGCACGCTGTAGGTATTTATTACGTGTTATTGATCATTTTTGTGGTTGTTTATGTTATGTGTATAAGTAGGAGTTTAAAATCCTGTGTATTGTCTTTTCATGTAGGTTATTACCAATTGTAATGATGAACGAGTTTTTTAACATTTTGCTAATCTCATCTCCATGAACATGTAATAGAAACAGGAATGTTTTCATTAGAGTGCCTAACTTTAGCACAAACATTTAAACTACGGCGGCCACTGGGGTTGGTTACAATAACAAATAACGTTAGAAACATTGAAAGACTCAGATTTAATTGTAGAAAGTAATGAACAATTTTAGTACAACAAAACAAGAACAATACCATTCCACCGTTAGGTATATTCCCCTAGTAGGTAATACTTTAGAAGATAATTTCTTTATATCAAAACTAGCTGAACCGACAGACTTCGTCCTGTCAAAAAAAATGTGAAAAAAAAAGGGCTTGTTTTAGGGTTTTCCCGGCAATTATTCGATTTTTTCTCGCCGTAAGAACCATCCTTGGACTTCAACGAACATTTAAAAAAAAATTGGCCAAATTGGTTCAGGCGTTGTTGAGTTATGCGCTTACCAACACATTTTGCGATTCATTTTTATATTATAGATGAGATGAGCAGATTGGATGCCAAAAACGAAACCTCAGCTGGTAAGCATATTCAAAAGTTTACGATACGTGACATGTATCTCATTAAACTAAAACATATTTGTATCCCTCCGTCCACACCTTTTGCAGCCGTAAAAGTTTTCCCGGTCGTAAAACATCGAAATGAGATTATAGGTTATGGTATTCTTTTGGATATATATTTGGATTTTATACATTTCAGGGGGTCAAATAATATTCATGGGTACCCAAATAACCAAATCCCTAAACTTGGAAGATAACTACTTTGTAGGGATTGCAATTACGGGTCCCCGATTATCTTGGTCTATTTTATCTATTCTTAAATAAGTTGTTTAGTATGTTTCTAATGTAATAACTAGTGATGAAGTATTATGATTAGAAATCTTCTTAGCGTGTCGACATGCCATCCAGATGAAGGTAAAATATGCCTAAAGTATTTTTTTAAATATGTAAACCTTGAAAGGGTTTAAAGAAAAAACCGGCCAAGTGCGAGTCGGGCTCGCGCACAAAGGGTTCCGTAGCAGCAAATATAATAAAAATCAACCTATCTCAAAAACTATAAGAGATACTTTGATCAAACCAAAAATCGTTGAAAGAGTTAATTAGCATGCATCACCTCTATTTTTTTAGAATTTTATACCCCGTAGTTATAAAAATAGAGGGGGGGGGGACATACTTTTTACGACTTTGAGAGCTGATATCTCAAAAACCGTTCACTTAAAGAAAAATGTTTTTTGAAAACTTTATATCATTTTAAAAGACCTTTCCATTGATACCCCACACGGGTATGTACATCGAAAAAAAAAATTTCATCCCTCAGTTACATGTATGGGGGGCCCCACCCCCAATTCTTTTTTTTACTATTTAGTGTCATATTTTTGTAGCGGTTCATACAACACATATTCCCATCAAATTTCATCACTGTAGTACTTATAGTTTCCGAGTAAATCGGCTGTGACAGACGGACAGACGGACAGACGGACAGACGGACAGACGGACAGACGGACATGACGAAACTATAAGGGTTCCGTTTTTGCCATTTTGGCTACGGAACCCTAAAAATCACGTTCACGGCCCTTTTATGCTGACGCACGTGGAGTGTCATAATATCGGACCCTCTTGTGATACCTTTATAAAGAAAAAATTTGGTCCGAATTTACGGCTAAAGAATTTGCAATTTTTGCCAGCGATGGTTATTAATAGATATATTTATTCTCTGAAGACATCTCATATAATTTTCATGATATTTCTTTGGTCTTAATCTACATATGTTTATGAGTAAAATAAATTATATTTGTGTTATATTGATATAATAAAAATAACGGTGTAACAACAGTAATCCAATCTCTTTATTTGTCTTTATTTCTTGAAGATACAAGTTATAATATAATATTATACATAGAAGTCTGTCTTCTCAAGTTTCTTTAAATAACAAACAACTATGTTTGAAAAAAAACCTCAGAAATAAATACCCATTTATTTGCTTGATTATACCTAACGTTTTTCCAAAGTCGAAACGATACAACAGCACACTTAAATATGAGACGTAAAATTTTATTCATTGAATATGTAAACGAATGCTGGCGTATCCGATATTTATCCGAAATGAAAGTAAATATTTGTTTGGGATTATGTCGGATCAGTCGGTTTACGTTCGTTGAAGTGACGGTGTTTCGAGTTAGCAATAAAAGGGAGACGGAATGCCCGATATGCAATCCAGCCAATGCGTTTTAGAATATTTCTGCTGACTCGACGCTGACTTTCGAAACGTTTCACTAGTTATTTTTTGCTTACGAGAAAATTTTGATGACTAGCACGAACTTAGAATGTTGGCATACTTTTATTTCGAATTAGT
Organism: Maruca vitrata; assembly: GCA_039566165.1. Classification (NCBI taxonomy): domain Eukaryota; kingdom Metazoa; phylum Arthropoda; class Insecta; order Lepidoptera; family Crambidae; genus Maruca; species Maruca vitrata. Next base: position 10,094,408 of record CM076917.1, on the reverse strand, counting down.
TTCTTATATTTGAACGTCAAAAATCACGAAACTATATCAATAGTTTAAATTCAATATACACAATTATGTTTAACATATATTAGAAAGAAATATAATAATAATTGACATTATATTATAGGCACCCAGTTTACACTTCTCTTTATTAATTAAATGTAGTTCATCAGTCATAACTTAATTTAAGTCAGTTTCTGCCCCGTGCCATTAAGGCATGGAATGCCCTTCCAGCTCATGTTTTCCCTCCCTCCTATGATCCCGGGCTCTTCAGGCGGGGCGTGAAACGGCATTTAAGCAGGCCTTCAGGGTGAGTGCGACAGGCCCAATACGATCTATTGTGCCTGTCGACCTCATATTTGGATCTCACTACCGCTTACCATCAGGTGGAGTGAGGTCATCTTGTTAGCCTTTTATAAAAAAAAAAGTACCTACTTATAATGATAATGGATTTGTTTGCTTTAGCACAGGCTAAGACAAAATAACCTTTTGCTCACTAAATTAACTAAGATTTTCTTTTGTAACGTATCAGAACCTAGTTATAATAGTGATTTATGGATGTAATGTTTATGCATGTATTGTTGGTGTGTCATATATAAATAAATAAATAAATGTCAATAAATTTCGATTGTCATCAATAAAGTAAATTGGATTGTTACATTATTGAAAGATATTTATTATACTCTCAAGTATCCATTTCATGTGAATGAATTGCTACCAAAATGTATTTTAAAGTCTCCAAGCTCGTTCAGTGCTCACTGCTAAATGAATTTAATAACGCAAAAGAACAAGTCCACATTTACATTTTATATAAGTCTCCGAATCCCTGCAGAATGAAACGTGCGTGATTTATGTGATGTCTCACGAGATGACGCGTTTGAGCTACTGGGTCTAACTTGAAACGCGGCTCTAAGCGAAAAAGTATTCGAACAAAAAGTATTTGAGGGCGTTGTGGCAATATGGCGATCCAAACACGGTGTATATTAGACGTTTTGCATGACACATGTCCTTTTGGGGTAACAGTTTTACGGTCTCCGGAAAATTCGGTGACAATAACGCATCCGCGATGCGACGTCTTTTTCTGAAAGATATTATATACAATATTTGTAGTCAATGGTATTGATATTGTCTGTATACTCAGCTAGATATATGATAACACAAATGATTTAGTGAAATGGTGTGCGGAAATCCGATATTCGTTGTCATTTGTCTACTTGATTTATAATGCAATACTCGTATATCATGACATATATTTTCGCAATAATAACAATATTATTAATAATTTATTTTCAAAATTGAAATGTCTCCTAAATCATTTCACATAAGTGGAATTGAAGACTTATGACAGCTATTCAATCAACTTATGATTAATATCACAGACATTTGTACTATCTGAACAAAAACGATATTATGCGATATAGCCAGTCGTAAATAGCTCGATAAATATCATGCCCTCCTTCATTTTGCTATATAAGAACACCTGCTGGTTAGTGTTGCCATTCACATAACATGCAGGGACTAAGAGGTGCATGGAACGCCCTTCGGGAAGCTCATATTTTCCCTCCTTCATTCAATCACGGGCTCTTTAGGCGGGGCGTGAAACGGCTTTCTAAAAGACCTTCAAGGTTAGGTAGACAGGCACGATAGACGATCTCTGTTGACCTCATATGTGGACCTTACGACCATTTACCATCAGGTGCAGTAAGGTCACCCTAAGAGTTTTTTTATAAAAAAAAATATTTGTTTATTGCACTATGTTGGTGTCAGCCTTTAAACAAATATTATTACAATTTCGGTGACATTTGGTGACGTCTTGTATATGAACAGAGAGATTTACCTAACGGTGTAAATGTGTCTAGACATATAAATTACATTTAAATAAATTATAACGGCACAGTGTAATTTATTACAAATAAATTACACTATGCCGTTTTGGTAAGATGAACATTGAACATGTGATGTGACTACAGCAATTTGAAGAGTTTCCGCCATTGAATCAGATTATTAAAGAAAGGGTCATCGCTCAGCATTTGTTTTATTGAAAATAATTAACCTTTTCTCAATTTAAAATTGCAAGTACCTACTTAGTTAAATTAAAATGACTTTTTTTCTTTCGAGTACCTAAATTTTTTTTCCTAACTGACATACGATGATGGCTTGAAGTAGCCTTTTCATCATCACCAAACTTGACAACCTAATTAGTGTTCAATGTTTTATATCAATGTTTGTCCTTTTTTAAGGGAAAGGTTATGTAATAATAATCTTAAATACGTCAAACTCTTGAATAAATGAACTTTATTCGCCAATTATAATTATTATCGCATTCTACTGTTAATCGCGATTTAGTGACGTATTGTTATGATGAAATAAACATTATAGCATCCATTACATTCCTTAGTGGTGTTCCTAAGTAAACGTCACAACCTGGGTGAATTATTATCATAGCGGCGTAGTAAGGGTTAAATTAACATCACAATTTGTATAGTGCTAAATAATTTATAACGTGTAACAGCATAACTATGTTGATACACGCATGTCGCGTTGTCTGATTTGACCATTATAATGATCATTATTATACTACCCATGAGTAATTTACGTGGATGACATTCTAATAAATATAGTAGTAAAGATGGTAAAAAAATAAATTTTATTAATAAAAACACAGTGAGCGTTGGATGCAACATTGAAATTATCTTTAGTCAAAATCAAATTACTAATTATAACGTTCCCGGGCAATAACCAGCCAAAGTACGATAAAAGCAAAACATCTAACGCAGTGCAAAGCGTTGGACCATAGAGAGCAATTAAATGTTTTCTCATGGCATTCCCAGCTAATTACAAGACGATAAAATCTCATGGCTCCAGTCCAATTTTTATAAAGAACTGATAATTATCAATGAATTGTTTCAAGTAGGACTCCTTCAGTCTGAAAATTAATGCACTTATTTTAATAACTTTTAAGTAAGATAAAGCCTACTGAAACCTCATGGAATCTTACCATGATAATATTATATTCGTATAGTGAACCAAAAACTTAGAAAGCTTTTCGTTCTAGAAATCTTTTGCTTAAACGGAATAAGTTCAAACGCCCAAGCCACATAAGTATGTAATTGTAGCAATACGGCAGGATTTCTACAATAAAAAAAAACATTTTTTTTCGGAAGCGGGTTGCTTTTAACTTCATTTAAAAGTATTTCATTTTCCTTCTTAGAAGTATGAGTTTGTATAAATAGACCGCAGAGATGTTATTTTTCGTAATTACCAGTTCATATACCTCCCCACTGCTGGGGGTCGGACCTACCGTAAACTAGAGCGATAAGGCCTTAGTCAACCGTACACAACTTTACAATTTCTTCGTAGCTTACCCCAGAAAGTTAATTTTCCTTCATCGTTAAGTGACGAATAATCATACGTATGAATTTAAAATTGCAAAACACAATGGTTCGTGGCAGGGTTCGAACTGGCGACCTCTCGCATGTTATTTTTGTATAACATCATATTTTTTTATAGGTTGATTCCTGTCCATTTCCGTAACAATAAGTAAATATTCATTGAAATTAAATGTGTATGTTACAAAAACAGTAAAAAAAATGTATTATGTAGAGCATCATTGACTAACGACAATTTAATTAAAATCATCAAATTGTAGGTATACGTATGTAATAGAATGTTGTATAAAATCGTAAGTTCAATTAATAATCGATATTCAAATTACATTCAGTATTTCTTTCACGTGGTTATTTTACAAAATACTAGTACTAGTAGTACTTAATCAATATTACATCTATAAAAAAGTCAGATAATGATATCTTCATCTAGGTTTATCATAATTTGTAATGAACAACTTGTTTCGAAAAGTTTTGTTGTTGTTCCGAAATTCATGTTAACTTTAGACTTTCACGCCTTACATTAAAATAATATGATCTAAACTATACATATATTACCGAATATTACAGATTTAAACATTATTATTCTATCCGAAGGCCGCTCGTACGTCATGTTTGCTTAATACGAAACCAATTTTCTCCGCCCAACAGCTTGTATTAAATATTATTATTGTTGTCTACCAGATACCAAAGTTAAATCATATAATTGAAAATCTAGTTACATAAATATATATAAGATTTTATCATAATATGATTACTATGTACTTACAATTAGTGGAATTTATTGCCTGATGATGATTGCCTGACAAACAGTTACTTATAAATAAAGAAATAATCATGTAACCACAAAACTTGACAGTATTTATTAAACATTATGTGGTATGAAATTCGATGCAGAAACCACAATGTAAGGACGTCACAAGATTTCAAGGATTATTGCCAACACTATATTTATATTTTGTCTGATCTATCCAGGTACATACTTACAATTACTGGTCTTAGTAGACTACTTCGGAAGTAGAATTTATCAGGGCTCCATTGTAGTACCAAAATAAAAGCTCTGAAAACAACTTGGTCACAGCCGATTAATGAATCTTAGATTTATCTAATCGCAAAGTTTATTACTTCTTATAGTACCAAAAGAATCTTCAAAGTAATAAAATACTCTAATCTCGGCAACAGTTACAGTTAAACAAGTCATTTCCTCGTGGCATTTTCTTGCGATTGTGACGTAGTAAGTGGTTCAGTAATTATGGGTCGTAGTATCGCGTGTCGCGAATCCATTATAATCGTGCTACGACGTGTCTGTTTTGTAATAAAATATTATTACTGGACTCCACGTACAGACGCATCAGTCGCACATGATCTAACGCTAGCGAGACTAATGTTTTGGACGTAGAAAGCAATAATAATTACTACGCTGCAAATAGATTTGACTGGAATGCCTCCAGAAATTCTACAATATTATCTTACTTGGTATTTGTGTTTTAAATTATGATTGCAAGGAAATGTTAACCTTGATTGTATGACAAAGAAGCAACGCATTCAACATAAATCTGACTGTTTTAAGAAATTGTTAAAAACATAGTACTGAATTGATATCATGAATGAATCATGAAATATTTACGATTTGTTTTCTTTATGGTCGCTCTAGATAATTATTAATGGCTACTCTAATATCGTCACTGCAAGGTAGAAAAATTTACTTAGGAATTATAATAAATCAATCGGTAATTCGACGGTTTTCAGTGGGCGACGTAATAAAGCATTTATGAAAAATATTCAGTTACAATTTCTTGTAAAATGTATACGTGTAAAATTATGAATAATGATTTAGATATTAATTCAATTTTATAAAATCATGTGTGTAATTTTGGTATTCAATAGCTTTTAAAAATTTCAGTGCAGAGGAGTAAATTGATCATAGATGATCACATACCAAAATTGCATGATGAGAGATATGAAAGTAAATAATACTACAATGTAACATCGGCTATTTGCCAACAATTTGTGGGAAAATTTGACAAAATTTAATTTAAATACACATTGCATGTAGCACATTGAAAATAAATACAGCATTCCAACAGTTATTTTTATAACCCAAAACTTACATATGATAAGTATATGTAGGTATTTAATCTAGCTTAATATATAAATATAAATATCTGGGACATTACCATACACGGTCATCTCACCCCAAACTAAGCAGTGTTTGTACTATGGGCGTCAGAGACTGATATACATACATACATATATACTTTTAAATACATACTTAAATACATAAACACCCAGACACGGAACAAACACCGATGTTCATCACACAATATTTGTCCCGAGTGGGAATCGAACCCACGACTCTTGGAAGCGCCAGGCAGGGTCACTAACCACTGTCCCACCGAGCCAGTCAAATATATGTAATTGATTCGAGTATATGTAAGCTACAGCTCCAAGTAATCTCTTTAAAAGCAAACCGTTGGTAGAGATATGTGATTGTTTATGAGCCGTTTGTTTTAGGAGCAATAAAGACATGGTTTGTATTTTGGGTGCGCTAATGTTAGTCTCGTTAGTAATAAAAAGCATAATGACGTCACTATCGTTGAACCCACCTGCCCAGAACCTGTCGGTGTCATTAGTAGATATGTTACGGCTAATACCCGAAGTGCGGCTACACCTAGGTTTAGCCGGCTAGAACTAGGTGTAGCCACTTACTCTTGGCTAAACCTAGGTGTAGCCGATTGTTTTCGGCTAAAACTAGGTCTAGCCTTCATCATGCCGGCTACAACTAGGTCCAGCCATTCCATGTCGGCTAATACTAGGTTCAGAGAATCCCGGTTTCTAATTATTGGATGTTTTTGTAATATCTAAAAAAGCTCTGCCGATAGCATGCCGGCTATAACTATGTAAGATAAGGCGTCCGACCGATTTCAGCCATGGCAGCCGATCTCAATTGAGATCAGCCAAGTGCGCAGGACATATTATAGTGCACAAGTGTGCGCGCAAACACAAGTGCACTCTCTTTTCCCCTACTCTCATAATTTGGTGAGTCGGCAATCCGACATGACCGATGAGAGATCGGGCGCAGGACCACCGGCTTAACGTGCTTTCCGAGGCACGGGCGTTCAATCGCCAACTTCCTAACTCCGGGCTAAGTAATTTCATTACAGAAAAACTCACACAAATTTTCACCGACCGCAGACTCGAACCGGGGACCCCTCGGTCCCTACGCAGCGCTTGCTGCCAATAGACCAACGAGGCAGTTACAACTATGTACAGACGCTATGAGTCACACTCGCTAGTAGACCTGCAGTAGATCAGCAGCACTTAGTGCTCACAACCTGCAGAGGCGCGTGTCTCGCTACGCCCTCCACCCCGCGCTGCTGCTGCAGATGCTGTGAGTCCTGAGTGTGACGCGGGGAAGGACGGAAGGCTTGGCGGGACTCGCATCTAAGTTTTATCCAACAGGGATTCTCTGAACCTAGTATTAGCCGACATGGAATGGCTGGACCTAGTTGTAGCCGGCATGATGAAGGCTAGACCTAGTTTTAGGCGAAAAACAATCGGCTACACCTAGGTTTAGCCAAGAGTAAGTGGCTACACCTAGTTCTAGCCGGCTAAACCTAGGTGTAGCCGCACTTCGGGTATTAGCCGTAACAGATATATAAGTTTACTGATCATTGTAAAAAGTAGTTAGTACAGTTTTCGCTCATACTTTGCTAAATAGATAACGTGTTGAAAAAGGCGGTATTTCTTTGTTTTCCCCACGAACAAAACTTTACTAATCTTGTCTGTAATGCTTCTTTTAAAGAGTAAGGGCGATAATTAGCATAGAATATTTTGGATTAATTTAAGTTATATTTCATCAGTTATTGGATTTTAAATGTTGTGCCATGGTGAATTGGAACATAATATAACTTCATGGTAAAATTGATATTCAAAACCCGTGATAGTATTACAGTGTCATAGTATTTATCATGTGCATACTTATGAGTAAACTAGGTCTATGGTTTTGAAACACAACTCTCAAATCTGTGTTCGCTATAAGACTAATAAGAATTAATAGTAATGTAGGTCATAGCTACGTGACTACTGGCGTATATCTGAAGGTCTGCCCTGATAATAAAATTAAATGAGGGTTCAGAGAGCGGTGGCGTGTGAAAGCTGACGTCAGCCTCATGGGTTAGCCGCTTCTATGGGCGGATTATTACAAGGCAGGCGATAGAGGCATGGAAGTGGCCAGAGCCGTTTCACACACCCTGCTCTTAGTGAGAAAACATTTCCCCCTCAAAAGCTTACCGCTAATGCTAATAAAGAAAAAAAGCATCATTCCCTAAAAAATGTGTTCTAAGTACTTAATTTGTGATTTATATAGTAAGTAAACTGCACCTGATTGTTTTTCCATCATGGTGGATGTTGTTTCGCTACGGCTCTTCGAAACGGCAGTGTTTGTTGTTAATGCATTTATTTGCGTATACCGTAAGGTTAGTAAAGTAATAATATTCTCTGAGTACAAACGAAATATTTCAACAGCTTTAGGGTTTCATTGAATCGCTTAACAGATTTGTAACATTTCATTTAGGCTAATATCAATTTAGTACGTAATTTCCCTGTCTGTTCTAGTAACGTTTTATCGCTATCGATCAACTTTACTCATCTACTGTCTACTGAGGACGGAGACCAATCTACTGCTCTCTGTTTAATGTAATCATTTGACATTAGCATGAACCAGCTACATGTGGAACACTAACTAATTATCCTTAATGCATTTATCTTCTCTGACAATCTCGACCAACGTTTCAAGTTAGTAGTAGTCGGTGAAATACTCGTATTATTGATTGCAGCACGTTTATTAAAATGTGAATTAAAATAGGCGTGCCCTATGATGAAATGAATGGGCATTTAATGAAGATGATGCAAATTTTAACGAAATTTGGATATGGAGCTACCTAATTTCTTCATGATCCTCAAAAAATTAGTATAATATTAAGAACGTTGTCGTTTACAAAAAACGTCGTTTGTTCACGAAAGAGAATATCGAAAATACCACGACCAAGCGCTTTTTATAATCATATACTTGGAAAGCTTAACAGAAGAGCTTACATAGTATATTTACGTGCTTGTTGATTACAGGTAACACAAACTAATCTTATCGCCTACATGACATTACGTTTATCTAATTAATATCTATGATCCTATCAGCAGTTATATCTCCTAAACGAGTATAATGTTTTCATTTTAACATACATGATCAAAGCTACTTGTGCGTATTTGACTAGAAGAACAATGAGAACATTTAGATCAAGATAAATTCAATTCCATAATTGAACAAATGTAATTTATTTTGATTATTCAATTGTATAAAAGTAAATTTAAATTATCTATGCTAAAGTCAAAAACTATTTTAAATAACTACTTATGTCATATCTCCGTACCTATTCGAACAGATTCGGTAAAAAAAATGCACGTATTAACTGTTTGTCTGTTAAGATCATGTATAAAGTCCGTTTAGCTTAGGTATTCGTGTATAATATAAGACAATAGGCACTTGCTGTGTCTGAGCTGTCACTAGCAGGTTGAGACCCGGCTAGATTGATCGCTGTTGCTTGCTGCTACTAATAAATTTCAATTAGTAAAGTCTTTTCTACTGCAATATATTACTGCGATCAATCTGCGCTGACTGGCTCAATATAGACTTGGATTTGTTAAGGGATACGTTTCAATGACCCTTTAGTTTGAATTTCTTACCTTAAAGGTCACTATTGTATCGGGAATAAGTTTAGGGTTATTTATTTAGTAGGTATTGATCAATGTTCATTCATAATCGTAAGGTCAAATCAATTGCATTCAATAATACAAAAGCTCTACCACTACCTCCTCATAATAAACAGGTAACCCGCTTTAACTTTACATATGAAAAGTTCATAAGTCAATGATCGCTTAAAACCATTGACCGAGTAAATAGTATTTTAAGTACTGGCTTGTATAATCCAACTGGTTAATCATGTCTGATATATGCAAGACAGGTAGGTAATTAAAAATTAATTGCTACAGTATGTCCATTCCAATCTTTAATCAGTTTGATTTCATCTTTATCTAGAACAAACTTGTTTATACCGGACAGTGAGAGTGCCTGAATGCTACCGCTGAAGTAAAAAGCTTTTTAATGCAAAAAAATGAAATAGGTACTTAATGAAACGAAAATTTAATTTCCGAACGTTGAAAATTGCGTAATTTTATTTTAACCGCACATTTGAATTGCATCGATAGAAATTGAATTGTAAGTAGCGTAATCACTGTGGTTTGCCTAACGTGAAATAAATCAACCTGTATCAAAGCCAGGGTCCAAAATGGACGACGAGAGGCGCTAAACCCAATCGCAAATGTAATGCCGAGTGTAATTGAGGAGCAATTATGCAAATCTACCACCAGCAAGCTCTGTTTGTTTACATTTCATGCACTTTGATTCGCCAACTAATATTCATAGCAACACTATCGATTAAACATAATTTAGATACCATACAACCACGCTACAATATCAACGGTGACTCATTCCAATAACGACGATTATCGAATGTATATTGTTAGATTTGTAAGTGAATACATGGGTGTGTGACCGTAGTAAAATTTGCACATAGTGTCATACCAGGAAAATGAACTCTACGGGCTTTAAGATAGGGCTCATGATTTAACACTTAGACACGTGTAACGCAAATAATTGCTCATTGTTATCGATGGAACCCATTCGAATGCCACTTACGACCTCCTAATTTATTTGGCTTCCGTTAACCTTTGTCTACATTTTCATTAGGTTGCGAATTTGAAGGGAAAACTTCGCATAAAAGGGCTTGACGAAGGTTAAGGACGCACACGCTTCTATTATTTTTGTACCCATATTGATCCCAATTTACTACTTGATCGCTTATTGGGTAGTGCGTCCCCACCCGGGACAAATGTTGTGTAATGATGAGCATTATTTTGTATACTTTCCGTGCCTGGATACTTTATTTGTCTATTTAAGTAGATATACCATACTACTTCACTTACTTTTATAATGTTTTCACTAGCAGTCACTGTTGATTCTCATTTTTGTTTAAAAATTGTTTGGCTGCTTATTTCGGGATCATTATGTACATACATCAACCTATTTCTGCTATTTATATAAGTTACAAGAGTGATTCTTTCGTTTCGTCCAAATCGCCATTCCAGGCCAAAAAGTCATTATGAATATTGTAATTAACCTTATTTTTTATTCAATAAGGTAGGACGTACTTTTATCTTGAATATCCATCATCTATATCAGGTTTAAGATTCATAATAAAAAAAAGTTTAGAACAAAAACATGCATTTTTTTCATTCCCCTCCTTGTTCAAATGGTCCCTCAGAACGTTGTGACACATATTTGGTGACTTTCCTAGGGGAAATGTACATAATTTTTATTCTTATATACTAATGTATTCATTGACTATTAGAAACTTGCAATACAGTATTTTTTATACGTGTTTAACATAGAAAGAATCGTCTTTAAAGTTTTGTCAACCCAAAAACAACATTTCCATCCACGAAAATTGAACATTAAATTTTTAATGCACGTACTATACTATCTATTTCTTGCCAAAAAAAAAGACGCTCCCTAGACCTTAATCTGTCGATACAAGTCGTCAGGACAGGACGCACGCTGCCCGGACAAAATATTTTCACGATTTAATTGCTGAAAACAGCGTTTGTCACGAGAAGTAAACATTACCTTCCATAGTTTTTGTATGTAAGTGTATGAAGTAAAAAAAAAATTTTTAACTTTAGGTAACAGCCTACTGTAGGGTCTAGTTATCAATTAATTATGCATATCTAGCCTTTTTTAATTCACGAGTAAATTCAGAAAATCCGCTCAAACTTCATTCCTTTCCGTATCATTCCCTTCCATTCCCTCCAATTTTTTAACGGAGGGAATGAGTCACTTTGGAGGGTAATGTTTTTTATTAATATAAAATTAATATGTTCCTTACTATGTCTCTTTGTTAATTTTTTTCTATTATTTTGATTATATCGAATTATAACTTGTGTAAGTATATGTCAGTATTATTGAAATTACTTTAAATTCTATCTATGCATTTTGTAACCTACCTAGGTACTTGTTAGTTAATAATAATTCCCTGCTGCTTCTTTCTTTCTGTCTGCCTTTCTGTCTGTTCGCAATAAACTGAAAAACTGAACGAACTGAACGAACGGAGTACTTAATTAATAATGAAGGTTACGTGAAATATTCGATTATTTTGCTTAGTTTTTGTTTTTTAGATACATTATACATCCGCAACAATGTTGAAGCCGAAGAAAAGGGCAACCAAAAATACGTAACGTACGTTTTGCAATCTTGCAAAAGAAGTTAAAATACGTAGAAATCAAGGCTGATCATGAAAATACAAATTAGAGGAGTAGAAACAAAAGAGGAAATTCTTTGTTAAAAATAAAAGAAAAAGTCTAAGTATAGCAGACATGAGGGCACGACAAAAGAGGGAGCAAAGGCGAAGATGGCGAAAAAACTCAAAAAATAAAATTGAATAAGCAGAAAAAATTGCAAAGAATTTTAAAAGATAACTTTCCGCAGTAGTGAGACTGAGAAAATTTTAAACATGCCAGATCCTACAATACGCGACCCTCTTATGTAACAAGAAGAATTCACATCAAGCCAAAAAAAGCGCAATGAGGAAGCTGCCATTCAGATCTAAAAAAGCAAAAACAATTTTACAGAATAATTGACAAACTAAAAAAGAGGAAAAGCGATTTGAAGAAGACATTTATTCATGGAACGGAAGTTACAAAAGATAAGATTCAGGATAGCATAGAAAAGAAAGTAAATGAAGTCATAAAGACATAAATAATGAGAAGGTACAAGTAGTGAAAAGGAAGCTATTGTTTCATGAAAAAGTTTGTCGAGGTGTATCAGAAAAAAAAGAAAAGATCTTCTGCTGGAGATATAACTGATAATTCGAGGCTCTAGATAATAAAACTGCGAAACTAGAACAAAGTATTGAAAATTTTCTACAAGAAGATGAAAACAGTCAAATGGCGCCAGGAAATACGATTTTTCCTTTTCGAAGAAGCAAAATTAATATTTGACAATATCCCATATTGTTTGAGCCTCGAATTATCAATTATATCTCCAGTAAAAGATCTATTCTATTTTTTCGGAAGGCTTTCGTATTTTTCTGATACTCTTCGACAAACTGTTTCATTAAAAAAAAGCTTCTTTTTCACTTCTTAGTACCTTCTCATTATTTATGTCTTTTATGACTTCATCTTCTTTCTTTACTATGCTATCTTGAATCTTAACTTTTTGTAATTTCCGCTCCATAAATAAGCGAGTTCTTAAAATCGCTTTCTCTTTTAGTTTGTCAATTTCATTCTATAAAATTGTTATTGCTTTTTAGATCTGTATCGCAGCTTCCTCATTGCGTTTGAAGTAGGTACTAGTTGTTTTATGCACTAAATGTGACTTCGGTGTACTTTGGCTTGATGTGGATTCTTCTTGTAACGAGGGTCGTGTATTGGATCTGGCATGTTTATAATTTCCTCAGTCTCACTACTGGGTGGAGAGTTATCTATTAAAATTCTTTGCAATTTTTTCTGCTCTTTCAGCTTATTTAAATATTTTTCGGAGTTTTTTCAACATCTTCGCCTTCGCTCCCTCTTTTGTCGTGCCGTCATGTCTGTTATACTTATGTTTTTTTTCTTCTTTACAAAGTATTTCCTCTTTTGTTTCTCCTTCTCTAATTTGTATTTTTCATGATCAGCCTACTTAGTTGACTTTTTAACAAAGTTTTTATTCTAGAAGGTTTTATGTAGTTTTTTATTTTTATTCATCATCCTTCTAACGCTTATTTCCATATTCATATGGGGTGCACTTGAATATTTCATTCCTTTTTGATATTTTTTCCATTACTTTATATTCGTTCATGAATAACACATGTAATTAATAAAACAAAAGTTTGATTACACACCCACGTCTTTTATTTATAGTCCAAAAATATTTAAAATCATATACCTACCCAAGTTATAGGTACGTAAAAGATTTCATCTTCTGATTGTTCATTACTTTCCATACAAAATCATTAAACTTCCGTCATATTTAATTTTATTTCATTACCTTCCAAATTCAATCATTACCTTCCGCACTTATTTCATTACCTTCCGTGGGTTCATTACATTCCATCTATTTTCTTGATAAAATAAAGTTTTTTCATGAAGGCCTTTACTGATAATCTATACTTAAAAGGTACATGAATGATTATAAGCAACTTTTTTTGTAAAATCGATTAAAAAATTTTATTTCTCAAAATCTTTGAGATTTGGACGAAACGGAAGAATCACTCACAACATAGTCATTTCTGAATCGAACAACAATATTTTATTCATGAATGTTCTATTTACTTGAATATTTGTAAATAAGGATAGCTTGACCTTGTAGAATGAAATCCTTGACTATGAAAAAGAAATACAGACCAATACCTACCATTTAAAATGAATGGACTATGTATTCTGTTGGACAGATTCTGTTTAATTGAATTCTATCAAGTTCCATCGGCTGGATATGCAAAAGATTAAAAATTCATGGATAAACGTAGGATTACATGCGCTCATTCGTGTTAAAGTATTCCAACCAATTCTTGGATACGCATAAGTCAATACGCTGTACATTTAGTTAAAACAAATATTTACTTATTAATAAAAAGTAATGTAGCAATCGAACATTTTACTGAGTACCTATCAAATGTACCTAACTTTTGATCCTAGATATAAGTACTTAACTTTTGATCCTAGATAAAGCGTTTTTTTAATTTGATTACCAGAATTTAGTACGAATTAATTATATTTTATTTGATAATCTCATGAAGTTAAGGCCTAGGGCACATAATTTATACGATAATATACAAGTTGGAGAAGTTAATATCGATATACTCCCAAATGCCTGCCCACTTGAAATAGCAAAGTAGCATTGGTGCGTGTCTCGCAGCCGTCAGGCGCAGCACGCAAAGGTCGCAATCCGCAATTAATCGCACTACATGCCTGCCCTTCCCGCCCTTTATAGCCTCTCCACCTTGCCTGCTCGAACAGTGTTAAGGTCAATAACGCTACAACTACCCTTCATAACTGGTCCGGTTATCAACCTTTAACTAATCGTGCCATTCAGAGTTTTATTAAGAAAGCGACTGTAACTTACGAAAAAAGGAGGCAATAACACGTTTTTCGTTGCTTAGCTAATAAAAAATACTTTCTTCTAGGGGTTACTTACCAATTTCAACTCTATCTGTTGAGATGACGTAATGAAAAGTTATTATTTGGGATTAATGAATCGGATTTAGTATAAATTGTTAATTCATAAAACGGATGGCGACGGAAACATGAAATAAAAAATGATATATTATTACATAATATTTTTACTACTTTTTGATGCTCCCGTGATCTATAACCTAAATATATGATATTTTAATAATATCTGTGGTCATTCAATATTGTGATATGTACAGACCTAATTAATCTCGCAAAATTAAATTTTCAAACATGTTTAAATTTAATTATGTCGTTAATTTTAAATTTTCTCAAGAGATAATTCACTTATAAGCTATCTTTCCTTTTTACTTGACAACTTTTAGCAACGACATTGATTGGTTCCTTGGAGCAATAAGTCGGCGTGACCAGAGGTTAAGACAAGCGATTTCCGGCCTATCAGAGCGAGAAAAAAATGGTTCAAACATTATGACGAACCATTCCCATATTTTTGGGGAAGAGAAATCGAATGATGATAAAAAATCTTATCACGTCATCAATCCGCTGCTAATGGTGGGGTATTTATGATATACCTAATATGTTTAATAACGTTCATACTACACCCACCTATGTAATTACTGTAAAACTTGAACACAATTATATACTCACAAATTCGAAACTTGTTATGTGGGATAAATGATAAGCAATCATTTGATGATAAGACCGATCACATTCTACTTTACTAAGTTATGCAAATCGGAGAACTTTATAAATTACTGTCTTCGCTTCTTCGCTAAGAAGAAAACTATCGTAGGTACTCTTTTATAAACGTACCTACTTCAATATTTGGGTCCTACTTGTAGGCTAATTAGTGCGATTTTTCTTATTTCCATGGCTTAATGGTTAAATATCGCCTATAAGTCATGACCGAAAAGACTTTATTGATCAGCCCGTCAATTCTTCCGTCCCGGGTATCATTTGTCAAGTTTCCAAGATACGGCTCCTAAATTTCCATTTCGCCTAAGTTTGTGCTACTTCGTATAATCTTTTGCTCACTTTGTGGCTGGATATTGTATTATTCTAAGTTGAAGCAAGAATAAGCATTTTCGTCGAATCAGATTTTACAATCATAAGTTGGAATAGGTTGAAGGCATTCATTAAAAGCTACGATAAACTTAATTGAAAATTAAATCAGTCTTAAGTAACTTGAAGGTAAGTTTCTCAATGTTCTTCAATAATAGTAGATATCTTTGTCAATTTGTGAGCTGTCCTAACATAAACATAAATCAAACATTTAACATAAATTTAATTTAAACTTAAATTCTAAGCCTATGAATATATGACATGAAACAAAGGTTGTTACATCGGCAGGTTAACAAAAGTCTTTAAATAACTTAATTATTCTATGAAAGATTATAGCATTGATATGGTTTTAAATGGACCGCTTGCTAAATACTTATTATTACTTTGATAAGGTCTTAAATAAGACCGCTTAATGCCAATCAAACACGTTCTTATGGATAAGCCGGAAAACCGCAGACGCTTCCGTGATATTATATTCAGGGCACATCCACCGCTTTTTCGTGCAAGGATTTTTCGTTAAAAAAGTTAGGTATCTATTTTTCCGATCAGCCGAAGCAAATCGAGCTGTAAGCTTCTGATTGAATGCCTCATAAAATCGAAGCGGGGTTTAGTGAGAGTACGACTTGCGTAGCTGAATGTTTTTTTAACAGCGAGATTCTACATCAATACTGATAGTATGAAGAGGAAAGAGGCAAGCGCTTCACTCATTATTTCAAAAGAAAAATAATAACTTACATTTTGTTATATTATGTATGTATATACAAAGTACATTAAAGATTCATCAATAGGATGTTGCAAAATGCAGTAAATATATCTTTGCTAACTTGTTTTCTAAAATAACCATAGGGTAATAACTTGGTCATACTGAGGGTAAAATACGTTAATAATAATTATAACCAAATGAAGATTCTGTTAATAACAAAAAGCTCATTAAAAAGACATTCTCACTGTACCTACATAATATCGCTAAGACTTAAATACCATAATCACATTCAAGTAGCAAATACGTATAATGGTTATCCCGAGCCTTTGCACAAAGACACAAGATTCTTCTTCAGAAAGATACAAGCTTTAAAATCTCTACGGCGCTGAGAAAACACAGATGTTTTGTCCGTCCGTCAATAAAGCTGGTCGATTGCGAGCTTAGTGACACAACAGTACTTCAGTGAAATAAGGACTTGTCTCTCCCGAGATGTCGTTTAGTATTAAGAGGTCTAAGAGATGAAAGCTAAACACAACATCTAGACCATATCAGGTATTGACTCTTTTGTTCGTCAATATAATATCGTGTTGCCATTTTTTATATGTCCCTGAAAGAATTCCTTTGTATCTTATTTCGATTTACAAATCCACCATTTGTTAATATAATTCAGCTTTGTTCCTTTTTTGTATCTATATAAGCAAAATAATCCTAATTAAATAACATAAATTACTTATTAGATACACGATGAATTACTATTATTTTCACATTACATAAAACGAGAGCTTGTTTATTCTAATAGGTAATTTTGTGTAATTTTAACTGCAGAATTTAGTCCTGTAATTAAACGTAATGTAGCATCTAATTGCAAAAGGTTTTCTAACCGAGTTTCCTTTACTTTCGCTTTCACGAAATTTAGTAGGAACCCGGCTTAAATTTATGAGGGGAAACAAAATTAGGAGTTCTTTACGTTTAGAGAGGTTCTGTTTTTTAGTAACCCGATCGTGTGATCGGCTTTCAACAGTTTATATTATCCACTTACTACTAAAAATAAAACAAGGTTTATACAGAATAGAGTGCGTCTATCAATTTTATACTGCGTCCGTTGCAAAGTTCGGTCGCAAAATTAATAAACTGGGCTTTGTAACAAGATACATGCGAAGTGTGTTTATGTAACGTACAATACACGTGGTATTTTTTTATTCTTCAAAAATTATACAAGGATATTTTTTTAAAAGAGAGTTTTATCGGTCTTGTTCACTTATTTTTTTTAATATCACTAATTAATAAGGAAAAAATATACAGTTATTACACTTATGTAAGAATTTAAAAAAGTTTAATACCTACCTAATATCAAACTTTAATATATTTTTACTTTTGTTCGCATTTGAATACTATATCATTTGAATAATTCGTATTTTGCATTAATATAAATTCAGGTGTTACGAAAGAAGAAATCATAATATAATAATAAGTTCGTGTTTTAATTTCATTTTACTTAATCCCATTATTTTATTCAACTTTGAGTTTCTGAGTGGACTGGAGTTACGTTCGATAGGTAAATTAACTTTAAGACTTACTACTTTACTTCAAGATTTATAATAATAACTAATTATTTGTCATTTTATATTTTTGAAGTCAACCGACCGGTCTAAACGAATATCACTTAGAGAAAATTATTTTTGGCGTTACCATTATTAAATCCAGGTCGTTAATTATTTTTAGAACGTAAACAGATGGTAGACGTCTCCCGCCAATTCATTGCATTTTAAGCGGGTTCATGACTTACGGGTAAAAGTTAACCGAAATGTAAATTGGACAATGAATTTCTATTTGCTATTTCTTGTCTAATGTTTTCCTTTCACGGTTTTTATAACTGAACTGATTTAAATGAAATCGGTTCGAACATAGGCAAATATGTAGTAGCCTGACATAGTCTAAATTTACTTGTAATAAACTAACGTGTTACGTTACGTTTACGCATCTCACATTCAACATACACAAATATAATACTTAAATATATTTAATAACACACGCCGGACACGGACCATTCACCAATGTTCGTCACACAAATATTTGTTCAGGGTAAAAATCGAACCCATGACTCTTGGAACCGTAGATAGTGAGCCTGTTTCACGAACCACTGTTCCAACGAGTCAGTCAAAAAAGTAAGTTTTGGGCTTGGTATTGACCAAACTGTTGCTTGTTTTGGATTGTAAACCTTATGACGTCATGTTAAAGAGCGCCCTCTGAAGGCCGAATCACACTGTCTAGTAAGTAGATATTCCGTGCCGTTAACTCCGGTTTCGCCTGTGAATAGCCGGCTTTATAGGGCAATGTAACGCTCAACCCTGAGTCCAGGGCCGGGGCAGGTATTAGGCATGCGGCCAACAGATGGCGCAATTGTTCCGTTCCCGCTTTGACGGGTTATCACTGCACGTTTCCCGCTGCCAATAGTTATGAGTTCTGACACAAGCTACACTTTTCTGAACTAACAATTATTTGTTGACTCGGACATACGCTTTTTCCGAATCTACTAGTGATTTGAGGATATGAAATGAAGTATTGCGCATTTTGAAAGACTTTCCTCTTTCTTCGAAGATCTTTGGCGATAATAGATATATAAGGCGATGGATATAATAATAAAGAAATTTATTTATATTATATATATCATCTCAAATTACATCCTATATGAAGTTTTGGCTTGTAGGCATACAAAAAATTTGCCCATACTATGTATATTATGATAGATACCTATGTTTCTGTTAACCTCCGTTTATATTTTGTTGCCGCTGCTTACTAAAACTCGAAACCCATTAAAGTCCCTTTACTCACTTGCCGCTTTGTGTAACTGTATCTTGCAGTGAAAATGGTAAGCAAAGGCACCGGAGGTTGTTAACGTTTCATTGTAGCAGGTAGAAACAGTCGATAGTTATAGTAATTAGTGAATCATCCGAGAGGCGTTCTTCTTCCCCTACAAAGGCTTGAGTAGGGGCACAGGCTCTACACCTAGTGTCTCACTAAGATTTTCATAAGGAATCCAGTTGTTTTCGGGAATCAAAATGTGAATCCCAAAGTGAGAAATTGAGTGTTTCTCTCCCTTTTGACTGGCTCAGTGGAACAGTGGTTAGTGACCCAGGTTCATTACCTACAGTTCCAAGAGTCGTGGGTTCGATTCCCACTCGGGACAAATATTTGTGTGACGAACATCGGTGTTTGTTCCGTGTCTGGGTGTGTATTAAGTATATTTAAGTATATTTGTGTATCCACTGTTGATTCTGATATCTGTAACACAAGTGCTAAAGCTACTTACCACGGGATCAGATCAATGTATGTGATGTTGTGTAATATTTATTTATTTATTTATTTTGTGGTAAAATATTGGCGTGAATTAATAATATCCTACGAGCAGCGGGCGTAGTCCTATCCACACTAATAATGTAATCAGTGTGTGTTAAACACCGTTAGCTAATTGATCAATCTACACGAAAAGGCACAGGCTTCCCCGGTGTCAAGGTTGCAAGAGCAGACGTGATTGGAGTGAAGTGTCAGATCGATAAGCAGATTGCCTTCACGGTATTAGGATTTCTACTTCAATTAGAGTTCTAGTACTAGGAATTTAAACATTAAGTATTCAACAAGCATATTATGGATATTCTCATGTCTAATTGAACATATTACTAAGTACACATCAGACATACTTTACCTTTATGTGATGTATGCCTTGTGTGACGGAGTCTAGGATAAATGTATCCAGTTATAAGTAAATCAAAGTCATTTCGTTTAAGACAGCCCTTCATAACTTAACTTACTTATCTATGCATAGAATAATTTAAACTAACACAAATAAACATTCCCCATTTCACAAGTATCCATTCAAGATATAACCAGAGAGTTTCATGAAATTCTCAGGGGAGCGAAGCAACGAGTCGTAATTTGGGTCAGTTTATTGTTCCGATGCACAAGTTCACAGCAACGGATCCACGAATTACATCCAATTTTACCAGTGGTTGTGGTGACGTAATTAATTCCCTGGCGTGAAGTCACTCTCATCAATTGAGGTTTTAATTAACACCAAAATCTGTAATGAAAGCTCCGATAATTATTTACTGATATTTTGGGATTGTAAACTTTTTTAATTTGCATCTGCTCTGATGGCAGAGGTAGAAAGGAATGGTTTATGGATATAACCATAGATATTTCGTTGTTTTCTTTGTTCAGTAATAGTCTGGTTTTAATGGGCGTCTAAGCCTGAACTTACTAAAATAACATATTAAAACTACTAGAGTTTACGTGTTTGCAGAAAAATGAGATATTTATGGAAAACGGCAACGGCAATAAATCTATCAACACATCAAACGACTGCGTTTCATTTCACCCTCACAGAAATATTTTCCTGCAAAGCAACCACATCAATGTAACATGGATTTGATCGATTACCGAGAAGCCATTCCGAGCCATTATGCTCCAGTACGTCAGATGGAATCGAAACGTTCACTTTGCCTTAAATATGCACACCGAAAATGTAAATGAGACGTTAAACGGTTGAGATTTTAAGTGCCATGAGAACTGAAGCGTACTTAACTCTAGCTAGAGCCCAAGTCGGCCTCAGATGGGTATTCAAGCTGTTTGCGTAGGTAAAGCCGTCCTTTGTATGATGTCTTTGTGTCATCGGCTTGCTAGGTACAGTTTGATTTTGAAGGTGAGACAAATTAAGTTAGATCGAGTATACAAATATATTTGGGTTAAAGATGTTGACCAAAGCTAGCTATTAGCTAGGTACACTCTCTCTATATTGTACACATATTGCGTCCTGTTCTGTACACAATTACCGAGTTAAGTGGCTTAAATACTTATGTTGCAGATTATGTAATTTGTATTGTTATGTAATAAAACAGGAAGTAGACACACAACTTTATTAAATAAATAAATAAAGACACATTTAAAAATTAATTTCAGCAGCAATTATTACTGTACAGTGTACATTCCTACCTATTTGTTCGCTAGGTTTCATATGATGAAATAAATATTGTTTCACCCACCGTTTTGTAATTGAACCCTGCAAGCCTTTAACCCCTAACTTACAGTTCATAAGCGGATGTCACGACGGGGCTTCATAACACCTTCCCTCTTTACGGTGTCAATGCTAAACTCCAATAAAGAGCGTCTACGTCAGAATACCCTCCAACTAACCTGTCTATAATAACAACGGTTTATTCAGTCATTATGTACTACGTATATGATACCTAAAATTGAATTCTGGGTGAAATGTTTTGATTATACGAAATCAACATGTTGGTTAAAATTATTGCCAAGTAGTGCAATTAAATCGAAAAAGATTATAAACAAAAGTTACAAGAACAAGGTTATGAATTCGGGCCAAGCACACCACAACGTTAATCATCGCCATCGGTCACAATCCTAACGCCACCCGATTTCTCTTTCAGATAAACCGAATGGTACAAGCTTTAAGCAAAGTCACAATTATATTTTCTAAACGTTTACTCGCTTGCCAAATGAGGGTAGTGAACTGAATCGGTATGAGTGGGCGCCATCAGTTGCGCGTGCCGGAGCTGCGCGTGAGTGGCGCGCAGGAGGACCAAGACCAGGAGGACCTGCCGGCCGCGCTGCCGCCGTTCGCGCTCACGCTCGCCTCCATCCCGCGCCGGAGACACTCCTGGATATGCGGGTGAGTAGCTTCATACACTGTGGCCGGATGCCGGCCACTAGACAGGTTCTGCAACCATTACTCAACGGAGGCACTCCTAGATTTGCTGGTAGAGTAGCACAGGGCAAAGTGCCCTGTACAAAATCAAGAAATCAATCACAATCATACCACATCAGATTCATTTCTGGAGTAGATTCCTACTCTATGACCAGTTGTCAAACAATGGACAGCTAGGTTGTCGATCGTCACTTCTTCTGTCGTCATCGTGTTCACGCCTCCATCCTGCGCCAAAGACACTCCTACATGTGTGGGTGAGTACTAATAGCATGTAGCATCCCACATTATGGCTAGGTACCAGCTATAAGACAGCACAGTACTCCGATTACCACCTGAATCTGAGTTTTGTCGCCTCGACACTGCGCTGGAGGCTCTCCTGGATTTAAAGGAGTGCGTTGCTGCTGATGCTGCGTCCTGGGCATCTAATCAATATTACTTAATCTTGGTAAAAATAAGCGGAACAGACTAATTAAAGTCTCACTGGTTAGCCACTTATTACAGTTACAATACGAATACTAGAACATTAATTTTGTTTAACAAAAAACCGAACGGCTTTAACCGTAATTGGTAATAACATAATATTGAAATGTTGAAATATTAATAACGTTACCTATGCCTCATTTGTATTCAATCCTACAGTTTAATATGCAATATCTCAAAGTTATTATACAATTTGGTACTAACAGTGCAAATTTACCTTCATTCCTTAACCAGGAAACTTTCAAACTGGCATAACAAAAGTTTACCCTCGTTTTCCTGAGGCATTCCTCAAGATGATGTGAGTGCATCAAAGCGTTTCTTTGGGCACCGCCCGCGGCCAGTTGTGCAAACATAACATTGCAAGGGAAGCTTATATTCGACTTTTCACAAGGGTTTCTTTACATTTCGAGGGTACACTTAGATGGGAAATGAAAAGGGTTATTGTTAAAGCAGTTTTGTCGCTTTAGTCGGTAAGAGTATTTCTTGTGAAAGAAATTTTGGTTAGTCAAGTCAGGGTATAGATTATTTTACATGATATATGACTTTCAAGATAAAAATCGTAAGCGGATTTTGGTTACTTTAGGTATTATATTATACTAGCTTTCCGCCCGCGACTTCGTCCGCGTAGATATGGGTAAAACATTACTTATTTATAGCGCAGTCTTTTAAAAAGTAGCCTATGTCCTTTCTCAGGCTCTGGACTATAAATGTACCAAATTTCATTTAAATCCATTCAGTGCGCTATGCGTGAAAGCGTAACAGAATGACAGACAGACAGATAGAGTTACTTTCACATTAATAATATTAGTAAGGACTAGTAAGGATTAAAATAAAACAAAAATACTATTATTTCTTAAAAAAAACTGTAGTACAATTTAAGAGACACCCCAATAAGTAATGCAATACTTGTGTCGGCGTAGAGGGACTGTAATATATTACCATGGTAGAGATATCTGAGTAATAAACCATCGCTCATGGCAATAAACACCGTGGTAGAACCATTTCATTACGCTACAGTATTGTATTATTATTTTAATAGCTAAACGTGATCTTTCGCCTGATACAAAGTGTCAGTCGTGTATCGAATTGTACGGGTATTTCCATCTGTGAGTGGTGTCTTAGACAAATATCTGTTAATATTCATGAGCGGATTGTTAAACAGTGTCTGTGCTGAACATTAGGACAATAGCGTGCCGCGTCCATCCGAACTAACCTCGACTATTATGTTAAGATCACTGTCTCAACTGTTTAGCGTTCTATTATCAAACTCTACTAATACTGAAATTCTCCAAGTAGGTAAGTTTAGGCTTGAAGTATGAATTTTGATAATTTCTGATAAATTGTTAATATAAAATGATAAAGTCGACTGAAGTCGAGATTTTAGCTACATTTGGAACGTGAAAACTTATTTCCTTATTAATTCAATTGATTACAGGCAAAAATTTCGAATCCGTTAAAATTTTTGATCGATTTATATACGTTCCGCAAATACCTACAATATTTTGTAGAGGTAGGAATAGATTCAGTTATACTTCATAATTTCTCGAAATAGCAAGTTATTTTGAATGAACTTGATACCATTGTTTCAATAGCACACTGCTAAGTTAACATGTCCATAGTACTGTCATCTGTTTCGTCAAATTCAAGTGTATTCAACGTTATTGTCTGTAATGCCAAAAGCGCAACAGTTTAAATCGAAGCGATAGGGGAAATGGATCAATCTATGAAATGGGAAATAGCTTTTGATGCCAATTTAAAGGCGACTGTACGCTTTCCCTTTTGGCTTTGATGAAAATATTCCGTTTTTTGAATAAAGAATATTGCACTGCTAATCCTGGTTACTTAATCTATACTAAAATTTAAGTGTCTGTTTGTAATCTATACTAATCTATACTAATATTATAAAGCTGAAGAGTTTGTTTGTTTGTTTGTTTGTTTGTTTGTTTGAACGCGCTAATCTCAGGAACCGCTGATCCGATTTGAAAAATTCTTTCTCTGTTGGATAGTCCATTTATCGAGGAAGGTTATGTTACATTTTCAAATATGTAACAATAAGTGTTTTTATCTATAATATAAAAATGAATCGCAAAATGTGTTGGTAAGCGCATAACTCAACAATGCCTAAACCAATTTGGCCAATTCTTTTTTTAAAATGATCTTTGAAGTCCAAGATCTAATAATTGCCGGGAAAACTCTAAAAACAGCCACACATTTTCACATACAAACGTTTTCTAACTCAAACGTAGAATCATTTTGTGCTTTATTGCTATTATATAAAGTTCATATTAAATTACAAGCACTCACTTTAATTTGGGAGTTCCTAACGTCAAAAATTTTTACAATTTGTTTTGACAGGACGAAGTCTGTTGGGTCAGCTATTGTTCATAAAATTACTCATAGATGGCATCGTGCTTTGTACAGCATGCCATAAATGCTGTCAAGTTTGATATAACATGAGTACCTACGTGATAAGTTTTTTGGTAGTTCAAAAGATGGCACTGTGCTCTACGTATTACTTCGATATTATATTGTGGAAAAGTTTGTATGTAGGTATACCATACGTCAAATATGTGAAGTTTGTCTTTTGGAATTGATAAATTTCGAGTGCCATTAAATTACGTAAATTACCAGAAGGGTTCTGAATCGACAACATGTATCGAAAATATTCTAATTGTTGCCTTTTTTCTATTTTAATTTAACAAAATATTGTCATCTAATTGACATATTTTTAAGCTGTCAATATTAACGAGAGCATTCAAATTTCAATAATTGCCGAATTGAAGAAGGTTGGTTGTCAAAAAATTCATTGATATTAATACTCAAGGGTTTGGTATCAGAAAAAAGGATGAGATGATCACAATGCGATTAATACATTGTATGCACCAACCGGGTATTAAATATTCAATCAAATTGAACAAATTCAATATTGAGTTCAAAAATAATATGAAAATCAATATAAAAGTATAGCATCAGCATATTTTATTTGGTAAAGCATAAAATTCGAAAAGAGTAAATGAGGGGTTTGCCGGGGATTAAGAAAGAACATGATTCAAGCACACAGTAAAAGCGTCGAATAATCGTACATAGGTATGAATTTAAAATTTGAAAAACACAGTGGTACGTGGCAGGGTTTGAACTGGCGACCTCTTGCATAGCAAGTAAATACCTAAACCACTCTGCCATGGACGCTTTTTTCCTCTTTAACTATAAACTGCTACCTGGCTTTGGAATAGGACGTCCTTTATTTCACTTTGATCGATGAACAATTAGGATTACTTGAAGATGATCTATTCAATATGAGGAAGCTGTTTACTATAAACATAGATTTTAGGATTTCGTACGTCGAAAAGAATAACCGAACCCCTATATAGGATCCGTTTATCATAGTCAATTTTTGTCAAGGAGAAAATATCAAACTGAAAGTTACATCAAATACTCAGGTCTACTGTCCCTTTATCTGAGCCAACACAATCAAAAGAAACATTCATTTATGCTGCCAATTTTTGACACTCGCAAAGGGAACTACTATCTGCAAAGAACTCAGATTCTCAAAACTTAGAATAAAGCAACGTCAAGTACAGAGAATTGCGTAAACTTTAAAAATAAATTGCATTGTGCGAGTCCGTCTTGCACTTGGCCTTTTTATGCCAATTCACAGACCACATAAAGAGCTGTGGGTTATATTCCCACTCAGCACAAATATTTCTGTGATATAATATATCGATGTTTGTCCCGTGTCTGGTTATGCTATTTAAATATTTAAATGTATACCACTGTTCTGATAAAAACAAGTGCTAAAGCTTCTTACCACAGGATCAGATCAATTAATGTGATGTTGTGTAATATACTTATTTATTACACGATAAACAACAGATGGTGATGATGATATAAACCGAAATGATTTTGTTTTAAATGTTTCTTCCGGTTGACTAACTTCTTAAGTGGCAGAAAAGATTTTGACGGGACTACGATTACTTTTAAGTTAAAAAAAATTCAAAATCCTGTAGTTCACGCGAACGAAGTCGCGGGCACAGCTAGTATTAAAATGACGACTTAATGTGTATAAATTTATTTGGGGTACCAGTATGTAACAAAATCACAATTAAAAATGTTTTTGTCTGTCGTTTGTTCCTGCTAATCTCCGAAACGGCTAGACCAATATTGACGGAACTTGCATTAATAAATAGCTAATTTTACACTTCAAGGTATATTATAGGTTCTTTTAATAAATCATTGCTGCAAAAACAATTCAACGCGGACGAAATCGTGGGCGGCCGCTAGTATTATTAACTTTTAAAAAGTGTGGGCTTTACCCACGGTGAGTTTCATAAAGTTAAAAAACAAGTGCGCATCACAAAAATACCAGCGTTACAAACTAAACTGAGCACTCTTGTTGAATAAAATTAAAACATTCTGTAACATTTTAAAAGCCCCTCAATGTACAAAATAAGTGGAGAGTTTTCAAATTAATGACGGCATTGTTTTGTTACAGTTTTGTTTTGGGTTTGTGAAATTATAACGTGGTTTACAAAGGGCCACGATACAATACAAAAAGTGACAGTAATGGACTTGCCCCTTTCATGCTTCGCAAATTTTTGAAAGTTATCAGCACAGATTTCTGAAGGAGATAGTACTTTTACTTGGCAAAGTTTCGCTTGTTAAATTGCAAACTCCGTATCGTACATGGCGTATAAGAAGTACTTTTGAGAGAAATAGTTTCACTAGCATCGGTTTAAGAGAAATTTCGGTAATTTTATTTTAAAGTCAAACAAATAAATCCCACCAAATGTATGGACTTTTATATCAATACAATATACTTTGAATTTAGCCTGCCATTCAAGACGCCGACGGCCGGACCAATTTTCTTGTGCCGTTAATACTGCAATTGTTTTCGATCGCATGACTCTGTTAAAGTTCAGAAATGTGTGAAAATTTGTCGAGAGCTAAGTTTTAATAATTTTAACGAATGTCTTTTTGTTTTTCATAAATTTACTTGATAGATTCATAGTAAAGTACGCTGTACTTTATAGAAAATATTTGTCGACAACAAAAGCTACATCTTTACCTTTTTAAGCTCAATCGAATTAAATTCTACAAGGTTACCATAATATTATTAGGAAACGCGTTATGGAACATACGGCCAACTACTGAAAATAATTTATCGATGTGAAAGCCAGCTTATTGCATTAACCTGACACTATGGGGAGCGTGTAACAAGCCTTTATACAACACAAATTGGCTACTGCTAGTTTGGAGCGTCCTAATAACCTTTTTCCGTGATCATAAAGTGCAATGGACACGATGGAAAACTCGAAATATAGGTGTACTAGCTGTGCCCGCGACTTCGTTCGCGTGAACTACAGGATTTTGAATTTTTTTTAACTTAAAAGTAGTCATAGTCCCGTCAAAATCTTTTCTGCCACTTAAGAAGTTAGTCAACCGGAAGAAACATTTAAAACAAAATCATTTTGGTTTCATCATCATCACCATCTGTTGTTTATCGTGTAATAAATAAGTATATTACACAACATCACATTAATTGATCTGATCCTGTGGTAAGAAGCTTTAGCACTTGTTTTTATCAGAACAGTGGTATACATTTAAATATTTAAATAGCATAACCAGACACCGGACAAACATCGATATATTATATCACAGAAATATTTGTGCTGAGTGGGAATAGAACCCACAGCTCTTTATGTGGTCTGTGAATTGGCATAAAAAGGCCAAGTGCAAGACGGACTCGCACAATGCAATTTATTTTTAAAGTTTACGCAATTCTCTGTACTTGACGTTGCTTTATTCTAAGTTTTGAGAATCTGAGTTCTTTGCAGATAGTAGTTCCCTTTGCGAGTGTCAAAAATTGGCAGCATAAATGAATGTTTCTTTTGATTGTGTTGGATCAGATAAAGGGACAATAGACATGAGTATTTGATGTAACTTTTGAGTTTGATATTTTCTCCTTGACAAAAATTGACTATGATAAACGGATCCTATATAGGGGTTCGGTTATTCTTTTCGACGTACGAAATCCTAAAATCTATGTTTATAGTAAACAGCTTCCTCATATTGAATAGATCATCTTCAAGTAATCCTAATTGTTCATCGATCAAAGTGAAATAAAGGACGTCCTATTCCAAAGCCAGGTAGCAGTTTATAGTTAAAGAGGAAAAAAGCGTCCATGGCAGAGTGGTTTAGGTATTTACTTGCTATGCAAGAGGTCGCCAGTTCAAACCCTGCCACGTACCACTGTGTTTTTCAAATTTTAAATTCATACCTATGTACGATTATTCGACGCTTTTACTGTGTGCTTGAATCATGTTCTTTCTTAATCCCCGGCAAACCCCTCATTTACTCTTTTCGAATTTTATGCTTTACCAAATAAAATATGCTGATGCTATACTTTTATATTGATTTTCATATTATTTTTTGAACTCAATATTGAATTTGTTCAATTTGATTGAATATTTAATACCCGGTTGGTGCATACAATGTATTAATCGCATTGTGATCATCTCATCCTTTTTTCTGATACCAAACCCTTGAGTATTAATATCAATGAATTTTTTGACAACCAACCTTCTTCAATTCGGCAATTATTGAAATTTGAATGCTCTCGTTAATATTGACAGCTTAAAAATATGTCAATTAGATGACAATATTTTGTTAAATTAAAATAGAAAAAAGGCAACAATTAGAATATTTTCGATACATGTTGTCGATTCAGAACCCTTCTGGTAATTTACGTAATTTAATGGCACTCGAAATTTATCAATTCCAAAAGACAAACTTCACATATTTGACGTATGGTATACCTACATACAAACTTTTCCACAATATAATATCGAAGTAATACGTAGAGCACAGTGCCATCTTTTGAACTACCAAAAAACTTATCACGTAGGTACTCATGTTATATCAAACTTGACAGCATTTATGGCATGCTGTACAAAGCACGATGCCATCTATGTGTAATTTTATGAACAATAGTTGACCCAACAGACTTCGTCCTGTCAAAACAAATTGTAAAAATTTTTAACGTTAGGAACTCCCAAATTAAAGTGAGTGCTTGTAATTTAATATGAACTTTATATAAAAGCAATAAAGCTCAAATTTATTCTACGTTTTAGTTAGAAAACGTTAGTTTGTGAAAAAAAGGACTGTTTTTAGGGTTTTCCCGGCAATTATTCGATTTTTTTCGCAATAAGAACCATCCTTGGATTTCAACGAACATTTTAAAAGAAGAATTGGTCAAATTGGTTGAGGCGTTGTTGAGTTATGCGCTTACCAACACATTTTGTGATTCATTTTTAGGGTTCCGTAGCCAAAATGGCAAAACGGAACCCTTATAGTTTCGTCATGTCCGTCTGTCCGTCTGTCCGTCTGTCCGTCTGTCCGTCTGTCACAGCCGATTTACTCGGAAACTATAAGTACTACAGTGATGAAATTTGATGGGAATATGTGTTGTATGAACCGCTACAAAAATATGACACTAAATAGTAAAAAGAATTGGGGTGGGGCCCCCATACATGTAACTGAGGGATGAAATTTTTTTTCGATGTACATACCCGTGTGGGGTATCAATGGAAAGGTCTTTTAAAATGATATAAAGTATTCTAAAAACATTTTTCTTAAAGTGAACGGTTTTTGAGATATCAGCTCTCAAAGTCGTAAAAAGTATGTCCCCCCCTCTATTTTTATAACTACGGGGTATAAAATTCTAAAAAAAATTGAGGTGATGCATGCTAATTAACTCTTTCAACGATTTTTGGTTTGATCAAAGTATCTCTTATAGTTTTTGAGATAGGTTGATTTTTA
Source organism: Maruca vitrata (assembly GCA_039566165.1). Taxonomy (NCBI): domain Eukaryota; kingdom Metazoa; phylum Arthropoda; class Insecta; order Lepidoptera; family Crambidae; genus Maruca; species Maruca vitrata. The sequence continues at coordinate 10,063,966 of CM076917.1, read as the reverse complement.
TTATATTTGCTGCTACGGAACCCTTTGTGCGCAAGCCCGACTCGCACTTGGCCGGTTTTATATTATAGATTAAAACACTTATTGTTACATATTTGAAAATGTAATATAGCCTATAACCTTCCTCGATAAATGGACTATCCAACAGTGAAAGAATTTTTTAAATCGGATCAGCGGTTCCTGAGATTAGCGCGTTCAAACAAACAAACAAACAAACAAACAAACAAACTCTTCAGCTTTATAATATTAGTATAGATTATAAACTCTCATTTATCGTTAAAATGAATCCATTTTCTCTTCATTGTCAGGAATGGGATTCACTTTAGTTCAATTTATATCTCGATCAGCAAAAAATAACTCTTTTAATATTCGTATGCTAGATTGAACCGGAACATTTTAAATTCAGAATGAGTATTTAATAAAAATGCCAAAAAGAATATTTCCAATATGCAATTTATCAATATTCAGACATACAAATAAGTGAAAATGGGATTTTATTACTCCAATTTCTCGTGTGTTTTCTCAGAAGAGTGCCCCCATAAATTTCTCAAGCTGTGCGTATCGCAAGATTAATGTCAGGACATAGATTACTTAGGCAACTGTCGGCCTATGCTTTATGCCCAAATCCGCACCGCTAAATTTTATTAATGATGTGACCATGTTATTCTAGATCGGATGATACAGGAAGAATTAGTATAATGGCTGGCATGATAAAAGAACATTTTAACTTAAAATCGGATGTGCTTCCACATTTACGTCTCAGCATAATGCTTTGTAGCTAAGTAATTACTAGCAGCTAAGTAGTTTTTGAACAAAATTTTTTTTCTTCCCAAGGTAAAAAAAAAATATGAAAGAAATATTTTCTTTGATATTTTTTTACCTCTCCTTAATACTGTGAGCAATCTGACATATTAGTCGCTATACTAACATTCTGGGTTGTAAAGAATGTTTCGTGTTCTAATAGGGCATAGATGTATCCTCCTCATTTGCTGAAAATAGGTACGAGTCCACTATGCTTCGCTTAAGCGGATTATTGGACGTAGGTACAACGAAGGTCTAGTAGATGATTAAAACCTTTTTCGTATCGTTTCTGTACCAGGAAGCTTTAGGAATAGTTTCCCATTTGTACTATGACTATGACGTTATAGGGCAAAACATAACGGGAACCATTCAGCTTTGTAGTATAATGATTGATAATAATATTATTTTAAAGATTAATGATTTCTTTTGATCTTTCGCGCAGCTTCAGCGTCAAATAATTACCACTAATATTTTTGCCACCGATTGTGGTCACAAGCATCCTATATTAAAAAGATGTACCTAAGTTGCATTGCAAGCGATGGAAAGTCTAGAAGGAGGCAAGAAAGAATTGCTACGCAAATGTCCTTTTACCCATTAGATCCTGGTTAGATTAATCTATACAACTAAATAAAATTGAAGTGTCTGTTTGTAATATAGAAATAACGACTTTTGATTAAATTGTTATGAATCTACATCGGGTACCAATAGCAAAAACACAATTAAAAAAATTTTTGTCTTCCTGTCGGTTTATTCTCGATAATCTCCGAAAAAGCTGGACCAATTGTGACAGAACCTTCACTAGTAAATAGCTAATTTTACAGGGTACAATATAGGCTATTTAAAAAAGTAATTGCTGCCAAAAACCATTTACACGCGGACGAAGTCGTAGGTGGCCGCTAGTATTTCATAAATCTTCTGTTGATTTACTAAAGTAAACAAAGTATATGATTACCTTTCCTAGAAGGCACAAAAACTTAATTAAATGACCAAAGTACTTCCAAGGCAAATTAAAATTGTTCTCAGAGTATTATTAATGTATTATAGCTATATATTTATATTGTTTAATAAACTGTAGCGTACCCTCCAGGCAGTGCCTTAATGAACGTTTCTTTCGTCTGTGGCTTACTATTTCGTGTTACGTTACATGGTATATTTACTTGTACGATACATCTGGATATTAAAACCGCGTTATCTTTATTTTTATTCTGTTCCCATTACTCTTAAGAAATGAGTAGATATTTTATTTTAGTTTAATTAAATGTTACAACAGAGTCTAACTGAAAGGTCGACTTTTTTATTCCTTCTATTATTTTTCTTCTCAATTTAACCGAAATTAAAACCGAAATTTTCGGATATATATTCTTTGCAATAGTAGAAAATCAGTTGAAGAAAACCATTACGTAACAAAATTCCGTTAACATTGCCAGGGCAGGGATACGTAAAGTTCGGAACAAGAAACAGCATTATTCTCTAGAATGCACTTTAAATCAAGATCCGCCGCGGAGTTCGGAAGAGTCCGGCACAGGCGAGGATAAAGCTCGTTCGAAAAGCCAACTCTTTTATTAAGTCCTTTTAGAATTAGCTAGGTTGGATAGAATGGCCCGAGTAACCTGAGAATACTGCCTTACTTTAAAAGTCAATGGTGGTGGTAGTGAATGGTAGGTTGTTAGTGCCGGTTGAACCAACGATGAATTAGTTTTCAGATCGGCTTGTTTTAACATATTTTTTTTATAATGGGCTAACAAGATGACTTCATTCCACCTGATGGTAAGCGGCAGTGAGATCCATATATGAGGTCGGCAGGCACAATAGTCATATTGAGCCTGTCACACTCACCCTGTAGACCTGCTTAAATGCCGTTTCACGTCCCGAATGAAGAACCCGGGATCATAGGAGAGAGGGAAACATGAGCTGGAAGGGCATTTCGTGCCTTAAAGACACGTGGCAGAAAAGAGGAACTAAATCTCTTAGTCCGAGCCACCAGCGCCAGCATTGTATGTGGATGGCAGCGCTATCCAGCACGTGTGACACGGAGGGATAGAAATAGCTCTTCAGAGCTATCCCCATTTTGATTCTGTATCATCGTACAGTTAGACATAGTTCTCTATTTAAACTTGTCTCCTGCTATGGGCAGGTCATGAAGGACTATCGAGTGGCCATAGAGGTTAGTCAATGGGTTTCTGAAGCCTCATAAATATATGGTGATTTTATTGTGATGATCTGATCTAGCTATACCGGAAAATCATTGCCTAAAAACAGAAAAATGCAGGATTAAAATAATTTAAAATATCTAAAAACAAAGAATGATATAGTTTAGATTAAAATATCACTAGAAACTCTAATTTAAAAACTCACGTACTTATAGGATGTGCAAAATGGATAAAAAATAGCAATTTATTATCGGTCTGATGAATTTGACTGAGATCGGGTCGATTTAACTACGATTGTTAATCAGTTTAAAAGTACCTACAATGAAATATGAAGTTACATACCTATTCTTATTTTTACAAGGGAAGTCTGTATCAATTTCGTTCGGTCATCGCTTTCTATAGACAGTACTAATTCACTTACCTAGAGCTCGTTTGTAGCTTAACGACTTAGCTACTTCCTTCATCGTGCTCCAATGCGCATAAGTATTGTTCTACCTAATGCGTAACTGAGAAACTTTGCTGTTATATTTACCTTTTGGATAACTTGCCTGTATTATACTCATATATCTTATATTATTCGTCGTATGTTATAGCGGTAAATTATTTACCTAGCAAACTACTTTTACGTCTTAATAGGTAAAATTTTAAATAAGTGACATAAGAGCAATTGTTTAAAAATATACATCTTTGAACCATAGCAAAATGAAGCTTTAATCTAAATAAATATGAGGAAGAACTTTGAGCAGTTTTTTCCGTTTCATAATTTTTTTTTAATTCATTAATTATGTGTTAGTTACGTAGAACTGCTCAATTGCGATTGAAGTGTTTTTTATGCTTTTTATACGTAGATATGTATGTTTATAGAAAACTTGGCAACAGAGATATGCTAGCGTATTTTTTTGCTATCATTAAAGAATCTCATGTAAATGATGAATGTATTTTTCCTTGACAAATTAGCGTTCTGAAAACGGCTCTTTGAAAATTTTTAATATAAAGCAGCGAGCAAAGCTGAGTTTCAGTTAGGTATAAAAAAGTTTCGCTTGTCAAACGTAGTTCAAACTTGTTCAAGACACTAATTAAAAGGGCTAATGAAATAGTGATTAACTTTGAGCTAGAGCTGAGTTTGATGATAACTGAATAATAAATGTTTTGCTTTTACGCTGATTTGCTTAAGTAATTGTTTTAACTAATAACAATGCTTAGTTCATAATTAACACTTGCTAAGTGTAGTGCAACGAAATAAGTAATAAGCAGACATTAAAATATAATAGTGACTATTATTACAATTAATGCTTTGACCTTGAATATCAATATAACCCACTAAAGTGACTAATATTGATACCCACTTCATAGTATGCACACTTTGATAACCATTTAGTAACTCAGCATTACAAAAGTCTAGCATCCTTTAATTGGCAATAGTCGTAATGGCGCAGGTAATGCGTTAATGTGACCTATAATTTATAAACCTACTAACTAATTGTGACAGACGAAATGTTTCGAGATGAGGCTTAGGACATGGCGACATATTTGAAACTCTGCCACGAGTTATTCTGGTCGTCTGAGGCGCGTAAACAGCTAACGCTACTACCGGCTTATTAAAAACCTATATTAATGTCTATAGATAATTTCACGTGTCACACGTGACCGGTTTATGTGTCTTAATATGTATTTAGGGACGCCTTAATTTTTTTTTTATTGGCCTCAAAGTACACAACTTGTACAAACATTTATGCAAAAAATCAACCTCAGCAAAACAAACAAATACGGGTGAACTTCATGTAGTTACTAGATTCTTGAAACACTTTCGGGAAAAGTGAAATGAAAAGTTCTAAAAAACAACCAGTTATTGGCACACTGCCGATACAATCACAAACGTACATACAATCAGCCCTACGATCCTATACTACAATATTGTACTTAGGTATCGTTGATCGCAGTTGGACATTAATCAAATAATAAATTTACCAAGTTGTGTTTCCATTAGGTACTGAGTAAAAGCCACTCTGATTCTCCCTAGAGTACAAAACGCTCTACTCGTATATCCATGATATGTGATTCCTAGTGAGAAGTAGTTAGATGTTTTGTGATTAAAACCATTACTAACTTCTATTCTAAACTTAGCTGGAGCTATTTTGATAAGCGTTTGCAAGTACTTCAGTAATTTTGCTTTTGCTTCATCTTCCTTACTTCTGAAGGCAAATACCCAATACAGCTACCAATTCCCTTATAAACTCTTGAACTCTCAAGTACGTAGTTTGTATTCTCGAACCGGAGAAAATTTCGTCGGAGAATTTAAAATTACTGAAAGTGATCGACAAATGGAATACGTAATAGCCGCGCTTAATGTAGAAAATTCATTTGAGAGTGGTGGAACACCAAACTGTCGATTCTCAATTTGCATCGGGCATTTTCGAGCAATTAGATCTGGCAGCCTCCTACAAATTCTAGAGTATGAATTCAGGGCAACGCCTCTGTTTAGGTACCTACCGTTATTTGTATGTAATGTTACGTACATTACACATAAAAAAAAAACAAATTATCTATAGACATCAAAATAGGTTTATAATAAGCCGGTAGTAGCGTTAGCTGTTTAGTAAATATTGTTTATTCCAGAAATATCAATATTTTTCCTATCAAACTGAATAAGAACGGGGCTCAATCGAAAAATAATTTTATTTTTTAATTTTTTCATATGTAGTACTAAATATTTTTATGCTTTAATTGACTTAACTTCCCTAAGGTACGTAAGTTATTTTATTGTTACGGTAAAGTTAATAGTTCTATCTCAAATAAGTGTATGTCAAAATGGCTGTACCTATAAGTACCGTACCGTACCCTACTGTACTGTACCTATAATCATTACAAAAGCTCTTAAGTAGAGACAGATATTAAAAATGGAAACACTTATGCAAACAGGTCCTCGAGAAAAGTTTTATTAATTCCACTGACTCAAAAAACGTAATAAGATTACTAGATCTTAAGACGAGATCACACTACCGTGGTGCTTGGCGTAATGGGCGCGCGCTATCGTCTCCCACTAATCTAAGTATTTTATCCTCGTTTCCAGAAGTATTAACCTCAGGTAATCCCGTTGGATTTGCCACGTCTATTTTACCATTTCCATCAACATCTCTACGGACGGATTGGTTTTAAATTGATCCTACAATTTATGGTAGGTTCCGATCTTCGACTATACGGTCTTCTAATACCTACTTAGATCAAGCTGAATTTTGTTACAAGAAACCTAAAATGTACTCTTTGTTTATTTTACTCTATTTACAGTAATATGTAGAGACAGAGATAATAGAGCTTAGCTATTTAATGAAATATTTCGTGTATATTATGGTAAGAAATGTAAACGTATGAATATACACTAATGTACTATTAGATCAAAAGTTACATTAATAATTTACGTTAGTGTTTAAATTTGCGTTCATAAAAGAAGCAATGGTCAGTTTTTATCAGCGGTACAAGATATGTTACGGAATATAAATGGAGCACAGCAAGCGTATGCCTTATTTAAAGTAGGTAGATGAAAATTCCACGGGATTTCGTATGAGTGTTGAGTCATACGTCTCTGTAGACAGTGAGATATCAACGGCCGTATTTCATGCAACACATTGTTCGTGAAAAAAACGTGTCACCGCGCTCTCTTGTGTGGCCTCAGCGCTATCGCGTTGACGGTTTACGCGCCAAGTCGCACGGCCAGTTCTCACCACGCCTCGGCCGATATAAACGTCGATAGAATTAAAATAAATCGGGGAAAAGTCCGGCTAATGCACTTACCCGGTCCGCGATAAATACGAAACCGTTTGACGCCATCCTTTGAGATCGACGCGAGTGATGACGACAACCCACTCAACCGATATATCCCAATTAAAATATTTGTGACTGTGCCTGTAATTTGTATGTGCTAGATATGTCAGTGTTGTGGCAATTGGAGGGAATTTATGCGCAGCAATATTGAAGGTGGTCCACTAAGTTTATCATTTGCAATTTCACGTTTTTAATGTTTGGTAAAGATGAAATTGTTACTGATCAGTTTCTTTGTTTCAAGTCCTAGAGGGCTCCTATTATCTTTGCTTTTGACTGTTCAACGTATTCATTTTATTGTAATTGAGGAATTGTTATTTTTGAAATACTGAAGGATAACATTTTTTTCCTCTTCTCTATTACAGTAGCAGGTATTTTCACTTTAACTTTCGTACATCATTATAAAGTCTGCCAAAGGTTATCTAATATTATCTCTTCACGTACTTTATTGTATAGACCGCAGCGTCTATTGTTTTCCCGCCTAACGTGACTACGAAACCCATAAAAACAACAGAAGTCATAAAATATTCAAACAAGTTCAGAGTTTCGCAAAATTGGCGTAGGCCGGAGAGCTAACAATATCTGTTGCGCGTTAAGATTATAATATTATTATAAGTAAGTAGGGACTGTATACATTTGGGCTAGTCAACTAACTCTACAACCAAGATTCGACATGGGTCAACAAAATTTTCCTTCTTTTCGCTCTCGAGAGACAATGATAATTTTCCTTATTTGTGAGTTTTAATAACTGAACTGACATAACTTTCTAGTCAGATAACGTTTAGAGATTTTTGGCCCACCTTAATACAAAATTTTTCGCGCTATTCACAAGATTTACCGCGTTATTATTTTGCCTAAGTATCGTATGTAAGCCAAACAAATATAATGCCTTAGAGACATACAATTAGGTATTAGATAGATATTTCTAAATCCATTTAAATGCCGTAATTCCTAAATTTTTTTTCTGTTAACTTTTGTCAAACTAACCCATATAATAATATTTTACTGCGTTTACATTTTTATCTTCCTCGTAAAACAGTGTCATTGTTATGACATAGTCGTGTTATGAAATACGAGTTACTAAGCTATTTTTATGGGTTTAGGTACAAAATACTATACTTCAATGTTAGACAATTCCCATCAAACGAGTTTGGTACTTTCATGAAAATAAGATGTCTTGCAACTGGCAATAAAGGAAATGAATTTTTTTAGGACATTTTTAACGACCATCTTAAAAACTCGAGAGACGAAAATGGAAATAAATTTTGGCTTTTAGATTATACCTGGTCTACAAAGTTTAAGATACGACCGTAAAAGTAAATTATAATCATATTTTTATCACATGTAAAATTTTTAACCATTTATTCGTACCTACAGACAATTTTCTTTTTCAATTGAATACATTTATGTAGAGTATAATGACTTTGGCACAGGGAATACTTTGAATTTGCCACTCACGATTATTTTATGCTTTTTATATTTTAAACAAGGCTAAACGCAAAACTTCTTATCAACTAACTAAACCATGATTTTATTGTAAGTTCCTAAGTTATTCCAAAAAGGAATACCTACCGTTTAAGTTTTGTTGTATATTTTTGCAACATAGTTTTTGAGATTCTTTGTTCAGCCGATAATAAAAGTGCAGTGAAAAGTTCTCTCATTTGGCTTCCATTAAGCCTCGGTTACAAAAGAGGTCGTTATACTGTGTATGTTACAGGTGAATTTAGTGCACTTGTGAACAATTTATTCGCCTGCATTCGCGCGTTTAAACACGTCTCAATTATTGGACAAGCCGTTGTTTAGTACGAGTATGTTTATGTTTTGCATACCTCCAGCGTTAGCGTGCGTTCTTAAATAAATGCAAAATTTAGTTTTCTGAAAATTTTTCAAACTTTATTATTAACAACAAATACCTTATTTCATGTTAGGTCCTCCTCTTAATATTGTTTTAACAGAACTGTCAATACTAATATTTTGATGTATATGTACGACAAACAAAGTATCAATAATATATTACAAAAATAAGAAAAAAATGACATACTATGTAGTTGGATTATTATTTCTTAGGAATCATAATACACGACGCGCCGCAAGGCCTCGACATGCCCTTTGACGTTTTGCTAAATAAATATTAATTAATCATATTAAATATTATAAGGTATACCTATTATATGCTATGCAATAGAAAGTGAGCACCGAGAGACTTAATGAGGAGACCAAACGTTGTTTACAGTGCGCTCCACTATGTTGATTGCACCAAGCAATTCGATACTCAGCAGGGATTCGTGAGTCCACGTCCATTAGGTTCCATCAGGTGTATTCATAGTCGCGTCATTTTCATGAAATATTGCATCGATTAACATCGTCAAACTGTTTCTGTTCATAAAGACGATGGAGTTGGAAAGAAAGATAATGCAATCAAAGTACCATTTGTATCTAAGTAGAGATGGCGGCGGTAGGCAAAAATCGTTACGACCGAAAAATAACTTGTAGTACTTTTCCTTTTGTAATTCAAATAGATGTCAAAGTAGTTGAAAGGTAAATATTGTGTCAAATATTTTCTATAGTCTACTCTCAAGGAAGCCTGAGATGTGATTTGGTATAACACAATACTTAAAAACAAATGTCGACTTTATTGAATTATAGTTATTTTAAACGGCAACGGATGTTACAGAGAATTCGCTGTGAAAATACGTATTTCCAGTACTCGCCACGTAAACGTAAGTGAACGTCGGAAACAATGTGTCATCGTTTAAAAATTTGGCCGACTTAACGCGAACCAAACAAATTCATGCAAAATTCAAAGGAGTTTCCAACACTGATTTATTTGTGATGTGCGGAATGCGAAAATAATAAAGATCATCTGGCACTTATGCAAATATTTCTGGATGTTGTGGTTAGGCTTGGAGTCGTAAATAATAAACAAAATTAAAGTAGCTGGTTGACTTTTTTATTATTGCCAACTCGTATATCAAAGGTTAAAACCGTATTATCCTACTTACGTCTAATGTTTCACGGAGTATGTGGTTTTCTCTATACTTACAAGATCTCAATGATACCTCATAAATTCATATCGAGGTTCCTTTTTAACCGACTTCAAAAAAAGGAGGAGGTTCTCAATTCGTCTGTATGTATAATATTTTTTTTTTTTTTATGTATGTTTACCGATATCTTCGTCAATTATAGACGGATTTCAAAAATTTTTTTGGTTGGATAGAGTTCACTTCCGAGGTGGTCCCATTTTCACCAGTCTCGGATCTGATGATGGGATCCAGGAGAAATCGAGGGCAACCTCAAATTTTATAGGGACATGTACCGCGTTTTGCATATTATCTGAAGTCATATTGGCATTTGCTTCTGGCTATCATAATCTTATGATGCTGAGCTGATGATGGAAGGTCAACTCCTTAATAGTTATGAGTAAAAGAATAATTATTTCAATACTGTATACATATAAAGACTACTAGTTATAATATCAGTAGCATTACAGGTGAGCTAAACTATTAGGTTGACCAGTCTAGGATCTGATGATGGGATCCAGGAGAAATCGAGGGCAACCCTCAATTTTTATAGGCACATGTACCGCGTTTTACATATTTTCTGAAGTTATATTGGCATTGCTTCTTGCAATCATAATGTTATGATGCTGAGTTGATGATGGAAGGTCAACTCCTTAATTGTTTGGAGTAAAAGGATAATTCTTTCAATACTGTATACATATTAAGACTACTAGTTATAATATCAGTAGTATTACAGGTGAGCTAAACTATTAGGGTGAAAAAACACTAAAAAGTATGAAAAAAATTGTAAACAAAAAAACCGCCTTCAAAAACCCGACTCACTAAAAATTTCAAAATAATATAATACGAACATTTATAATAATCATCTGGGTATGTATTTTATATGTTGTTGAAGGCGGTGCCAATCAAAATTTTGAGGAAAATAAAGCACTCTGGCCTTGGCTGTATGAAATATAAACTGCACTGCCTTCAACAACATATAAAATACATACCCAGATGATTATTATAAATGTTCGTATTATATTATTTTGTAATTTTTAGTGAGTCGGGTTTTTTGAAGGCGGTTTTTTTTTTTTGTTTACAATTTTTACTTTAATAGAGTTGTTTGTATCATTTCATTGACATTGAATTTCAATAGTTTAAATTGTGATGTTGGCTAGCGCGGTGGTACAGTGGTTAGTGTTTGTGTAAGTTCACTGCCTACGATTCCAAGAGGTGGGTTCGATTCCCGCCTGGGACAAATATTTGTGTGATTATTTGTTCCGTGTTTGGGTGTGTTATATTTGTGAATCCACTGTTGACTCTGATATACGTAACACAAGTGCTTAAGCTACTTACCACGGGATCAGATCAATGTATCAGATCAGATGTTGAGAAATATGTATTTATTTATAATTGTTCAAATATTCTGTTATGCAGTTATTGTATATTCCTGATAACATATTATTGGCTTCTTCCGATGATAATATCATCAGACATATAATGTTCGATGATACAAATAAGAAAGGATAATAAAATACCGAACGGTTTAATTAAGTTTCCTATTAAGTTAACAATTTATGTTTTTTATTTGAAAATACTCACCAAAACCCGTAGGGCAGTTAAACAAACTACTCTAAAATTCATGATGACATTTAGTTTTCTTTCAATATACGTAATGATAGATTAATTAAATTTTTGCGTACGTCACGCCACCTATCGGTTAATTTAAAGTGGATACCCCCAATATATATTTGAATATTAAAATTACGTTGAAGTGACAGCCAGATTTGAGCGCTTATTATATGGTACTATAATTTATATGGATAGTTCTGAAGAAACTATAGGTAGGCAAATCAATGAGAGAACATTTCAGTTCCTGGGCAGTTTGGGATAACCTCTTCGAAACAGTTTGTCTTTATTTTTCCGCATTACCTACCTATTAATCGTACTTCAATAAGTTATCTGATCAACATTATGTAGGTAAACAGTACCTCAAAGAAAGGGTACTTGGAATTAATATTAAAACATAGAACAATGGTTAGAGGCTATCTCCAACGATGTTCCTTCCAAAACAACATAATGCGATTTGGGAATACCCTTGTTTGTTATTCCGGTCTCTTGTTAGGTAAAACAAAGAATTGAATCAAATTGGGTAACTATTCCTTAATAAATAAATCTACAACCCGTAGCTTATTATACTGTTTACTAAGAAGCCCTTTAAAGCTAAATTATTATTTATATTAGGAACACTTCTTTTTTACCACACCATAAGCCGATTAAATTATTTTTAATTAGTTCGTTCACCTATGACCTATCTTAGTATATCCAATAATATTGTTATAACAAAACAATGCTATACACAGTAAAGTTGTTCATTTACATAAACTAAGTACTGCACTATTAATTCTAGATTCCTATAAACGTTTGGCTAAGCGCCTAAACTACTGAATTGTAATTAATTTAGTGCGTGCAGGAATGCATGGTTATTTCCAAACTTAGGCATGCTGAGCATAAAACATATTTGTGTACATTTTATATGAATTAAATCAACATATTTCCTATATTTATGTGTCGTTATTGGACTTGAGCGACTTCCGGTGTAAATGATAACTTGATCTTTTGCATTGGGTACATTTGAGTTAAATATACATTTTCTATAACTGATTTTAACATAAACTTTTGCATGTATTTACTAGTGATACCGAACCAAATATAAATATTGAGCCGTAACTTTACTCCAATTTGCCTCTTAAAATTTATTAGTTAAATGAATTGAGAGCATAATTGAATTATTAGCATACACAATGTTGTGAAAACATTGGTGTTTTTTTCAAAGCCGATGAAAATGTGACACTAAGTTTTCCGAACAGCGACACCTATCGGTTTCAATTGTGATTATTACCTAACTTCACCCAATCGTGATGCTGCCAATCGCCGAGGGAGAGGAGGGCGCCACCGCGCATGTGTCGATAGCTCGCCACCGCCGCACGCGGGACCGTGTTGTCACCGCAGAGATGAGAGCGGTGCGGCGCCGTCGTGGGTGGACTGTCGTTGGTTCAGAGACTAGGTAAGTGTGACGTGGGAACATAGATGTCGCTACTAGTACAGAACTAATGCTAATGCCACCTGGTGGATGAAACCCTTTGGTTAAAGGTTGACAAAGAAAAACCATTTCTACATGAAACTCGAATTTTAGAAGAATACCTAATTGAATAACAAGAATATTAAAATGTCTATTTTTTTCCGTATAACATTTTCGAGTAAACGGAAAACAAATAACAATCTTTGAAAACATTTGGAGTTAACAAATTTGTACATAAATTATTCATAGGGAAAAGATGTTCCAATTGTATTGGCACACTTTTCTTTTCCTTTTTTGTGGAATATTTTTATAAGATTAATAGAAATAATAGCAATGAAGGAGAAGGAAAACACAGCTGGAGATCTTGCTTCATTTCTTTGTAAAAAATTAATTTTTCTTTTTCAGTGAAAATACATTCAAAAGAATATGTATCTTGTAATTGTTATCTAGAACCAACTCGAAATGATAATTATTAGATTTTAATTGTCAAACAGGTGGTTTACATTATATAACAATTTATGGAACGAAATAAAAGAAAATCACTCAAACCGCGTCATTTCTAAACAACTTAAAATTAATATACTACTTATATTATTTTTAAGTTTTGTTCATAATCCCCAAAGTTCTATGCGCTGACTGGCTTATACATACATGTATTATATTCCTAATTCTTAATTTTCGTTACAGTTATAATAGTACTGAATAATTTCTGTTAGCTACCTATTATATTTGGTTTAAGTTAACAATTGCCAAATACAATCCACATACGAATACAAATTTACTGCAGATTTTACATTTTTTTATAGATACGAGTAATTAGGCCGGACAATCTCATTTCTGTATTACATTTTTATGAAACAATCCCGATTTCAAATTGCTTACGATGATGATTAAAAATTAAACGAATGAATATCTTATGGACGCCCCGGCCAAGAAATTCGTTGTGAATTAAAACTGAAACAATTTACAGCAAAGCTCCTTTGAGACGCCCTACCCGGGGTCACTGCTTTATTGAATTACGTTACAAAGATAAATTACAAGTATTATTTTTTCCCCTTTGCGAAGGTAAGATTTTCACTTCTGAAAATAGGAACAATTTCATACCGAGACATTTTGGGTGCAATCACTTTGTTACCTTCGCGTAATCGTTACGGAATTTTAATATTGTGCTTGATGCAAAAAAATCTACCTTTAATAAAAAAAATACACCAGTTTGATCGGACTATTAAACATACTAAAGTTAAGCTCTATAAGTACATTCCTTGATGTTACACAAAATATGTAAGCAGAAAATTTTAATTTAATGAAAACGTAAGGAGCTAAATACAAGTAGGTAAGTACTCTAGTAATTTACAGTTCAGCAACTTCATTCTAACTGTAAGACGGCATTGCATAATTGGAAAATGAACTGATTCTGCGCTTGGCATATTTTAATCGACAAAACTAGTAGATGAAAAATCTACACTTACACAGACGGACCGACGGACTTACGTAAATGTAATAAGACGTGTGAAATATTTACAAATTAATCATGAAGTAGGTACCACAGACATATGATTAACGGTAATCACGGTTAAAAAAATAAAAGAATATCTTAAAAATTGTAAAAAAAGTTCGTCTCCAAGAGAGATCATGCTTCTGACACTCCGGATTCGAAGTTGTGCAAATAAAAGAATGCTTTTTCTGTAATGGCTGAAATTATGTTTGAAAATATTCTGTTCCCGGCATCGTGTTTGTTGTTGATTGATTAGGCTCGCGGGCATTGGAACATTACGATGTCTTTTGACGGATTTTACGTGAAAATGATGAATTGATTTTGTGATTTACAACCACTTACTGCAGATGTTCGAAATTCCATTACAACACGTGCTCAAATTATTTAGATCGTAAATAAACAAGTAAAAAAATGGTAACATGGATGCAGGTTCTATGCATTAAAATACCATAACGAAATAAACTACGACAATTATCTTTTTTATTTTTAAATGCCCGCTCCGATTCAGTCAGAGTAAACGCAAAGCAACGTTACTAATATATTTTATTCCGAACGAAAATAATATTGACTTTTGATAGCCTTAATATACCTATGCTACCTTTGTTATGTTATTAATTACTATTAATAGTACCTTATTTCACATGTGATAATGATTTTCTAAAAAATGTCACCAGTTTATGCCAATCAGCCCGGACTTAAAGTGGCGCTTTTGATTATCCTTATAAGTTTTCCAGCAATCAACTTAAAAACTTAATAGTTTCGTATCCCTTCAGAGTAAGATTATTCCAAACTAATTCCTTTGCATACATTTCAGCAACTGACCTACGTAACTAATGTATTAGCCTAAACTATGTTACAACTTAGAACATCGATCTGACCCGGTGATGGCTCTGAATATAAATAGGGGCAAATTCCTTCAACTACAGTTCCTTTACATATCTTTATGGTTATTGGATTATAAAAATAAAATAAAGACGTTGCGAAAAAAGGTTATGAAAATATATTATAATAAATTTTTATCTTCAAATTGCACATTTAAAACATTATGTTGTCGGGAAGTCATCAAGATGCTGTATTTACTGTTCTCGCAACTCGACTTGGCTTAAACTTTGAAATGGAAATTTAATCAACGCTTCAATCCCTCTCTGAGAAAAATAAAGCCGTTTGAAGTTAAATGGAAAACGGACATTACAATTAATTTCGCTATGGTACGATGGTTCTTTGCAGATATCTTGGTCTAATGTATTGGGGGCATTGAACTACAGAGCTCTTATTAGCTGCTGGGTTTTGCATTCCATACACATAAACAAAATTTAAACAAGTTAAATAAAAGCTTTTAAAAAATCGGGACGAATCTTTAAAATGTACGAGTAACGTTTTATAAGTTTGAAAATTCCTACCTCACTTATGTGAGCTTTCTGGTTATACATAATCATATTAACCATTCGATCTTGAAAACTACTTTCTTGTTCTTCGATTCATATTTGATGCTTTTTTTATTCCCCACTATATTAGTAACGAAGCCGCGACGTATTTGTAGCAATTATAAACCAAAACTTCTAATAACACTATCTAAATCACACTATTTGGCTAAATATTTGTCGCATGTATATTTGTCTTTATGGGTATAAAGACAAATATTTAGTGTAATGGAACGCGAAAGTCAAAATCATACACAATATTTGGATTCGTCGTCGATGATGTTAACAAGTCCCTAACAAATGAATCACAATGTGCAAATATCTGCGGCGTCGCCATACCTGAGTCGGACCGATGCGATGCGTCACGCCACGCGAGCGTTTTTCAGGTGACAGATAAGCCCGGGCCTGTTGGCACTCTGCCCTCACGGATATAGCCGGGGACACAGTCACCGCATGCCGCACTCCGTCTGGTACGACTAATAAGAGGCTAGGAAACACGGAAATTGTATTCCGCGAACATTCAGGCAAGGAAACGTACAAGTATTGGGTGAACATTCTTGGTATCAACATGTAAGAGGCTAGGATACACGGAAATTGTGTTAGACGAACATTCAGACGGAGAAACTTCTGATATCACCAAGTTGTCGTAATATGCTCCTTAATTATGCAAGTGTGCTGTGTGTGCTTTGAAAGCCCAAAATAGCACATTATGATTTGTGTTGCTCAACTTTACAACAATAAGCAACAATAACGTATGGTAAAAAATGGCCAAGTGCCCTGAATCCACTAAACGATATCTTCCTACTAGCATCTGCCAAATAGGAAAAACAACAAAACAATGTAATGTATCATATGTAGTGTTGGTACTAAAATTATGTTGTAAATCTATTTTTGCAAAAGCTAAATGAGAGCAAAATGATCATTTAATGATCACCTCTTTCTTATTGTATTCGTTATACAATACAAGTTTAGTTAGTCCAAACTCCAATCAAATTAATAGACCATAACTTCATGAAATAAAACTAATTGAAAAACTTAAAATATTAGAGTTACCTAAAATCACGTTTCATTGAAATGTAAATTATTATACTTCGAAAATACCAAATTTAGTCGCTTAAGTCCAGACGTTTGATGTGGGTAACTGGATAAATCTATAGGTAATTATAAATTCACGTGGCAACAATGATATAATCTGACACATACATATACAGCAAATGGGCAGCAAATATTGTATTTATGAGTTCCTTGAAGATGTACCTTACAAATCTATGTTTTATGATACTTTTACACAATGATCGGTCGATGTTCGCAGTTTTGTAACAACAAAAGAAAATAAATCTTTTAAGCTCAAATTCTAACACAATGCTGTTGGTAAGGAATATTGCTAACAATACATCTCGATTTGAGGGTTCAAAGGATCTGTATTTTACAAAGCTGTAAAAGTTTATTGTTGATACGGGATTGGTTGAGATGCATAATCGTGAAAGAGACTGTCGGTGGCAGTTAGGGAACGATAAATGACAAGTAAGTAATTTATTGACTACTGTGCTACCTACTAGCTGTGCCCGCGACTTCGATCGCGTGGAATACAGGATTTACATACAAAAGTTTTTTCTCAAGAACTCCCATTCTTGACGGAATTTTGCAATATCGCCTTGCAATTAAGGTAAACCTTTATTAGGGTACATGCATGGCAACTTTCAATCGTCTGTCTTACGTGGTTTTGATTTTTTCAAACAAAATATTCTTCCTGTAAGTAAGAATTTTGCAATATACTGTTGCAATTAAGCTTAAAGTTTACTAAGGCCATGCATGCCAAATTTTAAGAATCTAACTTAAGCGGTTTAGAGTTTTCATACAAAAGGATTTTCCCACGAATTACCGTTCCCGTGTGAATTTCGAGTGCACCTCTACGGTATTTATTTAGAAGAATATTTAGATTCTAATGCCAAGGGAACTTGATTTCTTTATAATAACAAAAATAACTATGCCCTCTAATGTTAACATTGCTTACGTACTGTAGTAATAATCATAGAACGCAGGTTACATTTTCTTTCTTTTACATGAAATAATTTTATGGTATCTTTATAATAAGCCTATTTCGATGACCTTTCTTTAGCCGTATTCAAGAAAGGTCAAAGCAAGCTTATGTATGCCACGGTCAGGTCATTTATGGCATGATACAATTTAAAGGTCCTCCCGGGCAGTGTCATCGCTGCCAGCTATACGGCCATTCGGCCCAAAACTGTTTCGCCAGGCCCAGGTGCGTCAAGTGCTTGGGCAATCACGGCACTTCGGACTGTTCCCGTCCGAAAGATAGGACTTTGTGCACTGAGCCTCCCAGCTGCGTTCTGTGCGGCGAAACCGGGACCCCGCGAACTATCGCGGGTGCCCGAAAGCCCCACGCACCAACCGAAAGGTGGCGCAAAGGGCCGCACACTCTCGCCCCCCTCCTCCCCCGCAACAACAGCCCCCTCAGTCAGCCCCGCGCGGGCAACCAGCGCCTATTAGGCTGGCCCCGCAATGGCCCACTCCCTGGACCAAAAAGGCCGCGCCGCAGTCCCCTGCGCCGGCCCCCGCACCCAAAGCGGCGGCTCCCCGCCCCGCGCCCCAGAGCCCCCCCTCCGCCTCGGCCCCCGCGCCGAAAAAGGCAAACTCGCCCTCGTCGTCTCAGCTACTAGACGACATCTCTCTTTTGTCTCGTTTCTTCGAGGCGATCGACCTGGATGAGGTCAGCCGCGCCGCTGAAGCCATTCGGCGGGCGGAAGGTAACCAAAGGGCCATGATGGTCGTAGCCATCGAATACCGGGAGTTAGGAGCCCGGCTAGCCAACTTTAAAGTCAAACCATAATGGTTTTAAACCCCCCCTGTAGGTTCAAACCGTCCTCCCTACGCATAGGTTATTTCAACGCTAACGGGCTAGCGTCACAAAAAGACGAAATAGGTACTTTCCTCACCCAGCATCAAATAGATATCTTTCTAGTCCAAGAGACTTTCCTCAAACCTAGTATGAAAAACCCCAACATAGCGAACTATAATTTAGTTAGGAACGATAGGATTACCGCCGATAGAGGTGGCACCCTTATTTACTACAAACGGTCGTTGTATTGCACGCCGCTAGACCTTCCCCAATTAGAACACATAGAGGCCTCGGCCTGCAGATTGGGCATGACCGGCCACGAGTCGATCGTCCTGATTTCCGCCTATCTCTCACCTGTCCGTTCAGGTCCAAACGCGAGGCAT
The DNA here is from genome assembly GCA_039566165.1 of Maruca vitrata. Taxonomy (NCBI): domain Eukaryota; kingdom Metazoa; phylum Arthropoda; class Insecta; order Lepidoptera; family Crambidae; genus Maruca; species Maruca vitrata. Next base: position 10,044,959 of record CM076917.1, on the reverse strand, counting down.
ATGACCCGTAATGATCTCACTTCACTCACTAGTCTAGGCAACTCCGTGCTTATAGCCGGAGACCTAAACGCAAAAAGCTCCGCCTGGTGCAGTCGCACTTCCAACCCCCGAGGCCGTGCTCTGGAATCTTATTCCGATCTTTTACACTTCGACGTCGTAGCGCCAATGGAACCCACGTTCTTTCCGCACATAGTAGACCACCGGCCCGACGTTCTCGACATAATGCTTCTAAAGAACGTAAACTTACGTATGCATTCGATAGAAGTACTCCACGAGCTTGATTCCGACCATAGGCCAGTTGTAGTCGAATTTGTTCCTAGGGTCGCCTCCCCAGGCGACGGCCCGCCCCCCCAACTAGCTGTCAAAGTAGATTGGGAGAGTCTTAAACTTAAACTCAAGTCCCCCTCTTCCCCAGAATTAGATAGAATACCCTCCCAGATCATAAGTAGGACCGATACTATTACGGCGGTCGACTCCCTGACAGAGCACGTACAGAAAGTCGTTAACGACTGCTCGCGGACGGTACCAGCGACGGGCAACCGCCGCTGGAAACTGCCCGCGGATGTACGGGCTCTGTTGACGGAGAAGAACGCCGCCATCCGAGCTTATGATTCTTATCCCACTGAGTCGAACCGGGTCCGTATGCGCGCTCTGCAGAGATCTGTAAAGTGTCGTATAAGCGATCTCCGGAACGGACAATGGGATAGAATGATAAGTGAGCTAGAACCCACCCATCAAGCCTTCTGGGCTCTCACCCGAAAGCTTAAATCAGAGAGGAGCGCCTCTACACCCCCTCTAAATCGACCCAACCAACCACCAGCCTTCGACGACGATGAGAAGTCGGAGTGTCTGGCCGATAGCCTCGAGTCTCAGTGCTCACCCAGCGTCCTCCCAGTTGACCCAGACCACCTCGCCGAAGTCGAGGCGGAGGTCGAACGTAGGCTAGCTATTCCGCCCGGCGCACCCGCCCTCGAGCAGGTGACCGCAGACGAGGTCGAGACCATCATTAAAGATCTTCATCCCCGAAAGGCCCCTGGCCAGGACGGGATCACTAACAAGGTGATAAAGCGCTTTTCTCCCCACCTCATTGTTCTCCTCGCTGCCATTTTCAACGCGGCACTCGATAATTGTTTCTTCCCCCAGCAATGGAAAGGGGCGATAGTCATAGGGATACCTAAGCCCGGCAAACCTAAGGCCGAACCGTCCAGCTATAGACCGATCAGTCTGCTCTGTACCTTGGGTAAGATCTACGAGCGTATCATTCACAGTCGCCTCCGCGACTTTGCCACCACCAACTCGCTCATCCCCAAGGAGCAGTTCGGCTTTCGCGCCAAACACTCGTGCGTCCAACAGGTGCATCGCATCGTCGAGCACGTCCTCGTTAACTTCGGTCGCTCTCGTCATCGTAAGACAGGTGCTCTATTCTTCGACATCGCTAAGGCTTTCGACAAGGTCTGGCACGAGGGCTTAATCTATAAGCTCTACAAACTCGAAGTGCCCGACCGTCTCGTGCTCATCATACGAGACTATCTGTCAAATCGCACATTCCGATATCGAATAGACGGAACTCTCTCCGCCCCCCACCCGATCCGAGCCGGTGTCCCTCAAGGCTCGGTGCTCTCTCCGATTCTCTTCACTCTGTTCACAAGCGACATTCCCACCTTCGAGACTCCCTCCCCTCTTCAGGCCCACGTCGCTCTGTTCGCAGACGACACTGCCATTTACTGTTCGGCCCGCAGGGAGGAGCCTATAGTTCGCACCCTCCAACGTTCTGCCGACGTCTTAGGCGATTGGTTCAGAAAGTGGAGAATCGAAGTGAACCCCGACAAAAGCGCCGCGTTACTCTTTAAGAGAAATAACGCCCCACTCCCCTCTCAATCGATCACTATGTTAGGAAAAGCAATCCCTTGGGAACGCAAAGTACGATACTTAGGTGTTATCTTAGACTACCGACTTACTTTTAGCCATCACATCAAAGTCGTGCGCGATCGCGCCGCTTTCGCCCTCGGTAGGCTCCATTGTCTTCTCAACAAGCGTAGTAAAATGTCCCTTAGAAATAAGGTTAGGATTTACACGACTTGCATTCGCCCGATCATGTCTTACGCCAGTGTCGTTTTCGCGCACTCGGCTAACTATAACATCCACCGATTACAAGCCGTCCAAAACCGCTTCATGCGCAAAGCTACCGGCGCTCCCTGGTACATGCGCAACATCGACTTACACATTGACTTGGAACTGCCGACCATCTCGCAGTACTTCAAGCAATGCTCCACCCGATACTTTGACTCCGCCCCGCACCACCCGAATTTTCTTGTCGCCCATGCGGCAGACTATACCCCTTCCGTAGCTTCACAATCGAAGCGTAGGCCTAGGAACATTCTCCTAGACCCCGACGACCCTATCACGTTAGCCCAACAGCTCGCGACACAGATTAACACTTCAAATAACCGTCCGATTTTCCGCCCCCGCCGGCGGGGGCCTAGAACGTCGCGAAACCGCCCTTCAGCTTCCGCGTCTCTACTCACTACCCGATACCGGCACGTGCCGGGTCGTTTCTCTCCCCAAACCTACGTCCGCATTAGGGACCGTCCCAGCAACGCCCTGAGCCGAGGTTCGAGCCCCGTTCGGGGGCACCCTCAGGCAAACGTTGCTTAAATGTACTAGGGGTGTGAGCCTTCCGCTCCCCCGCCAGCCCGGTGAAGTTGTAGAAGCCATTTTAGGCTAACAGCTTAGTCCTTTCGAAAAAAAAAAGAGAAAAAAAAAACAGGTCACAAAAGTCCACAAGTTTGCAAATCTGAAAATTAGGTTTTCACACGCTTTTGAATTCCCTCTTTCTAGTTTAATCTGTACTAATAATAAATTTGTAAGGTTCGGGCATGGAGTAAGTTAGTTTGTGTTCAGAGATGTTGTGTTTATAGGCTCAATATATGATACTGATACTAATCTCAAGATTTTTAGATTTTTTTTCTGTATGTATGTATGATATCTACTTCTGTCCTAAGCTTGTTTTAGAAATCCCTAGGACTATTAATTTTGCCTGTCATAAAACAGAAACAAAATATTTTTATATTTATTACTTTTATTATTATGTTTAAAAGATAAGAAATAAGCTAATAGCTATTTCGAAAATCCGAAAATATTTTTTAAAAAATAATGACGTTATGTGGAGTAGCCCAAACGCAGGCTTTTCATTTCCTCGTGGATAAATTTTAAAATCCAAACTTTTTAATTGGCTGCAGTTTGAAAACTCTATATGAATTATTTCTATGCAAACTTTTGTATGATGACACTATTATAGCTATATCTACTAATACCCTATTTTGACGAAAGCCCGGTGTGTTTGAAGAGTGATTTATCCTGGTACGTAATAATGTTGTATTTAAGTACTTTAGAATCCACACAGTTTAAAATTTTCTATAACTGAAGATGTTCAACGATCGATTGCGTGAAAATGAATATGCAAATAATGCTTTCAACGCTGATGCATTAAGCTTTAAACCATTCGAATGGATGACGCAAGTTAAAGTTATTTCCAAACTCTGTATGCAATCGATTGCTCGAATAAATATTAATAAACACATAGGTACGTCTATCGAAAATTGATTGATGGAGGGTCGATGGGACTTCAAAATAAAAAGGTACGGCGGGCACCTGTCTATCAGTGCTTGATTTCAGAGTACGTTTTGAATCTCAATATAATATGTCAAACACATGAAATTGATAATTGGACTTCACCGTTTTTTACCAAAAAAAATAATCATTCCTTCTGGCGCAGTCGGGTAAAAATATATCTTAGATTTACGAACGTAAAGACCAGATTCGTAGCGATACTTAAAAGAATAACATAATTCTTATTTTCTTTTTTCAGCTCATGACAATTACTCGTACCATAAATGAACACAATATGTGCGTGTCTTTAAACTTCTTAAGTTTAACAGTAATTTTTGTAGTAGATAGTCGGCCACGAATATATTTACGATTTGAGTAGTTTATAACAGAGTGAGTTATAAAAGGCTATTGAATTGCAAAATAAAAGGGTCAATCGGTAGCTTTGAGCGAGCGGAAATTGAATTACACCCAGCACTTAAGGCGCGCTGACGCACAGGGATCAAATTGTTAACATGAATTATTAACACGAGCTAGGCCGACGTACACCTATAGATGCATTTGTTGAACCTTATCTAACTGAAGTATGTCCAAGGTAAAGAATACTACGTTAAGCTGGTGGTCCCGCGCCTGATCTCTTTGCAAACATGTAGGATTTGCGTTTAAACTTAATAGGAGTGAAAAAAACAGAGAGTGCACTTGTGTTTGCGCACATACCTGTACGTACAATTTAAAATGGCTCGGTGGAACAGTGGTTAGTGACTCTGGCTGGCGATTCCAAGAGTCGTGGGTTCGATTCCAACTAGGAACAAATATTTGTCTCTGGATGTGATTATGTATTTAATAGTGAAGGGGTGTGAATGCAAACGCCAATAATGTCTTGACTCGATGTTTATTTATAACTTCTTGTACATAGGTAAATGGTACATTAGTGCATACTTAAAACCTAACAGGTATCAGAGTGGGTCTGCAGGAAGCTGTCCGGCTCTTAACCTATACGTTAGCTAATGAGAAACCTAGCTTGGCTCAGGAGTGGGTCTGCAGTAAGCTGTCCGGCTCCTTTACCAGACTGGTTGTACTGAATGGCTATGGGACATTGCCGCTCCAGTACGAACCGATGCTGTTGGCTATCTGACAAGGAGGCGGCGCGCGGCGGCTTATAAAGGGTCCGGCGGCCAGTGTCGTGTGCAAAACTTGATGAGAGGGACGGGGCATTTGTGCGAGAGGGAAAGTATTCGAGCCCGCGCGCAGCGCGCGCGGCCAACTTGTTTGTTTACAATATTGTTTTGCTACAATCTCCCCCTCTGCTACTCGTTAACGTCCCGTAAGAGTAGCAGGAATTAAGAGGACTGGAGTATTCTTTCTTCGCCTCGTTTCTTAAATTTGCCTTCAAATCTTCCAATTGATTTTCCAGGTTCTTGGGTGTTGGCAACTTCCATGTTTCTTTTTCTGTGACGGTGTAGTAACGTTCTGGTGTTGTTAGGAGCTGCTGGCGTATTCGATCGGGTGTTCCTGTGGACCCTCCCCCTGAATCAAAGCTGCTCCAATAGCGTAATTGCTTGCATCTTACATCGTCGCTGCCCTTTGGTACTAATATTACAGGAGCAGACCAAGGTGAATCACACTCTTCAATGACATTATTACTGATTATCTCATCTAATTTATCCCTTAGCTGTTGTTGTCTAGCTAGGGATAGTCTATTTGGCTTTACTGCTATAGGATGATGGTTATCAGTTTGAATTATATGTTCAGTATAGAGTGCATGTCCTTCATTTAGTTCTAATATATCGCTAAATTCAGTCAATAGTGTGTTTAACTGAGTTCTTTGTTCATTACTTAGTGATTGGGCTTCATCAGGGGATAATGAAATATTTAACGAATACAGTGTCATTGGATTTATTAATACATAATCAATACGAGGATCAACAGCTGAATTTGAATCTGCAGGTTCGCGTGGGCGAACTGGGCGTGGTGGAGTATCCAGTTTCTTCAACTCCCAACGTGGCTTCTTGTTTGCTGGGCTGTCATCATTGTTCATTGGTGGTGGTGTTGCTGTTAGAGGAGAGATCATTTGCAGTTCTTTTGACCAACGCAAGAATTCTGATAACCCGGTGTCTTCGAAGTCTATTTTCTTAACAACATTCGTAGGCTTTTCATTATTTAATTGTAGGAATTCGAATGTTTCCATTGGTTTGTCTATAAATGACCAGACTCTTTGAGGCAAATTGAGAGTGATACCAGCCGATTCCAAAAAGTCGATTCCCAGGAGGGTGCGGTTGTCCCTTGCGTTTGGCAACACGGTAAGTGTGATTGGCAAAATTCTATTACCAACAACTACCTCCACAGTGCAAGTGAGGAGTGCCTCCATCCTTATAGTGCCATCGGCCAGACTGATTTCGGCGTTCCGCTCCGTAAACTGTACTCCGGCATTCAGCAGAATTCGGTACAATACATCGCTAGCAATGCTCGTCCTGGCGGCAGTATCTATGAACGCATAACCAATATTTCCTTTAATAGAGATCTCTATTGTTGGGATTTTAATATGGTTTTGTTGAAGTGCAGTATGCAATGTGTAAAAAGAAACTGGTTTTGGTGGAGTTTCTTTTGTTTTGCATGTGTTGCAGTTACTTCTAAAAACGCCTGGTGCGCCACATCCATAACATGTGATCGGTTTGTTTTCACTCGTTGTCATTGCCGTCTGTTTTTCTATAGGAGTTATGATTTTGTTGTAAGCAACCCGTTTGCGACATTCCTCGACGTTGTGTCCCTTTCTACCGCAAAAGAGACATCGTTTGGGCTTCGGCTTCTCATTTATCTGTTGCATGGTCGGAATAGGGCGATTAATTATGCTCGGATTTGAGTTATCCAATGATTCTTGATAGCGAGCACGTTCCAATAAATGTTCGAAAGTTTTTATGTCACACCTCGCAATTTTTTTCTTCAATTCCAGCTTTAGTAGACCGTAAATGAGATCTAGTTGCTCCTCTTCCTTATGGCGCTTCGGCGGTAATAGCCCGAGCAGTGCGCGTTTTCGGCAGAGGAACTCGTCGATTGACTCATTTATGCCTTGGGATGAAGAGAAAGGTTTAGTGCGGCTGTCGTTTCGGGGCAAAGGCGGACCGCAGATGTTTTAACGCGGAGGACCAGGTTTTTATTTCTGATCGCACGCCTTGCCACCAAGTACTTGCACCATCTTTCAATAGTAACGGGAGCCCTGTCAGCGCGTCGTCGTCGGATATATTTTCGATATTTTTGAAAATCTCCACGGCGGTAACGAACTCCTCGACTTTGTTATGGTCCCGTTCTCCAAAAAATCTGATGTCACAACGTGTAAAGTTCTTGCTGCACATTGTTGTTGAGATTTGTAGTCTGCTAATAAGTTGACTGAATTGCAAGTCCGATAGTTGGATAGACGGTAGGTTCATATTTGTATTTTCTTCGGTTACCTTCGTATCGAAAAATTCTTCCGTCGTCTTAGCCATGGCCGTGGTATTATTATAAGGCAGGAGTACACTAGTGCTGTACTGAGCCTAATTTTCTTGCAAAAATACCGTGTTCCAATGCCGTGACTTTTAAAGTTTTGTAGGTTACTTGTTTTCTTTTTTTGACAGTGACGTTTGCTTTGTTTTCTTCTTGCTGGTAGATAGATGTTGGTTGTTATTTCTTCAAATTTTGTTAAATTCGTCGTAACAATACTTTTTACGTTGGGCGCCACTTATGAAGGGGTGTGAATGCAAACGCCAATAATGTCTTGACTCGATGTTTATTTATAACTTCTTGTACATAGGTAAATGGTACATTAGTGCATACTTAAAACCTAACAGGTATCAGAGTGGGTCTGCAGGAAGCTGTCCGGCTCTTAACCTATACGTTAGCTAATGAGAAACCTAGCTTGGCTCAGGAGTGGGTCTGCAGTAAGCTGTCCGGCTCCTTTACCAGACTGGTTGTACTGAATGGCTATGGGACATTGCCGCTCCAGTACGAACCGATGCTGTTGGCTATCTGACAAGGAGGCGGCGCGCGGCGGCTTATAAAGGGTCCGGCGGCCAGTGTCGTGTGCAAAACTTGATGAGAGGACGGGGCATTTGTGCGAGAGGGAAAGTATTCGAGCCAGCGCGCGCGCGCGCGGCCAACTTGTTTGTTTACAATATTGTTTTGCTACAATATTAATTTTAGATATCTATGTATGTATATCAGTTTCTGACGCCCAGAGTAAGTCAGATGACCATGTGCGGAAATGTCCAAGATATTTATTATTTATTTTTATTTAGGTGCGAGATGTGTAATTACTAATAAGTCTTTTTAATAAAAAACACAGAAAGGTTTTTAAGATTTGCACTAGTCTGTTTTAGAGACTTACAAAATTCAACATAACCAAAAATAACATACGCACAATGATGTCGAAAATAAAACACTTTTCTATTGGAGTGTTCTCCAAGCTTTAAGATGGGATTATGCCAATAGCGCGTCTGTTCATGATACTCGTACCTACTAATTAAATTCCAACCTCTAGAGAGAATATGCTTGATAACTTTCAAAGTAGCAATTCACAGCAAATCCTGTTAAATTGTTTTGTCCTCTTCAATTGGCGCTTTAAATTTAATTCTTTAGCCTGAAACATCATTAGATTTAATCTTTCAACACCTTTAACGGAATTGGGCAACTTCGAAACATTCCATCGAAGTGTTTGAACTAAAATGAGAGGTCACACAGTAGGTAAAATAACTAATTTGCGGTTTAAGGTACACATAACAACTGCGAGGTACAATATTAACTTAGTTACCAACTGTTGCAAAGCATGAAACAACTTTCGCTCCTGACAACGCTAACTCGCTCATAACATCAACTTGATTACATGCTGATACGTAACCGTATTAGTGGGAGTTCTATCACATCCATGTTATTAATTTATGTATGAATTTTCTTTTGTCAAAGACGTTACATACTTGTTAAGGACACAAGGAGATATTCTAATGGCGTAGGGCTATCCTGCAATGCGGACTTCTGAATTCAGCGATGAAAATAAAAAGCTTCATTTTCATTAATTTCAGTTTGTTTTTCATACTTGGAAGATATTTTCCTGTTGATAACAACTAAAACAGAAATCCTATAAAGTCCAAAATCGGAATATCAAAGATCTAAATGTCTGTATAATTCTTTATTTTTTTTAGTCTCTACGATTTTTTGCAAAAATGATATAAATCTAAATAGTCGTGGTTTGTATCCGTCGCGTTTTTCTAGGGAAAAGAAAAATGAAACACATCTATCAAGGACAAGATACGGTGTTTGCTTTCTACGGAGAGAAAGAAAACTTTACACTGTTTTGGTTTATAAACAAAGCATGATCTGATGCAAAATTTGAACCGTACACATACATACATATACTCTTTCGTGGTCGGATCATATGTATATGTAACTTAAACATAGTTTTAAATACCCCTAAATGTATTCGGATGAATTTAGTAACACGTTTATATAACAAACAATATGTAAGTATTCCTTTGTGAAACTCTTGGGAACAGCAATTTTAATAAATGTTTCAACCACGAGTGTTGATGGAATCCAGGCATCCCTTGAAGAATTCCAATAAATGTTGTCACCCTCAGAACATTTTTTTATATACTTGAGAAACTTTTTGGCAAATATTTAAGTAATTTGGGCACTTTAATATCGTCGTCTTATTTCGTGGCCTAAAAGTTTTCTTGAGTTAGATCTAACGAATCAAATGGACAAAATTTTTAATACTATGCCTTTTATTGGATTTTATATCCTACCTGTTTTTAAAAGAAAATAATATGTACAAAAAATTATTTACTGTGATAGACAAATAGATAAACAAAAGATATCGTAATATAAGATAAATAATACGTATATATAATAGTAGATTATATATATAATTGGAGATTTATATTAATTCTTTAAAGCCAGGTTGGTGATTAACAGAATACAAGAATCAAGAATTAACATCATCATCATCCCCTTTATTATATTCCACTACACACGGGGTATCGGCGTTCCCCGTAGAACGCCATGGGCTTCAGTGCTACGCCAATCTTATCTAGGCAGTCCCGCGGCTTTCTTTATTTCGCTTGCCCATCTGGTTGGAGGCCGTCCTCTTTGGTGTTTACCGAACCTGGGCCACCATTCTGTTTGAGATTGTCTCCACCTTCCGTTACCGCACCTTGCCAGGTAAACTGCTCACTGCTATATCAATGCTGCACACCGCTTTCCAATGTCAACGATCTTTGTTCTTCGCCGGACGACGACGTTAGAAATCTTATACCTAACACGGCGCCCTCCCAAGGCACGTTGAGCTACTCGGAGTCTTAGGCGTTTCCTTCGTAAGCACCCATGTTTCAGCACCTTAAGTCATGTAGGGCAGGACATACTGGTTGAACTTAGTTCAAAAGAGCATTACACACAAAAAGTATGGCCGTGCCGTGGCCGTATAAAGAAACTCACCACATAATTTTCACATTGTTTCGTAATATAAACCAAGCTTCACTTAAAGTCTTGAACTTTACAAGTATAACATCCATTACTTTGTCACAAGTATTTCACGGTCAAACTGTAAACAAATCTCATTATTAAAATACCAGGAACACCAAAACATGCGTGAATCTTATAAGAACGTAACTATTTGAATGTAACATTTAAGACGACATAATATGTATTATATCCTCATAGATATTACTAATATATATTTTATGAACTTACTTAAACTTAAATAAAATATAATAGGAAATATTATATACCGTGAAATTGAGTTAAAATAATATATATTTTATAGTGTGTATTTTTATATACGTTTTGCTAATAAAATTCCTTTATTTCTTATTTTCTTCTTATATGTAATATTTGCATAATCAACGCTTTTATTTCCTATCTAAATATTTTCCCGCGGTTACATACGCCACAATTCTGGAATATCCGCGTGATTTCCCGGGTAAATTGCGAAACGTTTTTGCGACATAAATATAACCGAATCTTTTTCCGTTGCAGGTAAGTACCGCTTGGCTGCAGTTAATCTTCAACACCTCGCATTAAATTATTTCCTCATGACGGGGTAAATAGGCGCCCGCCACAAGGTAAGTACACAATTTTCTTGTGATTAAAACACGATCGCCTGAAATTGTGATCCTTATCACATCGTGAGGGTCGGGAAGCGATCGACGTGATTTTCATTATTGCTAAGTGTCTTTGAGCTATTATTAGATGTGACCAATAAAAAATACTTTTTTGACCACCAAAATTAAATACCAGGCCCTGATTTTTAAGGTAAGAAAGTCCTATACAATTGTAAAGTATAAAAGTGTGTTATTATTCGAAAGTTTCATGGACAAAACACTGATTCTATTCGTGCAGAAACATCGAAATTTTATAGTCTCTTGTATATTTTTTAATAACGGTCGACCGTTTACTGTGAATAGTCCGTTGTTTCTATTCCTTACTTTGCTCCGGTAAATTATGGATGTCAGATGAAACTTTGTCATAACGTTAACCCTTAAGTGCGCTGAACCGATTCAGTCAACTTTTTACTAGAATTTACAGAAGGAAACTGCGGATAAAAATTAAATATTGCAAAATCTTATGTGAGTACTTATCGCTTTAATAACTTCTTGGAGAACAAGAACAAAAGCTGTTGTATTTGGCTAAGATTAAGTTCTATCATATTCACGAGAGCTACGGGTCAAGAATATAGATTGTCACTTCCTATTTAAACCCTAAGGGTGTCGTACAGTTGATTGATCAACCAGCATCCATGCAAAAGTAAACAAATATGAGGGTAGGTTTATCCAACCACCTCCATGCATATTATTTTAAAGGCTGATGTTGATGATAAAGATGAAGGATATTATTTATAATTAGAGATATTATATTATATTTCTAGAGATTCGCACCAAAGGGCACCCACCATTTAAAATATTTATCTACATTGAAACCTCATTCTAACATAAAAAAAATATTTGTACATAATGAAATGTAATAGGTGCACTCTTCACATTTTACTTTTCCACCGCAGCTCGGTTATTTTGATTTAGCTCTTAAAAATATCAAATAACTTTTTAACATCAATTTGAACAGTATGTAATATTTATTGCATCTTATCGCCGATATTTTTCGAAGACCAATGTAGATAATGCTACCAAAAAATCTCTCCTACAGAGCGTTTTTCAAACTGCCCCAGAATTTTATTTAACTAATATTTTTTAAGAGATTACAAACTTAAGCGGTTATCATAACCAAACACTTTCTTTTCATTTTCTTTACAAGTTGTTTGCTATGATTTTAAAATATTAGCCCAAATGATTATACGTGTGATACCCATATATTTATAAGAGAAGGTTAGCTCAGGGATGAGAAAGTGCTTAGTACGATATTAAAGTCGTGCAGCGCTCAAGCTAAGTTACGGAAGGCGGGAGCAACTATCAAAATAAATAGCTCTAACTTTAACAATCTTCGTACTTCACGTAAGAAGCACAACAGTTTTATTCTACAGGTAAATTACATGTTTTCTGGTAACATTTCGTTGATATTTTCGCACCAAACTTACATATTTTAATCAAACTTTTTCGTTCATCATTTTTTTACTAATATTTCTCAAAATATATATGCAAATATGGGGACGACGCAAGTTGTATTTGTCAGTTGATTGAACGAAAACATTTTACTGGCGACCGTGGGTAAATGAAAAAACATTTTTATTACAAACACTTTCAGAAAGCTTTCAGGAGCTTCGGTGAGATCTTTATATTTTACCACGCAGCAACGGGTTGATTAAATCTTCCCTGGAAAACTCTGCCAAAACTAATTCATTCACAAGTAAATACAACTTTCATTATAATAAAACTTCCATAAACGATTTTATAATGTCTTAGCAGCCAAATTAAATTAAGATTAAGAAATGTGCAAAACTTATTTGTAATCTTTAATCTATCGTTTATCTTTCACGTGAAAACAGTACCTACAAGTTAGCACATGCGTATATCATTATTATACGGTTAGTTTTGACTCATTCTAAACATATTATCTATTAAATGATCCAGTACTGATAATAAATAAACTAAAATGCAAATTTTTTGATGCATACAAAATGTTTTCATTTAAAAGCTCGCTCGAGGACGACTCATTAGTTTTGTATATTGCAGAAGATAGGTACTTTAATGTAATGTTAAATCTCTTTAATGTAGAGTTCTGGGCAAAAGAACGATTCTCTTTAGGGAACTAGATTAAACTTGCAGATTGCACATGAAGTTAATACAAATAATAATTATATTTCTAAACCCAATTAACTTTAAATTATTTCAGTGTTTTGTGAGCATGATAGTTAAATCCAAAGAATGGAAGGAAGATGAAAGGAATTTCGATCCACAAATAGGTATTGTATGCTTTTGTTATGAGGTATTCTATAATAAGATTATATCTAGTAACTGTAGGTACATTTTGTTATATTTATCTAAAGTACCTATTGATTTATTTCTGCAAAATAAATCAATATTTATTTATTTCTGAAAAATAAATCAATATTTATAAGCACTAGTTAAGGGATTGTTAAGAAAAGCAAACGCTGACCGATAATTTATTCAAAGAAATACATAATTATTAAGTTTCAGGAAGTTGGCGGTGTAACAATATGTCCGTGTTCCAAACACGTTAAACTTTTAATCCTGAGCTTGATATATTTCCACAAAGAACGAATCGGGGCGGCCCCTTTCATCGAGGCCCGTTTTATACATAAATGCGAGTGAAAATTACATAGCGCATAAAAATATACATATGTAACAAAAAGTGCTATTATCTGCACATGCTTTTACACCACAATTTATTTCATGTTCTGTAGGCTATATTTTGGTAGTACCAGGTAGTACCTATACGGCGCTACAGTTATAGTATATAATATTTTTTAATCTATACTAATATTATAAAGCTGAAGAGTGTGTTTGTTTGTTTCAACGCGCTAATCTCAGGAACTACTGGTTCGATTTGAAAAAATCTTTTTCCGTTGTATAGACCATTTATCGAGGAAGGCTTTAGGCTATATAACATCACGCTGCGACCAATAGGAGCAAAGATACAATGGAAAATGTGTAAAAAAGGGGGAAACGCGAACGAAGTCGCTGGCACAGCTAGTTTAAAATAAAAGCGTTTACTTATTTACAAAAAAAATTTGCTCATTCAATAATCTTGCTTGATGCTCTTAACAGGTTGCAGCGACGTTTGTATTGTTGGTGTTGATGAGGTATCTACAGCCCATATGCCCAATGGTTCCATTGCAGTTGCGTAGAGAATTGCCGGTCTTCTGCCGGTATTCTCTACCGTCTTTATAATGGCGAAAGCTATGAAGAGTTATTTTAACGAGTCCTTCCCTCCCTATAGGTCAGGATTGGCATCTACATACCATATAGAAACTAGTGGCCCGTACCCAGGGGTCCAATTCCTCTTTTCTGCCATGCTCATGATTGTCCTCCCTCTTATAATACCGGGCATCTAAGCAGACCAGGATGAAGTCGATCAGCTCAATAGGGTCTATTGTGCCTGTCAACCTCATATGTGAAACCCCGACCGCTTACCATCAGGTGGAATGAAGTCAAACTGAGAGCCTACTTATGAAAAAAACTGTAACGAAAACAGTATACATAAAAACATAAAAGTAAACATACATACAAGTCCTGATTAAATGAGGGATAAAGCGGCGGGTTTAATTTCGCGAGCCTGTGAAAGGTTGTGAAAAGGTTACATTGTAATAAAAAGCAGACAATATGCCGGGTGTACACAAATTGTAATTTACTCCTAATAACGGGGTTGAAGAGATTGAGCATTTGATTTTGACACGTGCTTACAAGTGAAAGCGCTTGGGTCGCTTGAGGCGAAATATTAATACGAAAATGGTCTAAAAAATCCCAATTGAACTTTTGAAACATAACAAATAGTTGGCTTTACTCCTACTGGATTAACAATAGGTAACACTGAGTAACATTAAACATCCTATGTTACGGTAAGTTTAAACACTGTCATCGGAATCTTAGGCCATAATGTTTATTGAGACTTTTGATTTTGAGTATATTTATGTACGTCAGCTTTTTATATAAGTCACTAGCAAAAATATTGACTGTGATCTTTTGTAGTGGGATTGATCTTGTGCAATATTTCAAGGGAATAAATCCATTCGCTCTGTGAAACATTTTGGCAAACATCCGTGGGAAACGAAAGCTGATAAAGTGTCCACGTTTCCTATCTATAAAGCAGCGTGGCATGCGGTTTGAGTATTGCAGGTGTTGCGTGAGTTGCAATCGGCTCAGAGGGTAATATGGATGGATTACTCTGACTGATGAGAGTAGGTACTTACACATGGTATGTAAGTGCTGATTTCCGTGGTAATTTTAACGAGTACAGGTACCCAATCTAAAGAAATATACATACATACATATTTACGAACATATGTTGTACGAATTCATGTTTGTTTATTGTAGTACGGCTTATGAAGTATTTATTTATTTAACGGTACAGTAACAGAGACTCAGATAATATCCACAATTCTCTCATTTAATTTATTTAAGGTAAAATCCGTAAAACGGTGTGTCAGTACAGTGTTAGTAGTAACAATGATTCATTACTCTTTATGACAAGAGTGCTGAAAATTACTCCATAGCATTTTGCCACTCTTGCCACCCTGTAGTTACGCCACTTTTAAACAGTGAGAGTTTTTGAGCGAGTTGACTATTGTGCAGAGAATCTGAAAGCGGAAATTCCTTCCATTGAAATTTATATGGCGTTCTTTATTTCCGTTGATAAACGATCTGCTTGGGAACCAAGTAAAGGTTCTTCCATAGCTTTAATGAAATCATTTAAGGCTATTATTTACGGGTACAATACCTAATTTCGCGATTTTTCGATTTTACTTATTGTGTTATCATGAAAGCGATTATTAAGCGATATTTTGAACTAATCATTTTACTCTCAATCAACTTTTATGTTCAAACATTAATATTACATTTTATTTGAGAACAATGTCCTTAGATACTTTTTCACAGAGAAATGTAACAATTTAAACAACTTAGTCACAACTTTTATAACACTTTCCATAAAGCACAAGTCAAACAAGAGAGGTTTAGAGAATCGGACCTTTATGTACCTAAGCTCCTTTGCTTTTATGTATGCCTATGTCGCAAGACAAAGCTTGGGTACACAGTTGGAGATTTACCTACTCTCCATTTTTGTTTGCGTATTCTCATTTACCCCTGTTAAAACTGTCCTCTTAACCTAATTTTCGGTGTCGTTCGGCCAACCGAAATTAAGAGAAGAAATACATCAGGTCCTTTGCATGTGCATAAGAGGTACGCCCTCTCTGTTACTTTGTCTTTAGCCGCAATATTGAACGTGTAATTGGAAATGCAATCCCTTATGAAATGATAACGCTTAAAGACCAGTTTCAAAGTTTTGAGACATAGAAGGTAAACAAAACAGATAACCCAACTAGACAAACTAAAAGTGCATAATAGGATTGCACCTGTGTACATAATAGTGTGCAATATTATGTTCACTATTCGTGTACGTTGTTAGCTCATCTCCTTTGACAGACCAAAATTTTCGTAAGAAATAAAATCTATTTGTTAAGGAGATGATTAATATCACGAAACATATGGAAGTCATAACTATACTCTTAAATACTACAATGATGGCAAAAATCCATGATTAACCAGAATATTGTAATCGTCTTGCTCTTTAAGAGCCTATAACTTGTTTGATGTGAATATTAAACATGAGGAAGGCTTCTTGAATATATCTAAGGCTACATCAGCTTGTTTCAGTATTACACGAGTAATGTGCACAACAATTATTTATTTGTAATACATTTATAAATATATCTATGATGTACGATAGGACTCAAATGTTTAGGAAATGTTCTATAGATAAGAGTAGGTAAACTTAATAAATCCTGTTAATAAAACAGCAAGTTACTAATCTCTAAATATTTGCTTCTTGTTAGAGCTGTAAACTCAATCCTGATATTAAGAGGTTTTAAGCTAAAATTGTAGATAACGTGAAGATAGCAGATAATTATAAGATAGCGAAAAAATATTATTAAACAATGTCAGCATTACTAAGATGTATATTCATATAGTTAATAAAAAGGCGGCAATCATCAATTCATATTGGTTAGAGAAAATTGTCACAGATTAATTAAATGTATGCGTTGTTGGGAGATATTTTGATGATCGTTCTTATTTCATGATTAATTGAAGGTAACACCCGACAATGTTCAAGTTTAATAAACTTTGCATTTATTCACTTATTTGATAATAATACGGGTATAGGAATATATTGCGATTAATGGTTTCAATAAATGCTATTGATGAACATCTATACTATAATAAAAACGTAGAGGTAAAAATTCTTGTACTTTTTTGAAAAACGCAAAAAACAAGTCAGGGATATGTTTTGAGAGTAGTAGAACACATCCCCATACTTAAAAAAATTTGCATTTCTGTCTGTTTGTTTGTTTGTTTCGACTGTCCTCCTAAACGGCTGAACCAATTTAAATGAAAGTTTACACGAAGGTATTTTAAATTCCGGAAAAAATGCATAGGATACTTTAAATCACTGACAGTTAACTGGTTCCCGTTGGATATTCAAAAACCTAAATTTAATGACTGATCTCTGAAACTATTACACCGATTTGAATGAAATTTTGCATGGTGGTACCATACATCCCCCGTCAAGATCTTAAATACTTTTAGTCACAGAAATTCCTGTAGGATAGTTAAAAAACTAACTTTATTAGATCACGTACAAAAATGGTAAAAGTATATCGACAAAAATGAACCTTCTGACTAGGAATATACGGACTACTTTATTGAGCAAAACGTCATAGTAGGGGAGGTAAATAGCTCGATTTGCAGTTACTCAAACGACATGGAATCGGAATAGAAAGATTACGCTAAATAAGAAAAAAGTTTATTACACTTTCTTTATAAGTGGGGTGACAGCGATTTATACAAGAGGACTACCTGGTGACAAGTTGTTAACCTATTTCACCTCACTGCTGGGCAAAGTATCCTCCAAACTCATCTACTGCTCTCTGTCAAATGCTTGGACTTGCCAGTTCTTTGATACATGGACCAGATCGACATACCACTATTTCTTGGGTCTCCTTCGGCGAAAATCGTCTTCAGGCACGTGTCGGTAACAATTCTGGTCCATCTGTTGTTCTTTATCCTCGCACATTTCACATCACATTCCCCGCCCATTGCTACATCAGTTTTGACCAACAACAATACCAGCGCGGGAGTGGATGGTGGTATATTTAATTTTTTCTTTTAACTTAATACCTACGATACTCCGCTTCATAGGTTTTTGAAAAAGGTTTTTGAAAAACCTTGAGTTTGGACTTCTGATTTTCGGTGGAGGACCAAGATTGTGCCCCATGTGTTAGGATAGGCAGTATGAAAACGTCGATGAGTTTGCGATTCAGTGATATAAAAAGATCACCCTTATCATATACCGATTCATGGATCAGAAGCTTTTCCAGGCGTTGCCTGCTCTACGGATTATTTCTTTGTCCTGCCTGTTTTCGAAGGAGACTGCCTAGCCCAAGTATATACTCCTCTACATATTGCTTTACCTGCCTGTTGACTGCAATCCACCAAATCAGTGGTGCTGTTGGTCATGACCTTGGTTTTGGATCTATTCATCGTCAGTCTAACGTCGACGCTTTCTGCGCTCAGTTGTTCGAGCATCGACTCAAGTTCTGTCGATGTAAACGTATTTCGACTAGGAAAATGTCATCTGCAAAGCGAAAGTTTATCAGTCGCCTATCCTCTACACCAATTCCTTTTGTTGCCTAAGAACATCATAGTGACCAGAAGATATCGGCTGTGCTTTGTTGGTAAATGATTTGGAGATTTTTTATGTATGCTGGTTCGACGTTTTGCTGAAGAAGAGAAAGCTGATTGGATTTATGTGGGTGATACCGTCAAAGACTTTTGAAATATCCACGAAGACCAGGTACAAAAGTTTATTAAATTCGCTAAACTTCTCTGTTATCTGGTTTTCGGTATGGAGGTGTCCTATATTTGCTTGCTGGCTTGCATTGCTGGTTTGTGTTTTTCCAATTGATAGGCTGTTCGGTATTATCTGAATGTTCATATAGAGGGATATCGCTATTCTAAGCATATAAGGGGGAATTTATAAACATTCACGCAAAAATGTTGGATATTCTAAAATTCCATTTAAAAATCTTACAAGACAGAGTCTGTGTCTGATCAAGACTGCAAAACCCCCGTTGGGCTCCCCAACTATCACGTTTTTAGCTGGCAAGTCATGTCAAATATTGTCAGATTTGATATGAGTGTTTAGTTTTTGGTTAGTTCAAGAGATGTCACTGTGCTTTATTACTTCGCAATATTGCTTCAAATACTTAAAGTAATTAATAAGTTCCATTTTATTAAACTTGCGTTTTAATGTTATTATCTCATTGTTTCATTACGAGTACAATACAATCTACGAGAAATAAAGTAGCAAAGCAAATACTAATATAATTCGTCACATGGCGACACACATCCTTTATAGATACTTTAAGGCAGTGGATCGGTATCGGTGTATTTTTTACCTTTTGAAGTCGTCCTGATATCAAACATCAGTTTTGTGTACTAACTACATAGGTACAGTATGCTGTTTGCAACCATTGAAACCTGTTTCTGTCAAATAAAATAAATCTTTAACGTGGTTTTATAGTTCTAAAATGCGAAAAATATTTAGTGAGTCCTAGCTACCACTCTCCTCATCTGGCTAGAGCATTGCTTGGACAAAAAAAAATATTGGGCGAGTGAATCCTCTTTTAGTTGGCCGATTTGTAATGAAAAATTTAGTATGTTGTTTGCACCTATTAATCAGTAAACAATTTTAGGTTCTTTCCTGGATATTAATCTAATAAATGACTAAGTTTAATTATATTTTCTTTTCTTATAGTTCTTATAATTTATGTGGCTTTATTTATTTTACCTGTAATTACTTTAAAAAATGCTTCCTAAAAATCCAAATGCTGGCGAAAGTTACTATTCCACGCAGACGAAGTTGCGGGCACAGCTAGTAGTATAATATTATCTTGGCGCTCGGAGTAGTTAGTATGCGTTTTCTTTTCAAATCCTCATCCCGAATTGCATATTAAGACGGTCAAAGTTATTTTATTCGTAAACGACATACTTATTATAATAATCATAGTAACTAAAGTTACAAGTTAACTGAAAGATTAAGATACTAACAGAATGAGATACTACGTTCTATCAGTTATTCTGCAGGTTACTGCGTCTTGGGGCTTGCTGAAATTCAAATGTCTTATCGTAGTTAGATAGAAACTTCATAAGGCTAAGTTAACTAATGCAAAACTGAATAACTAGCGGGATTAAATAACTACTTCTAGTGAAATCTGAACTGTTAAATCAGCACACAGCCCTCGTGGTTCCGGGCAAAACTGAGCGCTGTAAAGAGCTCGAAACGTCCGGGTCTTTAAATAATATGGTTAGAATACGCGAGTTTAATCCGTATAATTAGTTTTACTTCAAACGTGTAATAATTGACAATAGTAAATGCAAATGGACTGAAATTGGAGTGGCTGAAAAGAAGCTTAGCATATCCTCTATCAACTCAAGCACTGTATGTACTTTTATGTTCTTTTTTATAAGTGAAATGAATGATTAAATTTCTTAAGTCTAATTCAAGATTCAAGCGTAAGTTAAATTGTACTTTTATCCATGAAGACCAAACATGGCCGGCGAGACCAGACAGTACTAATGTTTCCAAGACACGGGGCGTGTTTACAACTCTCTCTGGGCGCTACTGAGTAATTCCCAGAGAAAAACGACTGGGGTTTTACCATGGGTCTAATAAACAAACGAGGCGGTACTACGAAATTATGTATTTACAACTTCAAATAGCAGAAGTATTGGGTAATTGATAATTGAAAATGTATCTTTGATACTTTTTGTGGAAAAAAGTACCGTATCTTTTTTAAAGATATTAATAAACAATTTAACATTTTAAGGAAAAACTCTTTGGTATCTCGTTTCTAGAAGTAGAATATGTTTTTATACTACAGCTTTCCCAGAATATTATTTTGGTTAAGTTAAAAGATGTAAAGTAAGCTGGCATTACCATAATGCGAAACATTGGAGCTATTCGCAGTAATGCTATTCAGAATTTACAATATTTTATTTTATTCCAGTTCTAAACATGGTAATCCTCCCAGTCGGTATGGGAGTTCCACAGCATGTGTGTTTAGTACGAGAAAATGTTATCCAAGGAAATGAATTATTTTGAAAGTATAGACGATACTCCCACGTTGTAGTTTCTAGCGATGAAGTTTGAGATAACACTTTGCACTTTCAGGTTATTGTCAAGTGTAAGCACACAAAGGATTTCTAGAAGTCAGAAAGCTTCGTTACACAGTAAGATAGCTGATATGCTTTAGACGCCACGGAGTATAACACGGAACAAGTATAAAGAAGAGACGGTCTAACAAGCTACAGTGCACAGTAACTTTCAACAAGTACTACTGACTTCATCACGTTAAGATATTTTGTAGGGAAGGGCCAATGTCTGTAATGTGGCTGCATTGAGACGAAGACTAGGATATTGAGACGAATAAATCCTAAGCATCGACATACCTTCTGTAAATGCCACGAAGTGCTTCACGTATGCGTGCATGCGTATTTGGTAGTGTGTGTTTTAATATTGTGTAGTAGTTTATTACATATTTTTTTAGTTGTAATATTTGTTCTGTCAATTTTGACACTCCTCTAAACTAAATGTTTCGATTTTTAAATACTGTTTGATTATTGTTTTTTTTATTTGTATGCACGATGGGGTTACCTGTAATTGTAGGGACAGTTAGCTAATATTCTATCGTGTTTTGTTTTTGTTTGTTATTCCTGTATCCTTTGTTGGTAATCATTTAAGTAAATAAATATAAGATATGAATTATGAACTACAACTCGAGTATGTGCTTGATCCATGTCTTCAACACAGAGTGAAATACAAATTAGTTGCAATCAGCCCACGTTCGCATATCGCCAATAAATCGTTGCATTCGTTAACGAACCTATTTCCCACCTTGCACGGAATTGGTACTTACAATTCTATTGATAAACAGCCAGCAATGTTGGGTACAACGTATTTTCATATCAGTATATTTTTGTTTTCAGTTTGAAAATTGGCTTAGACCCTTAATATAGAGAATTTTTGTTCTTCAAGGAGGTACATAGGTATAACTCTAACGTTTTAGAGTTTGTAGAGTTGCTAATAAGTTTATTCACTCAATGGCAACCCTCGATTACTAAATCACAAGAGACCATTCCAAGATTGAGGTAATAATTTGAGCGGAAGTAAGTAATAGAGCGCGCCCCCTTTAATGGCCTTTCACATTTGTATCTACGAGTAACATGTCTAAACCATGATGTGAGAGGGATGTAGCCTCATCAATCCCTCGAGGTTTAGCTAAATCACGAATGCAAGTACCTAATTACACGCGGATTTTGTTTATGGAAACAAGAATAAAGCTTTGGAGTATCCGCGATCTAACGACATTTTTTTTGTAACGCAAAAATGCTCAATAGAATTGAAAATGACGCGTAATTGTGAACAATTACGTCTCAGATTAGCATTTAAATTGACTTTCGAACAGGGAACAACCGTTTTATCTTCAATACATTTATAAATAAGTGGAAAATGCTCTAATTAGTGAAGTATTTACATTTGAGTTTTTCTGTAATGAAATTACTCAGCCCGGAGTTAGGAAGTTGGCGGTTGAACGCCCGTGCCTCGGAAAGCACGTTAAGCCGGTGGTCCTGCGCCCGATCTCTCATCGGTCATGTCGGATTGCCGTCTCACCGAATCATGAGAGTAAGGGAATAGAGAGTGCACTTGTGTTTGCGCGCACACTTGTGCACTATAATATGTCCTGCGCACTTGGTTGATCTCAATAGAGATCGGCCGCCATGGTCGAAATCGGTCGGACGCCTTATTATTATTATTATTATTTACATTTATCTAATAACTAGCAACCCGCTCTCGCTTTGCTTCGGATATATCTCTAATTCTTTATAATATATTTCACCCCCGTACGTAAGAGTTACTTTCCAAAACACCTATGATGGCCTAAAAATTAAAACTAACACTTACTTACCTATAGGTACCATACTAGTGCAGTGAGAATTTTGAAGTTTTATTTAACACGCCTCACGGGGTAGACATCTAAAATCATCAGTGTTATAGGTATATGATATTATGCGTGTACACATAAATATTCCTCTTAAATCATTAAATCTGGTGATGCGTTCAAATGATGTCCAAACAATTTTAGATTCTTAAATAAAAAAAATGGTTGTTGTGTCTAACTCGACATAGATAGTTATAGATACATTTACTTTTTTGTACCTAAAATATGTGATTAATTAGAACTTTTTTATTTTTTTATAGTTTAGGCAGCGTACGCACAAAATAAGTAACTTTTATAGTTGATTTTTTACATGTTGTGTCTGGAAAACCCAAATATTTTACGGAACCAAATTTAAAAAAAATCTAAATATGGCCTATGTGACTTGAGGATGGTGTAGCTTTCTAACGGTGCAGTAGTTTCGGAACCTATACGAGACAAACGAACAAACAATTAAACCGTTACTTTTTATAATATTTTAGTGAAGATAAAATGATTTGAAGTAGTTTTAGCTATTTGTTGTGTTTTATCAACTTTTTTATTAGTTTGATGGTATTCCAATGTTAATATACATTTCTTGGCAAATGTCTACCATCGTTGACCTTCACAATATACATTGTTCAGTAGTGTCTACTCTAAACAGATAGGTATACAGAGATGTCTCTGTTTGCCAATAGATGAAATTATTACACAGTTCCGTAATAATAGTTTCAAGAGTAGGTTACAATTAACTTACTTAAATTCAAACGCAGAAAAAAATTTTATGATTAAGAATCTTTGTCCATATAGTGATAGTCTCTGTTTGCACAGATTGCCTTAAATCTTTACATCTATCAAGAGTGACTCTTGAAAATATACAAAGTGAATTTAGACTAGTAAATAACAAGGCATCTTGAGAGATTGTCTAGTGGAAACGTGTTCTAACAAGACTGACGTGTGATGTACACCAGGAATCGTTATAAAGCGAACCAGACTGAGGTCAATATACAGCTGTCAGGCGAGACCAGTCTATTCTTTTTACTAAGATTTGCATAGAGCGCTACGTAAGAGTCTAATTTGCTTACCCTCTGGCGTTCTCATAGGTACTACTCACTTTTAAACTCGTCTTACTGCGTGTCCAATGCAATTTATCCAAGGCAATACTTACATATGACATGCTTTTCAATATTTACTATTTACCATACGCTTTTTTTAATCAAAGCAAACGAGGTAAAAGTGAATTTAAAATTTGAAAAAAATCGCGTTCATGACCCCGCCTGAACGGGGACATGAACCACCGGACCTTCCGATACCACGTCGGATGCTCTTTCATCTGAGCTATCCAGATGTTGAGTCAGCAATGCGAATTTTTCCATCACCTTTTACTCGTTAGCCACGGGTGGCGCCACCACCGGTAGTGATCAAACACTATCGGTCCTTCGGTCGGTAATTTTTGCACTTGGCAATTATATTTTTTATTTGTTGTTTTTAATGCTATTAAAGCTCAATGTATTACAATTTTGAAGCTTTAATAGCAATAAAAACAACAAATAAAAACAGAGCTAAATGGGGGGTCTTATCCGATACCCTTTATACATGTTGGAAATATTAATTTCACCAATATCAAAACCGTAATTTATAAAGCCCAATTCAAATGGCCCAGTATTTGTCACTGCCAAACCATTGTTGTCCAACAAAACAGCTAACGGTGTTTTACAGAGGCCTTTATATAATATTCTTAGCCAGGTTAAATGTATTTTAGATAAGATAGTTACCGTCAGGTGCGGTAAATATCCTGAGGCGATTCCTTACAAACACAAGGGTTTGTATGGCCTTAACAACCCTCGAAAATAGCCCTTAACAAACACTAACGATATTGACCCACATCCACATTATACCTGCCTACTTGACAGTACTGAAAAGGCTTTGTTAATGACGTACAAATGTTCCTATTTATGAATTCTCGATGTACAGAAAACATTGTGGCTTTGCTCAATGTTTTTGGGTCCTCTTTATGTTAACCTGTTTTGATATTTTTTATAATACTTCACAATATGATTTCATACAATACTTGTTTTAACTAATTCTCGTGGCAGAGGCTGAGATCCTAGGAAGAAAATTCAATAAAATGCACTACATACTCTCTAGTGTTTTGATTATTTGATAAATCATAATTTATAATTGAAATACAAAGATCTACCGGTTACCAAGAATTTTTTTAATTTTTTGTAAATATTACTAATTTATGATGTGTCTCTTTCTAAGAAATCTTTTGAAGAAACAATGCACTGTGCGCTATAAGTGCAGATAGTAAGTGCTTCCCTTTAAATGATATTTCCTCAATCCTTATGAGGTTGCAACCCAATAAAATATTCTAATCGTTTATTCGCTCTACAAACAATGGTTCATAACGGGCTTAATACTAATGCATTAACTTCGCATACGGAATTATTGTTCTGAATAATGTTGTCCTCGTGTGAACGCGCCATAAGTCGCGGCGGCAGTTAATTTGCGCGACACTAAACAGGAGCTAATTGAAATGCGTTTACTTTCCCTCCACAAAGAGGAACACAGGTTAAATGTAGTGGAATTAGTGGATGCAGGACGGTGGCTTAATTAAAAGCGAATTTGAGGGATTTAAAATCGTTATCGCGCGGCAGAGTGCATGGTGGTGCGGCCGATAAGCGCAGGGATGGCGCGGCGGGCGGAGCGGCTCCGGCGGCGGCCGCGGCAGTTATACTCGGCTGGCACGCTCGGCTACACGCCTACCGCGGCTCTCCGCCGCCCGCCGCCGCTCCCGCGACCGCTCACGCCGCGACCTACTCCAGGTAAACAACCGCAACTACCCCAACAACCCCCCATCCGTCACCAACCCCAGTTTGCACCCCCCGAAAGCATCTCGAACGACTACGCGATTCCGCCTTTGCATCTAAAATTAAGTGCTCATTATTTGGAGTGAGAACAAAAATTCACAAGTGTTTGTTGTCAATGATTATTTTTGTAGTGTGAACAACAGATGTTTTTATGACACAACCATCGATGTAACGGAGTTTGCCTAAAAGTGTGCGTCAATCCGTAGTTTAACAGGAGTTTACAGGAATCAATAGGAAATTTTGCGGTGGCTAATTACCCGTTTTACAGGAAACGTTTTTGCCGAATTTGGAATGAACAATAAGAATAAGGATTTTCTGTTTCTGCGTCGCACAACCTGTTTTGTGTAAATTCTGAAGAAAATTATAGAAAATCTCATGAAAGTTTCGTAACGAACATGGTAACTGTTAAAGACGATTTCCTATATTGGATGTTTTTCAAAAGGGCGCTGCAAGAATATCAAGAGGTTAACCAAATGAAAGAAATCGTGAACATAATTGGATAAAGAAATCTTTAAAGACACAAAGAATAATGGTTTATGGTTAATACTACGTCACAAATTGAGATAACCCTCTTATCTTACAAGGTCTTGGAATGAGTGAGTATGCGTTAATCCAACTCCTTACCTATTGAGAATATTATATTAAAGGAAAGAGGAAACTGAAAGATAAAATGATCAAAAGATGACTACTTACTACTCGTACTAAGTTTTCGTAAATAAATTTCATCGCTGACAATATACGCTCTTCATGTATCACACCTTAACCAATCACTAAAAATGACATGAAAACTCGCTGATATGTTACAGACACCAATCTGGAAAAGGTCGGGGGTTTTGCCCCTCGGTTTCAATCATGTATTCAAGTTTCTCTGGACGGTTCGAACACCTATAGAATTTCAAAGTAACATTCGCGCGTCTGGAAGTTATCACAGTCATCTGATTATGATTGATTTAGTGTGTCCATGTACCTAATGGAAATCGCACCATTTCTAATATTTCGCAGACAAATTATCGTTTCTTTTCTGTTATTTATAGCACGTTACATTTGTAAAAGCCTTTGAATTGACAGGTACTAATGGAATATAACGATTATGATTATTTCAAACGTAGTCATGTTAACTGACAAATAGACGTGTATGAAGGAAACAAGTCAATTCAGAACACACAGTTTTCTAAAGTAGCTGCTGTGTTTCACTGTATGACATGGAAATGCTTTTGATTTGACAATTCATGTTGTGCTCCTTTGAAATTTAGGTTAAATAAACAAATTATATTCTTATATGCCTCAAAACATACGTAGAAGCACATACCACTGGTTTGATTGCAAAGGAATGTAGGTACATATTGCATATAAATATTCTATTTGCACTGGTATCCTATTTATTCTTTGGTTTAATTTCATTGAGTCGGCGGTCTTAATATGCTACTATTTGAAATTTCTTTAATGGAATATATTAAGACGAGAACATTTGCCGTCATTCACGTAACAACTACAACAGTTGACCTTGCATGTGATTTTATTATTAATTATATCGAAACACTTCCAGTGGCGAGTGAAATGAGGTATAAACCGTTATTGTGTTAATGGTTCTTTTATCTGTCAATTAGCTCCCTGCTGGAAGCCGATGTGTAAACTTCGTCAATATGTTCGGCATAATTGGATGCCTTATACTCGGGTTCATCATGTGTGACGTAAATAATTGTGAATATACATTTGCATTCAAACAAACAAAGATCAACGCTGTGACCTCTTACGTACGTAAACGGCAAAACGTATTATGTATCCTGCCTGCTTTCAGTCAGTTATAATCAGAACGCCAATTAGATGTACAATATTATTTCATTCGATACGATTATTAATATAACGTTTGATACACCATTAAGAATAAAACTTGTTGTGCCATGAGATTATTTTAAAATATTTTTGACTTTAATGCCGAATACAATACAATTCTTGATATCGTTGTCTTAAATTTTTTAAGTTTGCTTCAGCCAGAAAATAGGTTATCAAATGATCAAGAGCTCATGCTAACGGCAATAACCATTAAGCCATCATTTCCCCGTGCGTAGTTTTCGAGTTCATCGATATTTTCTTTTGAAGAAACATGTACAAAACCAAATCAGTGTGAGTTGGTAACAAACAACTTTTAGACTTTTCAGGTAAAACAATAGGTTTGGTTTCGTGTTAAAAAATTGCGAACGTATTTTTCTTCTTTCTTAGCAACAAATTTTAATTTCAGTGCTCCTTTTGTAAATAACAAAATTTCTATAACCTTAACATCCAAGTTGATTGTACTGCTGTTTAAACATTAATATGTGTTTGCTGGAATCGCTCCCTCTGTACGTTCATAATGTAGGACTGTCAGCCTATTTTGATAAAGAAAGTAAAATATATTTTCACGTACGGAATCAACAGGAAGTAACTTCAAAAGGCGTACAAATACTGAGGATAAATGCGTGAGAGGAAGCTGGTAAATACATAAAGGGGGATGTCATAGTCACCTTAATCGAACATAAAAGATAATACGTTT
This sequence comes from Maruca vitrata, assembly GCA_039566165.1. Taxonomy (NCBI): domain Eukaryota; kingdom Metazoa; phylum Arthropoda; class Insecta; order Lepidoptera; family Crambidae; genus Maruca; species Maruca vitrata. The sequence goes on along the minus strand of CM076917.1, from coordinate 10,016,761 downwards.
TAGGAAATATCATAATATTTTTTCTTTATTATTTTTGTAATCCGTGTGGCGTAGGTGAATTACCCACCTGCATGTTTTAATTTCTATTTGAAGAACTTAATATTCAGTGGACAGTAGGTAAACTAAAAAGCATGATACCCATTTATGTTTCGAAATAGATATAGGGATACAAGAGGAAGGTTTTTATGTATAATATACCCAAAGTGAAGCGAGGGTAGGTCACTAGTTTGTAATAGTGAAACACATCACTTATTTTATCGAATTACCTGGTCCTAGGTCCTGGTCCTGTATTATTAAACTTTTTGAATCTCGAGATATCTATTGGTCTGAAACTTAACGTTATAATGGTTCTACATACATAATATAAGTGAAGACTGGGCAATATATAGTTATATGTTGTTTATGCTGAATACATTCAACATACATGTTATATATGTAAAGAAGAAAAAAACTAGACATTACCTACCCGCGCTTCTATTTGCTCGAGTTTTTCAATTTATTTTTATTATTATTTATTAATTTATTAACATAACAAAAATTAAACCTATAAGCTAAATGACATCCCGCACTGTCAAACAGTTTGATTGCAGTTAGTATTTAAGAGTTGTATTTAAAAAACTGATTAATTAATTTCTTTAGCGGTTCACGTTAAAGTAACGCCAAGTTATCATCGTGAATATTAATAATATATATTTTTGTATGTATGTCCCCCGAGTTTGAATTAGTAGGAAATAAGGTACCTAAATTACAAGAGTGCTATGATATATCCACTGAAGGCTGCCAAGTACATGTATACTGCATAACAATGTATGTAATTTGCATCACAATGTATTCCGTCAAACTATTCTTCAAATGGTTAGCATTATCTTTTTAATGTTGTCTAATCCAAAATAAATTTGCTTGCATAAGTAACTGATACTTTTCCTACAAAAACACGTATCACTGCTTAAACGAAATGGACATGAGTCATTATACGAGTACAATAGGAAAAACATTAACGAGTTCATGAGTCTTTTCTGAACGCAATTTTGGCAATGCAATCCTTGTAATCATGTAAATATACATTTGAGTAGCTCAATCAGATCAGATGCGTATTATTTTAAGAGAATATATTAAGTTATTATTATTAATTTATCCACTCAAAGGTATGATAATTCGACGTATTCTCGACATCAAATACAAAGTCCAAAGTAATAGCCTCTAACATATTACACAGAACATTCAAGGCTAGCTTAAGTAACGTTAAGTGTGTCTGTAATAAAATAATTACTTTCCTTTAGAGAAAATCTTCACGTCAAAAAATAAGTTCAGCTTCGTCTTACGACAATTAGTATCAAGGACTGAACTGTGTCTTCTTTAATATTTCGTAATGGTTTTTACTAATTACATAAATGCGAAAGAAACTTTCTCTGTCGCCAAAACTCCTAAACTGATTTAATTTAATATTAGTCTTTACATACAGGAGTAGCAAATACATGGCTACTTACCGCCCGACGTTTTGACTGGGTTACACCAATCATGGGCTGGCTAGTAAATTGCTGAATTTTGAGCAATATTATACTGACGTGCTAATATTTAATGTAATAGAACGCGAAAGTATGGTACACAGAACAGAAATTGGCTATCTTTTGTAAACCAATGGATGTCTGAAATTTCTGATTTAGATCTGATTTAATTAACCTACTTAATTAAGGAGTAATGTTTTTCACAATAAAGAACTTTACTAGGACGGAGACTCCGGCGAAATGTTAGTCTTTTATATATTCCCGGAATATGTTATCCCAGGAATCAATTAAAATAATCGTAATTTCAAAACTCATATACAACGAATTAGTTATTTACGTATTATTATAAGTATCTTCTAACTGAAATTCATGCCAATTTGTTACGATTGTTATTACTTGCTTCCACTGTCGGTACGTAAAGTTATCATAACATTTTCATAACGGAAAATATTGAAAGTAGGTCTGTAGAAGTTTGGTATCTTCAATCATTCGAATATTGGATGACTCATCCCATGTTTATTTTCAGTTGTGGGTACATTCTATATCACAAGCTACTACTGTTTCAAACACCTGTTGTATTATAACTAAAACAGATGTTCATATAATTTTCACTTGTAACCTTGCGGAGAGTTTTACAAAAACATAATGTAATCCTAAATAAAACATTTTAATTCAATTAACTTCTCTCGGTTCAGTGGATTTATTTTTGACGGTACCAATTTAAAAGCGATTTTAGAATCCCACTGTATAGGTTTCACTTACCTCACTCTATGACGTCTTTATACTTTTTTTTTTACAAAATGACATTTAGACGAACTGGTTAAGTACATGAACCAGTACACATATTGAACCAAATTAACCTGAAAATAATATATGCACTTTGTTAAAATTAAGATTTGCCGACCATAATCATAATAAACACACCAATAGTTGCGTCTTGAGCATGAAACATAACTGTTTTATTCATTTCGTCCCACTCAAACATCCATTACATTAGAATATGTATGTAAATATTTCTTGTATACGTATAATGTGTTTTCGTTCGAACTGCCTTGGTAGATCTCCTTTGCTGGCTGATTGTTAGTCGACGAAATTCCCGTCCTTGGCCGATAGAGGCTTCCGATTTATGACTCACGAAGTTTCGGCTGAAGTTGATCGTTTAGGTACCATAAGGTAGATGAAAGGTTCACTTACGTTCACTTCTCATTTTTGACTCTGGCTGTACTAAGATTTGGAATGCGACCACTTCCTTTTATGTCCGTGGCTTTGCCGTTTATGCCTGTACCTTTTTGCTTGATAATAATGCGATGGTTTCTAGATTTTTGACTTTTATTTATTTGTCATAGTTTTATAGTTTCAGTTTGTATTCGTTCGAACTGAAACCTTTTTATTTTGGGTATAGAGGACGTGTTTTATACTTTACGTTTATACTTGTACAAATACATTTGTGTAACTATCAAATAGAACTGGTACTTGTTGTCCATTTAAAAAACAAAATTTTCTCCCTCTGCAGTTGAAACCAATATTTGAATGATATCGGCAGAAGCAAATAAATATCATTCGAATTCTGACTACCTAGTTTTTCCATATTTTATGCCAAAATTATTGGTTTAAGCGCCTATAGCGATGTTTGAATTTCAAAAACCTTCACGTTCACGCATGTGCTCCGTTGAACACACAGAACACGCCTTCTTACGTATGAAAAAGCCTTCGGCACCGGCCGTTGCCCAGAGCAACTGTTCGTGACTAACTTATTTATACTTTATGAAATGTATATCTTAATATAGTTTAAAAGTAGAGCAAGCCATGCATGATGATTATTCTATTCATCAAGCATCTAAATCGAATGGTCTTAAGGATTCACGCTACGTTGCTAAGTGATTAGACAATTTAGGTAATTGTACTGCTACAGATATCATGATATTAAACTCATAGTACGAGTATTCGACTATCTTGTTTGACTTTGGTCATTGGACTGGCTTGATTGTGAACTATCTCTTAAACCAAGATTTGTGTTTATTTGTGTTTATATCTATAATTGCCATTTCGTTCAGCCACCACATAAGTTTAAATATTTATAACACAAGTGCTTAAGCTACTTATCTCTGAATCAGATAAATGTGTGCGATGTTTTTTGACAATTTATATTTTTATCATCTTTGCGTGAAAGGCGTGGGTTTCGTACTTACATGCTTACTTCTATGTATGTAGGTACGGCATATTGCAGTCTGTAGGCTGGATTTAGCATCCATCTGATATTCCAGGATATCGCCAATGGATTACTGCGCTCATGCACGGCGCAGCTGACTCGTACACGAGCCTTTACATAATTTAATATCATTATCTACTACTGAAACCAACCAGCGCCATTTTGTATTGGCATACTATTTGAAATTTTCCGATGCGGAAATGTTGTCATGCAAAAATGGGACATGAATAAAAATTACTGCGGAAATGATAACGAAATTTTGATTTGTTTTACCTACTTTGATCGTGTATGTCGATTCAGCAAATTGGATACGGTTTTATTTAGTTTTTTATTTTTAGTAAATAAATACAAAGTGCATATAATGTAAGCATACGAATATCATATTAATGTTAATTTGGGTAGAATGTACCTAATTAAGCAAATTATGAACATCGCCTCGTGTTTGTGTTTGTTTATTTTAATAGATGTTATTACCTCGGATTATGTAACAGCAACGTAATGCTAATCCCCTTTTATTGTACAGTGTAATATACTATGCTAATTACACTAAGCAAGATTAAACTTTCACGTAAGATATATAAACTCTGTTTCGGATCATGTGTATAACACATTAATGTTAAATATTAGGTAGATGTGTCGCAACACGTTTCAGTATAATATGCCACTTGGTAACAATGCATTGTTTAAATATTAACTGACATACCTACATGGCGTAAACACAGTTGGTCCTCACATTTACATTTCTCAACCAAGATATACTCTTATAATAGCTTTTCTAAATCAATTGAATCTAAACTTCTCTACCTATTTATCTCTACTTGTCAGTTCCACACAACCGCATGTAAATTTACGAATCTAATACTCATGGTAATGCAGGAAGGGAAATTAAAGCGGACCCTTTATAGAATTAGAACCCTTTTGTTTTACAAGTGATGCTATTACTTGCAGTAGTTTTCGATTAACTTCGAAAGATGTTAATCATTGAGGTACCTATATAAGTATTTATTAGATTTTGGACCCAAACATGTAAACAAGCTGATAACGAAATTACACAGGTCCCAATTGATGACCTTGGGATAATCTGAATTTCACATACTACCGAATATTCAGTAGTGGTGGTGATTTTTTTTCAAGTTCACGTTTGGGCGTACTCATATATTTAATGTTTTTATATATATTCTACAAAAATATAGGTAAAAGTGATATATATGTAAAGACGTATCAAACTACCAGAATCCTCTGGTTTCCGGAACCGGATATACAGTCCCTTGGTACCTTAACGTGTCACTCACGTACTACCCGAATTTAAAAGATAGCCCCATACGATGGTAAAGTCTCTTTCGATTCCTATTAGATGAATAAACAAACCCCAGATGAGAAAAGTCTGTGCCATGTCACGTTCTATCTCATGTATGAATGCACCTGGTTTTAAGACATAGCTACAATAAAATACTATACCATTGTATACTTGGTTTAGTTAACTTATACTAAATTATTTTACAAACTTATGTTTATTTATGGATTTCCAAAGGAAACTCAAAAACAAACTTATGTATATTTATGGAATCCCTAAGGAAACTCAACTATCAAATTAAACACAGCCTTATATCTCTAAACTGTCAGATCCCAATTATTATGATCCCATTTGAAGAAATAATTAGAAAAGGTATTGTTATATTCTTCTGTAAAGGTTTAAACCACTCCTTACTTCATCGTTAATTTAAAACAACAACAGCGGTTAAAATAAATACGTTCTGTTAAAGTTGTCAGATATTGTAACGTTAACTCGGCTGAATATCAAACAAGCGTATCTATTGGAGAGTTGTTAGTACTTCGAAGATATTTGTAACAGATAAGTAACATGCTTGGCTACTGTGATAAAGTTTATGCAATATGTCGAAATCGTCATTACAGATAACAACTTTTTGTTAACCTCTATGACTAATTCTTAGATTATATTTTTGGAAGTAGGTACCTAGTTTATAATACATAAACCATAGTTTACAAATTTTTTTTATTAAACCTATGATGGCGCACTGCTGGACAAAGGCCTCCCCCATTATTATTATTTTTTTTATATAGATAAATTGCCATAATATCCCATCAAAATTTATTTTGCTAAGCCGATAGTATAAATGTAACTAAGATCATATGTTCATATGTATCTCCTAACAAGAACCATGAAAAAAATACAGCGGGTTCAAAATGCCTGTGCGCGCTTCTGCTTTCACATCCCACCCAGATCGCATGTTACACCATACCTAAACGCTGCCAATGTCATGAGAATGGAGGCACGGAGGAGAGTGCATCTAGCCACGCTGCTCTTTGGAGTCATATCAACAGAGAGACCCACATACCTATATAATAAGTTGCTGTGGGCAAGGGATAACAAAGGATACCCCAAAAGAGCCTGCACAAACATTTTCACTATGCCCAAACATCGTACAGCGGCATTCCGGGGATCCTTCAGATTTGCGGCCACTAAGTGCTGGAACGACCTTCCCCCACCGTTGCGTGACCTGGAAACAATACACAGTTTTAGAAAGCGACTCAAACAGTACCTAATAGAGGAGCAAAAAACACAATACTCACATCACTAGGTATTCACATCAGGCTACGTTTTCGCCGGAGGAGGTGGTTCGACACTTTGGGGCACGCCGCAGCGCCAAGCACGAGTCTGGATATACGCCACTATCATACGCCGATAACAAACGAGTGTCCTCTTTCATCATTTTTCAATTTTTCTTTCTTCTTCTTCACTTCTTTTTGCGTGCTCCACTTAACACATTTATCCTTATACCTATATGTGGCAGGTTGTTCATTTCATAAAACATACCCTATATTGTCGCTCTGTAAAAGCACAAATTGCCTTGTTAGTACAATCAAACAACCACACAGCCTCAAACTTTTGCACTTGCTATACTATGCTAACTATCAATGCACTTACTGGATTATTAGTTCAAAGCACTCACCCGCAAGTAGATACAACAATAATAGCATTTACTTTTTTATTGTTGTAATTAAATTTCCGTGTGTATTAATAATATTTCAATTTATAAACTTTTCTCAACATGTTCTATTTGTGTCTTTGTGAACCCCGTTTTTGTTTACTTTTTTCTTTTTTTTCTTTACCTGTTCTTGTCAATGGCCGATCCGGAGCCTATGTCCATAGACAAAACTCTATATTTAACAGTTGTTTGGTCTTGGATAATGGCTCTGGGTATAAAGCGAAATGGCACACTTTTAACTTATTAAATTGTATCTTCCATTTGTCCTTGCCATTATTTTTTTTATCTCTGTTCTATCTGTTTTTATTATATGTATACATATTTGTATTGTTAGATTATAACTTCTTGTTCTTGACTTTTATTTCTATGTTCTTGTATCTTGTATATGTATTTATTTATTTTTTTAACTATAAAGGTTCTGCCAGAATATCAGCGCTGTAGCGGCCTAGCAGCCGCTGCAGCACATGCTGAGGCAGAACCTATTGATCACATCTACTGTATGTGTATTTGTTAAACCTTGTAAATGTATGTGATCAATAAATGTTTTCTTTCTTTCTTTCTCTTTCTTTCTTTTTATCGTCCTTAGGTAATGAAAATAATAACGAAATATGAGTACTCCGCGCTCTAACTCTACTTTCCACCCTTTTCTATTCCAACTGGCAAACTAAAAAACTGAATTGCCTCCATTCCGCCCGCCTAGTGGTGCGTGTAAGCAAACCACCCATCTTGCCGTCTTATCTATTGAACTCACCAACTCACCAGATTCTTTACCTCCGAAGAGATATCACTAATGAATGGGTTCGTTCATCCGTGAATCAAAGAATGGTCGGACCGACACGTTCCGGAATCGAATTATCGAGACACGTGACTTGAGTTTGGTCAATTAGATCACTTGACAATGTTACGGAAAAACTACTTCCCACTTACATAACTACTTACTACTCTTATAGTATTAAAAGTAAAAAAGCATGCCTGAAAGTTAAGTATTTTTTCATTTTGGTCTCAGTATGTAAGATTGCACTAACTCTCTTGATATCTTGAAAGGATGACTATTACAGTAACATGCTAGGCAATCCACTCAATAATCCAATCTCAAATAGAAGTATAAAAGTAATAATAATATTACTCTATCCTAATCAATACTAACTAACATGTTCGAATGTTGGAGCGAAACATATTTTAAATCGGTTCACTCCAAAAGCAACGGTGAATTCAATTATATTTTGCAAATAATAACGCAACTATCGCTTAACGTATTAAATTAATTGTTGATGCTTTCATCCAGTTTGACCCAACGCTGTTCCCTTAATTAATTAGATAGTGCTCGTGTAATTCAGTGGGCACATATCGCCACAAAAATAGAATTACTGTGTACCAGATTAATGAACGAGTTCGTTCATTATTTATTAAAAGAATAATGAAGTAGTTGTATTTGTGTGGGGGAGAAATACAAAAAAAAATCGGATGGATATTTTTTACTATGTCACAAATCTTTTACACTTCTTTTCACGCGATCATATTTTCAATATTTTATAAAGTATACACATGTATATTGGTGTATATTTTTGTTTTATTACTGGTTACACCCTAGTCAGAAAAACAGGACATTATTTACCGCCGAATCCTTTACTTAAAATTTGATTTAAATTAAATAAATAGCGGACCGAAATAGTCATATTAATTGGTTGGAATCGAAGGCGAATCGAGGCTACGGTGACCCGTAGTAAATACATTAGCTGATCACTCGTTGAGCCAGGAAGTGAATCAAAGCAATCTAGTTGAGTCCGCCTCACGTGAACTTACAAGATCCTGCATTAGAAAGTTATTTTAACAAGGTATATGCTACTACTATATTAACTTTGAGGATGAACACTATATTTTGAATTGTCAAATTCATTTTTATGGAGTAATATTATTAGAGTTTTGTATAATAGTTTACTCATACATCATACATACATTCATAGGTATTAAATTGTCCTATTTTTACTTCGAGAAATTGTCATGATTATCTTAATGTTGCTCGAGTTACTTGCAGTGCTTTTAAAACACAAATCCTTCCATTAACTAAAACAAAGTTGTCAGAAGAACACTTTTCTTATACTTTTACGTATTTCCGCTCTCAAGAGTTAAACGTCAGCTTATTAGTTACATAGCACTACACTACATATATTAACCCCACGTCCACTCCCCGTCTGCTGCGGCAGAAGACGCCTGCAGTTTAAAGAGGCTCAAGTACGCTGCCTTGGAGCCCTTTATCAGTTTGTTCCAGTAGCAGTGGAAACCATGGGTTGCTGGAGTAGGGAGGCTAGGGACTTTGTGGGCGAGATTGGCCGTAGGCTAAATGTGGTAACGGGTGACTCTCGTTCCGGTTCTTTCCTGGTGCAGAGACTGTCCATCGCCATCCAGCGTGGAAACGCTGCAAGTGTTATGGGCACCTTTGGGCCGGGAATGAGCGGGGGCGGGTAAGAAAGATAATTTTATGTTTGTGTTTTGTTTTTTTTATTTGTTGACATGTGTAAATTATTATTTTTTTTTTATTTAGTTTTTATTACATATATTAAATATAAATAAATAATTGTTTATGATAACAAATTGTATACAATTTCCATGAATCTCGATAATCCATAAGGCAATCACTTGTTTAAGTTGGAAATGATTTAGGCTGACCTGACATCCCTCCGCTCACCTCATTAAGCAGCCAGCAATTCAGTTTAACTTTTAATGGCAAATGATATCGCGCGCATCTTAAGTACCTATCTTATATCAGAAACTTTACTTCGTGGGTAATTAACCTTTGGCAGTTCTAATTATAGATTTCATACATTTTCTAACGAATGGAATTTTACAGAACCACCATTTCATTTTCTTTCCCATCTTCGATAAAAATGAAGAGAGGAAAATGAAACGTTTTACAGTTTACAACTGCACGATCATGAAACTAAGATCACGTTTAGACTTTTACTTCAGGAAGTGGTTCTTAAAAGTGATTTTTTAAGATTTCCATTATTGTTATAAAAGTTTGAGGCAGCACAATTGCACAGTCTGCATAAAAATGCAATGCGATCCCTAAAACAGAAGTCGTTCCTGAATGTATTTTGTGTTCCTTTTAGCTGTCGACAGACGGGAAAGTATCAAACTACTTCTGAAGTAAAAAACTAGACACGTCTTGTTTGTTTATTGTTTACCATCCACGAGTACTTCTTTGAAGCAGACATTATGAAAGAACAAATAAATGTAATTAATCCGTTCGTGGAACTTGGCTATCATCGTGCTTCTTATTCAATATTCATATTCAGCGAACCAGATGTATTATCTTTTTCAGATATTCTTTCGTTTCAAGCTTCATTTAAAGCGGGGAATAACATGTTTGTTTAGGTCGTCTATTATTATGCTAAGGCCTTAAACGTACGCTTTAAAATTAGTTATAGAATTTTGTGCTAACCCTTATAAGGCGGAGTAGGATATAAACACTGTGTTACTTAGTTACTGAAGTCACGGAAACAAAGTTACAGAGGATTGATAAAACGCAATAAAGTAAAAGGTGAAAGTCATGTCAGCGGGGTCAAGGATACTATCAATTTGCTAATTACGACCAAATTGGATCCAATATAAGGATTGCAGAAACATTTTCTGCTTATTGCGCTTTCCAAGCGAAGTATCTTTATTTTCTCCGTTCAAGTATGCAATAAGGAGCCAGTAACTGTAATCTATTGTTAGGAGTAGGGTCGCGACGCGGAAGTCTCTAAATAAACGACGTCATCCCTTTTGTTTTACGTTTTCAGTACGTTGAAACGAATGTGCATCGATACTGGATATTTAGCTAAGTAATAATTATTTCTTTCTTTCAAAACTATTTAACTACCCGCTGAATATTAACATTTATATAACTCTACTTATAATTATCAACGATTTGGTGTTATTTTCTTATTTGGAAACTAATTTGAAACTTAAACAAGTTTATAAATCCTTATCTCTGTCAACGGATGTATTTTGTTTGGCCATTTGGACTAATATCAGCTGTTAACGTTCATCGAGTATTTCACTAGAAGTTATTGTTAACCAATCCTTAAGATTTCCACATACTAGACCGCCCCAATTTGTTACCATCAGGTACTAAAATAAATATTACCCTTATCTAGACTCAAATCAAAGGTCGAAGGTTGCACGATAAAGCCGGGTGACGTTTTGATTGATGTGGCACTCAGAATTAGAGGCTCCCCAGCGCCCCCTGGCGCTCGTCAAATTGATTCATGTCCGTCTAAACTGTAACCTGTAATTTAGTCCCGTAAACCAAGTCACTTTTGGAAGTTGGATCCAATTTTGGTGCTATCTAAAACTTAGTTCCTTCGCATGCGACGCGCAGCTTTAACGGTTTCTGAAAGTTTTGTGGCCGAGAGCAAAATTTTTTTTCGTCTAAAGCAAACACTTCTACTAACCAATGATACTTCTACATGATGTGTCATGTGCGAACGATTTTATTGCACTATTTGATAAAATGAAAATAATACCAAATAAAATGTATATTCCTTGTTCATAGCAGTATAATAATATAATCGACGATTAAAAGCTACCAAATTTATTTCAATATAACGTGACCATTTTAATATTAAAAATATTATGAAAATCAAGTGATAGCTTCGAAAACAACGAATGATAAGAACATGTAGCTATTTTTAAACATTTCTACGTTGCCTATAATAATATTACATTGAAATTATATTATACTACAGTTATTGTGAATGCGCTCGTGCGTCCTTTAAATCTTGTCAAATTACTATTCATGTTATGTGCTCAATATGCGAAATTGACGTAATGGGTAGAGAGAGCATTGACGCTCTGATACGAACGATTTTCATGAGCAGATTAATTTGTATGCAAACTGAATGAATCCAATCAGCGTCTGTATAAAAACCGTATACTTAATATATAAATTGTTTCTTTTTTGCAACATGCTTCGGTAAATACGTACATGACGTACAAGCAAATTAAATTTGCTACATAATCCGTAATTCAACTCAACGGTATAATACCATTGAATTGAATTTTATATTTAACGGTCTCTAAATATTGTCAGCATCTTTCTATATCGATAGAATTCAATGCGTAATTCGAGATATATTTTGTAAATTTTTCAATGCATTTTGACTGAAAAAAAAATCGTACTTACGTATACGTACTGTTTTATCTTCATAAAAGGTGCATATTTGCATTATCTCCATCCTCATAACTTTACATCAACGGAGAGCAAGTTACTTGGAGTAAGTGAATTTAGTTCCGCGATGTTTTCCATGAAAACTACTCACCCAAATGAAAATGCTTGCGATTAATTAAGAGTTGTAAACCTTTTCTCCCAACAATATCTACTGGGAACGCTCACAACTAATATGAAAGTTCCTTAATCCCGTTAATGCTCAGGTAGCTTACTAGCGTAATTAAGTGTGTGCTAAACCTTTAACCTTCAACAGACAGATAATGTTAGTACGTGCTTTGCACTAAGATGGTAAAACGGGGCTTTAATACAGCGACTGTATGGGGAACAGACGCTCTGCAGATAATGAACACTTTGAGCGGTTTTCCATCCAATTTTGTTCGCTTCTTAAATTAATAAGACTTGAGGCTTGTACTTCTCAAAAGGAAATCATTCGATTCGTCTGTCTTTTTTCAGAGCACTTTTGTGTGAGTATTTATTATTTAAATTATACAATTAGGAGGACTATAAATTTGCGATAACTTAAATATCGATTGCATAAATATAAACAGAATATCGCACTCTTGTGACCAGATAAAGTTGCTTTAAATTATATCGGAAAATATTTGCTCTTCGGCGCGGCCTTATCGAGTCAAAAATACACGTTTATTCAACCATATTGGAGTATTTATATCACTCGGTTGGTTCCCTTCAACTTTTGTTATGAAAACAAACTGAGCTCGAACAACATTTGAAGTACACCGACCGTAGGTCCGGGTGCTATGTTTCTTTAACTTCATGTAAAAATATTCAATACTATCTAGCACAACTCACTTGAGATAACAAACATACAATCACGAAAATGGGCATAATTACATTCAAAATAAATGAAGAATGTTTACTTTTGCCGACGCATATTTCTGTTTCATAATACCTACCTACACACGTGTATTTTTGTCTTAAATATTTAATATGAGGGACTTAATGAGATAAACACTTTTATTATTAATGTAGTATAACCCAAAGTTACGTAGATAGGTACTAACTTCTTTACAACCTTTTCGCTAAAAGTTCATCATACGAATCATGTTCAAGCTCTTAATAAGATTGGATGGATAGCCCAGGACTTAACTATGAGCAATCTGGTAATGAAACGTCGTGTTGTTCATTAGCTGACCACAAATGTAATCAAATCTTAATAATTTCAGCGTTTTGCCTTCGAACTTATTGATCTAGGGTCGTAAACCATAAACCTAATAAGCTCACATTCATCTAATAAGTATACGTGCGTGTAGAAGGTCGCCTTACCTTACCGTAAAACCCGAAATTACATAGAAACCAACTTCTTTACAGCCTTCTGGCGAAAGTTCATCATACAAAATCGTGTTTAACACGCCACATTTTGCCTTGAAATATTTTATCGATAAACATATCGATATTACTTACGGACTCAAAAGCCGAATGGTGTCGAAATGTTTTCATTGTAAATTGGATTTAACAGCGCGAACAGCCGACCGGACTCGAGTAGGCATGAAGATTTACAGGAGTTTAGGAACTGGGTCACTTTATTTCTCCGCATAAACACATTTTTATACAGAAAAATATTTGAAATGGAAATTGCGTCAATGATTCATGATAAGCAATTGAGAGGACATTCATTCGTTTCTTGAAATCTCTTTCTGATTTCAATGATTAATCGGACATAAAGTGACACTTAAGTTTTATTACTTCCTTAAGCTGGAAAGAGTCAACGGCATCCTTTTTAGAGCTTCAACCTTATAACAAAACAAGGAACTCACATCAAATCACGTGTTAATATTTTAATGCTACCTAGCGATTTGTTTATTTATTTATTCACCAACATCATCTACTGCACACAGGTGCAACAAACACTTATAGGCGAACTAGTGACCAGCCCTCGCTTCGCTTTGGGTACATTATATAACACATAAAAACATTTCTCTCTATAAAAAAAACATCAAAATCCGTTGCGTAGTTTTAAAGATTTAAGCAAACATACTTACATACATACATACACACAGACGTTGGAAGGTACTTTGCTTTATACTATGTGTTACATCTTACAACTAAAAACAGACAAGTCAACAAGGTGACTTGTGTATCAACGTTGTAGAACACTGTATTTGATAATCTATTCAAGAGTCCTTACAGTTTTCGAGAGTTCATATTAACGACTAGGTCACGGCTCTTCCGTCAAAATTTCCCAGAATCAGCTCATGTGGAAGTTTATGTTATACCTATGTAACTCGGAAAGCATGTTTAGACGTTAAGTAAGTTACATTGAAGCTACTAGACCACGAGAGTTGAACAATGTATTTTTGCACAAACTGGTGTTTTATTATTCGTACATGTTAACAATTTTTCTTTGGAATGAAGCTTTTTCCCAAGAAGGTTTGTTTTTCGTCGCGCTTCTCGTATTATCTATTTTTTTAAACTCATTTTACTTTGAACAACCTACTTTCTTTGCCATTTTAATCTGCTCATTAATTTAATCTATCCAATCAAAAGCGGCAACCCCGGCGATAAAGACTTTTTTGCGTGAAACAGATAATGGTCGACACGCACACTGGTGGTTTGTTTAGTTGCGATGAAAAATACTTGAGTGAAGGTACTATGAGATATATCATCCGATTTAGTACTTACTAAGTACAATAATCCATTGAGTTGAACATTTACGTAAAGATTGACCACAAACACCCATAATATTAATAATGTACCTTGAATTTCAGGTAAAGCTTCATTTACTACTACTATAAAACATAACATCTAACAATAAGTGGTATAATTTATCATTCCAATTAGCTCCAAGGCTTAACTCTCCGCATTTTAGCCGATTTTATTGCTACAAACTCGACGTTTTCGAATCGCGACCGCTTAACTCAGTGATAAATGTACCTTGAATCTAGGAGATTTATAACACCTGCAGCTCCGTCGCCAGGTGTTTTCAACAATACATAGCAATTAACTAACTGTTCCTGTAAACCTTGTTATTAATTGGAACGTACGTTATGTTTTTAACTAATAACGTTAACTTTGGAACATTCAACGCCGGGAAACTGCATAAAAATTGCAAACAAAGTTATTGTTTGCTAAACACAAGTTGAGCTTTTGATAAACTCCAAGTAAGTAACTGTACAGGCCTATTAAAACGTTGTTAGATATTTTCTAGGTAAACGTGCTGTATCTGAGATCTTGTTTTCGCTTACTTTAAATTGGAACCGAGTTCAAACACGCGATAACAAAAAAACCTTCTAGACTTCTTGTATAAATTAACGTTTCTTACAAATTCGTTTGTATTTTGAACCGAATAAGCTGTAGTATTAACTTAAGTTAGTACTAGTACTATTAAACCGTTCGACTGGTAATCGAAAGTTGAAATCTGCGTACGTTACGAGGTTGTAAGTCCCTTGAACCGCACTACATAGCCCTTACAGATAGCATCAGCCGGGACGGAAACTACTGCCCTAGCGTGCATGCACTGCTGCACTGTGCACTAAGCTATACATTCTAGTTATGCTCTGAAAGGTCACGCTCCGTAAATAGGCAGGGTTTACAAACGAGTGTGAGCTATGGTGAGCAGAATAACGACCAACCAACAGACCATGAACGAATTACGCCGAAGAATGGTTCTGCACTGAAATTAGGGTGATATAACGTGCGATAGTGCAATTTCGCTCTAGATTACTTTATGGCCCGTAGCCAGTAGGAAATTTAATTTCAGGAATGACTTAAAATAGATTTGATATTTCAAGTTCCTATAATTAATTGATCGTGTACCTAGTAAAGTTACCCCACTCTTAATTAATACATGAGAATTTGCGTTCAGGTTTTGTTATAATATATTTTAATACATTTTTATATAGAGGTACAGCTTATGAAGGGACTTAATAATGCAACACATACTTGTGTTTTCATAGTATGTTTTATTTGCCTCTTGGTTGTAAAATGTATTTAATGTTACGCATGTAATATTACACGAGGTTAAGTTTCATATACCTACAAAGCTGGAATGAGGCGACGTCGGTGTTTAACCAAACACCCTTAGGTAAAAGTTCGGAGTGAATGGGCTTTTTACGGTACGCGTACTCTCTAAGACGTCGCCTTTGCTTGCTATCGAGGTCAAAGGTAGACCTATTTAAATTACAAAAAGATCCTGACTTACAAATGCAGAGTCAACTTTCTGAAAGTATTGACAAAAGAAGTTATTAGTATCCTGAATACCTAAGCAACTTTTTTTTGCTTTTTGTACATTCTAATTGTATTGCGAATCTGTACAAATATTCATAGAAAAAGTACTATCTGGCACAACAACATTTTCAGAGTTTTAGTGTTGATATTATATGTAGGTAGGTACTATCAGCAACTCTGGCGGTCTGCCACCTAGAAAGTGAAAATCGCTTGGTGCTGACGAGCCTGTCAGAGCAAGCCGGGTCAAGATTGTGGTCCGAGAACCTGCAGGAGTTTGTCGGTAGGTATATGGGGCAAGCTGAGAACTTGTCCTCTACCTTTAATATTATAACCCAACACAGAACCGCAGACCTGGCTGAGTAGCTCAGGTGGGAGAAATTTTGTCGACCGGTTGCTGTTACGTAAAACCCGCCAAGTGACTCTGACCTCTCTCGGTCAGGTCGTGTTCCTGGATCAGCACTGTACGAACCGGAGCCAGGGGGGACCATTGTTGCGGCAAGCGCCGGACCAGTGGAGTCTTAGCGGCGGTATTGTGCGGGCGGAGCGGGTCATCCCGCCGGCCAGGGAGACCCGTAGACACGGGGGCCCTTCCGTCCGGCGGACTGGCCAACTCCGACCCGCACAGCTCAATACCAATGCGAGACTCCACGCCTTGTCTCGTTGTTGCCGCAGCAGTGGTCTCCTTTTTCACGGCTTTCAGGGTGAGTGCGACAGGCTCAATATGGTCTATTGTGCCTGTCGACCTCATATTTGGATCTCACTACCGCTTACCATCAGGTGGAGTGAGGTCATCTTGTTAGCCTCTTTATAAAAAAAAAAAAGTAGCGGGGCCAAACCAAACCCCAATTTAGTTTATTTAAAAATATATTTTATAATCCAAAAAAATATAATTTGTCAGCTCACCTGACAGGTAGAAGTTCCATCGAAATGATTTGTCTTAGTGAGTCTTATTTTTTAGTTATAAATAAAAAGATGAAAAATATTTTTGGGGGTTTGCTTTAGCCCCGCTACTCACCAGCCAGGTCTGCAGTTTCGTACTGGGATATAATAGAGGTACAGGATAAGTTTTCAGCTTGCCTCAAATACCTACCAAAAAATTCTTGCTAGCTCTCCTACTATTGGAACGTTTTTGCTTGGATTTTGACAGATTTTCTTTAAGTGCTCTTCTATTGGCCAGTGGGCGGGGCTAATGGCGTTTAAAGAAATCTGTTTGAAAAGTGTACTACCGCCAAAATTTCCGGTTGTACCTAAGGAGATAACAACAAATATACCTTTCAAAGCCAAAAGGTCTCTTCAGTACCTACAAGGCATTAATATTTAATGCAATCTCCATGCTAACGATACCTAAATTTACGAAAGATGATGTAACCGCATTTCAATCTGTTGAATTTACAATGAGTACAAACACTGTCAGTATTTCCCCAAAATTATACGTACTTGAAAATGACAGGGGCGTGTGGGTAACCGGTAGATACATAATAAAAAAAAAGTATCAAGTTCATCGATATATTAGATATGAATACCACTTTTTAACCCCAAAATTATGATCATAACAATATATCGTTAAAATGCATTAAACGTAGCACAATAAATCAATTAATTATACATATTTGTTTAAGACAAAAAAAATGGCTGATAGACACAAGAGATAGATAGACAAGTAAATGTTCTTTGATCAAAACAAAAAAAAAACCGCCTTCAAAAACCCGACTCACTAAAAATTACAAAATAATATTTCTGGGTATGAATTTCTTATGTTTTTGAAGGCGGTGCCGTTTATATCTCATGCAGCAAGCACAGAGTGCTTCATTTTCCTCAAAATTTTCACTGGCACCGCCTTCAAAAACATAAGAAATTCATACCCAGAAATATTATTTTGTAATTTTTAGTGAGTCGGGTTTTTGAAGGCGGTTTTTTTTTTGTTTACAATTTTTATTCATACTTTTTAGTGATACAATATTTTTCACCCTATTAGTTCAGCTCACCTGTAATACTTCTGATATTATAACTAGTAGTCTTAATATGTATATGTTATGGACCAAATGATAAATTGGGCATTATTCATACTGCCCGGTCCATATGAAAAATGCCCAATATGAGAGTGCAATTCAATAATAATTATTCAAATAATCACTTTGGCCGGGCATTATACATAATGTTTATCACCTTTTGGGCAAAGTAATACAAAGTTATTATGTAGAAAAAACTTTGATTAATCTAATCATTTGATGTACAATAGTTCAATATAAAAAGTAGTTAGCCTCTAAAAATAATGTGGTGTGAAAAAAATTTCATAACAAAAGGGGGTGATGGACATAATTGGCGGCGTAACTCGTAAGACACGTTCTTTACACGTTCTTTACGACTATTATTCAAAATTGCAATATAAATAAAGGCGTTTACACCCTAAATCGCTGAACACATGAATGTCATTATTTGAGTATTGATGCGCGGGGTGATTAAGATTACGGAGACATTGGCTATTTATTGTTTTTCCTCGTTTCGGCATTTTAAATAAATGTCTAAACACAAAGCAAAATCAACGTCCAATAACGCGACAAACGTAACGGTCACAAAAAATAATAAATACACGGAGGAACTTAATCTATGCACACATGTAAAAAAATGGCTGAATACATAGATAAATGTATGGTCAATACACAGCAGCGGGGGGTTACGAATGATGAAATAATCGAATTACGTAAAAATATAAGTGAAGTTTCCCATATACAAAAATTATTCATCCTATTCTAAAAATTACGCAGTGAGTATTACCCATTACGACACTATGAAAACGTACGATTTTAGACTTTCGCGTTCCATTACACTAATTATTTGTCTTTATGGGTCTACATGCGTTAATAGGAGTAGCAAATTACATAGCTACTTACTGCCCGACGTTTCGACTGGGTTACACCAATCGTGGTCGCGAGCGAACTTATTAACGCGTGTAGACCCATAAAGACAAATATTTACTATGAAAACGTGTCAAACAGCGTAACTTTGTAAAAAGCGTTATACAGAGTGGAAATTTTACGTTTTCTTTTATTGTTAAATTATTTTAAAGCACAAAAGACAAATATTTTTCTCAAATTACGCACAATTATCATATTGCCCAATTATCATATAGCCATATAATAATGACCGCGCATAATGACAAATAATGAAGTTGAAATAATAATTAATCACTTGGCCCGATAGGGCTAGACATTATACATAATGCTCGGGCATTATTAATAATGCTCGCATTAATCACTTGGTCCATAACATATACAGTATTGAAAGAATTATCCTTTTACTCCCAACTATTAAGGAGTTGACCTTCTATCATCAGCTAAGCAGCATAACATTATGATTGCAAGAAGCAAATGAAAATATAACTTAAGAAAATATGTAAAACGCGGTACATGTGCCTATAAGATTTGAAGGTGACCCTCGATTTCTCCTGGACCCCATCATCAGATCCTAGACTGGTCACCCTATTAGTTCAGCTCACCTGTAATACTACTGATATTATTACTAGTAGTCTTAATATGTATACAGTATTGAAAGAATTATCCTTTTACTCCTTTTACTCCTAAGTATTAAGGAGTTGACCTTCCATCATCAGCTCAGCATCATAACATTATGATTGCCAGAAGCAAATCCCAATATAACTTCAGAAAATATGTAAAACGCGGTACATGTGCCTATAAGATTTGAAGGTGGCCCTCGATTTCTCCTGGACCCCATCATCAGATCCTAGACTGGTCACCCTATTAGTTCAGCTCACCTGTAATACTACTGATATTATTACTAGTAGTCTTAATATGTATACAGAATTGAAAGAATTATCCTTTTACTCTCAACTATTAAGGAGTTGACCTTCCATCATCAGCTCAGCATCATAAGATTATGATAGCCAGAAGCAAATGCCAATATGACTTCAGATAATATGCAAAACGCGGTACATGTCCCTATAAAATTTGAGGGTTGCCCTCGATTTCTCCTGGATCCCATCATCAGATCCAAGACTGGTGAAAATGGGACCACCTCGGAAGTGAACTCTATCCAACCAAAAAAAAATTTTTGAAATCCGTCTATAATTGACGAAAATATCGGTGAACATACATAAAAAAAAAAAAAAAAATATTATACATACAGACGAATTGAGAACCTCCTCCTTTTTTTGAAGTCGGTTAAAAAATATTATTGCTAACTAAAAGCCTTATTTTATAATAACACCCACACGTGAATTCAATATGTGATAAAATAAATAATGTACTAAGTAATAAAATAATTAATTGTTTACTTCTCGGAAAAAGACTCCCAGTACTTATAGTACGGACTCTAGTTAAACAACGGTAGCAATTAGCTTTGACGGTCATCCTTTAATAAAAGAGACCGTTTCCCATACTATGCACTAGGTTTCTGGCCGTTTTCACTTAACATTGTTGCATGCTCAAAGGTATTATACTCAGGTTTATTTGAAAGGCAAATGGTACGTCAAATCTAACTTTATCGATATTTTTCACAGTCGTAAAATTTGTTTTGCTATGTCGGACTTTTTATTGAAATGTGGGGCGTTCAAAGACACTGTAAGATTTAAGACTTTCGTTTCATGAGATTTATAATATACTTTTGGACTTAACGCCCAGTTTGAGTTCCAATGTACGAGAACAAAATTAAAGTTTTAAAATTCTGTTCTTTTTTACCAATTTGATATAACAAATTGCTTAAGTAGTATTGAACATTAAAGCTCGTAAACGAATTATTGTTAATTAAGTATGAAACACTTGTAGATATAACTTTGAGATCACTAATTGCCTACCGAGTAATTATTCTTAAAATTATTTTCTTTCGACGATTTGTAGACCTACCACCTACGAGTCTTTAATTAATTATTTCATTATTGTAGGTAGGGTCTTTAGGACTTAATCGAAACAGGCGATTTATCAGAATGAAATGAAGCCGAGTCTGGCATTTATAGGGAGGTATACCTTTATGAGCGAATCACGGCTCTGATGAATAGGGGATTAACTGTCTACTGCGTCCACCTCGTTCCTATATGTTAATTTTTAGGGCTCCTGTTGGTTGAGGACTAACAATATATTCCATTACTAGCTTTTCGCCCGCGACTTCATCCGCGTAGAGACGTTTAACGGGTAAAACATTACTTCTTTATAGCACAGTCGGTTAAAAAGTAGCCTATATCCTTTCCTAGGCTGTGGACTATATCTGTACCAAATTTCGTTTAAATCGGTTCAGTACTCAATGCGTGAAAGCGTAACAGACAGACAGACAGACAGAGTTACTTTCGCATTTATAATATTAGTAAGGATTCAATAGCTTTGTTGAACGTTTGCCTATGTATATGTAGATCAAGATTTTTCTGAGGACCGTTGCAAGGTAGCAATCTGAAATCAAATTCAAAAATAATCATTCTCAGTACCCCCATAATGCTGAAAAAGCTCCTGGCTGAAACAAGCTTATGAGAAAGTTAATTAAATCCTTATTTTCACATTTTTTTCTAATTAAATACGTGTTATATTATAATACACATATTTTACTAGTAAGAGTAACAAAATATGTTACAGTACTGAAGTTTGTAAGATTTTTCCATTTGTGTATTGAATTACTATTTGATTGAATAAAGTCCGGAATTCTTAGGCATGAGTCCGGTTCTCACTTGACCAGTTTTTTATATGTCTACGTATTTATGTTATGACGGTCATTTGTTACTTTGACGTTGTGATGTGAGATAGTAGGCAGTGACGTCGCTTTATTAATGTTTACTTTTATTTGCCGTCCGAAACTTTTAAAATGCTGTAAATTGTATGAAAGCTATCCAGAACACACAAGATAATATCATAAAACCTAGATACAGGTACAATATTTACAACGTGAAGACTATAAAAATAAATACATTATTTTAAACATTTGACACAGATTTCTAAGGATAGCTACAAAATTTTACACGCATATTTTCTCGACTGAAGTAATTTGATCCTACAAAATATTTTGCCACTTTGTCTCCCCATGAGATATCTCTTTAATATAAGGGAGAAATAATCCCTTATATAATATCATCATTTTTTACCTTGTAATAAAATAATCGAATAGCTCGGTCAGGAAAGGGCAATTAATTTCACCAATCGTTCCCCACAGGCTTTTTACGTAAACGCTGTCTTGAAGATGGAGATATCGATATTAACAAACTTTTGTTGGCCCCAACGATGACACTGGCTTTTCACAGATCTTACCGACGCAGGGGTCTCTATATGCTGCGTCATTAAAATATATATTTATAGAATGCTGTTACGTTAAACCCGTACTCGTGTGGGCGTTAAGCTCTTATTCTATTGAGCCGGTGAGAATCGTAAATAATTGTTCCCCATTCCAAGTGTATTTTCGGAATCATTGTAGGTATATCTCGTTTATATTTGGCTTTCTGCGTTCGCTCAAATTGAAAATGGTCATAAAAATATTATCGTACGAGACCCCTCACGTGTCTTTATTTGTCTACCCCAAATTCGACTCTTTTGTCAGAGTTATTTTCAATATTTTCCGAGTACGAACCTATATATGACTACACTCTAGTACACAAAATATTCTCGCAACCCAAGCGAATATAAAGGAATTTAAGTAATTTTTACAAAGTACCCACAGCTTTAACGCAATTTTATATATTCAAAGTAGCTCACTACATTGATAATGTCTTACGGTTTTAATCTACATTAAAGGTGAGGTCGCAAACCGTATAATAGTCGCAAACGGTACAAGGTGGAATCCGATAAGAATGCAAATTCTCTACAAAATTACAATGCTGACGCCTTTTAAATTATAGTTTTATTTTTCATTGCCATGTTTGGCATAAACATACCCGTATAATGCCTATGGAACCTTTATGTTAGAATTCCTCCTGGTTCGTACAGATTTTCTTTATTCCGTTGAATGGTCAGGCCAAAAAAGGTCATTATCTCACGCCTAATGGATTGAGGATTAGCTAATCCCACGTATCGTATAACGTTATATACAAGTATACTCCTAACAAGAAAGTCTATCTGTTGAATGGCTGTCGATTTGCTATAATGTCCGCATTTAATCTTGTACTTCTTGTTGGACCTTTGTTAAGTTTATGTCGTAGAGAACAAAAATCGTACGCAGTCGCTTAAAATACGACAATATTTTATTATTAAGCATGTTCAGAATTTACCTTATTATATAAAAAAATTATGAACATTCAGGTACACCAAAACATGAAAAATATTTTTAATGTAAACAACATTACGATAAAATTCCCTGTATTCGCTTTTATTTGTATCTGTGTTAATATTGTATGAGATTACGTCAAAAGAAACAAGCCTACAAAAGAAAACCATTATTATGTCTCTCGTGGACGTCAGGTTTAATATTAAACAAATTATAAAAATAAATACGCAGCAAGCAACATCACTCTTTTATAATATTGTTTTTACTTCTATTTTCCCTCATTATGGTTTTAAATTCCTGCAGCGGGCTTACTGTAAATGTGAGTATGTAATAGCCTTGCCTATTTGGTTACATAGTCAGGAGAAGTAATTATATTAATAAACGTAAATAACAAATACAATTTTATAGGCGATATTTTAACATTTTACAGCTATCGAAATATAAATTAAGGTATCCACAGGATGCTGTATTGTCACGTCATTGAAAAAATACTTCTTGTTGCGTTGCGGCCTCCTTTGTACGCGCGCGCACATAAATGTAATATTTTTTTCTTTTTAACCTATTATTAACACGACACAATTCTTCTTTTGTTAATATTATTTATTCCATAATAAAGACACAATGTGTACGCCAACAAGCGAACATCGTTTAATTTACTAGTATACCTAAATAAATGAAAGTCATCCGTTAACTTCATCATGGAGCTCAGACGTAGGACCTCTACCCTTCTGGTATTTTAATTACATACATCTTTAGTATACATGATACCACGAATCACAGCTAGTTTCATCGCTTGATCACCACAATAAAAATATAATTCCTACTACTTCCCGCGTTCCTATAAAAGTTGACAAAATAATCACAATTGACGTCGTCTGCTATTTCAAGTGAATAAGATTCAAAAATACCTTTGTTTTCCAAATAACTCTGACATTTTCTCGATACTGTGTACTCACATTGGTGCAATCCGTATAAAGTTAGACATAGGTAGGGTTGACTCAAACGATTTTCATAAACAATACTAGTTTATTATGACTGATCGAATCGAGTGTATGTAAATACAGAAATAAATAAATATCTGGGACATTTCCACACATGCTCATCTGAAACTAAGCAGAGCTTGTACTATGGGCGTCAGAGACTGATATATATAATCACACCCAGACACGGAACAAACACCGATGTTCATCACACAAATATTTGTCCCGAGTGGGAATCGAACCCACGACTCTCGGAACCACCAGCTAGGTTCACTAACCACTGTTCCACCGAGCCAATCAACATGCATGTCCATACATGTATGTATAAGTATAAATCATTCAGTTAGAAGTAAAAATAGTCAGAACTGCATATTCGAGTATTCGTTTACTATATGATAAAACAGATCTATGGAAAATATGATCAAAATATGTTGTTTTCATATTCAATTCTTCATCTAAAAATGTTCGTGCCTCGTTGTTTATTATGTGTAGTTACATAAATCTTAAGACATAAAATAAATAATAATCTACAGTGAAAATAATGATCAAGGTACATATTCTTCTAGGCGTTATGGAGAGCTAAAATATGGAGATATGCTCGTATAAATTTGTTCAAAAAGGTCTCTGAAAATGGATTCGGTTCTACCCGGACACGCGCCAGCTATTTTCGTTAATGGATTGGCCTGGACAAGTGTATTGTAGGTACGATTGACTTAGCTGGCACGCCAAATTGATATGTGGGTCGAAAAATTTTATAAGTAAAAAATTGTGTTTAGGAATGGGATCGTAGAACCTGACGTAGAAAAAAATTGGCAAGTGACTAAAATGTTACCCTTTATGAGTCATTCCTTTCAGATGATTCATTAGTTCAAGATTGTAAATCTTGCATTATTCTTTAGACGTTCTGATTGGTGACCCTATTTCCCGGGGAGCTTTGCCAATCATTAGTCATATCGCAACATGTTTATCGCCCCCTCCATCTCGTAGTCATCGCTACGTTCCTCTGTCTACTGACGCATATGCTATTTACAGCTCATATTCAGCTTCCATGAATTGTCGTAATTTGTCGCTGAAAGGGTGTTTATTTGACTAACGCCTATTAATCCTTCCAATAACTGCACTTAACGTTTGCGAACGAGGAAATGCGTTTCCTTGCCGAGTAAATCATACAATCTGTCGCGTCCGAGATTTATTGTGTATATCGTGGTAGGGGTTGTCAAAATTAATTGACAAAGTTAGTTAATTTGCCAAGACAGATGTGGTTAATGTATGGCGGATTCGGCCAAGTCACCGTCGCGTGCGCCGGCGCATGCCCGGCTTCGCCCACGCAAAGCTCGGCAAGGGAACAAAGCGGCCGTTCGCGACTCTACCACTCAGTACGCGCGCAAGCTTCCACAAGGAAACACCTCTGCCATCTCGATACTAGTGCATTTGCATACCAAAAGGATTACTTACTAAACGACTGCTAAGGTACGAGTATTGATTTGTTTTGCTAATACCGTCAAATCCCTTTTTCGTCGATAGCATTTGAAAGGCCTTAATTTATTAGACGATAAACCGTGTTTAATGTCGCACTTAATCTGTTATCTACCTTTTATTTATATCTCATAACAGTATTACAATGAAAATTACCCTCTTTAGATTATCAAACTCATGTTCACTCTTGTCTATAGAGATATACCATTTTTAGTAATTGTTTTTCCGTTTGATATCTTTGTATCTGTTCATCATGGGTGTTATTTCAGAAACGGCAATATTCGAATGTGAAAAATAGTTTTCATTTTTATATTTGTGAGTAATTGAAAAAATATGGCTATTTTAGAGATATGAAATATGTAAATTCAAAATGTTTGGGTGTATTTGTTTTGCTGTTTATTTTGAACGAAATTTTGCTTTTTAATAATAAATAGAGTGTCCGACATACAAGAACTATTTACATATTCAACCATAAAAACTTGATTGGAACTGTTTCATAAGGTATTCATTAACGATAAGTAGAAGCACGTAAGTCTAATTGTAGGAACTATTTCTGAAAGAAACCTGAAGCTCGCAGACAATAGTGATATAGGTCAAGTAAACCTAGAGACAGGTATTTGGGGCGTTTTTAATAGATCACCATTATTGTCCTCGGAGAGTCTGCTCAGGCCAAGAATGCGGTAGTATTTGACAACATGTGAGATGATTTTTGATACCTATGACTAAATGTTAGGTACAGTTCATTTTTATAACATATTAACATGGATTCATTTAATATTTTATTTTGATTGTATTTTAGATCGGTACCACGTTATTTACCTAGTAATTTGTCCAATAATTTAAATATTTCAGTTTCAAATTGCATTATGAAACTACCCAGTGATTCCGAAATCATTTTTTTCTATAATTTTATCTGAAATACATACGTATGTATAGAATAATTATGGTATAATTCAAACTATGTACATACTCTATCGCGGTCACGAGAGAGGGATTCCGGAATTACACAGTCGTATTGTACTTGGAGTCTTTGAACAAAATTCGTGATCCGTACTTGATTCCGTTTACCGGGTGCACCGTATTGTTAACGTGGAATTCCGACTCCAAATTCCTCTGTTTGTGCTAGTTGGACATTATTAAATTGGAAAAGGATCACGGCGAGACGTTCGTTGAGCTCTAACAGCATAAATTTAAATACGACCCAAACATTTTGTTGGCGCGGAGCCAACTATCCATTCCTTTCAAACTGAGATTTTCTTTACGATTACACCACGTTGAATAAATTTCTTAGATTCTTTGTTCTTCAAGATCAATTTCTGTCACTTAAATTTAAACTAAGACTTGTTTATTTTGTCGATCAAATTCCAACACAATGTTTTGTCATGAATTTCTAGATACATCCAAATCATCGAAATGTCTCAACAAACCACAACCACCCTCCAAGCTGGACAGCAGCTCGTTAAGAAGACCATGGATGAGGTCATGCAAACGAAACAGACCACAGAAAAAATCTCCATCCAAGCCAGACAAGAGTTCCGTGAGAGCTACCAGGAGAGTTACGAGGAGGAGTTTGAGGAAGAAACTTTCATTGATGAATTCGGCAATGCTACTACAAAGAGGGTTGAGTCGAGCAGCGAGAGCAAAGAACACTCGAAGAGCGCTGACGTACGAGTCAAGGCTTCGGGCCTGAACGCTGAACAAATGAAAGCCCTTACGGATTGTGCAAACGAAGCAGGACAGCTAGCACTGGATTCCAAGGCAGCCAACTGAACTGATGTAAATAAAAATTGATTAATGGCATGCTGAAAACTAATAGTACATATTTATAGTCCGTCGTCCGTAATTAATAGGTCTAGTACGCATAATTTGGATGCTATCCTCTGACCTTTAACGATTTTGCAACAAATAATGAAGCTCGGTATAGTAATCTATAAATAAATCTTACTACTCAGTTACAAATCAGTCATTCGAGATGCTTTCAAATTCATTACGCTCATCAACCAATTCGCTGTCGTACCTTCTCGTATTTGCTAGAGCAACATTTCATAATTCTTATTTTGTTTCAGGTGTTTTAAATACGCGTGTGGTGGTCTCTAAGAGTGATAAAGACTGTGTCCAGTGTTCCTTATTATATGTAATCGTAAGCTAAAGTTTATAAGAATGCAATAAATATATAAAAAAAATTGAAATGGTGTATTAAATAGTGTTGTGCGTCCGTTAGTGCTAAGGTACAATCTATAAAATGGAGGAAGAGGATGATGAACGAAAAAACAGGAGGCCAAATCTGGCGACGTTTAGCACGTTGAATGCCCGCGTCGTGCATTCGTCCTTGGAGGACAAGAGCGTGCGCCAACAGGCCTCGTCGGAGTCCGGCGAAGCCAACACCTCCTCGAGCATTTCGACGGCTCAATATAGCGACAGATGTTTCGTGTCGAAAGCGAGTACATTCTCGCGGAGTGGCACCTCGAGCTCTAGCCAAGAAGAATGCGAGGTGGCGCAAACAACTGTCACGAGCGGCCAATATTTGGTCGCGGCGAGAGTCGAAACGGCCCGCTCGATGGAAAGCCTCCGTCCATATAAAGATACTTCTCCCGCGCGGCCCGCGAGCTCTTGCACGTCAGTTCGGACTCATAGGAGTTCGTTCCTGACGGCGAGTGAGCGAGACGTGCGGGAGACGAGGGGGGCGCCGGCCCGGCGGGCGCTCTCCGGGGAAGATATGGGGAATTCGGCTGAAAAGCGACGGGGCCTGTTCGCGAGCACGGAGCGGCGGGCGCTGCAGCAGCTCAGCCTGCCGCCCCCGGAGCGCCGGCTGACCATCCTCAGCCCGCACAGCCCCATGGCCATCACGGAGCTGCAGTGGCCCGCGCCCTCTGGCATCAGAGGTCGCCGGAAGAAGGGGATGGTTCTCCCCAAACTCATTCTTCCACGCAGCGACTCCGACGGTTCCGATGTATTTTTCGAAAGGTGCCGTATTTGATATACTTTTGCAATTTTATGGATTTGTTGCATATTTTGATTATTTGAATTACATGTTTTATTATAATGACTTTAAAAAAGGAAGCCATGTCCGCTAATACAATAAGTAAATAGGTACAATATATAATTCAAAAGGCAACGAATTCAATGACAATAATTAAGTTTTGCTCCGTGAATGGCCCTTGTTGATTACGCTTCTTCAATAAAATATTTATTGCTTCCCGGTAGAAGCGCTCATTAAAAATATGTACTTCAGTCATATAATTAGTAGAGTATCAATAATGAAATAGCCGTGAGAGGTACGTTCAGATTGAACAAAATCTAAACACTAATTCCAATTAATTAGTAAGAACTTTTTCAGAACTTAAAAAAGAAGGAAATTAAAAATGTAATGAACGGTAATTGTGAATCTGCCAAGATAAATGTGTTCGCAACACAGAGAACGCGCGTCAGACGCAAGTCTTTACAACGCCAAGTTTATATTTCTCTTTGTGCAAAAATACCTTGCCACAGGCTGTTCATTGTACCTACTATAAACTCTATTTCACAGAATCCATGTTTTCTTAAGACAGGAATCATAAAGATTAAAAATACCTATTTAACATTGAGGGTTACAATAAAGATTCAAGTATTATTTCAGCATTTGATTTAGATTTGACACATTCTATTATTAAGAGGGAACATTGAAGCATTATTTTGGTAGGCTTGCAATATCAGGTACCTAAATAATAATATTTTAGTAGATACTTATATATCTACTTATCATATCAAAGTTTTTTTTAAATATAAATATTGTTACCATCACATTTCCCGCACATTAAATTTTTTTATAACTCTGTGATGGGTTTTATATCATTAAAAATCATAATGAATAACATTTAGTAACTCTACAGCAGAACACTACTTTAGTAAGAACAAGTGCCTGTTTTAATCTATTTTTTATATATAAGTTCAGTCATGCAATTTAATTTTAGTACGGACAACTCCATAATTTAATAGACTAAAGTTTCTGAAAGGGATAATGTCAACAGCTGTCCTTATATTACAAAAATATTAGTACTTTTTATTTACGAGGCCTCTGTTATATCTGGTTTGTTGTTTTAGGTTTTCGCAACATAAACATTGTGAAGAGGGAGGAAAATATTTCCGAAATGATAATGATCGTTCTTTTACTTTTTGTTACGAAATAAAACATAGCTACCCACCTAAAAGTTATTTAAATCTTTTGGGACAATTGTGCGATTAGTTGTAAGTGCCTGGCATATTTGTCCCACTTGTTTAGTATGTCGAACACGAATTTATATTTATTGTCTAAACGTACCTACTACTCGTATAACAATACACAGTAACGAATCTTTTTCAAAATTGGATTTTGTCCAAACCAATCGATCTTCTTTTTCTTTTTTCCTCAATTATTTCTCTCCGGCAGAAATAGGGTTCATTTACTAGGTAACTAACATCATTAGTAATCGTCTATAAATATTTAAACAAAAGAAACTCACGATAAACAAGGTTTGAATTTCTTGTTCCAACGAATACCTACTGTTGAAAAAACATTGAGGGCAATATTTTTTTCTAATTGAATAGGTAAGTGTATCCAAATACTAGAATATTACTATAGCAAAAGTAAATACATTTTAGGAACAGCAAAAGGACGATAGAAATAACATATTATCCTGTAGGATTATTAAAAAGTGGTTTTAAAAGTGCTAAAGCAGTGGTTTTGAAGAATTTTGGTCCTGTCCACGTTTTTACTAGTACATATTATCATTATCAGCCTATATACGTCCCCACTGCTGGGGCACGGCCTACCCTAAACTAGAGAGACCAGGTCTTAGTTAACCATGCTGGCCAAGTGCGGGTTGGTCGACTACACAACGAATACAAAGTGTGCAGGTTTTTTCACGATGTTTTCCTTCACCGCTAAGTCGAAAAGTCATTATTTGGTACTCTTAGCAAAAAGGTTACGAACTTAATTACTACGGGTGCCTTTAATGTAGTCGTTGAGCTATGTATACTCCTATTACCTTTGCACTAATAAACAAACCCTGCGTCATAGCTACGTGATAAAGGGTAGTGTATGTTTGAAAGCCACAGGATTATACGGGCACAGATAGCTCGGGTTTATAGCGCTGCAGAAATAGATACACAGAAACCATGACCTCAGCATTAAACCCACCAAAGCTGTTTGTGTTTATACGTTATTTTATACGACACTAGTTTCCAGGAAACTCATAAGCGCAATGGGCGTTTTGCTTGTATATTTTATTTTTCGTTTACTATGATATAACATGGTAATAATAAACGAACGAAATTTCGAACAGGCATGTTAGCTTATTTTTACATTTCACAATCGGTAAGTACTACGAAGATTATGAAAGTGAATACCAAAGGAACAAAACTATTAAAAAAATAATGAACGCATGCACTTTACCTTGCAAAAGATAATCTGTAAGATATGTCATACGTGTAATATCGAGCAAATTGATATAATTTATCAACACGTCTGTTAATTTTATCTTTGAGGTGATAAGATATATATAATTTTATCATTTACTACTAAACAGATAAATTTATCAACAACGTAGATAACCACGACGCATCTATCTTAAACGATGATTTTGCTGAAAGATTATCATCATAAAATAAGAAATGTTCACGTGCCTGGTATTTCTATAAAATAATATCCAATTTTATTTTAAGTGGTTTTAAAATTCTTTATTTTTAACTTACAAAAAGTAATTTATCATTTGTTGTGTGTGTTTGTATTTCCCATCATGTATTTCTACTCGCCTATTTTTATTACGCATCATCACATATATTGTTCCGAGTCCCAAGAAAGTTGATAAAGCACTTGTTTTACGGATATCATAAAAACTATAAGATTACACAAATATAAGTACTTATCCGGTCTAGGTCTGTCATTTATATAATCAAACACCGATGTTAATCACACAAATACTTGACATTCGACTCCGTGCAAGAGACTAGGCATTATCCAATACGTTATTGGGCCAGTCATATTCTTAAATGCGACCGATGATATTTTAGTTTGGTATTTGATAGGCAAAGGGCTGACCACTCAACGAAATTACATTCCGGCTCAAAGTGGCTCAGAGAGCTTACTGCTCCATGGACTACCCCTTGTGCTGGGGCTTCGCTAAAGGGAGATACCGCAATGATGCTAGATTTACGAAGATATAGCTACGACTCTACAATACCGATTGACGTAAGATGATAGTATTTAAGAGATAGCGAGCAACTTTTGTCTATATTACTAATAATTTAACCCTATATTGATCGCGATGCCATGTCACTAATGTTTCTATAATGAGAACCCAGCCGTATGGTACAGACGTTTGGTATGTATGTATTCAACCTTCAATCCTTACATCTAACAATAAGGAGCATAAATCCATACAAAATCAAAGTTTGCTTCACCAATTTCATTTCAATCACAATAATTTCAGCAATATTAGAGTGAGTCACCAAAATAGCGAAGTCTATATTTCGATCTAAAATCGTTGATCGCTAGTAACCGTAGCTGACTGAGCAATCGAGGCGTTAGTATGAGTTCGTTCGCTTTCGCACCAACTGAATATTTATAGGCAGTTTCAATAATCGTCTCTTCGGAATTTGATCTAGATTCTGACGAGAATTTCTCTTGCGCGATAATGGAGTCAACAAATGTTAGTCAAGTATCAAATAATGCGTTATTTGTACATTTAGCCGACTACAGAAAACATATTGTAATAAAAATAAAAAAGGAAACTTGTTGGTTCAAGAGTAAGTTTCAAGTGTTTTACACTATACTATACTAAGAGACGCGATTTATTCGTGTATCTCGATTTTTAACAAAAGTCTTATTGTTATTACTTGTTTTAATAACTATGTTATTTTAATATTCATATTTAAATTAACTTGACAGACCCACGTCTCAAGCAGGGCGTGCGGTATTCCAGTTTAATTGGAATCTCGTGCCCACCGAAGCTTATATGCTCCAGCCAATACTTTACGGTTAGACGAGACCAGCAGAAAGCCAGAGCAAAGCTGATTCCACAGACTACAGAACCTCCTTTAACGTGTTGGGACCTGTTACCGCATCGGTGAACGATTCAAGCTACATTTTTGCGCTCGCAGTTTGAAATCTGTCAGTGAATTGACAGCGTTTCAGCTAAGGCTTTTCATATGGCCAGATTTTACAGCCACATTTTGCAAAATGCTGCACTATTGCAAAACATACGTTTTGAAGTATGGGTAACTATGTTTCTAAAGTTTTAAAACTTCATACTTCTTCTTTCCCTTCTTAAAAACTTGCTATGCAACTGGAAAGTACAAATGAAAAAAAAAACATTAAACAAGAAAAAACTATTTACTTATTTTAAAAAACTCTTATCATTTATTTATATCCTATGGGATGTTTACGGGAAAGGTTACCGTTTATCGCTATATTATTATTATTATTAGCACATAGTTAATGATATTTAAATATTATGTGCCTTACCTAAAAATACATTAGATGATATACAATGATGACGTTACCCACCCCGTATTGAGGCACTCAAATAACTGATAGACAGAATACATACTGAATTACACATTAGATGTTTTATTTATATTTAGAAAGGTACCGTAATGAAGAAAAGATGTTATATCTGATCCAAAAATTGAGTAAGGTCTGTCATATGTCAGTAGCTCTAACGACCTTCATTCGCATGTGAATAATGACATTTTGAATGAGGGAGGTTATATAGCTGTTTGATAGGAGATAGTGCGTTAAAAGGGAGCCCGGGCGGAAGTGGTCCGTCATTAACACCAATATTTTTATATTATGGTATTCAAATATATTTATATAGGATTGGATATAGTATCAAAAGGTAATAAACCTACTCCCATCTGAAGTAGCATCGACATTTAAAGAAAAAAGTGCTATAGTAATCATCCACTAGAAAAGTCACACAAAATCACATTCGTATGTGATTCCTTAATTGAAAGAAAACGTCAGAAACAAGTAGTAAATAAACAATCAAATACTGAAATAAGTCTTTATGGGTCTTCACGCGATATTAGGAGTAGCAAAATTACATAGCTACTTACTGCCCGACGTTTCGATTGGGTGACACCAATCGTGGTCGCGAGCGACTACGATTGGTGTAGTAGTTAGTAGTAGGTGCAGTAGCTATGTAATTTTGCTACTGCTAATATCGCATGAAGACCCATAAAGACATATTTCAGTATAATGGAACGCGAAAGTTTAAAATCTTACAAAACAATCAAATAAACACAAAAGATAAAAAAAATACTAAGCAATGTTAGAGAACAAGCAGGACTGAGGACACGTTGCTAATTTGTGAAAACTTTTACAATTTATCAACGACCGCGACACCGCAACTAGAATCTAAAACTGGACAAAAAGTTTTGCTCCTCTTTGGTCGTTAAGGTAACAAAACTTCTGGATCCGGTTGTATTGTTGTGGTAGATCTCCAAATAACATCGTCAAAAGTGTATAATCTTGTCAATAGGTACACACTTTATTCCTCAAAAGACAATAATTATAAAAAAGAAAAGAAAATATCCCTACTCATGTATCATCATTATAATAAAACTGCATACTAAACTTGCCACTTAAAGCTTAAATATTCAATGATTTAAAATAAACCTCGATACTCGTATCAAGAGTTCTGATAAAATATATCAATGTAATAAGAAAAGAACATTAAAAGCATTGTAATCGAACTGAATATTTTTGTTTTTCCTTTTATTACTTTACTGAACTTGAGACATATTTATTATGAGTTAAAATGATCGTCAATACGTGGCCACTGACAATCTACTTTATAAGTATGTATACAAGTTTTAGGCTGTTAATCAGCCTATCAGGGCATAAACGCAAAGGTATTAATTTACTATGTACTTTACTTCAAACGCGGTTTAATTGATCATTCAATCAAATCAAAGCTTTTGTAGAGATTTAATACGATCAATGTCTGATTGAATCAATATAAGTGATTGTCTGTTACTTGTGTGTTCTAAATACATCCATATTCAGATAGTTTATATAAACTGTTTCCGAAGCCGAAGCTTAATTAGGCCATTGTAAAACACAATAGTAAACAATAGTAATATACGTACAGTCAACACATTACCATATTAGTAACGGTGAAACATGTTACGTATTACCTATCATTGATTAATTCAGTAACAAAAGCCACGTCCATTTCAAGCAAGTTTAAGATTTTCCGAAGCATTTTTATTTTATAAAATAATTTGCCATTTCAATAGCAGATGTAAAATTGAAATAAGTTCGCTACGTAGTCTTATAAAGTCTATTTAATACAAGCTTATGTTTTTAACATTTTATCGACATGATAATTATACTCATAAGTTGAATAATGAAACTAGCTTATGATATAAATTGAAATAAGTATTGTTCGTTTTCCATTGGTTGCTCTTACGATGTTTAATTAAGCTGTCTTAACATTGTGTAATTCTACGATATGTCCATTAAACTATGCATTATACTATTTAAAAAAGGAAACCAAATAATATAATTTTTCCACATTTCCTGTTGTAGCAGGCCATGCGGAAAAATTATGAACAAAAAGCATTTTGAACTCGGTAGTGAATAATGGGTAGCATTTAATCAAATGGCATCACTCTGGTCAGCAATTTAATAGAGCCGAAATTAGAGTAATTAATAAAAACATTAAAGCAGACCCTTAAGAGTTTGCTTTTCATTATTTAAACGTATTTCTATGATTCGTTCGAAAGCTATATTTTCCGAGGACTCAATTCTGTCAGCGCTACGGCGTCTACTGTAACATTACAAAGCATTCGTGTCGTAATATCTCAACTATGTGCACTCACGTGTCTCTATAAATGCCTACAGCTTGGCACTTCAAGGTATCGTTGAAAACATGACAGTGCCGATGTACCGAACACAAGTAATGTTGGGAAACTCTCATTTTTGATACCATTGAGTTAAAATATCTGCTACGGCCATTTAGAAAGAATGCGGGTTGACTCGCCTAACAAAACAAATATGAAATCATGATCATGCTATTTTGATTGTGTGCTGCAAATAACTAAGATTTATCAAAGGCGACGGACGGAAGAAAACAATATAGTTTCTGTCGTTTCAAAATGTTTGTTTTGTTTATGGAGGTAGATACTCGTCAAGGCTATGAATAGATGTTATAAAAAAATTCAATTTAGTAAAACATTATCAGTTGTAACATTTGTGTTATTACCATGATTAATATTACTTTTCTCTATTATTACCTTTTTCATACATATCGTATCATATAAACGTTGTTTTGTCATAGGGCAGCTATTACGCTGCTATTTCATGTATCAAGTGTCAGGAAATTGCGGTGTTTAACAGTAATAGGTCAGCACATACAATACACACGACATGCATCACATTAAACGGGCCAACGGGCACCTATGTATCATCAGCGTGTCTGGTTCCATATTTGGTTAGTTTTACCCGTTGTATTGCTTGAATATTATATAGAAAGCATAAGACCAAACTTGAAATATAAATAATAATACCTTACTTGATAACCTGACTTATACTATTTAGAGCCAATTTAGCTTTTCGCCCGCTGCGCGTATGCGTGAATAACATTACTTCCTCATAGCGAAGATGCTTTCTAGGTTGCAATAGCAGAGAACCAGAGTAATAATTTAATATTATTTTATATTTCTGCTATTTTCAGTACATTGACGTAATAAAACGTTACAAAAAAAAAAGCTCATGCCAATTGTTCTCAAAATATGAATTTGGAAGGTATGTGCAATGTGCATTAACATTTACAAAGTATAAGTCAAACAAGGGCTAAAATCGATTAATTATACTAGTGATATAGGAGTAACATATACACAAGAGTCCATAAATCATTAACGATTGAGAGTGATGATGTATTTATTTCTATGTTTGAACGTAAGTGCCAATTCTATTTTAATGTATGTATTTAAGTAATGAATGTGAATGATAATATTTGAGTATTAATAAATTATCAAATTTACATTTTGTTTCATAAGCGTATTCATAAATAATTACAACAATAATTTGGTCTTTGACTATGCGGTCAAAATTACTACATGCAGGTTGAAATAAGCGAGGTAAGGAATCTCAGGAAATGCTTTTCTGTGCCTTGCACACAAACACATGGGTGCTCGTATATCCGCGTATGTATATTAGTTATTGAGGCATTTTCAGTGGTTCCAGGTAAGAAAATCGATAACTCCAATAGAAGCGAACCAACGTCCACCCGGGTTCATTGTATGCTGACCGACTGCATGTAATTATAATACACAGGACGTATGCTGCGGGTTTGCTTGCAGTATTAAAATAAAGTTAGTATAAAGTAGATTTTATAGGCCTAAATCTTTCTCATCTTTAGTTTAAAATTATAAAAAAGCTGTAAAACTGAATGAAAAATTTATTCTCACACAAATATTTACCGAGGCATATGTGTCAGAATGTAAACATATGATACATGTGTTGAGAATTACTCGCTATGCAGTATCGAGTATTTATGTTCCAATGTAAATTCTTGCCTTAAATATAGCCGTATATGTTCATTTCAACATTACAATTTGCTACTAAACCGTATTACAATAATCCCAATAATGCTACGAAACAAGATTGAAGGGCAAAATACGTTGAACCTCTCGTAAACAAGAATACTTTGTCCTACAAACAGCCCACTTTGTTGTATTTCGAACGATGTATTCCCGTATTTAAAATCCATCAGTCATCAGACGAGACAGAAATTGCGCGGCCATCTCAACAGCTTGCCACGTTTGCGTTGCTCCGATGTCCAAACGTCACTTGTCACTCGTACATTTATCATTGCGCGTACGCAGTAGCCTACTGGCTACGGCCAGTGCGGCCAATACAAATAAATACTTGATTTAATATGTAGAGATGTATTTTGAAAACAAGAATAACTTGTCAGAAATCTGAACGTGTTTCAATAAACTAAAGAATATCTCGCACTTAATAGTAGTGATTTCATTCATGAAATGCAAGTTATATAGTTGTTAAGTTTTTGTACGTAAGGAAGTGTTAGTTCTACATTTGTGTTTATTTTGTCCCAGTATAGGCTATGATAATAGACTTTATTATTTTTATTGTAAAATTAGTATAATTCTTTGGAACTATGAAAAAGATAAAGGAATGCAGTTGATGTATTGGTCATAATAGCTGGGAAAGTACACATATGGTTCCATCGCGAATACATGAACGCTCCGCTACTTTGCCCAGCCTACAATAATGCGACGTTATCGGTTCCTTTGTTGTCATTCCATCACATAATTCAATGTAATTTACATGTCCTGAATCAACGCGTGGATTAATAGCTCATATTCAAAGATAATCCTCAATGGGATCCGCATTAAGGAAATACCTCAGTGATTATTTAGGTATCAGGCCCATTTCAAATTGCAAGTAAAAAAAAATTACTATTCTGGCACAACATGGGGCATCCACTACTAGCACTAATCTGGTAGAAGCGATATCAAGTCAGAATTTAAACAAGTAACTTGTTCATCATTCAATTTGCAAGATCAAGCCACGTCTGTTAAACTATTAAATAGCTTCGGCGAACTGACATGCTCACAATTAATGTAAATCGGGCCAATGGGAAAATTGAATGGCATAATAGTAATATGCTATTAACGGTGGCTTCATTTATATCATAGTATTTTGACACATACACTATGAAATTACAATTCCGGGAAATTACAATAGATGAATTGCTATACATAATCGAAATAATCTGTTACTATCATAATACATAGATAATAAAGGTACGCTTGTTTTTTAAGTTACATGTGAAATTTAAGTGTGAAAAAAAAAGTTGATTCGTAGAGCGTGTGAAATATCTTACGATTAAACTTTAAAATTTAAAAAAACATAAATCAAATGATCAATTATTTCATAAAATACTCACTAACAGCAAGAACCATAAAGAGTCAGTTTTTATTTTTCCAAACCTACGGATGTTGGTGCGGTTTCTATTAATAAATAGAGGCATTCAAGAGGAAGGCTTTTGTGCACTCTGTAAAATTGACCTGAAGCAAAGGGAGCATTTGGGGAGGCCTATGTCCAGCAGTGGACGAAAGTGGGCTGATGATGATGAAGTGAGGGTGGGTCACAAGTAGTAAATAAATAAATAGTAGAAACACCTAATCGTTGCTACCACACCAAATTGAAATATACACCCGTACTTAGTTTGTTTTTGAGTAGGTATGTCAGGTTAGCAACAGCCAACATACGAGTATCTACACAATTTTCCTTAAAATCAATTCTGAGTACAGCCATCTTTCAATTTCATAGTTATTATTATAGAATATAAAAATGGTATTAAATGATATTTTTATCAAAGAAAGGATCGTTATATCCAAGCTTGTACTGCCTATAATTCGATTGTATTCACTTTGAAAACGAGATTACCTAAAAAAGATATCCGCAGAAAGGATATTGCTTATGGTCCATTAAACAAAATTAATAACAACATTGGAATTAATGTAATTTGTTATGTGACGGGGTTGCTCATTTATTTACTTATTCAGCTTATTTCATTGAACAATTAATTACTTTTAAACTGAATTAATAAATGTCTGTCATCGCTTCGTCAGGTAAGTGAGCGCTTTTATATGAAAATTCATTCACTGGCAATTTGTTGTTTATTTTTATCTTGTACGATTAATTAAAACACTTTTCGATTCTACCAGTCTAGAAGTTAAAACATTTATTGTAGCCCCGATAAATATGGCATCCATAATTTAATTTAAGAAACAACGTTCCACAATTAGGAGCCAACGTGAAATATATACGTAGAGTCTAGTGTACATGGAAGACAAATGTACGTGAGAATTAGAGAGAAAGTTTCTTTGTTATTGGTTCAGGGCAAAACGGTGATAAGTTATGACGTGGAGCAAACGTTGGCTGCGTATAAATCGGCGGATTAGTACGTTAATGACTTTCAGTACAACCCTTCCCACATATGCAGCCACAGGATACAAACCGTATTTCGTTTTTGTTTAGGGGGGTGATCCCAAAACTGAACAAAGCTCTAAGGTTTTTATCAGTATCCTTTGTCTCGTAAAAATTGACAAAAGAAATATATGATGCCATGTTGAATGAAAAGGAAAGGAGGCTCGACCCTTTAGATAGGTCGTAAAGGAGTAGTCGTATGCGTTGAGATAACCAAATAAGATTCTACAGTCTGCCTTGCGCATAAGGACTCTTATTTACAATAATATAATTATAAATCAACTTTGAAAGTAAATTAAACATTTTACCCAAAAGTTATTATAAACTTCCTTAAGATTACAATTTATTTAAAAAAATTCGTACAAAATGTAACAATATACTACTTCATCTATGTATATGTGTGCCCATTGTATCAGACTGATCCTTTTGAATTCAGAACGGATACTATTGCAGATCGAAGAAAATACTGTATTTCAAATTTTCAGGTGTATTTTTCAGAAACCATCCGCTTTTGCTCGGTCTAGCAGCTACGTGCTTTACCTTTATTTTTCTTATTAAGACTTTGTGAGAGAGATTTATAATGTTGGTTTGGCATAGACTTTCTAATAGTTTTCTTGATCCTTTTTTTAAAAATCAATCGGCAATGAGACCATCTTTATAAGAACCATTGTGGTCAATTTTATGCCACTCTCATGACATTTTCTTCGTGATAAAATTAACATTAAGAATATTTTAATTTTATTTGGTTACTTTAATCTTATATTGTTATTTTTTAAATAATACCTTGTAAATATTTTGTCCATAATAAACTTTTATATTCTTTATGAATTAATAAATTCTACGTACAATTACAACTAAATGTTAACTTCGTTTAAGTCTAACAATTACAACCAAAATGAACTGTATTTTATTTGTACAATATCATTATTTTGATTACCTTTTGGCGGTTGTTGGAACGCTTGCCACAATACAACAGTGAACACATCATGCATTGGAGATTAGCGGGCAACAAACAATTATCTAAAATGAAGTGAAAACGTTATTTTGACACTGAGAAATAAACTCTATAATAATAAATAGGATTCGACTGATATCAGCCAAGAATACGGCCAATCTCAGGACATATCTTGCGCTGGTGATCCATTGATTTGACGTAGTGTAGTGCAAGAGTGTGCGCGCAAACACAAGTGCACTCTATCCTCTCATTCTAATAGTTACGGCATGAAAAACGAGAGACTGACTCCGTGTTGACTAAAATAATATACACAGTGAAATAGTGGTTGTTTCCCGAAGGAGAGCAATTCACTTTTAGTAGTACCACGGAATCATGAATCATGATACACATCAATCAAAGCTAAAGAAGCTCTACGCCCTAAGTAACATAGCGGTTTAAGCTTGCTTTCGAGTTTTGTTTACAAAAAAAATCGCACAAGTTCAACCCGATCTTACTCGAACCGGGGATCTCTCAGTCCCTACGCAGCGCTTGCTATAAACTAATTCTGTATACCTACCATATTTGGCAATCAATATAAACGTTACTTCCGCTACCTTACCATTAAGATTTTTATTTAGATAACTCTCCTCGGCAGCTATATCCGTGGCGAAAAATACTCAATGTATAAAACCCATTTTTTCCCCACTCGGTCTTATCACTCTATGTATCCGCGTGCGTTACGAATGTTGTGTCCCGATCTCAGACAAACGACGGTCTAAAAGCCTAATTTCCTTCGCCTGAGATTAGCCACATGATGGATGGACCGCGCTTCGCAATATCTGAGCATTCTCGTTTTACACCCACCTAATAAAGCTCTTTCATCACTCACTATACCTAATACACTTCTCAGAAACGACTACAGTAATTGCAGACATTTCAAAAGACATAAAATGAAATCGGTTACCGATTTTGCTTAGCGTGACTTGAATGTTATCCTCATTTTTCGTAGCCTTCATATTTTCTCGGTAAAGATAAAGGTGTATAGAGATACACTTTTATCTGAAAAGAAACGTGGCTTAATTGAAGTTCTACCGCAAAGGAGTAATGAACGAGAAAAAGCTCAACGGCATGAAATTTTTTCAAGCAAAATGCTTTTACAAACAGGAAGTTATAATCTTTAAGATCTCAGTTATTAAATTTACTCGTCATTATCTAATAACTTCAAGCACAATATAAATACTTTATTTTTATTGGTTAATTTAAATCCGACTGTCCGTACACAGATAACAAAAATAGACAGATCGAGAAATCCCATGCTACTTAAAACGATGATTTTTGCTTTGTTCACGTATCTTTATATATGTCCACAATATTCAACAACAACAACAATATTCGGATTATTGAATTATAAATTGTCATTGATATTGCCAATACAAAGTAATAAAACTTAGTCTATGTTATCCATCAAAACGATTAGCATAATATGTATAATATTCAAAGTCCACATCGTATGAGAAAAATCGTTTAATGCTTACCATTAAGGCTTTATTATAATAATATCATTGCCACATAGGCTCTTATCAGATTGTAAGAGTTCAAATAAAAATTGTTGAACTTCATAGACATGTTAAACTCCCAACTTCTCTATGCAGACAAATATTGAGCTGTCATCACTGAATTTCGGGTGCGATTCGGGACTAAGTCCTTAGCGGGTTATCACGCCCGTAAACTTTTCAATCTACGACCTGTCAATGCTCGATCACTCAGCCGACAGACCGGAGATTGAATAAACAGCATTATAACTCGTCTATGAAGAAACAACGTGAAGCCTGGGATATTGTTCATGTTACATTTTACACAGATTGTGAACGATGATCCTTGTACTAGTTTTGTTATAATTAATAAATAAAAATCTCTTTATTGCTCAAGGAATACAATTTTGCAACTTACAAAAAAACAGAAAAATTCAATTTATATAAAAAGAAGAGACAATTTGCAAACAATTCAAGGAAAAAATAATTTAGGCTATTAATATCACTCACTTAATTACTTTGCCTAATGTCACTAACATTGTCCTGTTGTTTCATACAATTGGTAGAGTAAATGTATTGTAAGACAGTATGTACAATTTATGAAGCAATAAACGTTTTTTTTTTTTTTTTTTTAAATGTTTTCTAAACCTTGAGCAAATTATTTTCATAGCTTTTAAGTAGACATACGAAGAACATATATGCTCTTACATATAGTGCTCTTATATCTAGTATCAGGTAAAAAAAAATGTTAGATCTATGTATAATCTTCTATAACTGATACCTGATAAACGTTCTACATGTCTGGAAAAACGTAAATACCGCGTAATTACGTATCACGTAATTTTTAAACACATATTCAGTTCTAATTGAAAAAGTAACTTAACCCTACAATAACTACACATTTTGTTTCATGCTGTTGACTTGAGAAAAAGTTGTGTTGTGTTGTGAACATTCGCTCGAGCAATTTTCTGCTTTGTTATAATTTTTGCTTTACAATTTTTGTTTTATTCAAATCTTTTCTATTGTTGTCCTACGAATACGTTTATCTGCTAAGTTTGTGGCTCTAACCCGATAATTTACTTTGTTATATTGGATTTATTATTATGAAATAAAACCAGTAAATAAAGGTACCGAAAAAAGCGAAAGCAGAAGGGCTAACAGAAATTTACCAAAATTAAATATTTCCTACGCATGCTCATTTATTCTCCCCTCTTACTGTTTGTCTTGTTTTATTCATGTGAACCTTTAGACTTTCATATTTGCCACAAAACTTAGAATCAAGTTATATGTGGTTATCCCTCAATTCATATTCACCTTATTTTTTGCCGACTAGAAATGGACAAGTTACAAATAAGGTGTGTAAGTGTGTGTGGAATATTTACCTTCGTGCATCTAGGTCTTGTTATTATTGTTATTCGCGTGGCTTCCATATATTGCCATATTATTAAAGATAGTAAATATTAAGCTATTTCGTTAGATAATACTGTTAAATTGAAAATAGTAGAAAGTAGCAGTAAATAAACAGTAGGGAAAATATAACGTTTTTAGGAACATCAGACTTTATCGTTGAACGTCAGCTTAATTCCAAAAACAGATTCTGAAAAGTGACTAAATACAATAAGTAACACCTTGAACCCTAACTATAGCTAGAGGCGCTCCCTCAATCAGTCATCAGTCAGGTCTGTCGTCGACTCTGCGGGAGTGAACTAAAAATATTTTATACGAAACTTTATTATTAATGATGCAGCTTTATAAAATACTTTTTTAACAACGCGCCAGTTGCCGGTGGTCCGTGACCGCTTCTATTTTCGCACATATTTGCATGTTTGCAATATGTCAACGTTATGTGGCTGGCAAAAACTGAACGAGCGAGGATTTTTACCCATCGTCAACCAGTGTCGTCCACTGTATTACACACATGTTTGATCTATGTAAACTTCCATCCTATGTTACAGTTCTCGCATTTTAATCCGTATAAACACAAGTTTTCCAATCGTGCTACCAAACCCTCTGGAATTCTGAAAATGTTGAAATAAAAGCTTTCAAAATAATTGTTTGGAATTTCCTTCGCGTTGCACGTACTATTTTTCTTTGTTCAACATAAACACTCGTAACAGTCGATAGTCTCTTCAGAGCGGGCTATATGATATGGTTTTTCACAAATTAACCTGATGAACAAAACAAATGAACCATACGTCGTACGCTCATCCTATTAAGTGACGTAATGCCGTTGCAATTTGAAAGCGCTCCAAAAGCGGCTTCATTATTTTCGTCTCTTGTTTTGTTTTTGCGAGTCGTAATTTAAAACATTGCAGATGATTTACC
Source organism: Maruca vitrata (assembly GCA_039566165.1). Classification (NCBI taxonomy): domain Eukaryota; kingdom Metazoa; phylum Arthropoda; class Insecta; order Lepidoptera; family Crambidae; genus Maruca; species Maruca vitrata. Next base: position 9,972,220 of record CM076917.1, on the reverse strand, counting down.
TGAAGCTTATTTTTGTAACATCAAATCCTATCTTTATTTTAGAATACCTATGTTTTGTATACTAACATTTACACTATCAAAGCCAACACAAAGTGAAAAGAACAAAAATCCTTTTACAGTACTAAAACTAGTGCTACCTCGATTCCCCTTTTATTCTAAAAGGTTCAAATTAAATTTATAGACTAAGGTTGAAGCACCTGTCCTCAAATGCTACAAAGCAGATTCAATTTACAATTGTAGGACTAAAAATTGTATGAGAGCTTTCAGAGTTACAAGTCTTTGGTAATATTATAAACCCTTCGGATATTGTTTGGATCCGTTGTAAATGGGTCATGGTAAGCGTGACCGCTTTTGGTTAACATTTATAAAACCGTATTTTACACTTTTAAGCTCACGTTCCCTTGCTAATATTTAATTTAGACAGGTATACAGCGATCTCTTTTTATTATTTTTCGATATCTACCGCTAAAATAAATGTATCGGTTAAGGTTCATATCAATAAAAAAAACTTTCAAAGCTGATTAAATTTGTTTAATAATCATAATTTGGGTTCCCCATATACTATAAATCTTTTTATTATTTATGGATAATTAAGTATAAATCTTTAACGTCACATTATAGCAACTATATTTTTTATAAATCGGCGTTCTTACACAAATAGCAAATGATTGACCGTATTTGGAAGATAAATATTAGAAGGAAAAAATATTTTTACACAATAGGTGTATATAAAATGCGAATCTCCACGAAACAGAGCCGACTATCGCTTTCTTGTACCCTTTATCTGAAGTAATCCTTCTTCATCCTCATAATATTTTTAGTACAGACTAAACGCGAACTCAGTCTGTTTGGTCCAACTGTCTTTTTGATAGGGATTACCTACATAAAGGCAAAAATAATAATTCCATGTACGTACATACTGCAACACTTACCTAACTAACGAGCCTTACCCTAAACTATATTTTTTTATAATTATGTCTTTCAATAATATGGACATTGTTGGTCAAAAAAGGTAATTTAATACAGTTTTGTAGTAGAAAATATACAAAAGTAAATCTGTCTACCAAGATTTCGTTAACAACGAATCGGGTAGCTATTTTTTTTAAATCCATCAAAAAAAACTACTTTTGAAGAAAATAAACTTAAACACTGTCTGACATTCTTATTTGCAAAATCTATGCTCTGTTACCACTACACATCGCTCAGGCTAAAGTATAAACTTGAGCATTTCCTCCAGTGTTTCGGTGTAATATTACGTTCTCGCGAATAGTAGGTACAATTAATACAGGCAAAAGCTCAGTGAGCCTAAGCATTTCCATAATGTTTGTTCAAAGGGCGCTTCGAGAGAATTTAAAAATGGCGAATGTTCGATGTCCTGATAGAAGTAAATGCTCTTGTCTATACTCCATATACCTTTAGGAAAGAGACGGAGCATAGCTTCCGAATTTGAATCCGATTCCGACGTGTTGTGAATAAGGGGGCTGGCGTAAGCTTGCTTCTTACCAGGGGTTCCCCTGGTTACATACTTCTTACTACATAGATAGATAGTGTAGTATGTTGATATATGTCGTATCGCCTTTGTGTAGGACTCCATTGTCTTAGTGTATGAAATATTACAGCTCATTGATTCACGTAAAGCAGGCCATAAATAACTTTAGTCGCTTACTAGGCTTTCATTTTGGAGTAAAATAAGCAAAAAACAAGAAAAAGCATTCAGCTATGAAGGACTATTTATTATACGACAAGTCATGTCGATAATAGAAAGAAAGTTTTGTTTCTTTATGAATGTAAAATCCTGTGCGGCTTTTTTTTTTGCTCTGAATTTTCATGGTACTGCTATAGTCCAGTCAAATTAGGTTTCATCTGCGGAAAAATTACTAGTGAGCTGAATTTTGGTACACACCTTTATTACGGCATTGTAATGAAGGTGTGAAAAATCGACATTCATATCGTGCCGGCTTAAAAAGTTATAGGGGTCCAAAGGTCGCGAAAATCAGTTTTTCGCGAATATCTCGCGATCTATTGCTTGTAGGTTAATTGAGGTCATTAGAAAAAATATTTGTTATAAAATTATCTACAAAAAATGTCTTTTTGTAGAATTGAAAGTTTTCGGAGGAGAGTGCCGAGAAAGCACTCACATACGGTAGTGGCCAAGGCGTACGCCCTATGCTTTTCATTGATATTTGTAAGCGTGTTGTTAGTAAAATCTACTACATACAGACATATAGCATTAGTAATACTAGTACAGAAAGTTTTCCTTTTTGGAAAAGGAAAACTGAAAATCATGAAGATGTTTAAAAAAAAGATTTGTAATTGTACAAAAAATTGCAGCGGTAGAAAATATGTCCTAGCATTGACAATGCATCTCGAGAGCAATTTTCTTGTTGGAATATTTCTGCAAAATTGTTTAAATCAGATCTTTTTTCAAACATCTTCATGATTTTCAGTTTTCCTTTTCCAAAAAGGAAAACTTTCTGTACTAGTATTACTAATGCTATATGTCTGTATGTAGTAGATTTTACTAACAACACGCTTACAAATATCAATGAAAAGCATAGGGCGTACGCCTTGGCCACTACCGTATGTGAGTGCTTTCGGCGCTCTCCTCCGAAAACTTTCAATTCTACAAAAATGCAAAGGACATTTTTGTAGATAATTTTATAACAAATATTTTTTTAATGCCCTCAATTAACCTACAAGCAATAGATCGCGAGATATTCGCGAAAAACTGATTTTCGCGACCTTTGCACCCCTATAACTTTTTAAGCCGGCACGATATGAATGTCGATTTTTCACACCTTCATTACAATGCCGTAATAAAGGTGTGTACCAAAATTCAGCTCACTAGTAATTTTTCCGCAGATTGGTGTTTAAAAGAGCTAATTTGACTGGACTACTATCAAACTAACTATTTAATGACTACTGCTTAATTACTAAAACCGTGTATTATAATTGTCTATCTGTAAGTAGTTTTATGAATACTAATTAAAAATATGCTCGTTCACGACTCGGCAAAAAACGACACGTTTAATTAAAAATGTAAAACATAACTAAGAATATCCTTTAAAATGTTGAATGAATGTTTCATATATTTTTTTTCTCCTTACAGGTAAGTTGCAGACTTAGTCATAGATCATCGTTGAAGATCAAGGTAAAAAGTATTGAAATAAGGTATTATTAGCTCTATGAAAAAAAATTGCAATAATATAAACTGGGTTCTGCAGACACCTGGCCATCAATAAATTGTTTTTCAAATATTCAAAATAAATTAAGATATTTTACGACTCGTCGTTCGGTCGTAATTAAACTACCTTTATTAACTTATAAACTCTTTTTGTTTATAAATTCAATTAGGGTATACCTTCTTTACATTTAGCCACCATTCTTACTTAAGCGTGACTTTTTGAGGTTTTGGCATTTTGTAATAGGTCACCTAAAATTTGAAGGACTCTCAAAGTGACTTTGGTATGTCAAGTTACTGCAAAATATAATACTCACCTAGGTTCTTCTTAGTACCTACTTTTCCAAAAAATAATATATTGGCATTTACTGCTACAAAAATAATGTTGCCAATCAATCCTAGAAAACGGAGGTAATACGATTGATAAGCTACGCTTAACGAAGTCAAAATAAGTGAACTAACATTTTATGTGCGTTGGTCATGAAAAACTGCCTTTAAAGTACCTTTGTAACCCAGAAAAGAAAACTTAAGCCACCGTTGCGTTAAGTAAATGGTTTCCAAAGAGTTTGTCTTTACAAAAACGTAGCTAGAATTAACGGTGAATAAGGATTGAATTTTTCACCTTATATTTCATTAAGTAAGCGATAACAAATAAAACGTATAATTATGTAATTTTTCTTTACACAAGGTACATTGAGCCACTACTTAATTAAAATTAATTAGATTATTGCCCAAGGCGAAGAGTCCCTTTCAATATTCTCCCCGTTTGAAATTCATTAGTCCAGACGATTCGTCCAGTGATTTTCCTGGCAAGCCTTATCTACACTTTACATGATAATTCAGTGTTGATTACAAGTCTTCGCTGACTTTTTCAGCGACTCGACCTTTCGCCTGCGAAGTTTGCAGGTGAGATATCATTCCCTTGGACCTAATTCCATTTGGAGAAATACGACGTCTCATCTCATCTCGATTTGACATTCCATTATTCTCATTTTGTATGCGCCCTATCTTATCTTAAAAGGTAAGAGAAATATCGGAGTAAAACAAAGATCATGATATGATTGAGCTTTTTATTGCCTTTTTAGGGTTCCGTAGCCAAAATGGCAAAAACGGAACCCTTATAGTTTCGTCATGTCCGTCTGTCCGTCTGTCCGTCTGTCCGTCTGTCACAGCCGATTTACTCGGAAACTATAAGTACTACAGTGATGAAATTTGATGGGAATATGTGTTGTATGAACCGCTACAAAAATCTGACACTAAATAGTAAAAAAGAATTGGGGGTGGGGCCCCCATACATGTAACTGAGGGATGAAATTTTTTTTCGATGTACATACCCGTGTGGGGTATCAATGGAAAGGTCTTTTAAAATGATATAAAGTTTTCTAATAAACATTTTTCTTAAAGTGAACGGTTTTTGAGATATCAGCTCTCAAAGTCGTAAAAAGTATGTCCCCCCTCTATTTTTATAACTACGGGGTATAAAATTCTAAAAAAATAGAGGTGATGCATGCTAATTAACTCTTTCAACGATTTTTGGTTTGATCAAAGTATCTCTTATAGTTTTTGAGATAGGTTGATTTTTATTATATTTGCTGCTACGGAACCCTTTGTGCGCGAGCCCGACTCGCACTTGGCCGGTTTTTTAATATTGTCTTCGTCTGAAAACATTCGAGTTTTACTTGCTCCGATGAGTATTCATCGGAAAGAAAATGAACACAAGTACCTGATAATTAGTTTTGTACCAAATAAAGCAACGTTGTATCACAGCTTATATCAACAATTCATAATTAAATTAATGTTGTCACGTATTTTTGCAACGTACTGCAGGTTGACTAAATTATTATTGAAACATTGTTTAGTGAAAATAATATTAATTATAAGTATTCATGAGAAATCACATGTAACCAACAGTTTAGGAATGATGTTTTATTTAATGTGTTCTGTTTACATTTGGCTATCGAGATCATTTCAGTACATTATTGTACGTCGCTGGCGCATATCATTATGATAATTATGTATACCACTTTACATCGGTAAACGATATATAAATAATAAATTATATTTAAAAATAATGTGATAGCAGAGTAGTGTTAGATAGGCGAATGTTGGTAATGAGAAAGCAAGAGTATTAATCAATACACCGCGCGCACCACCTGCTTCCACGCGCCTATAACATGTCAAAAAATCTTTCCACGAAATGAAGTAGCCGACCAAATATTGGGCCAGGTGTCGGCGATCTTAAGTACACGAATTTACGATATTACTTTATTTCATCCAGGTTTGTGTATCCGCTCCTGTCTCTGAGCGGGGAGATATAAAACGCAAATGTGATTTGCTGGCAAATTGGACACAGATCCAATTTATCTCAAAGTTTGCGATCGACTGCACTTTGCGGTTCACTGCTTTCCTCGCCATTTTATTTCCTATAAGTTGTACTTTTGAACTTACACGATAAGTATCTTTTATTTGTACTAGAAAAATCATCCATGGAAAATTCGTGAAGAGGGCACATCGGCGATTCGTGGATTGATCCTGTTACAGCGTAGCTTTACTCGATTAATAAATCTTCTGTAGCTATGCCTCATTCATATAGTTGAGGTTAGGTTTCGATTACCTTTATATTACAATAAACACGTATTACCTTCATAAATCAACACATTGCTGTGTTGCTTTAAATATAGCAACCAGAATAGAAAAGGTCAAGAACAATATAATAAGCTAGCGTGGTTTACTTACGTGTGCAAAACTCACTAGCCCTTTCTCCGAAAATCACTCAATTGACTTGCAATTACGTGTATTTGATACAAAGGTAATCAATTGAAACCCTCCAAAGGCATTCGACCATTACGACCCAAAAGATCAGGCGATACTTATACATCACTACAACAGTCGTATTAAAAGAAACAAGAGATCAATCCTCGCTTAATAAATGGAGTTATTAGATAGATTAGAGTTTATTAAATCTGAGCCCCTTAACATTTTGAACTTTAAACTGAAATTATTTCAACCAAACTTAAACCTTACTTTGTATTTATATAAGCTGACATTTTTAATAATCCTGCTTAGACACTTGAATGGAAAATTGCATTCTGAGAGCATTTGATCTCTAATATAGGTATATAAATGCCTATATAAGGCCTTTTATGAAACACGGACCGCAGCCTCCTTCCAATATTAGTTCCTAAGTAAAGGTTCTAATATCGACACGAACGAACAGCCCTTCTTGCATATAAGGCAATATTTTACAGGATTCTTAAGCGGTTGTGTTCAAGTTCCATCAAAATTCAAAAGAGTTTTTCCTCAACGTTTCTTAATATATAGGAACCATCATAAACAGCTTTGCATGTACTTAGCGGTTGAAATTTGCCTCGTCTGAAAAGCACCTTATATATTGAAGAGTCACCGAGAGGTAGGGGTTTTCCCTCAGGAAGGCAAAGTATTTTAAGAAGATAAATGGGCCTTTGGAAAGTTCACGTTTTGCGCGGAAACCGTATGGAATAAACTAAAAGCGAACTTACCTACAGATATCAGTATAATAATAAAACGGGGCAAGATAAATAAAAATAACCTTAAGACCTTTGGATCAATACCTTTTTGTCACACTAATTGGAATCAGAAAAGGATTATTAAACGGATTAGGATATGTATTTTATATACGGAAATAAATTTACTATGTAATGACATTAAAACATTGCACATAATTATTCTGATTCCGTGACTACTACTAGATCACGTGTTGAATAATTTTGACAGCAAATTACAAAAAAAAAACATCCGTTTTAATGTCATCATTATAACATGAAAATAAGCTTGTCCCCGCGTGTGGTGACCATTTTCTCTGTAATGTCATGTGGAAATTTGTCTTCACGCGTAGGTAATCGTGTCCTTGCGTTTCATAGTCGGTTCAGTAGTTTTTTTGCTTGAACGGGCTCCGGCGAACATTGTTTACAAAATAAACCATACCGTGTGGACATTCATCTACAAAATTCATAACTTACTAATTGGAGTTAAAGCATACCGCTTACTGAGACTAACTATAGGGTAACGCCATACACTTTAATAATAACTTTTTTGACAGTAATTGTTGGTTTCCGTCGAAAACTAATCATTTAGCAGTTAATTATCCTTGGATATAAATTTTAGCAGCAGGACTAAAGAATATAATTTTATATTACTCAGGTGAAAATTAAAAGATCATAATTTTAACATACACGTGGTTTGATTGTTTACGCGTATTCATAATTATGCATATGAGTAAAAAAGTAAACATGTATTCTCTTACATGGGGTAAAGATATTCCCATCCATCTTTCACCGCGCAAACATCAGTCCTTTACCCCAAACTTGATAATCTATCAAACAAATTCTCAAATAACCTTGTACAGCCAAAAAGCTTACTTGGGAAAGGCTAGTAAAACTTTCTAGTCCCAAAAAAATGTCCTACACTTACAAGTTTTTTTGGGTTAGAACCCAAACTTGAAATTGGAAAATACCTACTAAAAAAATACAATTTGAGCAGTTTCAATAACTCATCATTCAGTCAAAATACTTAACTAATTTATACTTAAGTTAACTTAAAAATAAAATAACGGTTGAATGTAGTATAGTATGAAAGTATTCTTCATTTTTTAACAATTTTCAACGACAACTCTTTTACAAATAATATTATATATAATGACCGCTAAAAGAAAAAAAATGTATATTACTGATAAGTCTACAATTCAACATAGTTCAGGATCAAAAAACAAAGTTTCATTCTTGTAGCCGCGTTATTCTTGTACACGTTTTCCCAAACAATTTTCCAATATCTAAACATGTCGGATTAATCAGATAACCTGTTCCATGAAAATAATTACCAACTAAACTACAAGATATCGTTCGGGCAACAGACACGATAACACGTTATTAAATAACTGTTATCGGGGAGCTTTATCTGAACTCTTTTAAGCACAGATGGTAACAAAGGGCCACTGATCTAGATAGGCTTGGCCGTGTGAACCTCTTATCTTCCCATCAGCTTCCGTCTATAAACCTTTTTAGATGGCTTGATATTGGTGAGCTACAATATGCGATGGGTTATTGGAAAATTAGTTATGTAGTACCTTCTACGTGGAAGATACGATAGTACTAATTATCGCTACAAACATTAACATAGCGTAAGGAATTATTAGGCAGCCTTTGATAATCATAATTAATCGTAGATGTACGTAGGAATGACTGAAAAAATGATCGAAATTAGGTGGTCATTTTGTGCAAATTCTGTGTAAGTTGACATTAAATAAAAAATCTATATATATAAAAGGATAAACTGACTGACTGACATATCGACGCACAGCCTAAACGGCATAACGTAGACACTTGAAATTGGGAACAGACGTAGCTTAAGTACCGTAGAGTAGGTAGAATAAGAAAGGAATTTCCAGAATTCTCACGGGAACGGGAATTAGCGGGAAAATCCTTTTGTATGAAAGATCTAAACCGCTGAAGTTAGATGCTGTAAATTTGGCATGCAGGTACCATAGTAAACTTAAAGCTTAGTTGGAACAGGATATGGAAAAATTCTTACGAGATCGAGAGTTAGCAGCATAAACTTTTATATGGTAAGTCCTGTAGTCCACGCGAACGAAGTCGCGGGCACAGCTGGTAATGTTATATTAGCAGACTACATAATTTAACATGTCTTATTTATTAAACATATTTTCTTCTTGCTACCAAGTCATTTGAACTTTATAAAAGCTGGACAAAATAACTACAAGTTAAGTCATTTCATTTTACTGTGTTATTCAGTAGACTACGGACTAATTGAAAATCATAATCGCTTTAAGCGTCATACTAGGAATGAAACCTTAATTAAATTCCGGTTCAATAAATGAGTTTTTTAATTAAAACTCGTTTATATTAAAGCCTTTGTGGTTTCCAAGCTCTATTGTTTCTTGTCAACTATCATGTGTTCCATAATTCTCTAGAAAAACTATACCCTTTTTCAGCTAAGATGATCCCTGTGACAGTTCTATTTTGACAATTGTAGAGATGTCCAACAATGAAATAGTTTCGATTATTTCTAGTAATCGATAATATGTTCCATAGAAATGTAATCGATTATATTAAACTACAAAAACTCAAGCCTTTTTAGTTTTTTTCGGCATTTTGCCAAAAACAACAACAATAACAATGAAAAACTTAATAACAGCAACAATAACAAAAAGTACAATAACCGAACACCACGCAAGATCAACAAAAACACAACTCGCATACAAGGCTGACGTACTTGTACTGACTGATGGAAGCGATTATCGAGCAATCGGAAAATGGCCTCCGATTATGTTAGTCCCAGCTCTATGTTCCGTTCTATGTATACGAACTGCATAGGTATTTTTTAAAATTACGTTTTTATTTTCTAATTAATTAAATTTAAGTTAACGATACAGATTTTGTTTTATAAGTTTAAAATGTTTTATATTCATATTTTTACGCAATAAAATAAAAAAGGTATGCAATAAAATTATTTTCGTTTGTCAATGGTATAATGCGTAATTCGGAACACAATGAAGTGTCACAGGGATCATCTTAGCTGAAAAAGGGTATAGTATGAAATCCGAGTAAAACTACCATGATTTCCCTAATTTCTATAGTAATAAAATACATTCAAAGCTATAGTTTTGTTCGTAATTATCAGAATTGAAGCTTTAATTGCATGTTTCGGATTTCTATTGAAATTGGCCTTATGTATGACAGGGACTAAATTACTAACCAAACCAATTGACATCCTGATGTGCATTGGACCTATTGAACGTGCAGCTTCCGTTTACACTGGAATTACGTTCGCATTGACATAATATATCGTAGCGTACCCTTTAATTAGGTTTTGTATGGTATAATTATTATCTACAAACGTTGTACAAAACATCTTGCATCACCCGATTATAATAAATCAACATAAAAATCCTACGTAATACATTCGTGGATATTCATTTTTCAATAAAGACCTAAAGCCACTTTTTCTGTTTAAAAAAGCAACTATATGGCAATATAAGCAATAGAATTTATATCATTACGAAGACTGTGGTTACTATTAGAGAGCCGACATCCGAACCATAACATATGCAAAATTCAATTAGAAACGATATAATGTTAGTTAATGCACTGTTACAGCTGTATATTGCTAGTTAATTTGATTAATAATCATCTCATCCGGACTTAGGCCATAGGTTGTAGGTTAATCGAATTAATTAACGAAGTCCAATTTCTAAAAGCTTTTTAATGTCCAATGCTTATTATTAAAAACTGTTTATAAAGGAATTACATATAGCAAAATATTACCTTCATATGGGTGCTGTCTGGAAGAAGCTAATCTAATCACTAAAAGCGATTTTAATTTGTTTTTGTGTCTTAGTAATTTTTGTGGAAGTAGCAAAAGTGGTGTACCAGGATCTTAGCACATGGCAAGAATTTATCTGAACCTACCCCTCTGGGCAAAAGGTGTGACTGTATGTACTTACTATGTAATAGTTTCCATATACCTAATCAGGAAAATAGTTAACAAGACATTATCAAAATAAATACGTCTGATGACTCTCACAGCCTGAACATGTACTAAGTCTAGTCTGTTAGAATTGCTGTTCTTATCAGTTGAATTCAATACAAACTGCAACAGCTCAGTCATCGAATCCGTCTGATTCGGTTAGCGAAGCCTACATAGGTGTTCTCTACTATGTAGTCAGTAACTACGGAACATAGGACGAAAATCGGGCTCGCTCGACGGCGGAAAACAGTTCGAGCATGACATTTCACAGCGATTCACGTAGACCCGATGCACACACAGGTTCCAACAGATATAATTTAGTTAGACCACGGAAAAACACATAACTGGTAAATGTAAATTAGTTGTTATTATTCTTGCATTTCAATTGAAATTCGTATGTTACCTTACTGCAACATAAATATTATACAAACGTTGTTTGCAAATCCGATTCCCGATATAGAAATGAATATTTGTGAAAGCTCCGGAGAGCTTTTATATTTTTATCACTGTCCGTTAACGGATTTTTATAACCTTTTATATGAATCTCTACAGTAATAAAATTCTCAGAATCCATATTTAGCTGTCGTGCCGTCCGATTTCAATGAATCTCAAAGAGATATCGTAGTGCGCAGGAGTGTGTGCAACCACTCGTGCATACTCTATTTTCTACTCATAGTTTGCACTTCGTACATGTTATCGAGTAAGTGGATCAAGTACTACGAAACGTATTACTTCCGTTATTGACTCGTATTTTACAGCACAATTTATGATTCACTTGTCTGCAAATGAGTTTGGATACCTTCAAACAGAATATGATATAGTAGGGATGATGAAAGCATTCAATATTCATTGAAGATAAATTTTGCTACCTCTTCAAAGATTCCTGCGCATAAAGAGAATAAAATGAAACCCAATAAAACATAGTTTAGTCGCCTATGAGCGTTTAACTACTTAATCTAATAGGAATGAAGTTTCTATATGTATGTCCCTACAATTTACCAAAATATAAATAGTCCCACATCACCATTATGTGATGTACCTACTTATATTTTTTTATAAACATTACATTACATTATATTAGCTCATACATGCTACATAATGAGTTGACATTTTGTATTCTAAATCGTAAATGATTGAAAAAAGTTTTTTCGAGTGGATTTGAGTTTCAAACGTATGTAACAGGCAAAGAAAAAGGCTTTTGTCATTATTTTCATTATTATTTCTTAATACTTAGTACCTGACAATTTATTCACTGAGTAAGTTATATTTTTAACCACTACCTATTTAAAAGTTTCGTACCGCTTTCACACAAAAAGCCCATGAACAAAACAAATATTTACCGGACGATCATTTGAGTGTAATAATGATAGTGTCAAGGATAAGATTGATGTTGACCGACGAAACTTTCGATACCAGGACAATTCCCCTGCTGCTGTCTTCCTCGCATTGTCACCTCAACCAATTGGTCGGAAAGAGAAAGATGATTTACCTGCACGTTAAATCCGGATGCACCAAAATTGAGCCCCAGGATTCGTCTATCGATCGACTCTGGCGCTAACGACGACCGGGTGTTAGCCATTTAAACGTCAGATTAACCACTGTCCATGGAAATAACGACAGATTGTTTCGTATCGCGTTCTATTTAGGGAAACGTTTACAGACAGGTTCACGAGAAATGCGTTCATAACTTTTAGAGGTATAATTTTTTTACTGAAATTCAGTATTTTGGTAAAAGTATGCGTTAGTAATTTTATATATCGTCGTAAAGTATGCTAGTTTTGGGCGATACATATAACACTTAACTTCTTAAAATAGTTCCATGAATTCGATTTTAACACCATAGTCCAGTCATTTAAGCTTAAATTAGGTAAGAATCTCGGAATTCGAGATACCCAGCTGTAAGTCTGTAAATACTTAGATATTGACACCCTAAAAGTGGTCTCAAAACCTACATATGGTAGGGTGTACGCAACTATTAAATTTTCAAGGTCAAATGTCACAAATATCAGTTTTATTAACTTTTGAGCGAAACGGGAAGTTTTATCATAAAAAAATGAAAGGAGGAAATTACTTATCATCTATTTATCTATAAAAATTGTCTCTACGTTTTATTCCTAAGATTCACCATTTCAGAGATACAGCGATGCATATAGGTGAAAAAGTTGTATTTTCAAAAGCTTCCAGACCCCCGTGCCAATCGCATGTTAGTCAGTTAAAATTTTCACAACTGATGTATTTCAGTAGCCTATATAACATCTAATACTAGAAAAAGCTTAAAACCAATGTTTAAGTGGGTTCTCATACAAAAACTATGTTTTTTTTTTCTCACACTTGGCCGGTTTTTAACGTGGTTACCCCAGTAAACCTATTCCAGACGACACCTTTTATACGTGAAGAACACGTTGTTTATATGGAAGCCTAGTTAAATAATTGTTTTATGTTGTTTTTAGTACTATACATATACGTTTCAGTACATTTAAACTGCTTATTATGGGTCAAAAAGTACGAAATAACCAATTATTAGAATTTCTGTTTGAAGTATAACTGAAAAAAATACATTTTAAAAATGTTAACTGTCCATCTAACTCTATTATGAACGTGAAGATCCATATTAACCAAATTTAATTTAATGAAACGCAGAAATCTTAAATCTTCTGAATACTGAAAACAACACAAAACAATTATTTAACTAGGCTTCCTTATAAACAACGTGTTCTTCATGTATAAAAGGTGTCGTCTGGAATAGGTTTACTGGGGTAACCACGTTAAAAACCGGCCAAGTGTGAGAATAAAAAACATAGTTTTTGTATGAGAACCCACTTAAACATTGGTTGGTATTAGATGTTATAGAGGCTACTAAAATACATCATTCGTGAAAATTTTAACTGTCTAGCACAATCGCACGTGGGCCTGGAAGCTTTTGAAAATACAACTTTTTCAACTATTTGCATCGCTGTATCTCTGAAATGGTGAATCTTAGGAATAAAACGTACAGACAATTTTTATAGATAAATAGATGATAAGTAATTTTCTCCGACACACTTTTATGATAAAACTTCTCGTTTCGCTCAAAAGTTCATAAAACTGATATAATTTGTGACATTTGTCCTTGAAAATCGAATAGTTGCGTACACCCTACAATATGTAGGTTTTGAGACAACTTTTAGGACGTCAATATACAAGTATTTACAGACTTACAGCTGGGTATCTCGAATTCCGAGATTTTTACCTAATTTGACTGGACTACCATGTTAATGTAGTCGTAAGATCTTTGTAACAATCTACTGTGCTTAAATATTTGTAATGATATTACTCGTATTTATTTATTAACCGTGACATGGCCTATACCCTCACACTTCTTATATCTCTTGCTGTTTTTATTTTTCAATGTATAAAGTATTGTCTTTAATTCGAACGAACATTACAAACATTTAAAATATTTAATCTAATTTGAGATCAGGTGTCTAAATAATAATGTTTAGATTACTACAAAATGCGAGTTCAATCCGTAAAATTACGTAGTTATTTTCCAATTTATAATGAATCCATGCACTGTGTACGATGTGAACAAAACGGCAATTATCCGAATGTCGATCAACCGAGTGTCCGCTTATCTGAACTCCTAGTAGGTTCCGTCTGCAAAACTCTTCCCGCCATTCGTACTTCGGATATCAATGCTGAAAAAATGTTTGCCTTGATTGTAAGGCCTGTAATTTTTAAATACACGGCTGTATCTATACTTTTCCAATCAAAACAGATTTTTCCAAAAATCCACATTCCTTAATTAATTCCATAAATCCACGCTCTAACTGTACTCAAATTAGGTACCTACCTACCTACCTACCTAGTCCCATAAAATCCTGAAAACGGTGGATATTTTCGGAACTTTCTCGTTCCTCGTTGTTGCGAACAGACCAGTGAATAGCAGATGAAAGCACGCAGTGGCGCTTTTTAGTGGCGCCCCGTTCAAGCATCGGAAAATTGTGGAACTATAGAGAACTGCTCTGCTTTTCCTGGCACATTTTTCTCGTTGTACTGAACGAACATGTATTGTTCACAGCCACCGCAAGGTGGCGTTTACTGGCAAAATGTGGTTTATTGTGTTGTGTATTCATGCAGCAGAGGGTGGAATTTTGCGTATATTTTTAACAATTAGTAAATTAATTAAAGTATTAAGTAGATTTACCTATTGTGCTAACTAGAGTGTGTTATTAGATTATCCATTCATATATTATTTATGAAGGAAAATATGGTATTTTAATAGATCTGACAACTATGTTACATAACATTGTTAACATTATATTACAATGATCGCTTTTTTGTAGTTAAATTTTTTATATAGTGTGTCACCTAAATAATACCTATAATATAAATTCAATACTTGGATTACGACTATGCAACAACTTTTCTTTAAAAACATACATAGTAATAAAAATGTAAACACTTTCAGTATCGAAACTCATAAATAACAACACAAAGTTGTCTCCAACGTAGGAGGCGCCCACTTTAATCCTCATCTGCTACATTGTACAAGTAAAAGCTCTAGAACCTAGATTAATCGAAATCGATACTTGCTGAGTTACCTAACTCTAGTCTGAAGTGAAGATTGCTGCTTCAACGGCTAGGTTAGCTATCTTTATCAATATTAAACATGCTTCTAGTTCGCTGTCTTAGAAACTTAATACCTACAAGGTAATTCCAAATTTGCTTCCTATTGAGTAATTGTACACAAACTATTTGTAACTTTGCTAAAGTTACTCACAGTACGAAATTCTCCTCAAAACCGCAACGTCGAATAGATACTCATACGGATGCTTTCACTAAGTGGATTGAGCTAAGAAGATTGAACGTTATACCTATATTGTTTCACAGTCAAGATAAGAATATTACGAAACTTGGTTCTGGTTGTACTTATCTTAAGGTTTATTTAGCATAGCGCCGTTCAAGAGATCTTGTGCCCTAAACTATTGTTAGTAGGGTACAGTTTGCAGAAGTAGGTTATCGGATTCGCTGGATTTTCGGTCGACGGCCGCCGAGCCCCGCCCCCGGGGTTGACGTCACACGTGTGACGTCAGAGCTCACCTGCCCCCGACCCTCCCCCCTTCCCTTGAGAGCGTGCCTCCCCGTCAAATTTATTTCATTTAAATGAATTTCATAATGCTAATCTAGTTAATGATTTGTGTTTATTTTTTGAGATGCATCAACAAATTTTTGATCCCTATTTTAAATGCCGATGTTTATAGTTTATGTTGTATATGTAAGTAAAATAGTTTTGAGTCATATGTTAGCTTGTATATGAAATTATATTTTTCATGATGATACCTTTAATATGGAAATAAGCATACGTGGTTGGTGAATGTCATAGTGAAAATGATTCCTAACATTTGATAATGAAAGTCTCAATTATTTTTAATATACAAACACCTGAAGAGCTGATCTTCATATTCACAAGCCATTTAACCCATTTTTTGGCGTATTCCCTACATACTACTGTTCCTTGGTTAAGAGTTAATCCCTTATCCTACAAACTGATGAATAAAGCTACCAATAAACTTACTTAGTTGATTCCCAATTCCAGTGCCATCAAACAAGATATAAATATTTGGATGGTCAATTAAACGCCTGAACTAACCCGGTACTAAATCCACAATCATTAGCCCCGTAACTACAATTACTAGGCAGTCAATTTATTGGATCCCATAAATCGGTCTGGGGCTATCCGGGGCGAGCTGATAATCATGCCCTGGGGATCGCAGGTCGGCCATAACGTACCAAAATTGACCTGATACAGCTGACTACGGAGATAGAAAGGTTAGCTATTTTATTGCAGTTTACTAGTTTAATATTCTAGGTACATATTTACTCGTATTATCGTTTTTGTAAGAAAATGATAATTGGTATATACGATTATTTGATGCTTTAACGGTGAAGGAAAACATCATGAAGTAATTCTAAGGTTGTGTAGTCGACCAACCCGCACTTGGCCAGCGTGGTTGACTAAGGCCTAAATATTAAGTTTAGGGTAGGCCCGAGCCTCTGCAGTCGGGACGTCTTATGCATATACCTACTATGCTTCTTACCTTACGATGGGCGCCTTAAGACTAAATAAAGAATTGCATTTAGCATATATTCATAAGAGTCATGACATTTTATATACTTTGCCATGCCACATTAACATTTACATGTACGAATAATATGTCAAAAATCTAATCATAACAAACGAAACAACGACACATTTTTATGAACTTAACACAAATTAATAATCTCTACGTTAAACAGAAAATATAGGAGCAAAATATATTTTGGGCACTTTCACATTTTTTATCCACGAAAAAAGGTCCTGGTCTGCCTTTCATGTAAATTAGCTTAGTTAAATGGGATCAGATTCAATATTGGCTACTAGATAGTAGATACGCCTTTTAAAAAACTTGAAACATTTCTATGGGTTGAGAGATTCTTCGCAAAATCACTTCGCATAATTTTTATATTGACGCTAATGATCATAGTTTAATTTGCAAAACACCAGTTTTCACTTATTTAGTTTTATTTCCGTGAAATTCGAAGCATTCATTTTAAAGATTATTTATCTTTAAAATGAATGCTCATTCCAGCAGAATAATGCCTCAAATGAAATGAGTTATGCACGTATGTTTATCTCGTTTCGTCAAAGGCTTGTGTTTCTTTTCATCTTCTCTATTCCAAAGAGTGCAGAGAATCAGAAATTCGTAGAATCAACTTTAAACTAGAATTAGGTAATTAATTCGAAGTAAAACATAGTTTTCATTCATAGATTTCATAGAATCGAGAAGATGAGGTTTTTCATTGTTTATGTGTATTTATTACGTGATAGTAATTAGGAGAGCTTTTAACTATCCCGAAAATATAGGCTGTTATGAGATCTGGCAATCACCGCCCTGTAAAATTGTGTATATTTAAAAAAAGTAGACAATGAATACAAAGCAAGCAAAATAACACGCTCGTATAAAATGCTATACTAGCGTTGCCTCTCCCTCAGAAACTTATCATCTTGCCCACGTAACTTCATGTAAGCACAACATTGTAATGCAACAATGAGGTCACACTATAATTTAAGATGTTGCACGTCCAACGACCGGTAACATTCTTTCTCGTAAGAGGGTCAGATCCCAGTAAAAGTCACCATACGTCTTTGTTGTGTATCAGTAGCAGTTATAATCACCGAAAACTTTATAACAAGAGCCTTCCACGGTCCGATCGCAATCTCAACAAGTGTAGCGCGTCCGTCAACTGTGGGAGATAATGATCTCTTTGTTAACCAGTAATGAGGTGTGTGCCTGTCAGATAACCACGTTATGTCGAGTTGGGCCTCGTTACCGCGCCCTGATAGACTCCTGTTGGGAACAAGCATATATTCCCATTTGACCTTTAGGGTCTGAGCGAAATGCAATGCTATGCTAGATTATAATGATAAGTTAGAAAGATAACTTTGAAATTAAATACTTACAAAACAACCACGCACAACTATAACCATAACTTCGAAAAAAAATTGTAAATAATTAACAATTTACCTCCTTATATACGAAAAAAACCAATTTAAACTAAATTTTAAAAACGTAACCATGTACCAAAAAAGATTTAATTCTAACTAAGTCTACAAGACTTGTTGTGTTTAGTACATATTCTGTTACTTTTAATGAACCTTTTATATGTATTTTATACAATATCCAAAAGCAGCAGCAATTGGGACTTATAGGTATACAAAGTTATAAAAAAGAACTGAATTTTAAAAATAAAGAAACAAGACATAGAAAAATTCAATTCGTTATCATTAGTACGTTTTACATTCGTTTGGCATTAACCGACCTATAAGGGTCGAATATGTAAACATCTGATATTTTATTTGAACAGTCGAACAAACACATACGTGAACAAATACATACTTGCATTTAGAATCTAGTAATTAAACGCCCACCTTCATCAACAAAACAAAAATAGCTTAAATTAATATACATTTAAATGTCACGTTCATTAAAAAAGTAACATTTGAAAGAAAAACAATTTTATCTGCGTGTATAAACGTTTTGCTTTTGACATTTTTATAACATTTTTTCCGTCACAACTCGAGCTTTCTTCAAACACAAAAAGTTCTTTGAGCTGGTTAAAACGAAAAATGATCTGCTGTACAAAACATGCACATTTTTTCACGCAAATGCCATTTTATGCAGAAATATTATGAAGTACCTCGATTAATAAGTGTGACTATGTAGGTTAATTTTCAATATATGCAGTTATATTTGTAACTAATTATTATTTGTTCGTTCAAAATCTTTGTACCATTATTTATTTTGATCTTGTGTTTCTGTTGTTAAAGTCGAACTTTGTAGTGAACTGGCGATCCACGTAGATACGAAGAATCATAAATTTTTTTTACCTGTTTTAGCTATACATTTTTATATCTTTTAACTCTGTTTATTTTACATCTCTTCTACTATATTATTAGGAATCAAACATTGCACCAGGTTAGTACTGTACGTCCATACAAGAACAAGCATAGATAGACCTACTTACTATCCGGCGTTTAGGTCGTAGTACGACGACATTAAATGTTTATTATACTTCTGATTTTGAATATATATTCTCACTAATACCGTCAGTATAATTATTAAAGAAAATAATTCTGGTAATTGATTCTTAATGTACTCCACCAAACGCGGTTAATAACATAGCTTTATACTACTGTACTTACCTAACAACGCGTTGTTCATATAATTCAGCTCTCCCTTACTGCTCCGGGAATTACTACATAGAACCAGACACGCCTAGTTCGTTAATAAGTTAGTTGATAACTAGGCTGGAGGCTGTGTCTGCGCTACGCATGTCCGCCGGCCGCATTCCGTTGCGTACACAAATGAATGTCTGATGGGACGATTTGATTTTGTCCCAGTGATGCCTAGAATATAAATGGGTGTGTCGTGAAGCCCCGAAGATATCTCCCTCTTTACATTATTGCCTACATTTTTATGTAAGAGATCAAATTCTTACTCTCATGTATTTTCTGTACATTATCGTGTACGTGTTACTTACCATGACCACATTTTAAACTACATTATTTCACCAAGACCTTATATAACCCTTAATTTTTACCCATATAGTCCACTCTCAACCAGTATTTAAACGAAAAAAAAAGTAACATAATGGCCTAGTATGTGCATGATGGCTCTAAATATAAAAAAGGTCTAAACGCATCATTACTTCAGGCTTTCAACTCAGTCCACTGTGACCACGAATGGTGTTAACTTATCTAAGCTTCGGGTAGTACGTTTATGCAGGCTACCTTACAGCAAAGTGTATTTAAATTCGAACTATAAAAATCTTGTGGGATTTTCATAAAGTTTTTTTTAAGTACTCATAAATTATTATTTCCATATTACGTAGTGTAAGAGGACTCTCTTAGAACTAGGTTAGCTCGACAGAGCTAACTGTCGTAGCAATCGTAGTCGACGCGTAGCAGACCTCTGTGGCGTAGCTTACTGTAGCCCCTGGCTACGAAAGCCCGCCGTAGCTTCAATTCCTCGGAGCAATAGACTACTTAC
Source organism: Maruca vitrata (assembly GCA_039566165.1). Classification (NCBI taxonomy): domain Eukaryota; kingdom Metazoa; phylum Arthropoda; class Insecta; order Lepidoptera; family Crambidae; genus Maruca; species Maruca vitrata. The sequence goes on along the minus strand of CM076917.1, from coordinate 9,951,946 downwards.
TACGACGTTAAACATAAAAAGTCACCGCTGCTTAATTTTTCTTTGATGTTCTATGGATTTATTATTGTAAAATGTAAATGTAGTTTGAACTAACAAAATACAGTTCTGATTTATTACCTGTTTTCGAACTTTTTCGTCATAGTTACTGCTTTCGGTACACTTTATAAACAATATACCATTATATCATATTGAACCAACGACTTCATACCCAATAGACACCTAATAGAGTGGCGTTTTCAGACAACACATCAGATAAATAGATCTTATATTAAACCACGCCCACTGATGCCCCTTCGTCAGTAACGACCTAGATTTCTGAGACCACGTGAACATCTCTGACCCAAAGAAAAAATTAAAAACCTTGTTGCCATGGCTCATTGTAGCATAAGATGGTATGGAAAAGATAGCAAGAGCTCAAATTTTAAAATTGATGGCATTTCGTTTCACCTGTTAATAGTGTTTTTATTCAATTAAAGCTAAAATTTTTTTGTTTGGCCCAGGCCACTTGGGCCACTATGGCATCGGCCGCCATTACGGCTCATGCAATAAATAACTTAGGCCACTCTGGCCTTTGATATTTACCTGTAATATGTTTAGAATAGCAAAACACTTGACTTTAATTCATCATATTTTTTGATCAACAGCTAAAATTACCTCGCTAAGGGTTATCCCAGTAATCCCCATTGGAAATTCCCATCAATGGGGATAAGTGAACTTTTTGTCTACTAATCCCTATTGATGCCTCTGATGGGATTTGTGAAAAAAAAAGTTGTTGATAAAGTTCACAAATTATTAATTGAACCAACATAATATTATATGTATAGATTTTTTTTTCAAATAAAATCGCGGAGTACAGGGATGTGAAGGTGCCCTTGTTTATTTAGGTATATAATGCAGCACTTTTGTCCAGTAGTTTCTAGTCCCTTTAAAGAAATTACTGATGCCTATTTGTTACTAACATACAAATCTTAACTGTTACTGTAAAATTTTCGTTATAAATCATCTTCAGCGAACCTGTATCGGTATCCCAAAGATGTGTGAAGTGAAAAGAAAAATAAATCAAAGCTGGCGGGAACACTGGTTACCATCAGCGTATGATATATAGCGTAATTTGCTCTCGACATTTTACTCAGGACTGCTTTATTAATATAAAAAAACGTCGGAGACTCCTCACATTTGCCATATCTTCACTGTTTTTACCACTCATTGGTGAGATAATTATGTCTACACTAAGTAATTAGAGGGTGCCGTACCTAAATAAATTTCAGTCGGAAGACACCAATTATGTCTTTGACCTGGCAATGAGTGTGATGCAAAAATATGTATCAACAAGACTTGCATTTTTATCCAAGTCCGTCGATCGCAAGCCGTCAGTCTGGCGAATATTTACAAAATTAATCAATTTTAAAAACGATTAAAAAAACGATTAAATAAATTGTTATACGTAAAACTACAATATACTTTATTTCACTAATGTCTTTCACGCGCAATAAAAATAAATAATCTTTTAAAATTTCACCTAACTATCCGATGCAAAATAGTGAAAGAGAGACATGCTTTCCGTCTATTTGTCTGTTACCAAGTTAGGGCCTCAACCACGGATGTTCATCACACGTCCAACAACAAAGGTGGTCTCAGGTTTAGGGCCCATTTTTACCGTTTGGGTATGGAATATAACAATATAATGTAAAATAAATAAATCAATCATGTATTCCAGATATATCTTAAATCAAATGAAATCCATTAAATGTAGGGAAATATAAATTATATGTCCAAGAAAAAGGTAATTATCTTTTATAATATTTTTAAATTATGTTACGAACTGCATCAATATATCGATTACCTATTTTCAAAGAAAACTTATGTACCCCATCCCTATGTTTTGTGGTGGCTGTGTTGCGACCAATTAGCATTCAGCACCCTCCCCCGCGTACCTCAGGTAGTTGACTGAAATGTTTGCATTGCGAATAATTGACATGAGGTGTCTATTGGCCTCATATATTATATTTAACTGATATAAAGGCCAAGTCTATCTCTAAACAAAATGTAAATACCCATGATGAATACCTATAGAATTTGCAAATATCTGTTCACATAAATTATAGTTCACAAAAATACAGTATTGTGTGTTAAATAAAACTATAGATGCTATTTTTGTGAAACAAGTATTTCGGGAGGTTATAAACTATAGCAGTGTGAACTTTCTGGGTTGCCTATCTGTGTAATTCATCTAAAATGTTTGTATTATGATATACGCTCACACTTTACGACCGCATAAAACGTAGATACGGGTACCTAATACCCTCGCGCACTGAAATGCATCTGTTATTACGTTCTTGTTAGTGAAGTTACCTGGAAGAGTAAGGGTTGTATTCCACTGAAAAGTAAAATGAGATAAAGGGAATGAGTAATAAGCAACGAATTCAATATTATTTTAATCTTACAACGTCATTTCTGAGAAGTACAACACCTGGTTACATCTAAATCCGCTGAACAGATTTCTCAAACAGTTAAACTTAGAAGTTTGGAGATAGAGAACTCTACGGTGTCTTTTTACAAGACAAATGTATTATTCTTAGTAAATTAGGTATGAGAGTTGCTTTGTAATTACAACAGTAGTCCATCTGTCAGCATCACAATGTTGAAAATAATCTACCAGCAAGACACGTAAATACGTTTCGTACATATATCCTACCACCTCCATTTCAGTGGAATACTTGCCTTACTGTACACACAATGTTGAGTAACTCTTCCCAAGCGTTACGAGGTAGATAGACGAGGGATATATGTAGCTTTCTCCAGTAACAATTGCAAGGACGTGACATCATACTATCAAGTTTACAACGGCATTATGTTGTGAACGGGGATGAACGCGTCATTAGGTAAAGTACCGAATTGATACTTACCCTGGTCATCATTGCATGACATTGCTCGTATTCGCATAGTAGAGCATTGCATTGTGCTAACATTCGTGTATAAATAAAATTAAGTTCCGTCTTTTTTTTTATATTCAGTCAGGATATTTCTATAAATAAAATAATATTTGTCCCGAGTAAGAAAATCGTTCTTTGAACTTTGAGTTTTCAATTCAACTAATGATATTTATTTCGTGAGTACTTTTCAAGTAAAACGCTGTGAGACAACGCAAAAAGTTAGAATTAAAAATAATAATATATAATTATAAATGTGAAAAAATATGTTATCCACAATAATGCTTCAGTTTCCTTATTGGTTTCACGGTCAGGCAGCCAACGCTCCATATTGTTATAATTTATCTTACGCTCCTTACCGATAGTAGAAATAGTGCTAGGATAAAGGTTACATTTCAATGTACCCCACTTCTTTCAATTTGTACCAGCTCCACACGATCTGTCAGGATGTGTTCGCGTTGTGACGGTTGCAAGATTAATGACTGTTTTTATTCAAAGGTTAATAACATCTCGTCTATTTATTCATCGGTCGAACCTTATTTAATCAACGGTATGTTCGGCGCTAATGAAAAATATATTTGACAAATTTATAATACTTTTGTTTACTTCTGTTATTTTATCTATGCTGTTATTAAGTGAGTTAAATAGTCATGATTAAACCGCTTACCCGACTTATCCGGAATTAGGTATGTGGTAGTCTGGGTTTCAAAAATGGACATAACCTTTTTGACCTGACTCTCCCTGATGATTTTATTTATCAAACACCAATATTCAGTTACCTAGTTGTTACCGAAAATTAACGATATAAACGTGAAAATGAGTTGCGTTGCTTCGCTTGTTCCGGCCAACTGTTCAACAAATCTGAATGGGAATTTGCATACATAGTGCCTTTATCGCAGAAATGAACATGTGGATTTCATTTCAGTCTAAAGTAATTTTCCAAGTGATGTATCATTTCCAGCGGAATAATCCACTTATGTTGTGTGAGGAATGTAAAAGCGTTGGTCACTAAAATGCATTTGTCTCTTCAGAGTTTAATTTAAAGCTATACCTAATATTTGGTTGGAAGTATGCATCGTCATACTATGAGGGCTTTGTAAGATGCAAGGGATTCGAAATTTAAATAAATATTGCTCGGCCATTCATTTGTATGATAACGAATCGCACAACAGTTTGATTCAACGAACTAAGCCTTCAAAGTTGCATATTCATCTAAAATCGATGACATCTTTATTTCGCATGATACACAAAAATTAAAGGGGCGGTTGCAGTTCTGTAACAGCGTCTACGTATCTTAGCACTCGAGTATAGTACACCTGAGTGCTCAATCTCGCGAAACTGCAGCTCAAAAATCGATTAAGTCCCAAAGCGGAGTTGAGGTCTCGAGGTGGAGGGCCCTTGTGGAGGGTTTTTGAGTGTGCCGTGGGGCGGCGGGGCGCATGCGCGGGGCGGGGGCGCGCTGACGTCACGCGCGCCCGGGGCCGCCGCCAGTCCCGCTCGCGACAGCGCGCTTCGTCCCGCGCTCACGCCCTATCCCTACAAACACGATCTTCCGACGTTAATTCCTCACAAACAACTGCGCTCACCCTTGAGCCGGCTAAAGCCACGTGTGTGATCTGGACTACCTCCGCACGACAGCCTTATGAGTATTGTAACTATAGAAAGTAGTCTTAACATCCACACTCTAGTTGATGCCTCTTCATAAACAATGACAGCTAGTGCCATGGCCGTTACACAATTGTTTTGCAGTTCACATTGTTCTTGCGTTCCTTGTTCGAATGATAACTTATGTTAATGAATTCGAACTAGTTTCAATGTTTTGTAATTTTCATTAGTCATACTATTTTGTAAAGGCCGAGAATATATCCAAAAAGCTATTTGATAAGACATATTACGACGTTCAGCAGTTATAAGAAGCGTTGTGAATGTTTACTAACAGGTTTTGTTTATTTTTTCATTTTATTGCTCGTAATACCCTGTTTCAGTCAGCATATTGTAATATAGAAACGCATTGTACCTGTTTATACCAAACATACAGATATAATTCCATGGTTTCATTCAAAGGTCCTAAACATGCTATACATTTGTACCATGGATGCCTGTTACTAAAGGCTCGTAATAAGCAAACATGAGCTACTGATTATTCAGTTGCAATAGCAATCGCCATAAATCTAAGTCAACCTAAGCTTTTACCCAATTACTTTAACATGCTTTACTGCACTTGTCTGTAAATCAACATCTACGTGTTAGCCAGAAAAGGAAATACGATTGCACATAAACTTACGTTTTGATTTATTCTACTGGGTCCTGTAGGTCTGTATTTGATCAAAGTATATCATACTGTGATAGACATAGGGTTCCTTATCGAACGCTCATTTCAACGGGACTGAAAAGGGACGGTCCGGATACACTAAAAGCCTTTGGGCTAAATGTATGTCATTTCCTTATTACTTTTTTTCTTGTAAAATATTTTTATCACACTTACAAAGTCTTCCGAATCTTTTTGAAGGAAAAAATATGTTTCAATGCCCCCGGATCCCCTTGAGATGGTTAACCTTTCGTGTCACAGTCAGCTGTTAAGGGTCAGTGACCTTAATTCGATTGATTTGCCAACTATTATATCCGACGAAGACAATCAAATGTTTGACAGTAGCATGTCCACACATGATTAATTAGGATTTACTAATTGCGTTTACCTGATATTCTTTGGACTTTAGTTATACTTTTTTAAATTTTTTGGCCTGTTTTAATTAAGTTAGTTACAAGTGTTTTCATTTTATTAATTTTGTAGCCTATTTGTTATTTAATCTACAGGTCTCGTAATTCTATCAATATTCAAAAGTTAACAATATAAATAGTAAAGGTTTAAATGTAAACAATTTATCAGCAGACCCTAAACTAACGAATGACGAAGTTCCAACGAAACACCGATCCGCATTTCGCCATAATGAACTTAGCAAAATCAACTCGTTTCACCTTTGTGAAAACCCTTTGACCAGAATTCGGAAAATGTACTGTTTAAGAATCCTCTATAAGTCGATTTTGCGGGTATTTCTAAACTGCTGTATTATTCATGTTCTCTCAGCGTCTTATTTAAATTAAGCTTCCAAGGCTTGATTTAATATTTATACCATTTCACCCGATCTCTGATTACACTGGTGTTGTATTCTAACCGGCATTTCTCATTTTCAATCGTGAAATTAACCGTATAGTAATCGAAGATCGTATCGTATTGACATTCCTTTCAGCCGAGACGCAACAAATTTCCTTTTATGATGTCAATAAAACATGAATATATTTCTGCTCGGGATATATGTATAGCAGCGACTTTCGTTTCATCACTCTATCCAATTTCTTTCCTTCCACATTGCCCTTGGGCTTATTACGCGACTAAGATGGGGACTTGTGCGAGTATAAGTATTTGTGCGTGCGTAAGCAAAATGAATAGTCTGCCTTCGGCTAACAAGCGCTAAGGCTATTTTAGCTTTTTCTTAGAAAAATCACAGTTTCCGAAACGCGCTGGGGGCGGTCGGACCGAAAAGTTTTATACTTTAACGGAAGTTTAACCTCTTCAGATGTTTCAAGGACATTGTATGCTTATTGATATAACTTAGTAACTCACTTATAGAAAATAGGTAGGACGTAACTAGTTTTTATTTGTATTTGATTTAACGTGAAAAAACCTGTTAGTACAACAAATATCAAAAAGTGAACGTTTGAGTTGTAAAAATTTTAATTATTATGATTAGTCACGGGCAAATATGTCCTATTTTTCATGTGTTGACGCTATCCTCACGTTTAAAATGCAAAACACCTTTCAGTTCAAGTCCTTACAAATGCTTGAATAACGGCGTTCATGTTTAAATATGATATGGTCCATTGAGACTAAATAAACGCCACACATATTGTTCCATGCCGTTTTTGTGACATACGTAAATGGGTACACGCGCGCCCTTAGATAGGACCGTGATTTGGCCGAGCGAAACCCTTTTCCATCCAACTGTCACATTTTGATATACCTGTAATCGATCTGAAAAGATCAAACGGGTTCGGGGTCACATTTTGAATTAACGCTTTTATACAGATTGCTTTTATGCTGGCAGGAAACGTGGGATGAGTCTCATTTTAAAATAAATCTCATTTGCTTAATTACAATGTTTAGTAAAATAGTAAATACTGCTACATACATACGTAACACTAGACGATAAAATACACAACTATCTATTCCTATGTTATCTTAATATGCAAGACTACGCCCCACTTTTATTCGCACCTTACTTTGACGTCTTTGGCTCGTCTGTATGACATAACTGATATCAAGTATATACTATTATCTTACTCTCCTTACTTTCTTAATTCATTCCCTTTTCTACATGTGTATCGAATATTGCTCTCACCTATCGGATGGCTCCGCAAAATACTTGCTAGATGCCCTCGATAGGTTGCAGCGACATGCTATCCGTATTGTCGATAATCTAGAGGTGTTCGAAACCCTTGAGCTTTTGCAATTTCGTAGAGCCAGTCTAAGTGTTCTCTACTGCCTCTATAACGAGGAATGCTCTGTAGAGTTATTTCGACTAGTCCTTCTCTCCTTTTTCCAGACAACGCTGCCATCCACATACTATGCAGGCGCTGGTGGCTCAAACTAAGAGGTTCAGCTTCTCATTTCTTTAAGGCATGCAATGTTTTCCCTCCCTCCTTCATAGAAGGATCCTTCCGGGATCATTCTAGGGCTCTCCAGGTGGGGCATGAAACGGCAGCAGGCCTTCATGGTGAATCCATGACCAATATGACCATGAAGGCCTGCTAAAATGCCGACAGGCTCTATATGGTGCCTGTGGAGTGAAGTGCGGCAATCTTGTTAGCCAATTATCAAAGAAACGTGGATATATAAAATTGAAACAAATTTAGGTACACATTACAACCGTAAAATCTCAAACATTTTTAAACAACATACAGGTTACAGGAGGGTTGTGGTCACATTACCGTAAGCAGATACCATACTGTACAAAAATACAGATAAATAATTCGAGTACCAATGTCTATTATACATTGTGCAACAAAAGCCATATTATGCGGTTTTGACAGGTGATCCTATTATTCAAATATCAAACACACTGCGTGTTTGTTTGGTAGACCAGCCCGCATTGATATCGTCTTTCTGACGTTTAGTTTCGGAAAATCTATTCTGTCACTGTCGATCGTATAGTTTATGAAATAGATAGGTACAGCATAGTTCCCCATTATGGTCCAAGATCCCAGAGCTGCCAAACATCACTTACTTTCTATGACTAGTTGCTACCTAGACCAGACGGCCATTTTTCAAAATCAACTAATCAAGGTACATAGAAACACTGCTCACCTCACTTAAATTCTGATGGCTGATTTTAACATATTATATTTCATACAATATCATTAAAAATCAGGATTCATTACTCCCAGACACATGCGGTCGGCGGTTTTACCTTACAGACGCTTTAAAGCTATGAAAAAAATTAATTAAGGTCACTTATTTTCTGATGCCTGATTTTTATATATGTTATTCAAAAGTGAATGTGCTCATCTGACCGCAATAATTATAGAATTGTACCTTACAAACTATTTTATTAGAAAAACTTAACTAAATTTAATTAAAAAAAATAATTCTAAAACAGTTGGGTCTGGTGAATGTTTGGCCCCTTGGATCGGTCTGTCCGTTTGCAAAACGTTTTAAAATAGTGGTTTCAATGACATATATAAAAATCAAGCATCAGAAATTAAGTAACCTTAATAATTTTTTCATAGCTTTAAAGCGTCTGTAAGGTAAAACCGCCGACCGCATGTGTCTGGGAGTAATGAATCCTGATTTTTAATGATATTGTGTGAAATATATGTCAAAATCAGCCATCAGAATTTAAGTGAGGTGAGCAGTGTTTCTATGTACAACCGGAAATTTTGGCGGTAGTACACTTTTCAAACAAATTTCTTTAAACGCCACTAGCCCCGCCCACTAGCCAATAGAAGAGCAATTAAAGAAAATCTGTCAAAATCCAAGCAAAAACGTTCTAATAGTAAGAGAGCTAGCAAGAATTTTTTGGTAGGTATTTGAGGCAAGCTGAAAACTTATCCTGTACATCTCCTATTATATCCCAGTACGAAACTGCAGACCTGGCTGGTGAGTAGCGGGGCTAAAGCAAACCCCCAAAAATATTTTTCATCTTTTTATTTATAACTAAATAAGAAAGTAAATACGAGTACTTAAATCTCGCGACAAGCTTTTAAAACATATAAATTGTGTCAAATATGTTGAATTTGAAATGTTATAAGTTGACAGTAATGTTATAGTGTAAAAGTTTATTTTTTCTTTTTAGCGCATTTAAATAAAAGCTTGTTTTAAAGATTTTTTACCTTAATTTATTTTATACTTTTTAGTTTTCACCTTGTAAGTTCCTAAGTCTGTTCATCTCATTCAACGCATCATTATTGCAAGGTCGTTTGCCAGTTAATTTTTGAACAATCCAACTCTTCAATTAGGAGCCCTTCTAACGATTTCACCCTACTTAAGGCCACATATGCTTGACCAGCGGCAAATGTGTCGTTTAAGTACTGAGTTCCTTTGGCTGTCTTCCGGCTCCATCATCAGCCCCTGGTTACCATCTAGCATCTAAGTACTCATCTAGGCGAATCAAACGAGCCCAAACTCGATTTGGTTGTGTCGTTTAAGTACTGAGTTCCTTTGGCTGTCTTCCGGCTCCATCATCAGACCTTGGTTACTATCTAGCACCAAAGTACTCATCTAGTCGAATGAAATGAGCCCAAACTCGATGTGGTTATGTTATTTAATTACTGAGTTGCTATGGCTATCTTCCGACTTCATCATCAGATCAGCTCCATGTCATAATAATATTGCATTGTCATCGGATATACACGTGCATGCAAAATTTCAGCTCAATCGGTTGAGGGCAAGTGCCTTAAAATTGAGTTATAAAATTCCACCCGAACACACAAACATACATACATACATACATACATTGCAAGTTAAATAAAAGCTTGTAAAAATAAGACTCACTAAGACAAATTATTTCGATGGAACTTCTACCTGTCAGGTGAACTGACAAATTATATTTTTTTGGATTATAAAATATATTTTTAAATAAAAAAAATTGGGGGTTTGGTTTAGCCCCGGTACTCAGCCAGGTCTGCGGGTTTGTGTTGGGATATAATAGGAGAGGTACAGGACAAGTTTTCAGCATGCCTCAAATATCTACCAAAAAATAATCGCCAGCTCCTTGACCACAATTGGGCGGGGCTTGCTCTGACAGACGCGAAATTGCCAAGCGATTTTCACCTTATAGGTGGTCGACCGCCAGCGTTGCCGATAGTACCTTGATTGGTTGATATCTGAAAAATGGCCGTCTGGTCAAGGTAGCAACTAGTCATATGATGATAGTACACCCCACCACTACTCAATCGTATATATTTTGTCCATTAGAAAATAAGTGATGTCTGGCAGCTCTGGGATCTTCCTCTATTAGAGTTTGTTTGCGACACGATTTCAACGGTACATTCCCACTAGTTCTACTACTCAGTGCGACTGCAGTACATTTAAAGATCCGACTGAATGTATGACAGTGGAACCGCGAAGTAGACCTGGTGAGAATAAACTATTTCAACAAGGGGGCTTGAGAACGCATAAGGATGCAAATCCCTGCCTAGCAAGAACCACCCCATGCAATAGACGTTAAGAGAACGTTTAATGCGGTATTTTAAGAAAATTTTAATATTCCTTGCATCAAGCTACACAAGTGCCCCGTCTGCCGCTCCACCACTCCTCATAAATATTACAACGAGCGTACACGGTGGAAATAGAACAATTACACATTCATCTGCCACGTCTCAATGTGCTTACCCGTATAAGTGCATTTTAGTATCACAACTCAGAGATTGTATTTGAGTCAAACATTCCACTCATTCGTTGTACCCTGTATTTTTTTCTCACATACTATTACTATACTCTATTCCATTTATGAAGTCCTTTCTGACATTTCGAAGAACGTAACTCTGCACGTTTCAAATAAATCCAATTTAATATCACTTTTTGTGTTTAGTAGGAAATCGTTATTTAAAAAATATACAATTATGCAAAAACACCCTACAATTAATTTACAAGCAAAATTAACTTATTGTTTTTGATCTAACTATTGTTTCTATATCTGAACTTCAAAATAAAATAATATTTTTTTGCGCGTATGCAGTTACGTACTGTGGTTTATGTTTTACTTTTAAACGTAATGACGTGCCTCAAGTATTCGGTTAGTTAAACCGAACCGATCATTCGCGAATGAAAATTAATCTAGCGGCAATGGGTCTGCTTATAACTTTAATGCATTTTACGTAATAATTAGTGCAGTCCTTTGCAGGTAATATGTAAACTGATTAAATAACAAAATAAATTAATAAATCAAGCAGTGATGATTAATAACTATAAAATCAAATATAAAAACTTAAATGAATTGTTTGTTTTTATTTTAATCTGATGCTCATAGTAACTGTTGAGTTACTCCATTACGCGATACAATTCGTATAATTAATTTAGTGTTGCAACTATAGGTACTCGGTGCAAACACTCCTGGCAGCAAACGGTGTCAAACATTCGGTGCCATTAATTAACGAGTCTTTGACACGAGCCTATAACTGTTATGATCCTTTAAACTCAGTGTAAATTTTAAATAACTTAACTATCATTATTCATTATTATTATACTAAACATCCAATCGTGTATTTCTTTTTTCGACAAAAAATAAGTTTGGAAGTTTTGCATGTCTAAAATTGTTCTTTCGATAATTTTTATTAACCTTAGTTTTTGAAAGTTAGTTCGATTAAAATTTGTTACAAATCGAGAATCGTTGCCGCTGAATATCGATTTCTAAGGGTACTTCCCTAGTACTGAACTATTGACATCTGTCAAAAAGGACTTCATAATTGGAATAGAGTATAGTCAACTTTATACAAAGCATGCACAGGAAAATAAAATCACTAGCTTATTTTTTTTATTATGGAGTGAAATACACATGGTAAATATGAAGCCTTGTAAAATATTCAGGATGTCACGAGCTTTAAATTGACAAACGTCAGTAAACTGGTACTTCAGACCACAGTTCTCGTAGAAATTTCAGGTAAATGCCTGTTTCTAGTGCCTGAAGATCTGTCTCTCTCGCCAGCTCATAAATATTACAGACGTATACTGTCACATTGGTAACGTTACACATTTGCCGCGGCCTGAGGTATTCATACCATCTCCATATTTCAGTGAGACGAACAAAGTACAAGTCCCGTGAAGTAGGCTGTGCATAAAAGTAGTCCTAGTTACAAGTTAGTTCGCCACACATCAACATGTATGCTTTAGGTATATCGCTCCAGATAGACCTATACACATTTAAGTGCAACTTTTTTGGGAATTCAGCTTGGCTTTGACACACGGCCGCGTGTCAAAGCCAAGTTAAGGCAATGGAACTGGTTAACCAACGCCACGTATATCATTATACGAACCGCTTGGTGCCAATTTTGACGCTTCTATAACTCAGAAACTATTTAACGTTAACACATGAATCTTCATATATATAATGATATTCATAAAAACACCTAGAATCCAAATGTAAAAAAGAAGAGCAAAGTCCGATACAAAATAGATGCGGCTGTGGGTTTCGCTGCAAAAATAATGGATATCTAAATTAGTGCCAAGTTCTATGACAACTGCTGTTATTTAAAAAAAATATTAAATCTGAAAGTAGGTTACACTTATCTTTGCCAGTTTTCATTACATCGTTATTAAACATATTTTATACTTTAATTCTAGGAAAGTTTATCACAACACTTAATACCTAACCATTTCGAATGCATCTTTACTATATTACTATTTTAAGCAAAACAGGTATTCTATGTGTGTAGGTACCTACATAATATATAGATGAAGCCTAATTTAATCATGATTAATTATACAAAAAGAAAACATGAATATTTTCATAATGTTTATTTTGTATTATGGATATGATCCTCATATTTCCATAAATAAAATACTGAATAAATTTTACGTGAAAGAAGCAATCTTACTTAATTTCATGTTCGTTCACAAAACGTTAATGAATGCCTGAATAATGTCCATTAAAGCAAGACATTTCTCATTCTAAGCGACAATAAGGCATAAATAATGTATGGCATGATAAACAAAAATCCAAAAAAAAGTAATGTCGTAATTGCAAATTAATCTCGGAATATAAAATTATTCGCCGGTCGAAAACTCCGCCTTGTGAGATTGGCGCGAAATTGTTTCTCAAATAAGTAGCTCGGCGTTGTAAGTTAATGGAAATCTGTGGTGAGGCTGTAATATTGCCCCGCCCGATCCCACGCCGTGTGCCCTATGTACTTACCAACCGCACCTATGTACGAGGGAATACATTTGAATCTCAAAAATCTGAGCCGTGAAATCTTGAACATATCGCGCGGTTCTTATGTTCATTTGTTTTATACGCACATTAAGTTATTGATACCTTGCGAAATACTAAACAATGATATCATTGCTTGCAAGCAAAAGTTAATATAGTTTCGCAACCTAACCTTACCCTATATTTTTTGCATGTAACATGCTAAAAATGGTTATATTTTTCCATTATCATACCATATTTGGGCTAATTTCAAGTCAAATTCAGATTTAAGCAAAATTATTATATTACCTCCCTTCAATATTCAGATTTCGAATACGTAATTATGTAAATTATTTTATAAAACTTTCATAATGTTTTCGCTTAATCGCTCATTTCGGAAAACCTTTTAACTAACTTCGTGCCGTAATTAAATGCCTTTAAAAGTCTTCCGTAATTAAATAATCGCTTATTTCTTTTAGAACACGAGCTCAACAATTACATTCTACCACTCAGCTCTGACATAATAATCTAGCCGTTAGCAAATTTATTCACCTATGACTATATACATAATGTCGTGATTATGTACTGATACGGCGCAAACTACTTCAGTCATATTTATTTAGGTTGTAGGTTGCACCCGGCGAGCTAACACAAACATACATAAAATAGCCTTTATTATGTTTGCAAAGCGACCCCTGTTGACACCCACTTGGCTATTTTTAGGGTTCCGTAGCCAAAATGGCAAAAACGGAACCCTTATAGTTTCGTCATGTCCGTCTGTCCGTCTGTCCGTCTGTCCGTCTGTCCGTCTGTCACAGCCGATTTACTCGGAAACTATAAGTACTACAGTGATGAAATTTGATGGGAATATGTGTTGTATGAACGACTACAAAAATATGACACTAAAAAGTAAAAAGAATTGGGGGTGGGGCCCCCATACATGTAACTGAGGGATGAAATTTTTTTTCGATGTACATACCCGTGTGGGGTATCAATGGAAAGGTCTTTTAAAATGATATAAAGTTTTCTAAAAAACATTTTTCTTAAAGTGAACGGTTTTTGAGATATCAGCTCTCAAAGTCGTAAAAGTATGTCCCCCCCCTCTATTTTTATAACTACGGGGTATAAAATTCTAAAAAAAATAGAGGTGATGCATGCTAATTAACTCTTTCAACGATTTTTGGTTTGATCAAAGTATCTCTTATAGTTTTTGAGATAGGTTGATTTTTATTATATTTGCTGCTACGGAACCCTTTGTGCGCGAGCCCGCCTCGCACTTGGCCGGTTTTTTTTTTTTATCTACTCAAGAAAAATCAATGTCGATTCAAACCAATCATTTCAGACTAGAATATTGACGTAAGTATACTTGACTGGTCAGTAATATTTTTGATAGTAAATAAATAAATACTAGACAACATCACATACATTGATCTGATCCAGTGGCAAGGAGCTTAAGCACTTGTGTTACGGAAATCAGGATCAACAGTAGATAGATACACAAATAAACTTAAATGTATTTAATAATACACCCAGACACGGAACAAACACCGATGATCGTCACACAAATATTTGACCCGAGTGGGAATCGAACCCACGACTCTTGGAACCGTAGGTTATGAACCTGAGTCACTAGCCACTGTTCCACCGAGCCAGTCAAGTGCCTTATTCTTATTTACCCCACACTTCACATCATAAAAAATATAAATAAATATAAATATTACACAACATCACATACATTGATCTGATCCCGTGGTAAGCACTTGTGTTACGGAAATCAGGAAATGCTCAAATATCTACTTAATTACTTAAAGACATATGCCGTAACAAACGAGTAGGTACGATATAACAATGTTTGTTTTTTGAATTGAATACATTCTCCATTCATAAGAGTTACATAATTAATGGCATTTATTCCCACATAATATCTACTGCTTTACGTTTTGGATAGCCTTAACCGACCGTGGTTACTAGCTGGCACTTTAAGGATTTATATAACTAAATTTTTTTTAGCAATGAAATTATGAGAATTAACTCGGAAGGGCGTAACCGTGACATTAACTTGTGAACTCTCGGACTCATACGATTATCGAAGGCAACGAATATAAAACAAAACCAGTGACAAAAAAAAACAATACAAACTTAATTCTCGCTCATCTTCGGCTACGTAGTAAAGACAGTGCCAACGGTACAGTGTAAAAGGCGTGATGTCATCAGACAGATGTGTCGTGAGTTCGTGAACATGGAGTGCGTCGCAGTTCTTAGCACGATGAGCGAGTGAGGCGCGCCCTGGGCGGGGGCGGCTCGCGGGCTGCCGGCTGTGATGCGATGGGCCAGGACTGGTGCTTCCGGCGCAAACGGAAGCGCAGCAGCAGTCAGGAGGACTCCCACACGCATCACACCCGGTAAGTAGCTGCTTCGGAGTGAAGTCCTCTCTTCAACACCGCGGGCTCTTCAGGCGGGGCGGCGTCAAACGTAATTTAATTTAAGCAGGCCTTCAGGGTGAGTGCGACATACTCAATAGGGTATATTGTGCCTATCGACCTCATGTTTGGATTTCACTACCGCTTACCATGAGGTGCAAAGAGATCATTCTGAAGGCTCTTTATAAAAAAAAGTGACCGCTGGGGTTTTACTTGTGCGATTGCGAAGAAGAATTCTTCCCATATTCAGATTGATTTTTTTATTGCGATTCTTTTTCTGACAGTAAAGTAGCCTTATGTGAATCAGTAGAAAACTTGTCATAAAAAACGCAATGCAAATAGTAAGTACGGTGACTTAAATTAAGGCGATGGAGGAGGCAAAAAGGTACACACTGATTAGTGTATGTGATATAGCTGACAATATTATCAGTTTTCTATTTTATTTGATTCGTTTAAGAAAATTAACGAATTTTGCATAGAAAATTTCATGTTTTCCTTTAAATTAGCACGCACAAAGCAATAAGAATGTCAACACGAAATCTAATTGGCTAGTTACATATTATTATAATCGATCTGTATCTTAAATTCCGATAGCGAAATTAGGTTTTTGTAAAAGTATTGCTTTGAAACACTTTTTACTTAATAATAACACTGATTAATCTAATACATGCCAGTTCAGTATAGTACATAATACAGGTTAAGTTTACCTGTACATTATGCCACGTACCTGCCCAAATATTTACGGACCATGAGTCATTTCGCAAACGCTAACGAGAGTGCTCTTGAATTGCTACTTTGTGCCCAAATAGTTGGCCAGGGCAGAACTCGGAGTCCCAAGATTGTACAAAGCCGCAATAAGATCACGGCTCCCGCTGCGGTTCAATTACAAAGTCACATGCCTCTGAGGTCCCTGGATCCGTGATTCCAACTCGCTCCTATCGGAACTAATTTCAGGATCTCAAATAACCACTGTGTTGTGAATTTAGTTTGCAAAATAAAACCAACAAGATTTTACAAGTTTCATTTAGGATAATTTTTTGATTTATTACGTTATATTATGGAGGCTCATTTCAAAAAATAAAAATTCGATTTTAATTATTTTCACTGGCACAAGAAATCAATAAAAATAGAAGGTGGAGGACCTTCTGCGTGTAAAATGGATGCACATTTTCAGACATCATTGTGAACATTTTGTGATCTTTTTCACAATATTTTATACTCAATAACGATTATACTACGTACTTATATTATTATTAGATTTTATCTCGCATTTGTCGCGCAAACATTACACCCTTAAAGCGCAATTGGTTAAAAAGTAGTGCATATATATGTCTTTCTAGGATTCCGTAGCCAAATGGCAAAAAACTTATTTTTATATAAATGGTTTCAGTTCAGATCATAATTTAAAATACTACAAATTTTAAAGACACCAGCTTTAACTTTAACCAGTGTCCCCTTGATACATTTTATTATTTGCTCTTTTTTAAATATTTAATTATGTTGAAGAACAAAACGTTATTAAAATTATGAGAGCTGTTATCTATCGATAGTATATATCTTAATAATATAGCTCAATAATAGAAATTGTATCATTAAATGGATCCAATTACTAGCTTGTTATTATAATCGTATGCTGAATATCGGGTTTCAAGTTCATGAACTTCTGCTACTGACATCTCATTTTCTGTACAATCTACTATTATATAAGTCCGTAATTACATTTCAGTAATATTATGATTAGCAGGCAATAACAAGGTATATTGTCTACTTAAAGCGTAGGTTGTATGTGTACGTAGTGCGTAGGTGATGTAAATTCTGACGACAATTTGAAATAACGTAGATACTAACATTATAATTATGTGGTATACATTCTTCATACACATAAATAATATAATAACCATGGAAATATGTTCGTTTGGTTTATTTTGTAGAAAAGCGCCTTTCGTCCATGAGTGGTCGTTCAGACATGATGTAAAAATTGTAAAATCGATTAATAAGTAGTCTTTTTCAATCTTAATCTTAAGCGAAATCGCGAGATGTGGACATATGAGTTACTTTGGCAACTATAATATTTGTAAGGATTATCGTTGATGATGATATAATTTAGGGATATAATTTTAAATGTTATTTGTTGCATTTCATATTGAATTGAAAACCATTTTATTCATGTAAATCAAACAAAACATAAACGCGTATAGCATGTTCAACGACACACAAGAATAGACGACTATTGTCGACCATGTTCATGCTTTCGAGGCATGTTAAAAAGTATTTGATAAAATGAAGGTATCAGCGCTATTTATTACTATACACCGTGAAATTTTAGTGGTTATTTTCCCGTGGCAGAACGATTTGCCTTTAGTAATACTATCAAATTATGCAAATTATTCCGTAAAAATTTTTTTTTATTTTTCAAATTTTCGAAATAATTATTTTCCAACTCGAAAACGAGAGAAGCTATCGTTCTTTTATAAGATGTGACGTAATGTACTGCTTGCCGCATGAATCGATACTTAAAGCTAAATAATCTCTACGCCCTAAGTAATAAATCGGTTGCTTTCGAGTTTCGGTTAAACCGGCATTTATTCATTTTAATAAAAAATAACTGCACAAATCTATTGTGCTACTAAGATAGAATCATATTACTGCGGGAAAACAACCACTAAAATTTCACGGTGTATATGTCGCAGTCGGATTGTATAATCCGCTGTATTACATTACGGCTAGCCGTTATCAAAAACAGGGCCGTTATGTATTACGGCGGATCAACGATTAGCCGGATTGAATACGGCTGAATGAAATTCCGCCGGGATGTGTTCGGCGCTAAACGTTATTTAATGCGGCTAGCCGTAATGTCAATGAGCGGGTCGTTAACCGCCTCTTTGACAGTTTTTAGTTCCCATGTTCATCGCTCGCGGCGCTGCTTGTCATAATAACAACAATGGCCTCGAATACAGAAAGTATTTAACAAAAATTTTGATGTGATTTTAACAGTGGTTTTAAAGAAATAAACGTGACAAATACGAGTTTAAATAGTGACTTTAAGAATAAATTGGACGTGCAATTGAACTGTTTCTATTCGTCTCAATGTCTCATGGACCAAAGAACGAGTTGTAGAGGTTATATTGCATATCAAAACTGCTAAAGTGGCTATGGATTCTGGTATTCGGCGGAATCCTACACAGTATTATTGGTGCAAAAATATGACCTCATGAATGTTGAATCTTGAAAAATAATCCTGAGGACCATAGCATTCGCGTTATACCCATGGAGCAATATTTCGATACTCTGATGGAAATTCATAAGAAAATTGGCCACGGCGGGCGAGACAAAATGATGTATACCGTAAAAAACAAACTTTATTTTCAAAAAAAGGCTATTGAAATATTTGTCTTCCTATGCCCATCTGCGAATTTTCTAATTCTTAATTTCTATAAAAAATCTTAAGTTTTTATATTAGGTATTATACTTTCGCGCAACACAAAGTACAAACCTATTATACATACCGAGTAGGTACATAACCTTTATTTTTCTCATTAAATTGATTTTCAATTAAATCCTGTTTTATTTTGTTATCACATGACGTGTTCACCCTACAATATTGAATAAAGTGCAATACGACTGAACGTGAGTCGCAAAAATGTAGAAACCATCGTAATGACAATCCGGCTAATCGTCGATCCGCCGTAATACATAACGGCCCTGTTTTTGATAACGACTAGCCGTAATGTAATACGGCGGATTATACAATACGACTGCGACATATATAAGACGTATAAATATTCCGTATATAAAAAACTAAAGTCGATATCGCCTCGCCGTGGAATCACCCAAAAATCGCTAGATGCGAACACGCTGTAATTTCTGAAAGCATCGCGGTTCAGAGCATAGAAGCAATAAGACAGTAGGAAATGTGAAAAACGGGGGAAACACGGACAACGTCGCTGGCACAGCTAGTAATACATAAAAAACTTTCCTTTTCAATTCCTCAATAAATAAAAAAAACGCATTAAAATCCGTTGTGTAGTTTTAAAGATTACAGGGACAGACAGACGCGGGAAGCGACTTTGCTATTTATAACAGATTATTTATGACGAATTTATTTATGGACATAATTTTTGTCATTACTTTTTTTAATTGTTAAATAAGTAAACTCCATCATGTCATTAATAAAAGGTGACATACTAAAAAAATATAATATACATAAAAAACTTCCACAGAAAAATCAAACAGCCGCCTGTTTGTGTATGTTCGGCTACACAGAAGAGTTCACAAAGACATCGTGTGTAGGCGTAAACGTAACCGAATCGCCACTAAACAGCGTCGGTTGATTTAAAGCGCTCCCGAGCGGCTGCAGCCGACACCGACAACTGGATAATTGCATCGTAATAGCCGTTATTGGCCTTCAGTGCCGGCCTGCGATTATCTCTACGCCACCCGGACCCTTTAATTCTGAACGGCTATCGCGCTAACTAGTGGCGTTGACGCAATTATCTGCCGATACAACCCTCCGATTGCCAGCGATTCGACGACTAACCGACCTATTACGATTTATAGCTGTTTACTGTTTAGTTGTTACGTTAGATAGATTTAAAAGCGAATATTGTAAGTAAAAGAAGGTTATTGAGGATAGTTTAACCCGGGTTACCTTAAAATGTGACTATTTAGGGACATAGTCATAATACGTACGTTTATATAAAATGAGTTCTAAACAATTTCTTAACCCATTTCTAACAAAATGGTTACTCTTTTATACATCGCTTTTTTATTTATAATCCGATTGACATGAACCGAACAGAACATTTTTAGTAGAGCTTACCGTTACGTTCATACGAAAGAGAAAAAGATGAACAGGAAAAAATATGTTATGGGTACTATTGATGAAGGTTTCTTTTAATATTTTTAACAAATATCATTATTTATGCAATAGTGAAATTTGATATATCATTATTATTATTTTTTTACTGTAGCAAATAGGTTATAATATCGTATATTATAATTTTATAATGTAAATGCAGTTATAATAAGCTTCATATTTATGTTAATAACCACATAAACTTAAATATTTTCGTACTTCGTTCAGAACTTTGTAAATCTTATCTTTAAATAATTGTTCAATAAATCCAGTTCAATACTGATGTAATGTTTCATAAAATTTTAACTTGAGCGTTAAGCATTGTTCAAATTTTATGAAACATTTATCAAGTTTATTATAGATAAATGAGAGTTACTAAATGCAATTGAATTTTTTTTATTTTCTCCATCATACTTAACTAGTGACCCGCCCTCGCTTCGCTTATACATAAAAACCTTTCTCTTAAATCCTTCCTCCCTCTATCTCAACCGCATTAAAAACTTTATTCGTGGACAGATGCTGATTATTATGCCAATAATTCCGTTGGCTTCGATTTCTGATCTTACTACTAAATATGTAATACCGTTACTATAATGTTAAATTAAAGACGATTATACTTGGATAATTATGATAAATATAATGTATAGTTATTTACACATGATTACAAATTACAAAGCGTGATATAACAAGTTTTCCAGCATACTGAGCATCAAAAGTAAATTACATGTAAAGCGTGAATAGAATTTTCGCTTCGAAAAACAATGAACATCCAAAAATTTACTATATTTTTAAAATCAAAATCAAGGGCAAGCACACCTAAGCTGTTACCATATTTACTAATTCTCATCTAGATTGAAAACGCATGGATCTTCATCATCAACGAAAAATCATAATTTCCGTGCCCCAAACTTGTTTTATGTTAAGTTAGTTGCTTAATGCTCATTCGTATAGACAGGGCACGTACTGTGCATTCGGCGAGCCGTGATACAGCAAACTTCATACAATATACCGACCGCACCCCTAATTCCACCGCAATCGTAAAGCGAATCTTCACTTGTCTCTGTACACAACATAAGATGTTTATCCACTCTCAACCTTGAACGTTCTTGGCAGCTATGTACTAATTACATTATTATACGTTACATCTTGACGTAGAGCGTGTATAGGGCGTTCATTATGCATAGACAATCCGCCGGTAGAGGAGTACGTAATTGCATCTCCATGCAATCCCACAGTAATTATCTCTGGTCGCAAGCGTAATAATACTCGTATGGTGACAACCACGGCCGTTACACGCCAAGGCTACGGCGAACAATGCTGATGTGATAACAAGAACAACACATGGCGTCGACACAGGGAATTGGTAGGAAAAACCCTACATTCCGTAGCAGGAGGGAAATGTGTCGCCAGAGCCCTGGTATGGGTAATTTAATAAGATGTGTAAAATTATAACAATGAGGTTAGCGTGTGGGAGTTCTTTCGTGTCTGCAGCTTGGATCGTGTTTTAAATATCGTGTTTTATATGAGCTGGTTTTATAATGTCGTTGCACCGTATTATTTTTTTACTCTATAAATTGCTTTATCTTATAAAACATGAAAATCATGTTTTATGTCCCGTTCTACATATTACTCTATATATTCTACATATTTCTATTGAAATAAAGTCACTTATCCATTTAAACAACTTGTTTCTTGTATGTTCATATTTTCCTTATTCGATTGTAGAGTTTTATTACACAGTTCGATTAGGCTAAATATATGTACTGCATATTCATCAAAACAGGTAAATCACAACATCTTTAATCTGTAATAATTAGACACTCAAGATCTTAATCCTCTGTGAATAGTTTACGTTCAATATTTTGAACATCCAGTTTTACAGTGTGATGTGTAAAGAATTTAATGGTAATCATTTCTTAAAAATTTTGTTTTGAACGTCTGGTTAATGTTATGTATTTTTAAAGTTTGCATAATAATACGTTCGGCAACGTACAAAAATAAATTGTTTTTCTAGGTTACATGCGCTCTAACTATTTAAACCAGAATAATACACCGTTCCATGCTTTGTGTTAGTTATGGACGTAGGTAATATTGTTATTACACAAACCATGTCTAATACTGTGTTCTCTGTTCGAGTAGAAGGTACCTAACTAAAGGAAGGTAACCTACTCCACTGTAACAACATTGAATGCACCAAAATTGATGCTTGATAAAAAAAGTTGGTTTGATTATTTAGATTATATTAAACCCCGAGATATCGAACGCAAATTAAATATGAATGTATCAAGTTGAAGCATATCCCTCTTCCTGAAAGTCATTTCTAACCTAAATCTATTAAAGTGAAATCAGTTGTCGTGATTCGCAGCAAGCTTCAGTGGATACATTGGCAGTTTTCGCGTGACCTACAATCGAACGCACCGGGCGGCGTGCTCCAAAAGGACCCTTGTGTCGGGGGCGTAAGCGCCGGTTCCGCCCGGCGGCGCGCGGACTTGCGTCATTTCCTCCACGAGGGCTGCGTGCCGGCGTACGCATGCGGCTCGCCCCCTGCGACCCCCGGCAAGATGGCGGCGGCAACATGGCGGACCCGCAGCCGCAGGATGCTCCGTGACGCTGCTTTTGTCCGACACGAAGTTGACACGATTTTCCGGCGCGCTGTACACCTGGAGCCGCACATCCGCACGGAAACCGCCAGGCATCGATCTATCGCTCCCGGCGACCCGGCCCGGCCGATACCGACCGCGCGTGCAACAAGTGACAACGCTCAAAACTTGGACGGACAAATGACGCACTCGAATTGTTTTCTTGCTGTGATGTGATTGTGGGTCGCTTATAAATATAGAACGTGCCCTTTCGGTCCGTAGCGGCGCGGGTGAGCCAGCAGCGAGTGACGTCGACCGCTCCGGTCCCCGCGCCGCGCAACGTCAACAGTGCCGCGTCACGGATCGGATCCTCGCTCATAAATATTATCAACAAGCACGCGTATTGCCCGGCGCGGCTCGCGAGCGCACCCGGTGGCCTACGAGTGCACGCGATAGCCTATGCGAGTATCGGGACGCATCAATGAACTAATCGATCCGTCGAGTAAATGGAAATCAAGTCGCTCGGTTAACTATAGATATGATAACGCGAGTGCAGCGTTCAAAACGCGTGCCGGCGTCTCGGGGCGGCCAGTGTAGGATTCGCGGTCGCGCGTGATTCGCGCTCCGGAGCTGCGCACGTGCTGATGCTTCTTGTGTTTACGTTCACGTCACAGTGATTGACTGATGAGTGTGTGAGTTGTGCCGATGCGTTGGTCGCGCGTGCGGGGAGGGGCCGGGCGGGGAGTGCTGGTGGCCGGGTAGCATGCTGACGTTCGTGTTCGCGGTGTGGTCGGCGGCGCGCGCGCTGGGCTGGGCGTGCGAGGCGCCGGCGACGCCGGAGGCCGACGAGCCGCCGGTGCTGCCGCGGCTGCGCTCCGCGCGCGCCTCCAGCGACCTCTCCACGCTCAGCGCCACCACCACTAGCTCCAGCCAGACCAGTAGCGGCGAATACCCCAAGAGGTCACGCCTCGGCACCTAAGCTAACCTTATAAACAACATTTCCATGCATTGACAGCTTTGGGCAACGATTTCTAGTATCTAAAGTTTAACCAGACACTACACGTCGTCGCACAAAACTTAAATAATGAAATTGAAATCAACAAACATCTGAAGCATTTCTCGAATGAGATTCCCACAAAGCCATATTCTCTAAATTTCCATAATAACCTCACGATTACGACTTGTTCGGCTTCATAATTAAACCGCGAGGAATTATGCTTTAAGAAATATTAATTAAACGTCAATTAAGGAAAATGGTTCCTCCTGTTGTTCATAAAACATTGTCCTTGCCGACAGATATCGTCATAGTTATAGTGTATTTCTAGTTTCAGTGGTTAAATAAACCGTAATAATATAAGCATTTGGAGTTTTAATATAAAATTTAGTTATAAATAACACTGGGCAACAAAACTAATGTGTTTATAAAAACACATGCATGTGGCATAAGCCACAGGAACCAAAGTATGGTTTTAATGACTTCGGTGCGATAAACTAAACTAAAGATCCATGTTCAGCGCATAGAAAACTTTAAAAAAAATTACTTTGCTTCAAGTGGCAAAAACTCTGTCGACCAGTGTAATTTATCATTTACATAAAATTACAAAAAGAGCCTGATAACATCATCAAGATTGAAACTATTGTGGAAACGTGATATTGTAGAATTTTTAAATATCTTAACAATTTGATAATCTTATTGATTAATTTTATCAATTACCTACAAAGTTTGTTAATAATAACTGGTTGAAGTGATCAAACCATAACTGCCATTAACTGTTGACCTTTTGTATGATCCATATTTCGAATAAATAGTCGTTAACTATAGGTCATTATATTTTTAGTAAAGGTATCAACGTGTGTGAATTCATATCGATATTCATTTATGACCAGTGGGGTATTGTGTAAGACAGACTAAACATGTCTTATCGATATATCTAATCATAACTTGGTATCTATCTTTTTAGATAATAAACGTAGGAAAATAAGACTATCGCTCACATAGTTCAGATTACGCATTATACACTATCGTTAATGACGTACAATGTCATTTTATAGGTTTTAGATTGCACAGCACATTGATTTTTTTTTATCCTTGTCTGTCTTTTGCGTCAGGTCGTGAATTCAATCCTCACCGGAAATTATCATAAGACTCTTTAAATGTTTCTCATCATCTTTCTGACGTAAAATTTTACAAATATACAAAACTAGAGTCAATAGCAAATAAGAACTACAGACATTTTTGTCGATCTCTACATACCTCTGTACACCATTACCAGAGTTTAAAACTTACGCACTCGATATCGCCTACGTAAATATGTCTATGAAAAACTTGTACAGCGCCGCCTAGTGGTTACGCGAAGAACTACAATCGGCCATATGAAAAAAACAACTCGATAGGTTTTTAACGTACGTAAGTTTACGATAGCCAACTCATGGTAGCCCCACTGTACATTAGTGTACTGGGTATAACTCGAGAGTCATCCATCCACGTCTCGATGTATGCAAACATTTACAATTAATTAATTTTATGTTTATTGTCTCCCTCCGTCCCCATTAGTATGCGGGAGTGACAAATTAATTGATTCATTTATTCATATAACAGTGCTTCTGAAGTGAAAAGCTTCCTATTAACATACTCGAAGACTTTTATTGAAGTAAATTGAATAGAATGTGAAGAGATTGGGGTTGCATATTACATTACAACACAATAATTAATATGAAAAGCCCGCTTTTATACTTTCATGGGGATTCCCTTTATTCAGAAGAAGAATACAGCTTGAATGAAGTATTATAGTTAGAATCCTCATAAGTATATGGTTCCTTATCGACAATTTCTACGCGATTACTTCAAATCCAATTAGTTATTCTTTGTATTCAGTTGCCCAAAAAACTGAACTACTTCCATAGATTACCCTTAATAGCTACCATTTATCATTCAATAATTGTGACGTTGTTCTTGTTTAATGAGAAATACATAGTTATATCATTACGATTAATTTATGATATACCGTTCTTAATTCCTTCTAATATCCGATTAAATAATAATAATAAGAAATACGCACATATTATGTAATCTGTATCTGCTGGGATGATAAAATGTTGATTTATACATTATTATCAGGGACAAAAAGCAAACATTAATAATCTTAACACACAGATCATTAAAGTTAACGTACTAACCAACAAAGATCCTTAATCAATATATTTGCGGAATCTAAGCTTCCGAAAGAAACAGAATAAGACCGAAATCCAAAGAAAAAATTACAAAAACAAATCATATTCCCACAAAACTATTCCAGTTTTCCCTAATCTGATTGTACCTCAGAAACAAACAGACGATATACAAAAACCATTCGGCAGACACTTGTTTCATTGAGTTCCCACTTATCCCACACGGCGGACCGAAAATATAATAAAAGGAAGCTCTTTCAAGTTATTCTGGTCCATTGGGCCTTTTGACTTCAAGCCCACATCTGAGCCTTAGCTTATTTCAGCCGGTTCCACTCTAGATCGCCAAGTAAAAAGAGTGCCGTAGTACCTACGTCCTAGCTTGCTGCTCCGATGCCCTTCGATAGGTAATAAAATCTTTCAATGGGCATTCTTATTGTGCACGTCTTGGCTATTATTGCCACTGGGTGTAAGTCTGTATCAAGTCGGCACAATAAAGATAAGTGAAGCAATCTCGAAATTAAAGTTTTATCTGTGGGTTTTCAGATTCTGGTCTTGATAAGAGCCCTTTGTACACTATTTAGGATTAGTGACAAAATCTGGTGGTCTATATTATTTGTTTAGCATTCGATGTCCAAACCATACCATAAAAATTACTCCTTACATCGTCAAATCCATTTTTATAAGCTGAAATATCGGATTAAGCAAGGAATTATAAAATGAGTAGCTTTGAGTCAGATTCTCTCAACATAAAGGGGCGTCATATCATACAAGCTATATAATACAAACAAATATTATTGTAATGACAACGAAATAATAACACAGATTTAGCGGACTAAAACTTTATTCCTACCTCAACAACCATTTCTGATAATACGTAATTCATGCACACTATAATGGTGAGAAGCATCATTCATGACGTATTTGGCACCGCTAACCATAATAAGAAATTATGAACTCTTCATTTGCCAACGAGCGTCTTGTTATTTGACCGTGGTTATAACGCCAACTAGAATATTTACGTAATATAAAATAAACGTAAAAATGTTTTTCCGAAATGAAGTTACTCCGAACAAGTCGTAATTGCTTCCTAAAAAGCCAAAAGAAAAACCATAACACTACTCTTTACTTTACTATTAGCCTATTAGCTGAATGGTTTAATGGTCTGAAATTAACAACAGTTACTACCCTCCCCCCTCCCTATTCACAACGTCTTTCTGATTTACGAATTAGGAAAATTAATATCAAACGCTTCGGTTAAGAAAGAGCATAGATACTTATCTAGGTATCGATGCACCTAACATATTAGATACATGATATTCTTTATTACACATAAAAACGTTACTACAAATATGGAGAAATTTTGGTCATATCTTCAAAATAACCCACTCTTAAAGGAGTTAAAGACATACGTTTTTCCTACAGGAGTGGGTAATTAAATCATAGCTTCTAAATTATAATACATTGTGAATAGGGGGAGCTGGTCTAAACTTAACATCAGCTACCGGTCTAAAGTTAACAATAGCTCGTGGTCTTAGTTGGCAACAGCTACTGGTCTGAATTAAGCGAAACTTACTGGTCTGGACTTCTGGAGTAGTGGTGGATGCTGACTGGTTACGTACGTAGGTGGAGCGAGGCACCTCGTCGGTGGAGCGCGAGGGGAGCCTCCCGAAGACCTTTGAGAAGACCACCCGTCTCCGCTAGAAGACGGACGACAGGAAGGTACAGGATTGATGAAATTGTGTTGGTCACCGTTTGTTATCGATCAGTGGCTGAATTTGGTACATAAGCACATTGCACAACAAATAAGTATAATCTACAAAGGTTTTGGTATCACTTTACATAGATAACATCATTCGTCATCAACGTAACTCTATCATCGCAACTTTAAAAACGATTTCAAAAGAGAGAGACAGAAAAAGGGTTCGGAAAACTCATTAGTAAATTATACGAGTGCCTACGTATAAAGGAGTCAGGCACGACAACAACTCTACGGTCGAGAAGCCCCTAATACACTGATCAGGATGAGGGTACACCGACAATAATTTTAAACATGTCTCATTATCCCGGTGTAATCACAAAGGTCGGTCCGGCGGATGTGTCAAAGAGCCCCGGCTCGGATCACATTCCCTAACTTTGAACATTGCGAATGTCTCACGCACGCACCTTTGACGGGGACAACGACCTTGCCTTTCATCAGAGACAGTAAATTATTGCCTAATTTGTTATTGTGGCCCTTTCTTTTTACGTTTCGGGTACAATGTTGTGACCTGTGTTAAGGAACATAGTGATTGCTACTAACGTAATGGTAGTGAATCAGTACAGATACGTTTGGCATATAAGTATTTTTATAGGTGACCTAAAAATGTGTCGTAACATAATCGAAAATACTTAACTAAAAACAAAGTTTATTAGCAACCGCAAATATTAATTATACTTACACGAATTCATATTATAATAGCTAATCTGTATTGTGACTTGTTATTATTGATCCGTTTTAAAATAAACTTACACATAGATAATAACATGATTTTGAGAATCTTCTTATTATCATGTGGCTAGCCTACCTATTATTATCTTCCTTTCAGATACGTGGTTAGTTAGGTAGCTGGATTTTAGAAACTATTGTATCTATGTTTACAAAGTTGCATGCTGAAACATTGTACACATTTTCCTCCATCAGCTATTTTTCCTAACAACTACTTTCGTAGAGTGAATAAATAGCAACTGTTATTGTTACATCTACGCATCAAGGTTGAGTAAGGTCGAGAACAAGCGTCAAATTATATTTAAAACGTATCAAAGTCTGAAAATTATATTTGAGGTTCGCAGTGAAAACCTACCTACGTGATTAAATATTGATTTTACAGGGATTCGTCTCATCGCAAATGATGAAAAGTTTTGCGAAAGCTAAGCGAATACTTACTTGTGAACTTCGAATTTTCTTTTGCCTTCCAATGTTTAAATTCATGTAGAGTCGCGCCCAGCAGGTTATATCTTAAGCTTTTAATGTCGAAGCATAGCAATTCATTCATGTTTCAAATATTTGTATGTTCTATAATATTAAATGACTTACTTTGTTTAGACATTAGTAAGACATTATAGTGTCTTATCTAATTACGTTTTAATTTTTTTTCATGTGAACAGGTTACAGCACAATAATTTTACAAGAATAATTTTATTAATTTATTTTCCAATCGGAAAATGTGGATATCTTTTTACTAAAAATAAACAAGACACGATAGAGACCTCTTGCGGCAACTGCGTGCACTAAATTGAATGAGAAAAGCTTCACACCGTTCAACAAGGTTCTAGCGTTTTCCTCTAGATGTCACTGTACAAAAATATTGAAATTTCCTTTTTTCAGGACAGGCTTTCGACTCACTTTGAAAATATCCAAACAATCGAAACATATTTTAGGAAATAAAAACTATTCTCAATATTATTACAACCAGAGGTACCTACCTACAATGCAAACATTTACAAACGAATAGATAGGTCACTTCACCGCTAATTGGAAATATTTAAAAACCCGATCGTGGATTTCCTTAAAATCAATCTCACCATGACTAAGTATTGGGTTACTTCTATGAGGAAGGACCTTGTTAAAATACATTGGTCTATATAGGTAATATTTTGACGCTAGCCGTACAAAGCGAATTGTCGTGTACTAATAATTACCACGATTTGCATCTCACACCAAAAGCGTACAAGTCATTAGAGCATCGTTCAATAACATATCATTCGCGGTGGAATTTACATTTTCAGTCAGTTATGAATCGATTGCCCGGTCGACTGGGGTACTCGCGCGTGTGTGTCAATCGGCAGCGGAGGTGAATTAAGCCAATTACTATTAGACGTAGTGAGCGTACGTTGGGGATTTTCGAGATCGTTATCGGCCGTTTCCTGCTTACGGTGGGATTAGGAGGATGAGGTGATCGGCTTTTGTCACGTGATTAATTCGTTTCGTTTTTGTTTCAGCTTCGATGTGGAGAATGGAGGTGCGGGCGGGGCGGGGGGCGCGCGGTCGCCCCTCGAGGGCGGCTCGCCGTCCACCGCTCTCGTCCTCCAGGCCATGCCGCAGCGCCGCGAGTCATTCCTCTACCGCTCAGACTCTGACTTCGAAATGTCGCCAAAGTCCATGTCGAGGAATAGCTCGATCGCCAGCGAAAGGTAAGTCGCAAGGTTACACGCGTGACGTCACGACATCGCGTTTACTTTCTTTGTGCGTCATTCATGAGAACTGACCGCCGAAATATGCGGAAGGTGCAGAACGAGTTACATTGTTCCATTATTATTGCTGCGACTGTTAAACAGATGCCATATACGTGATAAACGAGAAGGAAATAATATCAGATGCTTATTTATTTTTTAAACAAGGTACTTAAATGCTTTTGAAATATGAAGTTACCGGCTATTTCGTTACAATCAGCAGTGAATCGTAAATTTTAATGAGCTTGCACAGTTAGACTTACTTTTTATCATGATTTTGAATGTACACATTCTGTTTGGCTCTCTTTTTGACTCTACATCACATAACAAAGAAAGTAGACGCAACAAGTTAAATACACACTACCTTCTTAACATAAGAATCACAATATATACCATGAATTAGTTCGATCATTATGATTGTGCTCACAACTATAGTACATTTTTAGTTACAGTGCTTTTTATTGTAAAAGTACCATCAACGATATTGAACAACTATTCATTTATCAATGACTAAAGATACAATGACTATGCTCTTTTTTACATTTATTTTAAAATTATCAATGCTCTATATTTTAATTATCAGAATTCTGAAATTTTAATTTATGTATCTTATTTACTTAGTTTGACGATTAAGTAGATTTTACATTTTTAGCTCGTGAATAAACATAAAAAGCAGGATCTAGCTTTATCATCTCGGTAAAAGTCAAATATTTGTTTAAAGTTTCAGTATTCAGCTGTAATATAGGTATTACCTATCTTATATTCTCCATTCTAGATAGCGTAATCAAAACATTAATTCGGATTATGTGTACTTTTCATCGCTTCCTGATTGAATATCTGAGTCAAGTCACGTTACAGCGTAAACTTATTAGCAGGACAAGTTTCCTAAGTAACAGCTGACCCAAGTAAGCTACTCTGGATATAATAAGATGTTAACCCTCACTCCTGGGGTGCCCCCCGCTGAGATCAACACAGAATACCACTTAACACTCAGTGATTATGTTAGGACAACATTACCGCTGAATATAAACAGTAGGTGGATAAAACCTTTTTGGTTTATATCGACATTTCAGGGTTAAAGACACTTGTAGATTATGGATATAATTATACATTAAAGTAGGTAGGCAATACTTATATCCATTAACAGAACAGTAGAATGTTGAGTATTTTGTAAGTAATTTACTATTTTCATGATCTTTTTCATTGTCTATCTTAAGTTAGTTATCGGTATAAAAATATTTTTTTACTATATATGTTAAGGTAAAAGTGGATAGAGTGGTTATTATGTATAATTACCGGTCACTATGCATAATTAGTAGTGTTCGTGGTAAAGGTGGTGAAAACTATCGAATTAATCACATTTACCGGTAATTATATAAAATTACCATACCCTTTTCGTAAATGTGGCAAATAATAAAATAAAACTTGACTTGACTGGCTCGGTGAAACAATGGTTTTGTTAGTGACCCAGGCTGGCGATTCCAAGAGTCGTGGGTTCGATTCCCACTCGGGACATATATTTGTTTGGTGAATATCGGTGTTTGTTCCATGTCTAGGTGTGATTATGTAGTTAAGTATGTATTTATAAATAACTTTTCTGAAAACATTTAAACCACGTAAGATAGATGATTGAAATTTGGCATGCACCTGCATACCAAATTTCAATCATAGTCGCAAGTATGCTTTAAGTATATTAGGGTAGGTACCCTAATAGACTTAAAGCATACTTGCGACGCGATATTGCAAAATTTGTAAGGGATCGGGAGTTACTGGGAAAAAACTTTTGTATGTAAAATCCTGTAGTTCACGCGAACGAAGTCACGGGCACAGCTAGTTATAAAATAAACCAGTCAAGTATCTAGAAACCAAACTTCATGTTTGGTTTTTAAAAAAATACTATCTTATAAAAATAAAGTTAAATAAAATTAGCAAATTGGCAGGGAATTTTCAGTGGAACTCTTAAAATTCTTTCTCGTCAATATATTTTTGAGATTTGTGACATTTGGAATTGCAGAGTATTTGTGATATTTGTCAGCAATGTCAACATTTACCACAGTCGAGCGGGAGTTTTATATAATTACCGGTAAATTTGAATAATTCACTACATTTACCATGTGCGTCGGGAATTATCTATATTTACCGGTGATTATAGATAATTACCGATTGCTCACATTGACCGTAACATATATATTTCTTATTTTATGCATAATTAACAAATGCATACTGTATAGGTAAAAGAGAATTTATGTAAGCCGTTTACTTTTTTCGGGTCATGTAAATACAATACAAGTACAGTTCCACACTTAATAAATGTAACACAAAAGTAGTTTTATAGTAAAAGGGAAGATATATCTTATGACCTCTGTCTTTTTGAACTTGACGACTTTACAATCAATTTAAAAAAATCATTTCTTTTTGCATATGCCCTTTTTAAATAGTAATGACTGCGTCATCGCGTCATGAATACCACTTTGAGATGTGGAAATTAAAATAGCCTATAATGTAGCTTGTAATTATAGCGAAATTGGTCCTGCCGTTTCGGAGATTAACGAGAACAATCAGACAGACAGACAAACAAAAAAGTTTTTACATGTCTTTTCGTTATTGATACCGACTTTTTACTAAATAGGTATGACCCGTTTAGTATTTTAATATTAGGTTCAAACAGACACTTCAATTTTATTCAGTTGTATAGATAATATAATACTAACTAACTTTCACTCAACATTCTGATAAACTCCACCACATCCCACTTATAATTCTACCAACCCGTATCAAATATCATGTTTAAATGTAGGTCAAGTAGTTTCGAACTTTATGATTAATAGGGTAAGGATCAAATTAATCCCTAAGTGTAGATACGTACTATGTACATTGTGTACATTTATGTATGCTATCTTATATACCTATATATACCTATAAATGAATCCCTTTTGGTACACAAAGATATTCCTATTATCTTAAAGGACGTTCAAATATATTTATGTCTTGCCTTGTTAAGGATTTGATAGAAACCGATTATAATACCTATTAATGGAAATAATGAGAATAAAATATTATTGCACTAATTTGGACTATTTTTAATTCGAAGAATAATTAAAAATGCATAATTAATCAATTGTCCGACATAGATATTTCTGCCTAATTTATAAATAAATAAATAATAAATATTACACAACATCACATACAATTTAATTTGCGTTCAAACTCTAACTACCTTTAAAAACGTCAAATGTACGTGCAAATAACTCTTACTGGAAGAGATCAATATGCCATTTCCATTTAAGTATGCATTTATATACAGGATGTCCCAAAAAATAGTGTCAAGCGAAAGTCCTGAGGTAGAACATCCCGTGGGGCATTTTGAGAATAATACAAATCATCATTTTGAAAACTTTCATCTCAGTTATGAAGACAAATATCTTGAGCATTAAAGAAAATCTCATGAAAATTTATTTGCAAAAAGAATCCTTACTAATATTATAAATGCGAAAGTAGCTCTGTCTGTCTGTTACGCTTTCATGCATAGAGTACTGAACCGATTTAAATGAAATTTGGTACAGATATAGCCCAGAGCCTAGGAAAGGATATAGGCTACTTTTTAACCGACTGCGCTAGTAATGTTTTACCCGTTAAACATTCCGCCCGCGAACGAAGTCGCGGTCGGAAAGCTAGTTTCTTTTAAAAGTTAAATACTTTTTTTTAGTCGGCTAGGTCAATTATTCTTAAAAGTTTAGAAAAAAAATCATCGGGGATTTTTTGGATGCCCCACAGGTTGTTCTATCTCAAGACTTCCGTTTGACACAATTTTTTGGGAGAGCCTGTCCTACCTCCTACCTACCTACCTCGTTCGTAAACGTATCTATTTACGTACGTAAAGTATCATGTTCAATAAAGTAATCTGATTCTGAGCTTTATCACTGAAAAGTTATACGAATTTCTCCAAAATTATACCCTTGCCTTTTAATTAAATGCTTAATATGTTCAATTACCGAGAATAAGTATTAGTATATCGTGTTCCAGATTACATCATGTATTTATGTACGTATTCAGGATGGTATAACATAAGTAAGAGTATATAGAATAGCCCCGTCATATTCTGACAATGTATACTCATAAACATAGTGTTAGTTAGTGTTCAAATAACCATCTCGGCTCACCCCACTTTAATTTTCAAGTATAACGTGAATTTCTTATAATTTTGATCTCCGTACTAAGTGAAAACTTTGACAGAGTGGGAACTTTAAGCATGAAACATAATTTTCAAGTGCTTGTCTACAGGTTTCCATATAATCAGAAAGCTCTTAAAGGTCACAGCACACGTATCAAGTCGGAGAGATATTGGCATCGTACTAACGATCTGTTTACTGTTTTTTGTATTAAACTTCTTACTGCAACGGAAACTAATTGGAATCGTAACGTAATCGCTTCGCCTAGCCGAAAGCGAATAGTCAGAGAGCTGAAAGCGCTGGATACTCTTTAGTTACGTTACAAAACGCTATTTGTGAAGTTACAACGAGGCGATACGGTGATTTATTTTTTCCAAGTCAATGTAAGCCGTGATCTTAAAGGTCATAAATTTTTGACGTCAAAGCCTACCTTTGACTGTGAGAGGCGGACACAAAGTCTTCTGAGAAGTTTTTTAGATTATCCGCAGACTTTATTAGCTTAATGCTTAGTTTCATAAGAATGCGGAGGCGGGTCTAAAACAATATGTGACGACAGTTGTCTAAAGTAAATATTTTGTAATTGAAATAATAAATGATCAGCCCTCATCGCGATTATTAGTTAATTTTGAATAGTCGATTAAGTATATGATTAAATAATTAATTTGAAACTTATATCATTTTATATATATTGATTCATTTGTTATGTAAAAGACACCAGTCTACTACAGTATGGAATAAAATACTCGTAGGTTGGATAAAAAAATACTACTCTTTTATAATAAATATATAGTGCGTTCTATTAGGTACATACTCATGTATATATGAGTACAAATACTTATTGCAATACAATTTATCACCCTGTGGTGTGATAAATGATAGCACAATACCTCAGTATTTCACACAATGTTTTATCATATTTCGACGGCAAGTTCTTTTTTGTAGACGTTTTATAATATAATATCATTATTGATATTTATGATACATTTATTATATTTTTTAGCATTTTCTATCTTATAAAGTTTATTTAGTAAGTAGTCCCCTAGTATAATCTAAACCCCTTGTTTTGATGTACCATTTATACTGAACATCATTCATCGTGTGCCATTGTGAATTTCATCCCATGTATGTATGTACCTATGTGCAAATACATAATAAATATTTAGGTGCCTACAGATTTATATTACACGTGCGTAAATTTGAAACAATGAAGATATTTACCTACACCATACTTGAAGTGATCACACATTGAGTGATTTCAATATTGTAATGAAAATGTAAACAATTTATTAGCAGTAACACTGAAGAAGTATCA
The DNA here is from genome assembly GCA_039566165.1 of Maruca vitrata. Lineage (NCBI taxonomy): Eukaryota > Metazoa > Arthropoda > Insecta > Lepidoptera > Crambidae > Maruca > Maruca vitrata. Next base: position 9,915,904 of record CM076917.1, on the reverse strand, counting down.
GTAACACCGGGATTTGAACATTAATCTGTTCACGTAACTTTGAACGAGCTGGCTCGGAGCGAGAGACAGTAAGCCACGTTATATACGTTACACTATGTCATAACTGTGCATAATAAACTATATGTTGTGGACAACTAACAGTACCGTAGCCGCTTACTCACAAACAGCAAACACTGACAATAGCAAGATGTAATGTTATGCAAATGTGTGGAAATGTCACAGTCAAATAGTTTATTGCGTATGTCATCAAGATATTATATGTATACATACGTATTATGATATAAACCTTTTGACTTTGATTTTAATAGACGAAGTTATTCATCGTGTTATTTAAACAGATTATAAACTTCAACCAAGAAATTATAATGACGATTGAAAAACTAAGCTTGTACTACTAATAAGAGAATTACAATGAAAATTTTAAGTTATCAAGTATATTTCAACAAGGGATAGTAATTATAATTAAGTTTATATATTTTTAACTTAATTCAAGTAATTACGGTTCAATAAAACAAGTATTAAAGTCTCTCATTAAATGTTTAATAATACTAATATCAATATATTTTTACAAAATGAAAATATAAAAAAAAACTTTTCCACGAATTGGATTCCTGAATGTTTGTTTTTAATTTCTAATGAATACAAAATAAACTTATTACTCAGTTTCAGAGTAGAGTACTTACATAAGGTACGTTTTGCCTCGTTTACTAGAAACCCCGCAAACTTAAAGGGTTCAAACAAGACTAATATTTATGGATTTTCCATAGTCTGCAAAGGAAATAAATAAATATCACAACTTCAATACCACTTTGTTTAGCAGTTAATTGTAAGTGAGTCTCTACATTCGTTGATAGGTAGAGTAAATACAAATGTATTAGTATTACAATTCAATTACCGAGATGTGTATCAAACAATTCAATGAAAAGTGAAATATTCCGATCCAATAAATAAATAAAAAACGCCCTTTTACAAAACACAGTTAATACATTACTACTAAACCTCGAATGAGATTAAATATTGAAATTGTAATCGACCAATCCGATACGTTTTCAAATTTTATTTGAGCGAAACTTACGGGATTACGCGCCATATTGAATTTTAATTCTCAATTTTGTGTTTGACTTTTAAATAATAAAAGTGAAATTATTTATTTACAACATGCGGTTAATCGTCAATAACAAAATAAAACATAACAAGAAAGCACACATTAGAAATAATAAAGCGTTTAAATATTATATTTTTTTTAAAGAATTTAATGATATTTTTTAAACAACACGCGTTGTTAACATACCATTTTAGACTTTTGCGTTCCATTACAACAAAAACTTTATATTATAGGTCTACACGCGATAAAAATAAAGTAGCAAATACATTGCTACTTACTTACTGCCCGACGTTACGGGAGAATCGTGTTAAATTACAAAAGATTGGTTTTCATAGAAATTTCTACAATTTACAACTAATATTTCGCTAGTAGGTAACTACTTACAAATTGCACATTGCGTAACAAGCAAATCTTGCTATTGTCACCTAGTCAGAGCCTGTCACTACACTACTCCAGCACATCTTGGTGTGAAGCTCGCCCCGCGACCTACCCGCTTAGGTGGCATAAATGTCCTATGATCTTTGTTCTTTCTTTCTTTTCCTTATTATTTAATTGCTTGCAGATTCAAGGAGGCTGAGGCGGCACAACTGGACAGAGCGTACGTACCTCTATCTACGCACGCATTCAGCACCTAGCTTTTTTTTCTGTCCCAGTGAGCTTGCTTTTGTCCAAACCATCGTTTTTGAGCCCAATTTTGCTTGGAGTTGCCAATAGTAAAAATATCGTATTAAGTACTTTAATTCAATTAATTTTGTAGAGTACAATTTCTGTGCAAATGAAAGGTTCAGTAACGATGGTTATAATGGCTTTGTTTGTCTTGAGTAATGCTTTCATTGATGTTTCCAAATGTTCGCTTCATTATGTAGTGACTTTTCAGCTTTTGATGTCAAAACTCAATTATATTTGATAATTAAGTTTCCAATAAACAGGTACTGACAAAATTATGAACAGTCGAACTAATTTGAACTTAAAGCCCAGGTTATACGGTTCATTATCACATGTCAATATGTTCTTGACTACCTTCATCATGCACAAGGTAATTTTACGCAGAAGATTGTCGGTTAAATAATAAAGATTGAAGTGATTTATAAATTATTATGAGTGTAATCGGAGACATTAAAATCACATTTGTAAAATTTTTGTTCGGGAATTCTCCGTCATGTCTCCAATAAATAAAGATTGTTGTGTTAATGTAAACATCATTTTGATTGTCATATTACTACTGATATGAATGAAACCTGCGTACTATGTCTACTTTATTAAATTTTCTAAATAAAAAAATAACTACGTCCATTAAAACAGTTAATTACGTAATTTTTAACCGATAGAAATAAGTAAAGCGTCGTGGCACTTTCTTAGCGTGATTGCTGATTATAAAAATTACTTAAATCATTAAACTTATTTTATTAAATTATCAACGATATTTAGATTTTCCAAATTTGTACATTCGTTCATCATCGACATTTTCAATTGTGTGGCATGCGAAAGTTTTGAATTGCATTGTTTTTCACATTGCACCATACAAATCACCAATATTATATTTACAATCACCGTACCGACACCTATTGCACACAAAAAATTAATTTAACTCGTTCCAGCAAAAGGTGGGTATTTAATATCTATAAATATTTAAACATAAATTAAATTAATAGAACCATTTAGATTGAACTCTCCCTCTGCGATAATGTCTTCAGGAGTTATTGTAATAAAGGCCATTGTATATTTAAGTACGTAGACTGTAGGTATGACGACGGGAAAAATGAGTTCTTATTACACAAGTTTTTCATTGATATGAGGATATCGGCTTGAACAGGACAAAGTACATCGTACCCGCGTCGAGATAGTTCAATATACTTCATCCTCCAATAAATAGATCTTATATTAACCTTATCGAGTACATAGTACATAGGGTATATTATATACATAGGCGGTACGAGTATGTATGTGACGGTTCTGAACGTTACTCAATTATCGACAGTGACGCGTGTCGAGCTGTCCATACCCGCCTGGTAGCGTTACTAACACATATCGGTTCCGAAATTGGCATAGGTGAATAAAAATGAGTGTAAATGGATACTTGAAACGTCTGTAGCCACTAATATAAAAATGATCATAATTTCTATGAATAAAAATCTGTATAATTATAGTCTGAAACGTATCCTACGTTTTTATAAAGTACCTAATACTACCAATAATGGTGGAGAATAAATATCACAGTCACAATTGTTTTCCTACAGTAATTGTTATCGCTTTAAGTCCCAGTGAATATTATTAAATTATATGCCTTAGATCCAATATCTAAGTTAATTGGGGAAACTTCGGATATTCCTATATTGAACCAAACAAAACAAATTTTATGCCTAAAGTAAAGGTTAAATACCAAATGCCAGTGGATTCGTACCTGGTATTCAAGTACCGTTCCTTCTGTAGAGTTTGTAAAGTATCCCAATTAAGGAAGTTAGAGTGTATGAGTTATTTCACATATTCTATAATTTGATCAGGATATCCTTCTTTCCAATTTATTCCTTTGTTTACGTATGCCCTCGTGTGTGCTATAATATACTAGATATATATCTGATAGATATTATTATTTAATAACAGTACAATTACAATTTGTTGCATACATTTATCTTACCTACCGATATCTCAAACTCTGAATGATTGGCTATTAAAAAAAACATTCAAGACTTTGTAAATGCTTATTGTAAAGTTAGATATTTAAACAAAAAATATAAGAAATACTATCATTTATGGATTCTAATGTAAATAATATTTCTCAAGGCAACCCTTTTATTCTCTGTTAGCTTTGGTGTGGTTGATCGAGATTGTGCCCAAAACTTTGATATTACTTGAAAACTAAATAGTACGGACTGCGCCAAACCTACGTCATTTGGTTAAAGCTGTCTCAATCAATGTGATTTCATGTGAGTGTTGTGGAAACAAAGTGGAAACACAGGTTAAGACGTAAGACCATTTGACACCTGCCGAAAGGAAGGGTAGAGAATAGGAGAATGTGGCCTTTGTACATTTTTATAAAAAAAAACTCTCGGTACAGAATCACAAAAAGAAACTCAAATAATTCATAAAAATAATAATATTTAAAACTCTTAAATAAATAACAATTTCATCAAAGAGCTTTTAAGAAATTTACAGTTTTTTACGTATTTCTTAATGGTCCAAGATCCCAGAGCTGCCAGACATCACTTATTTTCTAATGGACAAAATATATACGATTGAGTAGTGTTGGGGTGTACTATCATCATATGACTAGTTGCTACCTTGACCAGACGGCCATTTCTCAGATATCAACCAATCAAGGTACATAGAAACACTGCTCACCTCACTTAAATTCTGATGGCTGATTTTAACATATATTTCACACAATATCATTAAAAATCAGGTTTCATTACTCCCAGACACATGCGGTCGGCGGTTTTACCTTACAGACGCTTTAAAGCTATGAAAAAATTTTTACTTTTACTTAATTTTACTTATTTTCTGATGCTTGATTCTTATATTATGTTATTCAAACAACTAAAAAGTGCTCATCTGACCGCAATAATTGTAGAATTGTACCTTACAAACTATTTTATTAGAAAAACTTAACTAAATTCAAATTAAAAAAAAAATCTAAAACAGTTGGGTCTGGTGAATGTTTGGTCCCTTGGATTGGTCTGTCCGTTTGCAAAACGTTTTAAAATAGTTGTTTGAATAACATATATAAAAATCAAGCATCAGAAAATAAGTAAAAGTAAAATTTTTTTCATAGCTTTAAAGCGTCTGTAAGGTAAAACCGCCGACCGCATGTGTCTGGGAGTAATGAAACCTGATTTTTAATGATATTGTGTGAAATATATGTTAAAATCAGCCATCAGAATTTAAGTGAGGTGAGCAGTGTTTCTATGTACCTTGATTGGTTGATATCTGAAAAATGGCCGTCTGGTCAAGGTAGCAACTAGTCATATGATGATAGTACACCCCACCACTACTCAATCGTATATATTTTGTCCATTAGAAAATAAGTGATGTCTGGCGGCTCTGGGATCTTCCTCTATAATATTCGATGCCCAAGTAAAAATAACATTAAAATTACAATTAAATCGTGTTTTGTAGTTGATTTTGTTTTTATTTTTAGATGTAAATATGCATTATTACAACATAAAAACCAAACTATATTTAACATTTTCTAGACTTGATGAATATTTTAAAATACTAAAGGGCTGAAAAACAAGGATAGTATATTCCTTAAGTAAACAGCTGGCTTAAAGTTTTCCATGGATTCTACCTATTATTCTGCAATGCTTGCCAAAGTGAAAAGAAACTCCCCTATTATTTCTGAGTCCCTGCCATCCGCTAGTCGTTGCGAAAAAACTTAACTACAATCCGCAAGGTTCCCCACATAACAAGGATCGCTTGGACGACAATTAAACTATTTAATACTAGCGACCCGCCCTCGCTTCGCTTCGGGTAAATCTCTATCTCTATATAATATATTTCAACCCCGTAAGGGATTTTACATACAGAAGTTATTTCCCAATAACTCCCGTTCCCATGGGAATTTTGTAATATCGCGTTGGAAGTAAGCTTTACGTTCATTAGGGTACCTGCATGCCAAATTGCCTATCTATATCGCGGTTTGGATTTTTTCATACAAAAGTTTTTTCCCTATTACTCCCGTTCCCGTGGGAATTTTACAATATCCTGTTGCAACTAAGCTTTTAATTTATTAAGGTACCTGCATGTCAAATTTCAAGCGTCTAACTTATGCGGTTAGTATTTTTCATACAAAAGGATTTTCCCGTTATTTCCCGTTCCCGTGGGAATTTCGGGAAATCCTGTCCTAACGGATGCCTACGTCATAACATCTACCTGCATGCTAAATTTCATCTCGATCCGTCCAGTGGCTGTGTCGACTTCGTCCGCGTAGAGATGTTTAACGGCTTAAACATTACTTCTTTATAGCGCAGTCGGTTAAAAAGTAGCCTATAACCTTTTCTAGGCTCTGGACTATGTCTGTACCAAATTTCGTTTAAATCGGTTCAGTACTTTATGCGTGAAAGCGTAACAGACAGACAGACAGACAGACAGACAGACAGAGTTACTTTCGCATTTATAATATTAGTAAGGATGCAAACGGTACCATGTATAACCGCGACCACCCGGTTGATGACACTCGGCGCGAATCCTAATATTAATGTCTTAATTTAAGTTGTGTGTGTTTAGTACGTAGGTTTGTAAATGGCAATGACACTCTGCGGAATTAATTTATTGTCGTGTGCCAAGTTCAACGATCAACTGTGCCTAAGCGTACAGCATAGAGGCTAAAGAAAACAATAGCTCTTATTAAAAATACGTGCCCTCTGTAAAAAAATATAAGTAAACAAGGTTTTCCCATGAATTTATTATGAACACCAGCTGGGGTCATGACACCTGCCCCAGGCCCAGAATGCTAATACGAATAATCAAGGCAATTGGGAAAAACTCGTTACCCAAACGAATCGTTACCGGAATATTCACGTTTCAGCTAAATAGCGCTATCATGATTTCCTCAAATTGTGAGGGGACCGTAACCATGGAGCTTTAGGTAGAAGTCTAATAAAAAATAAATTGAATAAATTCCTATATTTAATGTATAAAGTACCCAAGGGTTTGAAAAGTAAAATCAACAATTTTAACTCTATCGCTCCTATCAGCTAGCACTTATCTCCTGAAGCTTCCCATAAAAGCGTTAATCTATACACTCAGTGGCTCTCAAAGTCGACGAACGCTATCATAACATACCAATTAATCGTCCATGTTTCGAGCTCCAATCGGATTCGGAGTGAGCTCTGATAATGCTGATGCTGCCGGCCCTCAATTTCCACGTCGAACATTGATTACCGGCGCCCACCGCGAGTTTCTATTAGCGCCAAATTTAACCTCGGGCGGAGTCGCCGGGCGTCGGGCGAGCGAGAGCGGGACCGCCGAGGCTGCGCCCGCCGCCGCTCCGCGCCACCCGCGCCATCGCGCCGCGCTCATTGACAGTCCGCGCGGCCCGCCGGTGACACGCCGCGCGCGATGCACCCACGCACCCCGACCCCCCACTGACAACAACCCGGCATGAACCGCTCCGCACACTCCGCGCACTACCTCCGACACCTGGCCACGCGAAGTGCTACTCTCCCACGTCGAAAGTCGTAACGCTCACTCGGTGCGAACGAAGCTCGTCGGACAGTGTCGAGGTCGTTCACTGATCCGACAGGTTGGCCCTGGTCTGCCACACCGCGCACGCAAGCTAGAACCGACTGTTGATCGGTGCCAAGGATGGGGCCTAACGTTTATGTGGTTCGATCGTTTTAGATGTGTTTAATTTTTTAAATCACTTTAACTACCTATCTACTACTACGAGGTCGTTGTGATATTCGGAGCCGGTTGCGGGTTGTAAATCATAGGTTTCACTTACATTGTTTTTGTTGATAAGAATATCCAGTGTGATAAAAGTTATCTGAACACATGTAGGTATGTGATAGACTCTCATGTGGAAGCGTCGGTTGATAGTGCATTGTTAGTGCGCGCTTTAGTTGCGGTAGTCGAGAGCTTTCTGTTAGATGGTACTCGATAGTGTAGAAGGCGTCAGTGTGAGGTGCAAAAGCTGTAAGTGGTTATGTAGTGGTAGTGGGTGAGAGCGTCGACATGCAGCGTTCTGGCTCTCAGTCGGAGCGGCTGGGCGCGGCGTCGGGGTCCTTCATCGCGAAGAGCTCGGCCTCGGAGCACAGCATGTGCACCGGCGTGGCCTCCGGCGGCGGCACGCTGCCCCGCACCCTCAGCACTAGCGTGCTCCGCATCAAAAACAGATCCACTTTTTGGGAGAAATTTTGGGATGAACGGACGAGACGCGATGCGTAAGTACCCGCAATGCGAAACCTTGACCCTTTTTAATCGATGTAATCATAAGCGGGCAAGCAGACATCGTCATTTGAGTATTAATCATGTAGATAATAATTTTGAAATTAAATTCTATGGAAATAACGATAACGGTGTTGTAATTGTACTACATATCTGTAACAGGATATGTGTAGACATTGTAATTACTTTTACTAATTCATATGAAGGTTTCCGAGATTAAATGTCTAAAACAACTAAATCTCCTTCAACAATCATCTAATGCCGTCGTTATTAATCCGTTTTCGTGGAAAAACTGTTCATTCATCATTATTAAGAATGTGAAATGACTGAGATATTGAAAGAAAATATATTTAAGCCGTATACTATCTGAAATGGCTCTTAATATCAATAAGTAAGCGTCTATCTATTTCCAAACAAGACTGACATTTGACGTTAAGCCCTTTGTGTAGCGTACAGCGGTAATATAATTTCCTTGCTCTCTATTTGCAGGAGATTGCTTACTAAATAGCCTGCAGACAAACGGGGAATATATTTCTAACAAAAATATCTTAAAAGTCTTCATTCAGAATGAGTTTCGCGTATATACTACGCTACTACATTATTTCCAAGCATATAGATAAGATTGTCATAATGATGGCCTCACAAAGACAAGCGTTGTTTGTGTCATCCCTGCGTTATTTGTGAAAGTTCCCGTGGGAATTTCTGCCGTTCAGTTACATGACAAGAATGAGTCCGTTCATTGTGCTATTTGAAAGAAAGATATTAAATAGAAAGTAAAAATTCAAGATGAATAAGCCTTATCGGGACGTAGACAAGATCCTTATTCAAACAAGCCCAAGACAGACGTATTTGCATAGGAACAAATTATTTGATGACGTAGCCTTTCCGTATTTAATCTTGTACCAACAACTGTCACGGAGCCCCTATTTTGTAGATATGAAAGAACCTTTCCGTTTCCATTGTGCCGAGTTTTTCATATTCTTTCTTGAAGGAATGTAATCAAGCAAATATTTGACAATATAGACGACACCATTTACGTACAAATGTTCGCAGCTAAATTGTGTTTATTTTTTACATGTAATTAGTCACAATGATACATGAAAGGGAATCCACGTAAATAAAGTTTACGTGAAAAGATTATTTGAGCGCAATTTCATTCAGTATAACAGCTATAACGATATATTATGTATAACAAATGCTGGCACGACGAATAAATAGTTGTTTTTCCATATAAGTAAGAGATGTGAGGGTGTCATCGCTCCAAGCTACGAGACACGCGTAGGCGGTAGAACAATAAAAGGATAATTACTGTTGTCACCGAATAAACGGCACCATCGGTATCAGTAACAAGAGGTTTGTGGTTATTAGACAACAATCGATCATTAAATTAGTGATTGAGTATCAAATATTTCCAATATATTTATACTCCTTGGTACGCAGGCAATTATTACCTTACTCGTATTCCAATTAAAATTGATTCTAGTGTTACTACTTCAGAAAGGAGTCTAGACTCCAATTAGATAGGGATTTAATTCTACCCTTGTTTTAGTACGGCAATCAACTAGGAAAATACAAATATTATGCTAAGAGATATTTCTTGTTCAGTCATCCGTTGTACAGTTTCCATTCTCTCGGTTGATGTAGAGTCTTCACATTTATTCAAAGGAAAGTCCCACCCTTATGGTAATTTGATAGAAAAAGATAAAAATATGTTAATGAAGCAAAAAGATACATCCTTGTCCACATCTTCGTCTTGACGTACCCACAATCGTTGTTTCATATTGGAAATGTAGTTTTTTTTGTGTAGAGATTATACGATTTTCACCCCAAAAAGTAGTTTTTTAAATATGTTTGTCTACACATGCACGTACTTCATCAACCTGATTGTCGTTTTATTTACTTAAATAATAATCAATGCTTAAGATATAAAATATTTGTTCAGATGCTTTGTATGAATTCATAACAGTTGCAAATATACCTCAAAATGGCCAAATTCGATACCAAAATCATTAGCTATTATCACAAACGTCATAATTAAAATCATAAATTTGTGGTTATGATAAAATGAATTGTTCGTTATAGTTAATAATTAGTCAATCACAACCTCATCATTATGTTAATTAACAAACACATTATGAACTAATTGCCACTCTAATACTAGCTGTATTGATTCTGGAATCGAAATATAACACTATTCCAATTAATTTTCATTCAGTTAGACAGGTAATTAATTTTCGCGACAAGTATTTTATAGCAATAGCTGATTAATATATTACTTTAACTATGTATGACGAAACTGACGTTAGACTGCAATTATAAATAGACAACTCTCAACACGAGTGTACCTGAATGGTTTCTGTAAGCAAGGAAATGCTGTTCAATCAACATTGTGCAGACGAAAAGTAGATCGGCAAATGTATACCACTGTGAATTTCAGAAAATTGATAGATTGAGAAGATGCTAGTATTGTATTGGGATTCTTCTAGAAGTTTCTAGATTGGTTAGTACCGAATTAAATTAGTGCAGTAACATATTTTGTACCATATACCTATTGGATAAACTAAATCAGATGTCTATTGGGATAATGGGCGGAATAGGCAATCACCATTATATATTTCTGCGAGGACGTCATCTTATGTAATGATGTCAATTATTATTTTCCCCCGTGGCATTAACACAAGAAATAATGAATGGTTCCCCAAGGGATTGATGAGATTATTAGATATGTGATAATGTCGTGTAAATGTGTGTTTTATATCTGTGTAATGTACTTTTTAAGTGACAATAAGAAATACCATTTTCTGCTTGTTTGAATTTGATGTATGCTTCTGTTTATGATAAAGGAGACAAACCATTAATATTCGCTATACCTTTAAAGGAATGCGACCGGTTTTTTTTTTCTAAATTTTATACTCCGGGGCAAAAATATGTTTTTTATCTTTCAAAGGCAACAATGGCTCGGGAAACAATGCCTTCAATTTGCGCCCGCTATATAAGTAGATTTACTCTGGACAGACGACAACTTTTGTTAAACAAGATCACTTTTAATCTTTTTCGGTGACCTTTTTCGTTAGTAATTTGAATGAACTTAATCAAATATTGTACGGATTAGATTTTTTTTTCTAATTTCTTCATATCGTATGGTTGATAAACAACCTGGTGTCAGAGTTTTTAAACTGCCTGCAGGCCTCTGACATAGCTTCACACACCGTTGAAAAATTTCTCAGGTGTGCTGGTTTCCTCACGATGTTTTCCTTCACCGTTTAAGCGTCGAATGATGGTACATATGAATTTCAAATTTGAAAAACACATTGGTACCTGGCAGGGTTTTAACTGGTGACCTCTCGCATGGGAAGCCACCAAACCAAACCACTCAGCCATCGAAGCGAGACATTCCTAATTTCTGACTTCAGACAGAGTCACACAATTTTCTTCTATGAGTAAATATTTAATATTTTGAATTTCTGAAAATATTTTTTCTCTGGAAAAGCCCTACAAATGCTTTAAATTACTCATCCGCGCACCGTATTGTCCAACAATATTAGGAAATCCATGGCTTAGCTTCGATTTTAGACCATAGACTTTTCATTTTAAAACAGTTGTCTGCCTCTTTTTTGTTTAAACTTGCCATTGCCAATTCAAGAATAGAAAAAACTTTTTAAAAATACATTTATTTTATTATCAATTAATTTTCTTCACAACATAAGAACAGCTCCTGATTACTTCACAATAATTATACCACCAAGTAATGAAACGGTCCACTGAGCAAAATTTTGACACAATATGTTATTTGCGAAGTCGTGATCACAGCGCGTGTTTAATTAGAAGGAACTCGTATATAAATTTGAAGGTAATGTGCAGGGGTCTTGCGGAACGTCGGGTGCATTATGTCAGAATGTTTATTAACAAAGATAAAATGCAAAGGCAATCCTCTTTTGTCTAATTAAGGCTCGGTTCGCGTTGACTGTGCCTGGATGTGGCGTGGGCAGGTAATTGGAAACACGTGGATAGCGCAGCATTCTATAAATACTCTCCCGGGTGGAATGTAAAAGCCTTTCTCTATTAAATACATTTTTGTTAGGTCAGCTTTTTAATGAAAAAGTCGTAGACAAAAGTCATAGTTGAATTGCGACTTTGTGTTGAACTTGTTGTTACATTGTTTTGTTTTCGTGTTGTTTAACTTGTCGTAATCAATTAAAACCACTCCTACTTAATTTAAATAAGTTAAAACAGTAAACTTAAACAAAGATATAATATTAATTTGATACCTACTTAAATTTATATTGCTAGTGGATAATTGAGTTATAAAAATATTCATGAATTTAGCAACAAACTAAAATGTTCGTTACGTATGAAAAGGGTAAAATTACCCTTTTATAAGGCAAAATTTAAGTACCTGAACGTTCGCCAAACAAAACTACTAGCGTACCTTAATAATTTAGTTACTAATTATAAGAGCAACTTTACATATTATATTAAACGGGGAACTATAGCAATTCGCTTCAACAAACTTATTCATTCCCCCGTAGTTCATAATACAATGAAACGTTTTCACACTGGTCTGGCACATTCCCAAATTAACATTTAAGTATAATGTGTAAAACGTAACATACACAATAATGGCGTACTACAACAAACAAATTAAAAACTCAAAAACAGTGGAACACTGGCACGTCCCGTTATAAATCAGGTTAGCACGTTAGATAGGTGTACTGTAAAAGTATTTGTATAGCAATTGCGCCTAAAGCCATTTTGTCTACTAATATCAAGATACTACTAGCCTAGTAGTCGTAAGGATACGTTCGATTTTTTTTTATTCTAGCAAGTCCCACGCTTTGTACGTTTTTTTTATGTCTTAGACTAACATGAGAAGATTCCAATGTGAATCAATACGGTTGAGTCCTTTTAAAGGGTGTTCTCCGTATTCGACTGAGTGGCCCAAATGAAAATCCCTTTAGTGAAAGTAATGGAGGAAAAGAATTCGAATCGATATCCAACGGAATTAGATGACGAACTCAAAACATCTTCGTGTTTAACGTACAAGCAATAATTGAAGTCAATATGATCGCTTCATATTTATGAAACGGAATTTCTTTTTGATTTATTGCTGAAAAATTGGGACCAAAGCTTACCTGAGTACTCTTATTTGTCCTTGTGTGTGTGTGTGTGTGTAACCAACCCAGAAAACTTATTGAAGAGAGAACTTCATTTAATTTCATATTACACAGTGTAAAGTAACGCGTTATTAGTTACAGTAGCAAATACATAGCTGCCCGACGTTTCGAATGGGAACGGTGTCTGAACTGAAGTGAATATTAGTTAATTAATCGAAACTTATTTTATGGCCGACTATACTGACGAACATGAAATAGTTTAGAACGCTGATCATAATATTATCTTTGTAATTTTGTCTTCTGTCTGGTATTACTCACGTTGTAACAAGTATTACACCATTATTACTAGATTACTCCATTATTCCGCGAACTGGAGATATCGTACCATTAGATGGCTAATGAAAATATGTCAGATAACGATGAAATTGAACTCATCTACTTAGTTCATTATATGAACACGGCAGAGTGGTACTCGGTCCGTTATTGTGCCTTGGAAGGTCAGCGAAAACGCCGAGGGAAATAACAGCGGCCTTCTAACTTTTATCTACCTATTTATTGACGAGTAAGGAACTAGTTGATGCAAATATTCACAATTTCCCACGGGCCAATATTAAATTCGCAACTAATGAAAACCTCTTCGCTCGTTTTAGTTCGCTGGCTTTGTTATTACCACAATGAAACTAAGGATTCACAAACAGTTCGCACGTTTGCTATTGCTAGCATGTTATTCGGTATAAGCTTTTAAAAAAATTATATCATAAGCCTTAATACATCTAATCTTCAGTATTTCTATATAGGTAACTCTTTTAAAACTTTGACTGTGTGGGTAAAATTAAGCTTAATACGACATATTGCAATAACTCTCTATTGAAACCTATAATCCGATGGCGGCACTTTATTTATTATATAGCTGTGTGGAAGTCCAACACAAACTAACAACCTTTGAATACATCCTTAAAATCCTTTTAAAACTGACAATTCATTCTTGTTGCAAATCGTGATAGAACAATACCTCATAAAAGTAAAATATTACAATATTTATCTCTTAGAGGCCGTGCCGAGGACACTTGTAAGTAACATAACTGAAAATATCTTGTTGCACGAGACCTTTTCAAGCTAACTGATCACGTTTCGCACATTCTATACGACCACCTTCAATTCCACCATACATCGATACATCGTTCAGTAACAAAATATACATCCGATACTAACATCGATATTCGTCGTGAATAACAAATGAGCTGTGATTACTTGAAATCGATTGATGGGTTCGCATCGATTGAAACAAAACCTTGAGTTGTGCGATAGAAATATAAGGCGCCTTATGCACCGTAGCCAAGTTATAAATAATGTATGTAAAAGCACGATCGATACGGCGTACCCACATTGTATCAAATTGAAAGGAAGGTCCCAAACATTTGCATAAATTATGTAAGTACACCAGGAAAGCCTTTGGAGATATTTAAAAATATTTTTTTTGTTGTGCTCTAAATTAAAATGCGTAAGTTTAAATTAAATATGTTCTAAGGCTGTGGTCAAAATTCGTATTACAATTTTATTAGGATACGCGATCCGCCGTCCCTTCCTTTCGGGTAAATTTCTATCTCTATAAAATATATTTCACTCCCGTAAGGGTATTTCCAAAACACCTATGTCGTAAAAGTTAACTTAAAAACTTTTGTAAAAAGGTGTCGTACTCGTTTATGCATAGCCAATAATGGAGCCCATTATGAACACTTACTGTAAAAAAAATAATGAACAAAAATTATGTTTGTTTGATTTTCACCCCTTCAATTTGCAATTCTGTAAAATTACTGCTACTAATGTTACTAACATAGCATAAATTTGCTGAAACATATCGATTTATTTTTTAAATTAAAGTTTTTCATGAAAAATAAAAACACTGATTTATGGCACCCGTGCCATTCGCGTTCATTTTTCGTTTTGATGCTCTGGCGGTAGCGGTATAAAATTTTCAGGGTATACTATTCATGAATGTAGGTAGTTTTTAAAATAAGTTCTAGAAAAAAAACACAGGCACTTTTTTTTCACTGGAGGCTTTGAAAGTTGGTAGACACAATTCGATTCGTAAAACTTTTGTGAAGAATTATTTTTTTACTCCAATATGATAGGGTTATGACTCAAATCGGTATCGTAATTATAAAGACCCACTATTGAACTACTTTTAGAAAAAAAATCATACAAGCAGGTCCAGTAGTTAAGCTACAGTGAAGACTTTTATACTGAATTCCGGCTTCTTATAAAAATTTCACAAAAATCTCAATAACTTTGGAACTATTGAAAATCGCTGAACATACATGGGGGTTATATCGATAGGTATTGAAGTCCCCCATCGATTGACTTACGATGATCCACCCCTCCTGTTACACCCTGTATACGAGTAGGGAGGAATAATAAAATCCTTGGGTATTATAATAGTACCTACCTAGTTTGCGTTTCGATCTAGATATAAATTTAAGTAAGCAAGTCACGTTCGATACATATATTTGTGAAGAATCGGGCCATTCCGAGCTAGTGTAAAGCCATAAATATGTTTATGTGATCAGGGCTGGGGATACGGGCTGATGAATCACGAAGCATGCTTTGCATAACAATGGCTTGAATGAAAGCTAAGCCGGATTCACGGTACTTTATCACTTAGAAAATAATTTTACACCATATTATTTTACTTAAGAAAACCACCGGAGAAGATAATCAGAAATTCAATACAATTACCTGGAAACATCTAATAGCGAATCTAAGAAATGTTCTGAATTTACTATTGCGTAGAATCACTTTATATTATGACATTATTATATTGTCTTAGGTCTATTTTATCACAGTTTATACAAAATTAAAGTTGATATCTATAACTAAAAAACTTGACTTTGACTTGACATAAAAATATGAAATGCGGAATGAATGCGGATTACTCGTATATTTCAATTAAAAAGCGTCGATGGCCGAGTGGTTAACGTCGTTGCTTGCCAAGCGAGAGGTCGCCAGTTCAAACCCCGCCGCCAGGTACAATTTGTACATAAATTCATATGTACCATCATTCGACGCTTTGACGGTGAGGGAAAACATCGTGAGGAAACCAGCACACCTGAGAGATTTTTCAACGGTGTGTGAAGCCATGTCAGAGGCCTACAGGTGGTTTAAAAACTCTGACACCAGGTTGTTCATCATCCATACGATAAGAAGAAGAAGATATTTCAGTTTATACTTACACAAACTTGATCACATTAACTGAGCTTAAATATTAGTCGCTAACATTTCCGCCCACGTAGACACTAAAACAATTTGTATCAATTAAAATTCCGCAGGGCCGCTACCACAGCTAGTGCTTCTGTGGAGACGTTAAAATCATTGAAATTCAAATCGGCATTTACGTAAATAACTATGTAAATGCCGAACGAGACAATTATAACCTTTACCAACGAGAAAACCTTTATATATTCATTATCAAACGACATCAAAGGAGAAGAATTTGAAGCCGGCTATAAGATACAATGGCAAACGAAGTAATCAAACAACCATGCAAAAAAATAACTAACTAATTTGCCTCTGTTAAGATTTCTTTATTGATTGTTTACTGCTTATACATACAATATGGCTTTTAAGACTGGTAATTACGTAATTTAAATTTATGTATTGCAAATATTCAAAAGCACCTAGACTTGGTACCTATTATCTACACACATACTATTTATATTTGTACTAGTTTGATTCTTCTTATAATGAAACTTTATAAAGAACTGAAACTAGATAAAAAAAATATAAAAATATTATACCACGCGATATCACTAGGTTACTATCTTTTGTTTCCTTTATTTAACCACAATCTGTACGATGGCTACAAGGTGTAAACCAGTCTGGCAACAAGCCGTGTATAGATCGTAAACTTCGCCACTTCGTTTGCTATTCTACAACAGCTCGTTCAGAGGATGTCTTCACTATTTCCGTATCCGTGTAGCGCGACTTGCTTCATAAAACCAATTTTCTCCCCCTACGTGAGTTTCGAGGCGAGAAATAAGGATTTTCCGTACGAGACATTTTAGCTTAACATGAGCTCTACCATTTCAAACCTTAATGTTGTGTAGCAAAAGCGAAAACAACTTTTTACGCAAATATATTTTTGGTCCGTATCAAAACGTTCGTCCTCCATTGTGCCTCCATCGCAATTAATTGTTTTGCAAAGGACCTATTCATTATTCGGTAACAGCCTGTATTTAAATGATATCGCAACTTTTAGGTTTCTACCAGAGTTCCCTTTTAACTGTTTGTTTATCTTAAGACAGAATACAACAAAAAAACTTCTTAAAATCATTCGTCATCTTATTTAGGTGGGATAAAAACTTTTTCCGATCGTAAATTTGGTTTACTGGCCAATTAAACTCTTGATCTATACAATTACCTATACCTATCACAAGTTAACATAAACCAAATACACGCACAATAGCATAGAAAATAGTTCCAGGGAAAGCTGTCATGTCTAACTCCAGTAGCTGATAAACGTATATTTCATTCGAACTTCAAGTAGATCTCTGTAGTTAGTCTGTAATACCATTACGCCTTCCGGGGGAACCCGCCTGTGCATACACCGCGTAAATTACACGGTATAATCCACTCTGCAAACTGATCCTCTTAGATTTTATTCTTAATTTACATCTTTTTTATATCCTCTCGAAACTTTTACTGTAACGATAAAGAAAGTGTACGAGATCATTTTACATCCCCCTGTTTTGGGAAGTGCTTTTGACTTCGGTTTTTTGTTTGGTCTTTCTTCTGTCATAAGATAAGAGGTATAGGGCATTCACAATAATTGTGCTATTAATTATATAATATAATTATATTTTTCAACGTTGACTAAGCTGCTTTTATTTACATTTATTAATATAAAAACTTGATTGATATACATAGATTTACGTAACGAAAACATAAGTAGAAATGGTGTCGTATTTAATTTATAAACTTATTTCTCTTTAATCCATTTAGGTACATCGTATAAATCAAAACAGTCCAACTTTAGCAAACTTTGACACAATGTTATTATAGGCCACTCTTGGTCCAATTTTGTAGGCATGACCCTCATAAATCTAGAATGACTGCTTATGTTTGATCAAAAGCCATCAAAAGCCTTATTTATAACTCCACGGAACTGTTCTGCGCAGTTGTTCATAATTTTAGTATGGATTTTAATAGTGATTGATTTAGGTTTCCAATTGGCTAAACATAACATAGAATTTGTAAAATAGGTACAAGTCTACGTTTGTATGAGTTATTTAATAAGCCTACTGGCATTTATTATACATTTAGCAATCGAAGCATATATAAAATAGACATTAATCCATGCAAAAACCACGAAGTAATGTTATTTGAAATTACACATTTATTTTAATAAAATATGGAAAATATCATAAGCCGACATGAAAATTACACCTACTTATCTCACTGGACACTGATGACAATCGAACCAATACTGTTACAAACCATGACTCAAGAAAGAATACCTGCCACTGTCATCGAATAACACAAACAATGAGTTCCTAAAAAGTAAAAGTAGCTATTACGCTACACAAGGTCGCGAAGTTAAAATTGAACAGTGTACCCATAAACAATGTACTGTAACAAATTACTTGCATAATTCTATAATGAAATTAGAAAAATCTCCCGCATCGGCCTCCGGTCGGAACTCGTGTGATTTATGAGCCAATTCAATTGTTTATCAGACCAATTTCGTTTATTTTTCATCGTAATTTATTACGGAGCGCTTGCTAGATACCGAAATTGCTGTTTGTTTTTTAGTCTCGCGCTAGGTATAAAGTTTACTTTCCCAAACTAAGCCTTTCTTAATCAGAGTTTAATGATTTTAGTTTCAAACTGCTACATCAAGTTCCTCACTTTTCTTCTTGCTCAATCCATGAAAGACTTAACAATGGCGGAATATTTTCAGAAGACTAGATTAACACTTACTTACACAGAATAGTCGCTATAGCATTGTTAAAATATTTTTTAATTTTGTGCAAATCATTTATGAATACTAATAGGTATACAACTTATTGTAAAAGTACAATGAAATAATGAGTCGTTTACAAATATAAATAGAAAATTAGTCTTACTATATCTATGGAATTGAATCGAGGCAGCTTTAGCAAAGCTAAATAACGAAATATATTTCTCAATGTAACGAGCAGGTACTTAGTTAATTATATTTTTACTGCTTTGTCAGGCTTAAGCTGCTGAGTCTATGACAATTTATTACTCAAACGTTTTAACGGTGGAGAGAAAAGTTTCTCGGAAATAATGGTTTCGTCTGATTTTTGCCTCTGACATCTCGATTTCGCTCGAGTCGGCGTGATTCAAATTAATTAAGTTAATTTACTCTGAATGCTTGCACCCCCAAATATTTGTTTTCAAAAATAAGGGGCGAATCAGCTAATTTGCCTTGAAACAATTTTATATTCTTCTTATTTCGGAACATAATAAGGTCATCAGCAAACCCTGTAATAGAGGTATAAGCTGACGTCTTTTTTCACTGAATAAATAATAAAAGAAAGCGATTCGGTATCGAGAGATCTGCCTCTGTAACTTACTTTTAGTTTTTTAGTCATCTTCACTGTTTATTCAGAGTTTAGTTGAGAGACAAAGTTTTTCCTATGAAGAATTGAACAGTTTATGCTTAAAGCAATGTTGAATACCTTCCGAAATATAACCTTTTTCAATCGCTGTCATTATTATGTCATGCCAAAAATGTCAAACGATATGACAATCATTGTCGTGCATGTGCATGCTTTGAAGTGAAAGTCGGTAGGCTTTATATTAAGAAAAAAAGGGAAATTGATGAAATCTACAATCTTGCTCTTTCTCGGAAAATGGCGGACGTTTTAAAAGAGGAACTGAGTTGTGTGGAACTATTTGAAGACGTCGATGGAAATAATAGCAGCTTTTACAATCTTTTGAGGTAACTTACTGAGCTTTTCAAATTTAGATTTCTGATTTAAAGCAAAATTTAAATCATTGTTTCCATAATAATAATGTCTAAGTATGGTTTTTTATACAATTACATACAGACTCTTAATGAAAGGGTACCCGATAGTTATTTTGCTGAAACAAGATTTCAGCTCTATGGTTCAGTATTTCCACAAGACGCAATAAACGGTTTATATTGTGGACTGAGCCGAATTTAGCTATGTATTAGGCCCTCGCGTCATGTTTTTGAAATGAGATTTCGTTCAATTTACCGCCTCGTTTGTGGTAACTACGTCTTGGAGCAAATAAAGCTCTACACACAACATATTTCTGATTATTATACATTATTCATTATGATGTGTGAAATATATAAAGTATTCATTATAAATAAAGACTTCAATAGTCATATATATACGCGAACACTACTCATTTGACTAAAACAAATTTTACTTGAAATGTGCAGGAATACATTTTAATAAAGAACACTGCTACGTACAATTCATTATTCGTTGATATTTTTAAATGACGATAAAAAAGAGTGAAAATTCGAAATAATTCCCGAACAACCTAATAAAAGTAATATAACACAAATTTCTTGAAACTGAACCGGAAAATGGTTTATTGCAGGTATTTAGATATTTCAGGGGCATTTTTCCAAGAAGGTCAAAATTAAGAGGCATAAGATTATATCGAGTCGGTAGGAATCCACAAAGAGATTACGACGTCTTCCTTCTGTTGTTGTACACCATTCATAACGGGACAAAGCAATTTTTCCGGTGCATAAGCTTCAAAGACTTTTCCGTGCGACTTAGTACTGATACAGAGCTTTGTTCAAGCATATTTCAAGGTATGCAGGTGTGCAGTTTATTTTTATAATGGTCAAGAGAAACATTTAATCTTAAAGTTACCTGAGATAACTAAGGAACCATAGAATAGTTCAAAATAATAATTTAGTATCGGTACAGTGTTCTGTTCAATACTTTGTGGACTTATCGCTATTAACTCAATTAGTTAAAGATATTGGCTTAAATTCGACCGTATATGTAATTTGATTTTCCTCAAACCTGTATAAAAGCCTTCAAAAACATTTTAATTTGGTTTTCTAGTTCGGTTGTATTCTCTTAGTTTTACAGCATGTGCTTCTGATTACTATATTTAACAAGCGGTGAAGTCTAGACACCATTTGCTATGCGTTGTATAAAATTAAATTTATTATGCACGTGCAAACTGTATATTTTGACGGAACTTGCTAGTGTTTTCTATAAATCTCTCCTCAAGTGTAAACTATTAAGACTAAAGGTATGTGCAGAAGATGGACCGTAGTCCACAAAATTCCTGAATCACGTAAAAATTCCTGAATCACGTAAAAATGTCTGCTAAAAACGTACTTACTTACCGCCAGAGACTTAATATAACAGCACTGACACGCACTGTGTGCTATTTTTATTCGACAACATTTTAATTGTCTCTGTATTGTTTCTTGCTGATCTAAAACGTAAACAATCATAAATTGACTAATACTCACATAGGTTTTATACTCAGTTTAAGAAGTCATAATAGTCATGCACTGTCCTTTTAATGTATGTGCCTCATTCAATCTGTTCTAAAATATACTACTTGGCAAAAGTGAAAATTAACACCAGGGATTCTGCATCATTTGACAAGACTTGACTCCGACTGTCCACATTTATAATATTTAATATATAAAAAAATTTAATTGATTGAATGAAACAAATAACATACAGTTAGAATGAAACAAATAACACAAAATTAAATATCATTTGACTTTAATGATGTTATAACTATGTACAAACGGGCTTGCTCTGTAAACCCGCCTCCCGTATGCTGGTGTTGCGATTGTAAACACCATTAATTGTATTGTTTTGTCCGGTTGCGAGAGTACTTAGCTAACCACAATAAGCCAATTAATCGCTATCCGACTATAAATAGCACATGTATCGAGTGACTTGTTTACTTTTTCATTAAGTAATAGGTTACCCGATATTACGCGGACATTTTGAGACTTGTTCTTGAAACTTTGTCGGGTTACCCTTAACGGTAAAATTATTATTTCTTAGTTAAAAAAGAGAGTAGCATTAAAAATAATATAATGAGTTCTGCATAAACCGTATACAAGTTTGACATAAAACTAATTTTACGGATTAAACTCGCGTGTATTGGTATTCTAAACATTATTTAGAGATCCGACGTTTCGAGCTCTTTACAGCGCTTGTGGTCACGGTTAAGACTAAAGATGACAGGTGTCTTCATAAAAGAGTTTAATTACTACCGTCATTTGGTGTGATATTTTGTGTGTTCCGATTCACGCATACAGAACTCACAACATTGTTAGGTCTTGCAATAATACACTCACAGGCACAATTAACCGCCCACCTTTAAAATTCGCCTCCCTGATAGTTTTGGTTTACTATGGCTTATCAAGTGTTTTGTTTTTTGTTAAGTGGGTAGTCTTGCAGTAAATTAAACACCTATACCCTCATTTGGTTTCGTTAATTTGTGACAATGACGGGTTTTTGGAACTTAGTCGTTGTTTGACATTATTGCAGTTGTGTTACTGTGTGTTCATTTCCTGTTCTTTTCTGCCGTAGTGTGTGATTATTGTTTAATTTGGGTTTGTAGTGTTAGCTTGTTGTTTGTGAATGCAAAAATGCCACCCGATGCAACTGGTGTAGCCGGGGCAGTTGCCTTTACTGACGCTGAGTACAGCCAACGTCACATCCCTCGTGCACTCGGTGTACCACGAACTGCCATACGGGATGCCATCAGACGATTTTGGGAGACAAGTTCATATACCCTCAGGCCAGTTCAAGGTCGACAGCAATGCACTTCGGCTCGAGAAGACCGCTTCGCTGTCGACAACGTGTTAAGAAATCGCTTTTCCACCGCTACTGAAGCCTGAATTCGTCTTTTTGAAGTACGAAACCTCAGTGTTAGTGAACGTACGATAAGAAGAAGACTGGCAGAAGGATATCTGAGGGCGTTTCGTCCAGCTCGCGCCCCAGAACTGCTCCCACAACACCGTAGAGCTAAACTTGCTTTTGCGCGAGAATATGCTGAGTGGACTGTACAAGAAAGAAAGGTCATACTGTTCTCAGATAAGAGCAGATAGCCTTAAAAGGTCCAGATGGATGCCAGCCTGTCTAAAGACGCCCAAATTAAAGGTTTGCTTCATGCGCTATATCGGAAACAGTGGGTTACAAAGAAGGGTCTATTATGGTTTGGGAAGGCATCACTTACGAAGCTCGTACCGACCTTGTATTGTTTGACAGAGGCAGTGTAAATGCTTAAAGATACGTGGAAGAAGTTCTCCAAGGACATGTCATACCGTTCGCACCATTTATTCGTGACAACTTTAGATTAATGCATGACATGCACGTTGCCATACCGCAAAATTGGTTACTGAGTACCTTAATGAGACCGGAATTCAAGTTTTGCCATGTCCAGCACGCAGTCCCGACCTCAACCCAATTGAATACATATGGGACAACTTCAAAAGACGTATTTGAGCGAGAGTACCAGCCCCAACGTCTATTGGAGAGCTCAAAACGGCTGCGGTAGAGGAGTGGCACATTATTCCCCAATCAGATATCCAAGATGTCATGGACGGACTATCATACCGGCTCCTAGAAGTCATAAGGGCCTGGGGAAGCAACGCCCATTATTAAATTTTAATATTGTTTTACTTTGACCTTCTTTTTTCTCAAAATTCGAAATTTACATTTTTCGTCGATACTTCGAAAATATCGATTTTTGTAATAATGCCCTATTAAACGACTTTTTTAAATCAAACCTTCGTTTTATTTTTTGCCTTAAATTAAGTTTATAACGGATCATTCATAAAATGTGGTTTATGTTTGGACATTTCCGAAAATTTCAGCAAATACAAGGTGGGCGGTTAATTGTGCCTGTGAGTGTATGTTGTTGTTTTTGACGGGTATACAAGTATACAAGTGTTTATTTCTTGGAAAAGGCTTAAATGTTTTCGAATACTATCTATAGGTACAATGAAACATTAACAGTATTATGTTCTAGTTTAAAGTGGACATAGAAGTAAATGCAAAGTTTATTTTTATATTTTACATTTATTTGTTATAGAACGGGTAGACTATTTTTGAATTAAAAGGAAACAAATGAATTTCCTAACTGATAGTCACTTTAATAATTGAAATGACAATATCGCTAGGAAGCGTAATCAAATTCTTAGCTAAACTAGCTATTCCGTTAATTAACCAACATCTCCCTTTGACGCGGTAGTGGAATAATACTATCAACAATTTGATTAAAAGCAGCATTAAGCTTTGGTGGTGCAATTTATTCTGATTAATACCACGTTGTAACCACTATGATCATTTTACTAATAGAACACACTCAATACAGACATCGTGATTAATCCAAGTGGCTTGATTACTTTAACGACTGTATCGTTCTATTTTAATAGAGTACATGCTGCTGTACAGATCGCGAAAAAAATTGTCAAAAATATAATCAGTAGGTATATTATTTTCTACAATAAACATGATCATTATAATTTATTAAATTATGAAATAGGTATTCTTGAATGTAAACATAATAAATATAAATAAATAAATATTACAGAACATCACATAGGTACATTGATCTGATTCCGTAGTAAGTAGCTTGAGCACTTGTGTTACAGATATCAAGAATCAACAGTGGATACACAAATATATTTAATTACACACCCAGACACGGAACAAACATCGATGGTCGTCACACAAATATTTGTATAAATTGCATTAAACACCATAAAACCATTTGCAGATAATTTTTCCTCTTTTATTTTTATTAAACTACTTTTAGATTCATATTTAGTTCATTACGGCGCCATTTTGAACAAACGTGAACTAATTAAAAGTTTGTTTCATAAATACGATCGACCAAGCAATCGAACTTCCGTGTGTGACCAAACCTCGTTAGTATCGAACGAACATGGAATTAGACAGCTTTAGGATTTGGTGCAAATTTGGAAATTGATTCAGAGTCGGGAACTAAGGGCGCATTCAAATTAGCCGCGCGGTCGCAGCGCGACTACAGTACTGCAGCCGCAAGGCATAGGGATGGGAAGCCATCAAGCCATCATCGCAATCAGTTAGGGAAAAAAAATTAGGGGTGAGAGCCATCTGCTTCCCTACAAGTCCGGTGATGATAACGAGGCTACTCCAAGCCATCATCGTATGTCAGTTAACGAAAAAAAAGTTAGGGGACAAATGTCGCGCGGCACTGAGGGCCTACCATGAGGTGGCTATCGTAAACTTCCGTACGTTAAAAGCCTATCGAGTTGTTTTTTTCATATGGCCGATTGTAGTTCTTCGCGTAACCACCAGGTGGCGCTGTACATGTTTTTCATAGACATATTTACGTAGTCGATATCGAGCGCGTAAGTTTTAAACTCATGGTAGCCCCACTGTACTGCCGTCACGCGCCCGCATCGCCGCCGTCATGTAATTTGAATGTTATAGTGTAGTAATGAATATAATAATTATAGCTAAACGCAAAGCACGTAAAAACGTACGTGTTTTTCACATACAGTACAGACCAATAACACTCTATCTCTACTGTACGTCTGTTTTTTGTATGAAAAAAGCAAAAAGTAACTTATCTTAATAGTTTGCACATTTTTCTTTAATTAGTAAAGCCCTCATCAACCTTATCATCCCTTCAAATAATATACTGAGTGGTTTTAAAAGACTTGTTTTTTAAACCTTGCAATAATACTTTGTTCTTGGAAAGAGCTAAATAAGACTTCTAACGCAAGCTCGAGTAAATAGAAATTCTCAAAATTGCTTTTGTTGCACGAAACACAATTAATATAGAAGTATCGTTTTCAATGTCAACACTTCAATGTTAAAAGAAACATTTCTACATCGATGTATAAGTATTGATGTATCACTGTACCTTGTTACACCAACAGTCGAACCGGAGAGCTAAAAATACTCGTATTTCTAGATCGCTTGACTAATAGTACGATCGCAACTTCGTACTAAAAATAACGACCGACACTAACATGTATAAAAATAAAACTCAATTGTTATCGGTGGTGAATGCATCTGCGCGTTATATTATCACGGTCATCTGTTTTTTGCTGTATCAGCCGTCAAATCTATTGCGATTAAGACAAGCACAACGGAATAACGCGAGAATATCTTCAAAACATCACGTGATTATAGATGTTACGCAGTATCTAAAACAACATTTACATAAATATACCAATGGTATTGAGATATTGATTTAGTTTATTTTCAGACTTCAAACTGATATTGTA
The DNA here is from genome assembly GCA_039566165.1 of Maruca vitrata. NCBI lineage: Eukaryota > Metazoa > Arthropoda > Insecta > Lepidoptera > Crambidae > Maruca > Maruca vitrata. Next base: position 9,889,524 of record CM076917.1, on the reverse strand, counting down.
AATGAATCATTAAACGTGACTCAATATTGATCAAGGGCGGGCAATCCCAATAAAAGGCAGAACGCGGATTAACGTATATTACGCACATTATGAAAACAATTGAGTTTATTGTGACACATTTACGCCAAGTACTTTATCTTAGGCCATTCGATACACTTTGTAGAGCATTCCACTAGTAGTATAAATAATAATAGTTCTCCAGTGTATTGTAAAGCTATCTTCAATATGTAAATTATGTGCTCCCAATTCCCAAAATGTTCAGTTTCTTTTTCTAACACCCAATAACTATGTACCTGCTATTTTGAAGAGTTTTCGTCTCCTGTCGCTGTCTATATACTTAGTCATAAGGTCGCTATTCCCATCTACATACCACTATATTTCTTTCTTAAAACTGGCATAACAATATTATCTCCCAACTGGATCCAGCGGCATACGCAAAGTATTTCTCGCAAATGTGCTCATAAACCAAATTTCCATTTGTTTATTTCGGCTAAGTGAATAACACGCTATGGTCCGCTTACTATTCTTTAGATACGATATAACGAAGATGAGGATACTCAGATTGGAATGCTGACCTAGTTTCTCCCCTCTTATTACTGCATACATATTATTGATGTATTTTGTATAGAACAGTGTCAACAACATATTTACTAGATACCGGTTTCCTCGTTACATAATATGCATTTATTACATGGGTATGCCTGTGATCATATAAAGTGATTATGTCATCGAGCAAATTTTTGTACATTTAATTTATAAATGTTGAGTGCTGTCCATATTGGGCCAACTAGTGGCATTCAAATACAGCAAGTTACCAGAAGACTGCGATAGAAATAGAAATACATGCCAGTATGTATCTAAAACGAATCAAGTAATTTGAGATTACTAGACTAGTATGAGGATACTGTTAAATAAATATCTGGGACATTTCTGGGACATTTCCACACACGGTCATCTGACCCCAAACTAAGCAGAGCTTGTACTATGGGCGTCAGAGACTGATATACATTCATATATATTTATAAATACATACTTAAATACATAATCACACCCAGACACGGAACAAACACCGATGTTCATCACACAAATAATTGTCCCGAGTGGGAATCGAACCCACGACTCTCGGAACCGCCAGCCAGGTTCACTAACCAGTGTTCCATCGAGCCAGTCAGTTTAATAATTATCAAGATCAAAATTGTTTAAAAACAATTATTGGGTCAACAACGTAAACGGATAGCGGCAAATTGAAATCTGCCTCAAATATCACTCACAGGACACTCGTTTGACTCGTTACAACCGGCTTTATTCCAATTTAACTGTCAGGATTGCATCACTGGCAGGAGTTGGCAGTAATGGGGCAACTCGCCTGCGACGGACAGGACGAACACAGGATTCAAATGGCCATTCATTTAGTGCTGGCACGTTCGTACGAGTTAACAGTTGACGAGACAATTTCGTTTATTTTAGACTGGCACTCGCTTTTAGTTAAAATTGCTGCCTTTGAAAAGACAGGCATGGAGACTTCGTTTTTTTTTATAGAAACAAGTAAGTCGGTACAACTTATAAGACAAGTGTAGACTACTCCTGCTGTCATTTACTATGAATCGCATAACTAGCCTCTATAAAATATTCATAGTCGCATACCTATTACGACATCTACTATACTATCGTGTATCATATATAGTTGAAGCATAATTATTACATAACTAGTGGTCCCGGCGAATTTTATACCGCCAATAGGTACTGATTCTTTTTCTATATTTTCTCATTGAAACCTTCCCTGGACTACGACGAACATTTTAAAACCAAAATTACCTAAATCGGTCCGGGCGTTAACAAGTTTTAGTCAGACTAACGAACAGCAATTCATTTTTATTTATAAGAAGATCATCTTTTACTTTGAAACATGGTAATATTTAATTCGTAACTGGACTTGTCGACTTGGTACTTTGATAACTCGGTGAAAACCCATTGACAGATTGATTTACCTGTTCCTACTTTCACAACAACAAACTAAAGGTAACATAACTTTTGTACAAGTCTCGGCTTCACAGAATTCGGTCTATCGTAAAAAGTTTTTGCGTGTACCTCGGGAACTGTTAATTTTTCCTGGACGAAAAGTTCTGATAAATCAGGCGACTCTATCGAGTCAGTTCTACAAAAATTACCTACGAATATTATGTTTTAGTATACATTCGTGAGGAAATCTGGAGACATATGAATTTTTTTAAGGAACCCAGACTTGGCCAACGTGTCTGACTATGGCCTAATCGCTCTAATTAAGGGTAGGCTTCAGTCCCTCGGTGAGAAAGTTACATTAAATCAAGTAAAAAGAAATAAAATGCTATATTTACACACACACACTCACGCGGCAGTCTGTCTGTACTTACTAATTCTTATTAGACTGTGTCAAAATTATCTCAAATCATAAAAAAATTAAGAAAGGGTAATAAAAGAAACCGGTGGGCAGCCGCCAGTGAGTTAGTACCTATTAACAATCACCAACAAGTACTTAAACATTGACAAACATGTGAACAAAAGATCAATGACACGTCATCCTAAATAACTATTTGTTGTCCCAAACATTCCTCACGTTCAAATGTCAATTTTGATAGTACAATTTGCATTTTAACTCGTACATGTTTTTCAATATCACAACGTGCGGCTTGTCGGTCATTCTATTACATAAACAACCACAAATAGGACTATGGAAGTTCATCGGTATAGTTAAAAGTGTTGTGGCTCTTACGCATTTGTGTTAAAGTCGAAATTCGGAAGACCATCCTTTTGGCCACGTGAGGTAGTGGGCAGGCATCCAACACAGGTACGCCAAAGTCACTAAACGTCACTCACATTATTATGGTCTCACTCACATGATTATGAGTTATGATAAATGAAATTAAATGACTTCATATCTCCCAGGCTTCTATTAAAATAGTTTTACAACGCCTGAATCGAACGCCTGTCTAATGCGCATAAAACTCTATTGTTATAGTTAGTAGGAACGAAGCCAATATTATATACTTTACAATTTCATTAATTTACGGCATGTGATATAATTTACAATTGGTGTTTTATGTTGTATTGTGTTTATTTATTATTGCTAATTCATACAGTATGTTAAACAGTCTAGCATTCATTATGTAGCAAACGTTCCTCTACTATGTATCTTTTTGTACATGTCTCACATGACTCTAGACAATTAGTTACTTAGCCGTAACAATCGGATTCGATGTGAGCTTCACACGTTATTTAATAATCACAGGCGCTTACATGCAATGAATGAAAAAATTACAATTCTGGAAATATATACTAATAACGAATTATGGATTATGGACGAAGCTGTTTGAAATGATATTTTTTGATTTTATTTATCATGTGTGTTACTATCATTATTATGTACCTAATGTGACTTAAAAAACAAAATAAAATATATTTATTTCCAACCACTCGATCCAAAACCAATGAAAATTATTAATATGTGGCGCCTGGTTAGTGACTAGGGATTATAAAGAAAACTTAAAGCAGTTATTCTATACTGTAACAGTAAGAGGGGTCCCGAGGATGGCCACAAACTTGGCGTTAACGAGACGGCAAACACCGGAGACCGCACTAACAGGCAAAAATGGTAGATAACACAAACTGATTTAGTATCATTAGTTTCTAACATCTACGCAGCACATAGTACACAAACAAAACACTTGCTCATTGTACGCGTGTGAAGTATGCCAAGATTTGTAGGTTATAATGCAAATTAAATTTTACTATACAATATTTTATATCTGGTATAAACAAAATATTATTTTTTATGTAGCTCATAAACGCCACCAAAAGGCTCAGGCCTACCCTGAACTATAAAATAATTATTTAAAAAATAAATAGAATAATCTTTACGAGATTTCTAAATAATTTTGTTAAAAAATAAGCACGTTAGAAGTATAAATAGAGATTTCTCGGAAAACCCGTCACGTCACGTTTCCCACAGACACAGAGGTGAAAAGTGGATCGCTGGAAGTGATCTCTGCCTACCCTCTGGGAAAAAGGCGTGATTGTATGTATGTATGTACCTATGTTTCTCGGAAAAGAACAATATGTTTTTAAATCAACGAATACGGATTAACATTATGATAAACAATATGTGGTTCAAATAAACAATCCTAATATTTAATACAAATTATCGTAAAAGGTTTCACAATTCACATAACTCGTATCCCATCCCATTCGGCAACAATAGAGGCAGAACAATAAAAAATTGCCGTAAATTCCAGCGTGTGTGAGGTTCAACGGGATGGGATGTGAAAATAGCTCCGTTATTTGATTTGATCGGTTAGAATAAAATGTATATGGTAACCACATATTGGCTTGCGATTGCGACATATTTTCGATTATAAGATTGCATTAATCATTTTCATAAGAGAATATAATAGTCTTTTAGTAATTTTCTTATAATTTTAAGATTTTCTTACGTTAATGAAAATACCTTTCAGATCCACATCACCAACACGTTCATAATTTTAAAAAATCTAGTCAATTGATGGTGAAACGGTATGATGAAATTTGTAAGGAATCAGTGAACAGAAGCCTGCTGAAATCCTCGTCTATATAAATACAGATCGATAGGACAAATTTTGTGTTTGTTGTGAAAGCTTTCGTTTATAGGTCCGTTCAACAATACACGCTCCGGCGGGCATGATTCCAAGTTTAATTGGCTTCAGGGACCCTCTGTAAGACTATTCAAGTTGCCGTCTAGCTGAGAGTACCTCTTTAAGTACTTAGCGTAGTTGATTACCCTTTACTCCCCATTTCCATCGTTTAATATGGCTCTTACAATGATAGGTGCGTGAGATATTGGCCCGTGGATCTTAATGTCCAATCAGTGTTTGTGCTAAGGCTTCTAAAGCACGCGTTAAGACACAACCGGTCAAGTGCGAGTTCAACTTGCACCATTGTTTGTAAATAATTTTTTATTCAAACATTATTTTTATACATAAAATATATTCAAAGACAGACAGACGGACAACAATGTTATACTAAGAGGTTTCATTTTTCCTTTTGAGATCCAGAATTCTGTTAAAATACGCCAAAAACACATATTATACAGCCTTATATTTTTAGTTTCGAAGTACACTTCAAATTTTAAGACATGAACAAAGCACTTTTCATGCATCCTCGTCTAAAAATAAAATTAAGCGAATACTTCGAATATATACTGAAAATTCACCTTTGACCTTAAGATTACTTGAACGTGTGTGGGTGACATAGAGCTTAAACTCGGTCTAAGCCATACAAGACTCACCTCAGCCTCGAAGCAGATATGAACGAACATTCTCGTCTTATTTCCTTGGAAACGGTACCAGAATATAATATACATTTCTACAATACAATATACAGAACTTATTTGTACCTACTAGTGTCTTTAGAGCTGAGGAATAAAGTCATGGAATAAACGCATGTGTAGCTTATACGAAATTTATATAATGTTTCTTTATTTTTTAATCAGCTTAGATATAGGTATTAGAACTCGAACTTAACATAAACAAACATTATCTAACTGTATTCCAACCAACCGGATGCACTTGATACGATGCACATGGTACGCTACAGCAAACATTAGATATTATAGTTTAGCTAGATAATACGAGTAGAACAATGCTAGCAAATATCGGATTTATAGTTAGTGTAGGCTTCCGATTTATACTGTCACTAGCTGTGCCAGCGACTTCGTTCGCGTTTCCCCCGTTTTTTACACATTTTCCATTGTATCTTTGCTCCTATTGGTCGCAGCGTGATGTTATATAGCCTAAAGCCTTCCTCGATAAATGGTCTATATAACGCAAAAAGATTTTTTCAAATCGAACCAGTAGTTCCTGAGATTAGCGCGTTCAAACAAACAAACAAACAAACTCTTCAGCTTTATAATATTAGTATAGATTATAACACAACACAGTCCAGTCAAATCGAACATTTAATTACTAAACAAACGGCTACATGTGCCTACTATTTTGACATGTTATAAGAACGAGAAATCAAAATACAAATGTGCAGCACACTGAAACCATAATTATCTTTGCAGTACCTACTTAAAATATAGCAAAATTTGGAGTTCGATTTTAGAAAACTGGTGTCACAAAAAACATATCAAAAATTGCTCTTTAATTTAAGACCTAATGTGTAAGATATGACTATGCTAACTAGAATGTTACCATATTATTGACTTTATTGATTCCAATCAATGGAAACCACTTCGAATTTGATCAGAATATTCTAGAATCAAGTCAAAATTAATTAGTAAGCTTAAACCTATAGCTGGGATCTGATCACATAATCCGATTAAGAAATTAACCAGGACTGTCCTAATGAATGAAATAACAGTTCGTCGAATATAAAATTAGTAGACCGATGTCTATATAATATTTAAGGTATTCTGAAGGATCTATATCGACGTGTTTAATATAATTAGCCAACATATACACGACTGCAATACTATACTATTTTGTAGTATAGTATTTGCCTAAATTTAAATATTATGTATTCTACTACAAATACCTTATAGCTAAAAATAAATACATATAACAGTGCTGTTTACTAGAAAAACAAATTGACAAAAAAAAAGTTGCCTTGTCAAAAATCGTGACATTTAAAAACTTCGTTGTGCCTCCACAAAATGTGCTCGGATTTTTCACTAAAAACGAATTCTTGTTTCATAATTTCCACGTATTCCGGGCTCGCTGAAATAGAAGTTGTACATTTTGTCCGAATCGGATTTTATTTCAAAATCCTAGTTGGCTGTTCAAACCTGCATGTGCACATGTCAATGAACAATTTTATAATTGGATATGCGCATGAAAAACTCCTAATAAGAATCCTCGCATTAGTGACGCAATACGCGTAATATTTGTAGAAGGTGAAATGTTTATTTGTACTTAGATTTGTCAATATTTGTATTTAACACATGATAAAATGATCTTGAAACGTTATTTTCTTTAAATAAATATACCATATTTTTTGCATTTATTACGTTTACTAAGATGTTCAAAACCACTTCATCCAAACTCCTTAAATACGTCATTTCTTCATCTGCAATTTGGTACAACTCTAACTTGAACACAGACAAAGAAAATTAAAAACCATAAATATTAGGAAGTAAACAGAATACCCACTCTATTCAAATTCAATATAATAATTAATTAACATACCTACTTAGTGAACTTACGTTTTTCAATTTCTATTTTACCTCTATAGTCAGCACCTTTGCTTTATGTTATTTCGATGCTCTCTACTTTTAACGAGATAGAACGCAGTCCCAATTATGGATCCTTTAAAGAGCACTTTACTATATTTCTGAACTTAATAAATTGACGACAACAATTTTCTAATACAAAAAGTTTGCGTATTTAAACGGTTTCTTCGGAAATGCATGACTGATACTGTAGGTAAATATAGTCGTTCCTACATTGTCGTAATAATATCTTAATAGTTATTATTATTTTCCATAAAGCTATATAATTTACTGGTATACATCCACAGACAATAGGCAATAGGGCTCCATTTTCATCAACATCGAATTAGTCTCCATTATGGAGTCTCTTTTGCGTACCTACGACGTTAGTCTAGTTCTAGGAAATTACTATAATAGATATATTCAGCTGTAGGTATTGCTTTCTTTGAATAGCGCTATCGCGTCAGTCATTTGTCTTGACAGATCTATTAACATGCCACATTTGAAATAATTTTCAACCAATACGTTTTGTACTATTCCACTTTGTCCCACCAAGCCGACTTAAGGAAAGAGAAAATATTGTGATTTCACAAATTTTCGGTGGGGCGTATCGGTAGTGCAATGTACGATGGTACGGAATGACGGTACATACGATGATGGCTTGGAGTAGCCTCGTCATCATCACCTGACTTGCGGGGGAGCGGATGCCTCTCTCCCCCAAAACTATAACTCCTATATTTTGCCTTAAATTTTTACAGAATTATAGATATGCCACATTAGATTATTTTTTCGAAGTGTCTCTTGAACCTGAACCTGAATTCAATTTAAAACCCTTAGCAGTGTTAATAATGTCGTTTTTTGTCCACAGCCATGGCGAAGACTTGATCGTGACGCCATTTGCGCAGGTCCTGGCGAGCCTGCGCAGCGTGCGCAACAACTTCCTTTGCCTCACCAACGTGCCAGTCGCCAAGTAAGTAACACTTTTGTTTGTACGATTTAAGTCTTTATCATCATCAGCCCACTGTTGGAGAACGGGCATACCCTAAACGAGGGCGATAAAGCCTTAGTCGACCACACTGGCCAAGTGCGGGTTGGTCGACTACACAACCTTAATATTTCTTCGTAGGTGTGCAGGTTTCCTCACGATGTTTTCCTTTACCTTTCAAGCGTCGAATAATCGTACATATGAAATTCCAATTTGAAAAACACAAGGTACGTGGCGGGATTTGAAATGGCGACCTCTCGTATGGTAGCAACGACCTTAAACACTAGGCTATCGCGACGCTTTTAGACTTTTTTAGACTTACGAGTTACATAAAATTTTAAAAAATTATATGGGACAACTACATGCGATGAAAGGAGTAGCAAATACATAGCTACTTACTGTCCGAAGTTTTGAATGGGTTACACCAATTATGGTCGCGAGCGAACTGGCGCCGCCCGTCTTCGTCTGCCGTAGCGTGTCTCAATTTCTAAATCATTTATTTATTTAATTTTATCAAAATCCGTTAGGAAAAGAAGTGACCTTTACTTGCAGTTTTTTTTATGCATGAAAAAAGAATATAAACGGATAGGGAAATTAATTTCGATAACTCGTAGATTCCTCAATCACCATAAATAGGGCATTTTATTTGCTCGAAATACAAAATGAATAAGTGGAAATTCTTTCATAAAAGTTCTCAGAATCGGATCTGTAATCCCAGAGATTACTTCCTGCAAACGGCTTTATAAGATATTTGAATAGAAGCTACGCGAAGGCTCATAGTATATAAGCATTGTGCTCAAACTGTAGATTAAAATACGTATAAATAGTAAACTATATACGCAATGGCGTAGGAATGACTTTATGGCGCTGTATTGATGTAAAGTTAGTATAGCAAGTAGATACAAATAAAAAACTTAACAGTAAATGCACTTTTGTTTGCGCTCATAGGCTCATGGTTTAACGGTAAAGGTTCAGCGGTATGGATTATGGGAAAGAATTTACTTAGCGCGGCGTGAAGCCCATATTTAATGGGAATACCTATTTTCCATCTCATCAGACATTCTCAGAATAGTCTCGATAAATAATACCACCCGCGCTTAAATTAATCTCTCACATAAATGTGAATGAAAACTCCTTGAGATTCACTTAACATGCTTCAGAAATTAAAAACCTATTTTAGGTATTTCATATTATTCTTGATAAATTATTATAAGTAATAATGTACTTTTTAAAGCCTGGTATTGATGATTATGTTTGTCCTATACACGATGTTTTTAAATAGTTCATTTTATCTTAAATATATTATCTAGTTTTAAAATAGAGCGAGTCGTGAGAAGCCATACTTATATTTCACTATGAATACCTTGAAAGTAATATTCGTTTATGAAATATAACGGGAATAAAAATTTTTTGAATGAAAGCTACGTATTTTTATTTTTAGTACAAGTTTTGAGTATAAATCTTATAAAACCATAAAAACTAAGTCACCTTCCAATTCAATCCTACAGAAGACCTATAACTTCCGCCGTCTAACGTAATAAGAAGTATTCGAACGCTAATTTATTAAATTTTCGCAAATATTTCTGCACTCTAAAGGAATCGAATCAGTTCAAGCTTTTGATCCAATGTGGGCGAGCATAAAAATAGTACCTACTTTTACCGTAACCGAATCATAAATTTTATCTTTCAGAAATGAAGGTAAATTACTGAAGCGAGTGCGATATTTCAAAACGAATTTATTGGTGTAAATTTGAATAATACTTCGAGTTTTAGAAAGAAGTACATTTCATTTATTAGGAGCGGGTTAGAGGTACTACTAAACATAGTATTATATTTTAAACCTGAGAAATACCTACATACATGAATATCCATAACTACAGCATGGTACCGAAACTAGTGTGATAGGTACATGTCATGTATAGTGAAACAACGTTAGAAAATGAGTTTGATTTCCGTATTGTGTTGTGGGCTATGGGCAGCACCACGTACATATTACCATTTTTGCTAATTTACGTTATTCATGATTTGCCTACACGATATAAACACGGGAAATTATTAAATAATAAAGCTCCAATTCACCGTAAAACATTAATTGTTGTATACCTTTCCTTCATGTAAAATATTCAGTCGCTTTACGTTAGCTTTGTCATAAGCTTCTGACGAGATTAATTTAGTGCCTAAGGTTTCTTACGAAAATATGCGGCCACTTGCGCTAACTTTACCGTTGCCTCTGAGTCCCATAGAAAACAATTCAATTAAGTTATTCATTATTTCTCTTCCCGTCGCGTCCCTCTCGTAATCCACAAAATGTACCTCCAGAATCCAGATACAATTTATAAAGTGGATTTGTTGCGGCTATAAAAGCATAAATCTACCGCGTCTTGCCAGATGGGAATAGTTCATTTGTCTAGTTTAAAAAGTACCATCTGAAACTTCCTTGTCTCTCAAACGGAAGTGGTTGAATGATTTATATTTCTCTGAGGAATATATTTATGCAGTATGCAAAGCGTTTCGAAGTACCTATTCGGCTATATATTTTATGCTGAAATTATACCGCTTTGGTTTTCAGTGCTATTATTTGCATTTGATATTTATAAAGTGAAGTTATTGGTGTCATATTTGAAGACTTTATTACCAAGTAAAAAGCATTAAATAAATGCAAGCTTTCTAAAGACCTTTATGAAATTTTATATTAGTAATTTTTAATTGTGACCAATTTAATGATAATGTCACGGCGAAGACGAAAGCCCGTAAAAGCTTAAGCGAGACTTGAGCTTAAACAAATAAATATTAAAATTCTTTTGACAAAAATATTGTGAAATTGTTTTAAATCAAATGTGAAATGTTCGTTTCTAATCCGTAAAACACGATATGATGAAATGTTCAGTTCCGTCATGATAACGGTCGTACGACTCCGTATAGTATCGTTTACGATACGGTGCATTAGTAAAAGTGTGATTACCTCATTATTTTCAGACAGATAACGTACAGTACAGTGCCTACGTCACATGCGTGTGAGCGTGCAAGGTCGATCGACCGGCATGTGCGATACAAATGAAACGATGGATGTGGTTATTGTATGCGCTCAGAATTTTTTTTCTTAGGTAGGTACTACTTAGAGTACTTATCTTTATAATTTTCGTTTCAGTTTTGAAAGGTTTCTTTTTGAGAATAAATGCAATTCTCGGTCACGTTCTTATCAACCACAATTAAGGCCAGTAGGTAATTATAACACTATTTATACAGTTTTCCATAAAGACGTTCAAGTGCTTCTGTAAAAATTGCCTATAATGAATGTGCTATTATCATTTACAGTTGCGTAGTTTAAAAGCAAATAAACCTGTACTGATTATTTTGCAAGAGTTCGTTTTGAGGTGAAAAAACATGCATTATATTTAGATTAGCCGTGATATTTGGGCCAGTGTCCTATGACTGACCGCTTCTTCTAAAAATATCACGAATACGTGCTCGTAAGCATTAAGTGTTTCAGTAGTATGATGACACATCGTGACGTATAGTCTGTGATCTCGTGATCCGTGACGTAGCTTTATCACAAGACTATGAAGTACTTTGGAATGACTATTAATATCAGAATAAGAATGGATTCCGCTTATGTCCAGCACGTCTTTTTGCTGATATGATCAATCAAATATAGAGTATCAAACGTGTAGTTACCTATTTCCGAGAGTTTTTTAATCATCATCATCTTGGCGTTTTCCCAGTTGCATCCTTGCGGAGCCCGGGGTCCGCTTTCCTACTCCTAACTCTCCACTTCGCACGGTCTTCGGCATCCTTTACGGAGAGTTTGTTGGCACGCATGTCATCCACTACAACGTCAAGCCAGGCCTTCTTGGGCCTTCCCCTTCTGCCGGGACCCGGCGGTAGCGACATGGCTAGGCACTTGTTCCCTACGTAGTTTGCCGGTTTCCGTAAAACATGACCGTACCAACGTAGGCGGCACTCTTGCAGTTTATCAGCGATGTCTCGGACATGAAGGCTGCCGCGAATTCGGGAGTTCTTTACGCGATCTGCTCGCGTAACTCCCGACATCCAGCGCAGCATCTTCATCTCCGTGACCCGCAGTTCCTGCTTGTGCCGCTCAAGTAATGGCCATGCTTCACTACCATATAAGAGGACAGGCCTAATGATGGATTTATAGACCTGTCCCTTCAGCTTAACCGGCATTTTAGGGTCGCAAGTGACGCCGCTCACCTCCCGCCATTTATCCCAAGCAGCAGCAATGCGTGCCTTGACGACAGTTTTTTAAATCTAACCGATAAATTATCACCGACATACAAAATTTACATACATTAAAAACGGAAAATTCGCGGGGTATTTAATATTAAATTGTTTTTTTGTTATTCTGGTTTACAAGGACTACCATTCAATGAGTAAAGTATTTAACATAGGGTTTTTCTTATTCTAATATTGCTAGTAATGTGATTTTCTTAAATCCAAAGAAAAACACAACTTAAAATCTTTGGAAATCGTATTTTTAGCAGTGGGCGCTAATATACCGAAAGAGTGAAAACTCGCAAGCTCTTTTAAGTCTAGACGTAATAATCTGACGCACTCCGTTGAACCGTGAGCGTAGTTGGTTCGCTAGCATGTCTGTGTATTCGCGGCTCCGTGATTCAGGTGTGACGTATGTGTCTCACGAGTGGTGACGGTGACAACGTTACAGGCACGCGATCACTGAATCATCTCCGACGACCTACGGACTCATTCCGCACTCTACCCACTGATGAAATACCTACCGTAATTCAGTATATTAATCAACGGTATTGAATGTACCTAACATTTTCTCATACTTTTTGATGAAATTTAATGAATAAGATACCACACATGACTCCTAGCTCAGAAGGAAAGGAGCTCTACCAAATGCGCCACCGATCATACATTTTAGTACTAATTCATATCTTCTTCTTCTTCTTCTTCTTATAAATAAAAATTAATTGCTGTTCGTTAGTCTGACTAAAACTCGAGAACGCCCGGACCGATTTAGGTAATTTTGATTTTAAAATGTTCGTCGTAGACCAGGGAAGGTTTCAATGAGAAAATATAGAAAAAGAATCAGTATTGGCGGTATGAAATTTGCCGAGACCACTAGTTTTAAAATAAAAGTCTCAGTACTACCATCATTTACCTATTAGTCTATGTCTAAGCTAATGTATTGTTTTTTTTTTGTTTTGTTAAAAGCGTTTATACTATGCTTAGAATAATTCCTGGCTAATTGTAAAACCATTTATCTTTGTTAGAAAGCCTCCACCCTTAATAAGAATTAATGACCTTAGCACTTTTGATGTCTTACAAAAATAATTTTAATACTTACGTATCTTATCGCTCTTAAAAATATTGAGCATGAATTTGTGGATTATTTTTCATTGTAAACTAAGTCATTGATAATTTAAAAATATTTTTTAATTGAAACTTTGGAATATAATGTAACATAAATTTGGGTTTAAATATTTGTACAATACATACCTAGTTATCACAAGAATGGGACATTGACGATAAAATTACTTATACATAATAAGAAGTAAATGCAGTTTTTGTACATGGTAAGTTTCCTAACAAACACGCGTAAACGCATCTCCTTTCCCGATACGTTTCCATTGCATTAGTAATGTTGGTCGCGATTCATAGTACAAATAGGTACAAGACTCATTACCTGTCATCTCATTGTAAGTAGTCACGAACAGAACTTGCTAATTGCTTAATCTACAATTATGTGAAAATTGCGTCAGGAGATAGTCAACAAGTAATAACAGCGCAATTAAAACGGTTTGGTTTCGTCATTTTATTCGTCTTGAATGTCCAGTTACCTTATGTTACATAATCCCTAAATTGACACATTGCGTTACACATTCATGATAGGCAAATAGATAGTACCAATTTTCGTAATTCTTAGTCATATCCGAAAATTACACATCGTATTTTAGTACGTGTAGTACTAAATAATTTTACAAAAAGTTGTACAAAACTAGTTCTCCCAACGTAGTACCTATCGAGTACTGCAAAGCCCAAGAAAGCGGTTTTCAAACACTTCTACACATGTTATTTCTAAACAAAAAGCTAAATTTTAAAAATTATAATCGTTTATAGAATAGATTAAAATAGATCATTTCAATCTACGAGCGCGAGGATTTTAAGATGGTGCCATAACTTTCTGATAATCAAGACACCAGAGAGTTTCGAAACATAATGATGAAGAATAGTAAAGAGTGATCGGGACCTTGAATATTAATCAAATGTCAATTACGAAGCAAAGCAACCTGTTTATAAAATATTCAATTCGTGTAAGCACGCATATGGTAAGAGTAGGAACAGGGTTACCAAATATCGAGATAAATCGGTTTGTATAATATCTGAAATTCAACGTGTTATTACATTTTAAATTCAACGTGTTATGTCATTTAGTGGTACCAAAAAAGAGATCAAATATGTAAAAGAGAATCATGGCTGGGATAGGGAGACAACTCTAAAATCCATGATCCAACCATATGGTAATTTTATTTATTTAAAAGCGTACTTCTTGTAAATGTACGACAAGCAAAAACATATTTTTTTGCAATTTCTTTATTGTATTATACACTGAATCGATAAGGTCCTTATCAAGCAAAGATAGTTTAATCTAATAATGATATCAAATCCTACTGGTAAATATTATAATCTTCTCATCGTCATCGATTTACATAGATATAAAAAACGCAAAGTAATGCGTTGGACCACACACAGGTGCCTCACGAAACGATAAAGGATATGTCAGTTTATTAAATAAACCTATCATATGATTGATTTTTTTTTAAATTCGGCAACCCTGTTTAGGAATGAAACAGAATTTCTTTTTTCTTGCCAGTCGGAGCGCGTCTTTGATGGAAATAAAAGTACTCTCGACTCAGCCGGGACGAATGGGAACACGGGCCTTTGAAATCTCAACCAACCTCACTATAATTCCGTATCGTTTGTATGTATTTTATTTATGTAGGCAAAATCTGCTTTATGTAAAGGGAACATATCCTTCAGAGGACAATGTTGGGGAACCTTCGATCACTTTGGATGTTTATTGATAGATATTATGTTGATGTTTATTATATGCAAAAACATGTAACAGGAGCAATATTACTTTGAAATTTTAGTTCGGGGTGGATAATGTACTTTTGTACATTTTAAATTTAAAGTTCAATTAGGTATGTAGGTATGTATTTTCAAAAATTAGCAGTTAGACATAAAAAGTAATATTTATTTCCATAGCATCCAATTACGGCATGAGTTTTGTGCAGTAAGTTTTTATTTCCTTTAAAAAATAAGAAGTGGCTACATATGACTGTGAGATTGATGTATTTTCAATTAGGCATCGGAAGCTCCAGTTGCAGGCTCTTCCGAATGAAAACAAAAAAATAAAAACAAAGCCCAAATTTTAAAATCCAACGAGCTCGCAGACGAAAATATTTTTGTACACGAAGCCGCGGCATTCCGGGATGTACAAATATTTACTTAGGGCTCAGCCTGGCGTCAAGCGAATGAAATAATTTATTATCACATATAAAGACTGTCCGCTCTAATGAAAACCGCAAGCGCGGGGTCTCTAAACATTTACGTTCAGAGCGGAATAGCGAGGGCCAACTATTTTAAACTGCTTTATTGGCTTCCTTCTTGTTATTTATCTTTATCAAACGTTCCCTCTGCAGTCCTTTAGATAAATAAAAGAAAAGTTGCGGTAAGTAAAGAGAGTTCAACATGTGTTTTAAAACAGAATGCCTTACATTTAGCTAGGTATAGAAAAGTAAGATATTGTAGCTTAATATCTTATTTTTCTATGAAATGCAATTGCTAAATAGGTAATTTTTATGTAATATTTTAGTAAAATGAGTAACCTAATAAAACAAAAAATCTTGATTTTCGTAGAACATACAATCTTTATTTTATCTATATTTTAAAAAGTCAAAGTAAAAAAGTCCTGAAGAACACCCGAAAAACATTTTTTTAAAACATCGTATAACACATAGTGAACAAAATACGCGACATTATGTGACTGATATAAATAGCAACTGATAAGATCCATGTGTTGTCTGTTTGTTGGAACCTTGACCTCGCGCGATATGTTGATTATTTGCCACCAGGCCGGCTGCTAATTTCAGAACAAAGATTATGTTAACAGACGAACTATACTGGCCAGTGTGGCTAGTGAAAAAAAAGTAATCTGCCCGTTGTGTTTTTTTTATGATTTTGTAAATGCGTTTTTTATTTGATTTTATTTTACACATTTTACCTACGAGTACCTACAAAATGATGATAATCATGACATCAAACCATAGAGAATGTATATAGGTACAGATTACAAAATCAAATACACCAACACTTTCTCCTTAAGTGACTTAATATTAGTTCGTGGAATATCTTAGTCTTACAACTATCACTCAAGATACTAGTGTTTCTTTGTTAAATGTCTAATGTACTTGCTTACATATACCTATTATGTCAATATGTCGCAAAAAAACATTTGTGAAAGAGCTTATAACATATCACTTGACCATTTGCAGACAAAACATAAAGAAAGACGGTTCAATACATCAATATAAATGTTTGCGTCTCTGTTTTGTTATGACGCTAGTTGATAGTTCAATGCGTCTTCAAGTGTTTATGATTTATTTTATATACGCGCCAATGTTACTGACCTAAGATATTTTTATACCTTTCACAATCCGAATAGAATTAAGATATACCTTATAACTTACCTAATAAAGTTTGTTTCTTTATGTTATACAATACTTTTTTTGTTTATGAATATATTAAGGTAGTAGTGTCGATATTTTCTAACATTAATAGTGGTTGTGCAATAGATCTTATACTGGACTGCCGTAGATAAGACACGTAACCCCAGCGCTTGCATAGCACGTGTCACATTTTTAAACCGAAATACACCATTTTACGATAGGTGCAGTGTACAACGTACGTTCAGTGACATAAAACGTAAATAAATACTCGAGATCGTTTGTTATTTCTTTAAAGTTCAATAAATTCATGATTACATTTAAAGTAACACTGAGCTTTTGACCGTTGTATAATAACTAGCTTTCCGCCCGCGACTGCGTCCGCGTTTAACGGGTACATTACTTCCTTATAGCGCAGTCGGTTAAAAAGTAGCCTATATCCTTTTCCAGGCTCTGGACTATATCTGTACCAAAGTTCTTTTAAATCGGTTCAGTACTCTATGCGTGAAAGCGTAACAGAGAGACAGACATAGTTACTTTCGCATTTATAATATTATAGTAAGGATTCATGCGATCAAGATTCTTAAGTCACAAGCTTCGCTTGCTTCGCATACTTCTATGGCTAGAAAACCATCCTTCTTTTAGAAATTGTTAATGAGATAATAGAAAGTAGAAACTACCCGGAATATAATTACAAAATGAAATTGTGTTGTAGTTTCTTATTTTTTCCCCGGGCAACATTACGGTAGCTATTAATAGACTGATGCGACGTGCTACAGATGATCTTGAATTTCTTTGAACCATTCGCACTGTCCAATGTCCATTTAGGTTTTTATTACCCGCCATCTGTGACTCGAATGCATTTGATGCAATTTAATGGGACATCTGAAGCCAGTCGACATCTGTGTTTTGTGGTGTATTCTTAGACCTACGATAATTCAATTGAACTATGTACCCACATGTTATAGTTCCCAGCTGCAGCTGTTATTTTGTCATATAAGTTCGTTACGATTATTATGAATCATGAATGCATTAATTATTACATAATCTATAATATACATGAATTTAGTCAGTCAAATTGATTGATATAAGTAAAAAAGATTTTAGACCTTTCAAGCGTTATTTTATCAATTTCCTGGAGCTCCGTTTGAAGTACGATCAACGTTCGTTGTCAGTTATGAAAAAATGTATTTCCAGCGTAACCTTTAAAATAACAAAATACACCATGCATTGAAAATGATAATCTGTGTATTTACATCAAAACACAATAGGTACAAAATAATAAAATACCTTTGAGAGCCCACCACTGTCCCTGGACCGTGCCCACTCGCACTATATCAAAGCCTTTTGAAAAAAGAAAAGGAATTTAATCTCATTAAAGATGAGAGCTTTTTTTCAAAGTAAACACTGTTATTAGATTTCCTTTGCTTGCTTTTAGATGTTCGCTTTTCATCTTTAGTATATTATGTAGAATATAAGTGGAAACCTGTCTAAGTCCAACTTAGACTCTAGATTACTTTAAAAGGACTTACGCTTTATTGACGTGAACACATTGAATGACATGCGTGTTACTCAATAAAAAAACATTTTATTTTGAAGAGAGATAGAATTGCAAATCAATACGAATACTAAGTCATTTTTTAATTTCCTCTTCATTCCAAATTAATTATAAATAATGAATTTTACTTTACTGAACCTCACATTACCCTCTTTCCAGATCACGGAGATCTTCCGGGGCAGCCACAGCTGTCACACCACAACCAAAGAATGTAAATCCAGGAGGTAAGTCTATGCTATTTTTTTACCAGTATCAGGATTTGATATAAGTATACGCCACAAAAGCTTTCTTAATCAGAACGATAGTGTTACTATAATGGACTGATAGCGGATGAAAACAAAATCGCTTCCCATTCTCTCCTTATGTAGGCTTTAAAATTACTCAACATAGGAACGCGGCTGATGATGCAATTTTTCTTAATAGATAGAGTGATTCAAGAGGATGGTTTATACATGTTATAAGTGTAAATATTAAAAAAAATCGCAAAAAAACACACATTTCTGTCATGAATATAGATTTTTTGACGTTTCCCACAGAGGTGAAAAGTGGATCGGTGGAAGTGATCTCTGCCTACCCCTCTGGGAAAAAGGCGTGATTTTATGTATGTATGTATGCACTATACATTTAAATTTTCACTGCATATTAGAAAATATGATAATTCTGTCAGTACTCCACACGTGCGAAGCGCGGACGATTCGCTATATAAAAAGGGCAACGTAACTGCGATCTGAAAAATATTGTTAATCAGTGTCAATGTCCCCCAAACTGCACAACACGTCACTCGTATATTTTGACGTTATTTATTTACTTTCCTTATTGCATGAGGCGCGTCATCGTGAAAAGATACCGCCCGATTATGCGTAGTTCCGAATTATTACGTGTGCATTGTTTGTTTACCTTTTTATCTCGTTGATTAATTTCCTGCTGCGATATATTGTTTCCGTTTCGACGAATCGATCATCATCTCATATACGAGAAATCATGTGTCCTTCTACCCAATTCATAAGGAAAAGAAATGATCGAAATGATTGTATGTCATAAACAAAACATGGCGTTAATCGGGTTATCTTTGGCGAAATCGCGATATTTATATCACATGCTATTTATTGCCTCATGTCTAATAATCGTAGTATTTGATATATCGATGAGAATTAATTTGTGAAGGTTTCCAAATATTATAGACCAAGTTCCAAGAACATAAATGTACGACTTGATTCGTATTATGCATTTTTTTACCTGTGAGTTTTGACTTGTCTTTGAAACAGCTGCAAGCTCACATTAATAACCTTAGAAAGGTATGTAAAATGAGAGGTTAATTTGAATTAATTATAATAAAATTTACTGAAATTCACCTAAAGTCGAGTCCCCAAACGAATCATCTTTTTTTTTCTGGCATGAAATAATATTTTTTTAATCCAAGCGACATTATAGATACTGTCCTTGAGCGGTATTGATCCCGTCATTGGTTCCTTCCTGTTCGGGTCTCCGCCGAAATCTTCACTCAAGTATCCTCAAATCTTAGTCCGTAAGACCGTTAAAAATTTTATAATTATTCTGGCGTTGACTAAAATAATTGTACATGCTCTGAAGACTATACTATCTGGAGATAAATGATATGTACCTTAAATTAAAGCTCGAGCTTAAAGCTCGGTGACAGTAATCTGTAACATTCTTTATTTAGAGTCAAAAGCAAACATAACATTTTGATAGCGAATTAATCAACCAATGTATTACAAGTAAAGGCTTAAACCATTCAATAATTTAATTTGGCACAGGATAACGGTGGATTGTTAAATGGAAAGACTTTATCCGTCCCGCACCCGCAAACATAATAAAGACACGATCTGATAAGGACCCGTAATCCTTGCCGATTGGATTGTTCCCTGCCTTTAATTTGGATAGGAATGGGACGGTACGGTCGCTGGACCGGCAACCCGCACCAATAAGTACAAAGGTATACACTAGCCTGGGTATTTGCAAATGACTAACCAAAAATCCATGCTATTGCTAATAGCTTGTGGCTTTTTAATAAGGTTTGCCTATCATTCAATCGACCAAAGTTACAACGTACTACAATAACTGTCATATTACGCTGCTACGGAACTCTTCATGGGCGAGTCCGACTCGCACTTGGCCGCATTTCTATAGTTGAAAAATAGAAAATAAATAAATAATACAAAATAAAGAAAGAAAAATAATAGAAAATCGTTATGAAATTGTTATTAGACATTACATGAACTGTAATATCTAAATTAAGTTTCTGTAACAAGTAGCAAGAAACCGAATAATTTTGTAAAAAATGATCATAAAATTTAGTAGACTCGTTTTTAAATTACTAGCATTCATGTCAATTCTCGAAAATCCAACAGAAAAATTCTGCGAATGCTCGGCTTTAGCCTATAAATTGCGCATTAAACTACGTCGTTACGGCGAATCGGATTTACTTTATAGATTTAGATTATCAAATTGATGGCTTTTTGTCACCGGCTGATAACACCTGCCTACTCAGTATTTTGACTGGAATAATAGTAAACAAGTTATTTTTTTCCTGTCTGCAATGCGTCTGATTGCCAATTTCATTGCGCAGTTCACACGTAGACCGGCACCGTTGAAAGATGAAAGGTACACAAAGCAATCGTTTTGCTTTCATCATTTTGATTCAGAAAAAAATGGCTGCATCCGGCCGGATGAAACATAAAATACAGTTGGGAATTGATAACTGGAGTGACGAAAATATACTTACATATATTTACGAAATACGTCTTAGATCTATGATAGTAATACTAAAGAATAGAATAGAATATAAATTATTTATTGACCACACAACAAGCACACAACGAATAAAGGTACATTAAAAACTAATTTAACGGAAAATCTTCACGATTGCTGTAAAGGGTTAGAAAAAAACTATGTGCAATGTCATCAATATTTCGTTAGTAACACTTGCGTACTTCTTTTTAGGTTATCTGTTTATATTGTTGTGTTATTTGTTCTCTTATTATCTATTTAATTATTATCAGTCTAATTCTAATATAATCATTTATCAGTCGCACCATTCTTTAATACAATGTTAAATTAATTCGAATTGAAGAATTATGGCTTTTTACAATAAAAATCAAATTAATACTTCACGCTATCAGAATAAATGGTTATAATATTTAGTTTTTTTGATTTCCAGCGCCTAATTGGACGTTAAAGAACGAAATTATATCAGTTTACAGTCTAGATGAGGAAAGAATTTGCAAAAGCGTAGATGCAGTATGTCTGAACAAAAAACCAACTCAAACTGACTACCTGTTCCACATGCTTAAGTAACTATGCAAATAATTGTCAGCGATTACCGTCACTCCATTCTGTTCAGAGGAACACTTTGTTTGATATTGTTTAAGTTTCATCGGAAAATATTGATGATCGTGACAAACAAATTGTCACTTGCAATTACGATTTCTATATTAGGTGCCTTGGTTTGACTTGATTTTAACAATGGGATGCCAACTGTCGCCTACTTAGTTTTATTATAATATTGAACGGGTGTTCAATGGTAAATGGTTTTGTATTTTTAGTACTGTTTAGTGGTTTACGTGACAAACATGTGCCCTTGCCAGCGAAATCAGAAATATCATACATTTCTTACATACATTGATTGAGAATAATTTATTGATTAATACACCACGTGGTAGAGCTATATGTCTAAAAATAATAAATTTCACTTAATGTACAAATATTTAACTGGATTCATTTATTAAGATGTTGGTAAGGAGCACTTTGGAAAACATGTTTGAATTATTGATACAGTGTTGAGGATAATTGTATTTTCTCACTACGAAAAGTAATTTGTTTACTGGACGCATTTAAAATCAAATTTGATCATTTTAGTCTTCACCCATTTATTTAGTATTAATAAAAAAATCATTCAAACAAAAGGCTTTGTAAGCAATGTGCCGCAAAAAAACCTGTTTAAAAAATATTTCATCGTCTCAAGATAAACATACTACGTATTTGCTCATAAGTTTTTGGTTAAATAAACACAAATTACGAGACCACTATTATACTGGTAAGTCTTTTTTATTTTTCTATATTTATACAAACAATTGAAAAAGTCGTCGAGATATAAATAGAAATATGTTTTTAAATAAGTAAGAGTAAATAATGAAAAACACCAATCATTCAGTTCAAATTATTGTTAAGGTTAGTTAGAGAAAGTGTAATAAATTTAAAACGTGGCATGTAGTACATCAAGATGACAGAATGAAAAGTGACGCTAAAATAATACAGTTACACACGCAAATATTACGATAAATCCTCGCGTAACATTAATTATACAAACACAGTGCTCTTAATGAAAAAAAAAAATGAATGCAGATAAACGAATGTGTGTCGTGCATTTGGAGCGTGACAGGTACTAATGAGCGTCTGGCGGATTGAATCCAGGACGCCTGCTTCCACGCCTCTTCCAGGGAAAACGAAACTGGGGCACGGGAGCCGCCACACGCTTGCGATCGGAACTCTAAGCGAATAACACGATTGCTAACAGAATGACTAGGTCCCAATGCATTGTGGCATCGTATCGATCGTTGTCAGATGATAGCATAACCCCTTACTTGCCTTCTCGAAGAACTATCGCTTACTGTCAATAATCGGGACAAAATCGATAGGACGTTCGGGACGCGGGGGAATGTCTAAAATCGATTTAATACATTTCCTCATAATAGGTATACTTACCTACTGCACTGCTGTTTGAGATAATTTAATTGTATCCACATAGATATTTACAACAAATTCCCTGAATCAGTAGATAATAATCATGATCTCATTCAAATAAATAGTAAAGTTACCTTTAAACGTATATTTGTCGAACTGTTACTGACAAAGTCAACAAGTAGTCTTTCTTTTAACTGGAGACAATGTACAGCGTAGGTAATTCTCAACATCGAAATGAACCGACAAAGTAAATCGTCATCGTCGTCATCAAAGTCTATATGAGTGAGTATATAAACAAAAAATCGTGCAAGGTCTCTACCACAAATCGTCTTAACTGGAAATCAGTCATGGGACTTTTGCATTGTAGATTTGAATTTAATAACGTCCGCTTTATCCTCTGCATTTCAGCTTTAAAGTCGCCTAGTCATTAATTAAATAAAAAGATACCTAGTTATGTACACGATATCACAATTAAACAAAATATCCTGGATTGTTGTGTTAAATCGCATCTGTATGTACCTACTCGTATATGCGATGCCGTTAGTTTTCAACGAACCTAATTTATTTAATTGAATGTGCTAACTAGTTTTGACTGCTCTAAATACTTCAACTGAAGGCCAAAACCATGATCTATATGTTTACCACATAATCTCACATTTTCGTCTTGCTTACCTTGTAACTCAAAATACTTCGGTCTTCTTTGTTATTCAAGGTAGGAAGTAATATAAGGCCAATATTAGAGATCATTATTCTTTTGTTGTGTAAATAAAATAATCCTTGGACGTAGTTTTCATTGAAGGACTATCCTGTTTGAAGGTGATACTTCTACTTAAACAGTCCCTCCTCCTCTCCTACTGCAAACATAAATAGGTGGGATTATAAATCAATGATCTATATTATAAAAATAACTAAGTTAATTTTAAATAACCTAACTAATAAATTAATTCTAATAAATTCAAAGCTGTGGACAAGTTTGGAGGAGACCTTTGCCCAGCAGTGGGATGAAAAGGGTTAAAAAAAAATCAAAATATGTCCCTGATCGGTGTCCATAGACATCGTGCCCAAGAGGCTGGCCGAGTTTCCTCTTTCGATGGCGAGGCTTGTCCGCTGACCCAGGAACAAGCCCGCCCTCCGGTTACCTGAAATCTCAATCAGCCGCTTGGCGACTAAATATGACTAACTCAAAACAACTCCATATTGACATCGAAACTAGCATATAATTAGGTACAATTGCTTCATAAAACGTCAGAATAAGTGAGATTAGTCTAAGTATAGATTGAGCATAATCCACGCGTTTATTATTAAACCACAGATGATAGCAATTGCAGTGAAAATATCATAAATTACAATTATGCTTGGTGTTCTCGGATTAGTGGTATCATCCGTTTATCTCGGTGTGGATCGTGTCTGTCATTCATACCAGACGACAAAGGTATCAGTATTTACTCCTCTTGGGTCAAATACGTGGCGACCCGTGCGATTTATCGGGAAGCGCCTGTATGTGACGCACGGAATCATGAGTGGATCTCGTGCTTTAATATAAATAACAGTGTAAACATAGTCTTATAATCACTCGGAGGTCGGGGCATAACCCTTATGTTGCTGATAAGCTACTACACGGAATCACTAAATGAGAAAGCTTACAAAACAGTTCCGAAAGGTACATCAACCACAACCACATTGGTTTGATAACGTTATTGATACAAAAATATCTCGCAGAGAAATTGTACTTGATAAAATAATATCGTCTATTTCCTATTATTCCAACTATGAAATAATTAATTAAACGTCCTACAAGTATTGATTCACTCAGAACTTTCAAAACTTTCTTAAAAACATTGTTTCCTGATTATTTTCCTGAGATTTTTCCGGTATGATAAGCTAGAGTAACTTCAGTCTTGAGTTGAAAGTTGATGCGGAACTGATGTTTTGATATAGTAATTTAAAGTAGAAATTTAAATTAAAAATATGTATACATGAAGTAATGAATGACGTGACGTAAATAGTAAATTGCAGAAAAAGGTTTTATAAAGGCATCATTTTTATAAAACCAAAATATTATAGGTACAAGTGATCTGTTGATCTGTAAGTCGCAAGAAGTTTAAGAGTGAAAACCTCAGAAATGCATTTTTTATTTCTGGGACGGAAACCTTGCAACGACGCAGTCCTCCTGAAAAGTTACAATCAAAGGCGTCGAAAATTAAACTTATATTTGTTTCTTTTCCTTGCCATACCTAACGAGAAAATATACCAGTAAGTAGGTACCGTTCTTCAGAAATTTTACACGACAGGTTCTGTAATTTTATTTCCTTTGTTCCAGACGAAGCCTACATGAAGCTGGCTCTGGAAACTGTGGAGGAGCTGGACTGGTGCCTTGACCAGCTCGAGACCATACAAACACACCGCTCCGTGTCCGATATGGCTTCGCTCAAGGTGAGTCCGGTTAGAGGGCGCCACCCTCCCGCGGCGCCCACCGCTAGGGATTCGCGCTAGAACAGATTAAAAGTTCACTTAGTAATTGAATACGGCGTTAATTAAAGCATGCAAATGACGGCACAACAGTTTTTAACGAAGTTCCTCAGAATAAAGTGTAGTTAGAATAAAGACTATACGAACAGTCAGAGGTCCGCCGTTGCCCGAATAAACACAGACAATAATTGCAGAAAATTTAATTAGTTACACACAATTCGTGAAAAATATAAAAGTGTGCTTTATTCAGTAATAAAAAACCTAAGTTTATTTTAACTTACTAAGATGCTGTTTTAACACCAACTACTTACAAGATTTGGGTAGTGTCACAATATGTAAAAGTCTTGTTAAATGAATAGTTCACTTTCTCATTGAAAATCTGTTAATACTCTCTAGAAAGTTGCACATTTATTGTCATATTCGTTTACATGAAAAGTGGGCGCCGAATGTAGGTTTAAAGATTTTCAGATTTCACTTTTACTCAACAATGGAACTAGATTATTCAGAAATGACCGTGAAAGTGTTTCTTAGAAGTTATACATAATGTATTTACTCATGTTATTGAGAGCTAGTCAAATATTTACCTATTTGTTCAAAAATGTATCGCTTAGCATAATAATATTATCAATAATATCAACGATCTGTATCATCAGCGTCAGCAAACTGACTGCTTAAAATGAGTTGTCGATAGGTATTGTAGTATAACCTTAAGAAACAGTCTAACTCTCTTACCAAAGAAAGAAAGAAAAAATGTTTTGTGACCACGACATAGACACGAAAAGTTACAATGGTACATAAATACACAAGACACAAGAACTCAACTCAAACAAAGAAATATCACACATAGAAGTACTTTAAGAAGTGGTCAGCGAGGTACAGGTCTCAGGATGTGCCACATCAGCCCGCTGCAGCGCTGATATCCTGGCCGTACCCCATACAAATTTCATTTTAAACCATATTTTAATGTGTAAAAACGTTTTATGCCCTTTGATCGATGATCTAACATAGCGACATACCTACACCAATTTTCAACAACTGTCTCAGATTTTAACGTTGCTATGTCGCTAACGTGAAGTGGTTAGATAAGACTACAACAGGTATGCTGTCAAATCTGAGAGCACGCGCTTGATCGATAGCTATTCAATAGAGATACATCACAGTCTGTAAACATTTGTTATGGCTCGGAATACCACGAAGTCATTACGTCTTGTTACTGAGAACATTCAAAGATATACGATGATAGCCTTCGGTTTTTCTACAACCTATTTTAGTAGATTTAAAACTAGAACAGTTATACATTACGTATGTTACGGTAGCTATCTATATTAAAGATGTAATATATTATTTCCATACATTGACCCTGATGTTTTATGTTCAATCATATGAGTTCAAGAAATACAATACCTCACGTCAATCTCATTTTATATAATATCCTTGGCTAGCTCTTATATGAGTAATTATGGTATGAAATTACATTTAAGCATTATAAAACAGTAAATAGTTGCAATGAATTTCTAAACTTTTCCGCTTGGACATTTTTCGTGTATTAACTTTTACAGGAAAACATAAATATGTGATATTGTACGGATGCTCTGTCTCTCGGTGTACCAAACGTGTGTATGTATTCTAGTCATAGCAAAACCTATGCCCTTGTCCGTAAGTGCGCATGTAATAAGCTAGATTGAAATTGTTCCATTAGCCCGCTTTGACGTCTTTTCTTTTATCCTTCCTCCTACGTAAGTAAATATTACTTGTATCAAGGGTTAGTCGCCATTAGATAGGGCTATAATACCTATTAGTCAATTCTTGATATGATGGCACTACTAAAACATTAAAGAGAAGACATCTTCGGCGATCTTTAAGCAGATATCATGCTATAGAATATGTAAAAATCTAAATGTATTTAGAACAAACATTTTATTTTTTATGCACTTTGACGTATCTTACGATAGACGTATCTTTAATAAGTTAAATTATTTTACAGCCTTGTGCCTCTTTCTTACCGGCGTAAGACTGAGGCACAACAAGTTCTCATGACGGCCCATGCTCTACCAAAATATTGAAAAATATGTTTTAAGTTATTAAAATGAAATTCAGGTGTATGTTCACATCGGAAGCAACGACCTTCGCACAAGAGGCCAAGATAGTTATTCACCGAGGTGCTACCGTTTAAAGGACAAATTACATAATTTGCAATTTGTCAATGCGAATTTCAAATACACGATTTGTTTCTACGATTTTGGTTAGATCGCAACAACCTACATTATTGTAATCGTTTATCGGAAAAACACAACACGTTAATATTGCCTCTTTTATCCTGTCAGACTTTTATTATATTTAAGATCTCTTATCCAATGCATCAATATTTTTCTGGGAGGTACTTATTGTTCACGAAAGAGGAATGATGTTTACTTAATCTCGAGGGTACGGCGTTAAGGAAGACACTTGTTATATATGTATAAGCTATTTCGAAAATAAATAATTCAACATTTCATGATGATTGCATGAATTATTCAGTACTCGGATGAATCATAATACTATTCAATAAGGCTTTGTGCTACTTGATATTATTTTGATACCTAGCGATAGGCTCTTCTTAAATATTATAAACAAAGTAGGTACATCATTTAAATTTATAACATGTTAAGTTATCATAAGGGCATTAAGATATAAAAATTGCTCATCACAGATATAACAGAATTTTTAATAATAAGTCGACCTACAGTCAATAGATCGCGTAATGATCATCAAACAGATAGGTTATATGAATAGGATGTATGAAAAAATAATAAAGCTATATGTAAATACTTATATTTGATTCGTTTGCCATGGCTGCGTCCTCGACTAGGTGCGTCAATACTCAAAGCGGCTTTGAGAAGGAAAAGTTTTAATGATTTCTCAAATAAGACAGCTTTACTATCTGTGTACATGTAACTCTCTTTAAGGACTCTTGAGCTCGCGACCGCCATCTTGATTTTCTATTTAAAGTTCCAATTTCAATCAACGTTATAACATTGCAGGGTTTGCAATGTATCTAAACGCAACATGCTTTTCTTTTTACCATTCGCTGTAGTTGCACTCAAAGCTTTGTCGACTCAATTCTAAATGTCAATGCCAACAAGACATCTCTTTTGTAGCGACGGTTTTTCTTCGCATTCCTTTTAATTAGAAAGTGAAGACTCTCAGTCTGTCTCATTATTTTTATTACGACGTATCACGACGGAACGATGTTTAGTTGTTCTAATGTGATCCTGAAATGCAAAACCGGCACATTTGTAAAGAGTTGTGGATATTGTGTAAATAAATACACTCTACGTGTTGAACTGATAATTCCGCTTTCGAATAACCGTTCGTATGTTATTGTAACGTGTTCATAGAATTCGTGAGGCGAAGTTAAACATTTGCACTAAACTTGTCCGTCACGCGATCGATGCACCGACGTCACTGTGACGCACTAAGAGCTTTTACACACTAGGGAGAGCTTTAGGCAATTGTAAATTAAAATAAAACTGTTGCTCGTTTAAAATTTGATATTTAGCTTGCCTTGATTATTTTTGCATTCAATTTATTTTCATTACATTACTATATTGTAGCATTGTAAAATTAAATAAAATATGACTTCGAATATGTCAAAAGCATACCAAGTAGATACTTTTAATTATATACGTATAATGCATTTGGTAACCTATTTAGCCTTTCGAAGAAAAACAAAGTACTTAGTAATAATTTTAAAAATAGATTACTGATTCCTAAACTTTGTTGACAAGAAAATTGCTACCCTAAGACTCAATCAAGAAAAGCAACTATCATTACCAATGTTATTTTGAGACCGTCGCCCATCAACTGGTGCGATGAGGTCGTAGTTAAAGATACATCAATCTGTGTAAATAGTCAGCCCTTGGTTAAGTTGAAAGGGATTCAGCGGCTCACATGCGTGACAGGGCGTCGTTAAACTGAAGGGCGCCGTACTACGTCGAGTGACGCAAATCTCGACCGGGAAAAATAACTGATGGCTATAAGTGTTAGAATACGTATAAATAATTTCAATGCTGTTTCTATTTTTGTGTACACCCCTTGGCAACCTACAAAGTTCATCCACAGAAAGGTCTTTACTGACGCAATAAAAATTGTTACCTTGTCGCGTAGGTGCTCATATGTATATACCCTCCTACTTCAACATAATAGCTTATAATTAAAATAGTAATATATTAACGTTGTACAGATGGATATTTAGGATAGACTTGAATTTTCCGGCAAATATGTGATTCGTTAAACTATGGTCCATATAAATATAAACCAACCAAAGATTCTCCATTTTTATTTAGTCTGTTTGTTCGTTGCCTAAAGCTCTTCGTGTAAGGACTAATTCGAATTTACGCCTGAGCTGTGATCACGAGATGTCAATCACCCATCTGTAGATGAAACCTAATCAAAACGTCAATCAGTATCGTAATTGATGTCGCATCACAGGATAGACAATCTGCAACTCACTCCCACATGTCTCTGACTAATTGGCGATCTGCAAGCGTTGCCCTTTCGGCTTGTTGAACAGCTCTTAGCGCCACGTATCGAACCATCAAACGCGGCTAAGACCGGTGATTCGTGAGGGCTCGCCACGCCACGTTTGCTTGCTCAAACACAGACTGATTGCGTGGTTTCGGTATACGACTCCGAACGTAGTAGCGCGAAGATTGCCGAATAATGAGGGTTTTACAAAATGTGTCCACTAGACTAGTTGATAAGTATACAAGGTTCCATATCCCATGGTTCTTGAGCAGAATAAGATGACAATCAATCAATCAGCACGTTCCTGGGTATGTATCACTCATGGTTGATATTTGAATAACTGCAGTAATTTTACCTCATCGGGAAGATAAGAAGAAGAAATAAAAGAAAAAAAATTAAAACAACGGTTATCCCTATATTAAAATAAATAGCATACTTACTTACTACTTACCCTTTGTAAAGTATTTCTCTAAGGAGTATTAAAACTTAAGCTTTTCAAAGCGTTCACCACTTTCTAAACACTTGGGACGTCTGTTCTAGATTTCACTAACAAAACTGAGTAAGAAAATTTAACTTTAATGTACGGTTTAAGCTAAGATACCTCATTAATTAAGCATTATGCTAATCTGAACCTGACCTTTTGAAGAACTGAGCTTATTATTTAGGTACATAATTATACGACGTACCAACTGATACAACCGTGGACACCATGATATTTTAACAGCAAAAAATAGAGGTAATTTGAAAATATTTTTAATGCAGGAAGACAATACGAGCAGCAAACTTACCAATGATTTTGGAAACTGGCATTAAGTATTCGAATTTTATTTGAACTGTTTTTTTTTATTACTTACAGCAGCTGTAGGAAAGCAATAAAACGCTAACTTCGTTTAGAGGAACTCGTAGACACAAATCGAGGCATAAAAGACCAGACAGGATCAATGAACTTTCTCCATTTCATTGTGATTATATTATTTTATATTGTATTTATGACAAGTCTTCAAACTTTCATGTAAATAACCAAAGGCCTTAAAGTATGAACAATTTCTAAATCTATTTCTAAAGTTTACCTATTGAAACTAAACTTACGATGAAGTTTGTAATAAAAGACTAGAACTAATATTAAATTCTGTTTTATATCTGTAAACATTCATCCCCCTTAACATTAACACTCGCTACATATCGCGTTGTCCTAATCCTTCCAATCTGTAGATGTATAAAAATAACACTTCTATAGTATTTCTTGTAAAATTAGCTATTTATTGGTAAAAGCCCCGTCAAAATTCGTCCAGCCGTTTTGGAGATTAGCAGAAACAAACACATAGACCGGTAAATATTTTGATAATTGTAGTTATGAAATAAAACTAATTTTACGGATTAAACTCGCGTCAATACACGCGAATATTTCAAATGTGTAGTGCTCGCGCAAATAATAGACAATACAATTTTGGTTATGTTATTGGTACCCGATATAGATTCCTAGCCATTTAGTAAAAAGTCGATATTTTAATATTGGTACAGATATCTTAAAATATGGTAACAATTGTCTTAAGCTAATGTTCAGACGACAGACGCTTCAATTTTATTTAGTTGTACGAGTATAGATTAATGTTACTCACTTGATGATGGCAAGAAACGCGTTTCTCATCGCTCTTCTAAGAAAAAAAAGTTTTACCAGAATCTCTATGTTGATTTATGACGATAATCTTTTAATACTTCTAGTGAATCATAGACAACTAAGACAGATCTCTTGATATCTTTAATAGAGGCCAAGCAAGCAATTTCTAGGAAAAAGTATTTCGAACAGTATGAGTACATTATAAGGAAACCTTCTAATAACTTTACAGGAAGATCTGAAACTTGGGATTCGATTATGTTGTCAGTACTAATTTAACTTACAAAGATTATTTTGATTGATGTAGGGAATATGTTTTCAGCTTTACGGTGAAATTACGATACCGAATCATGTTTATGCTACTCGAATGGTTTCCAGAAGATGATAAGCTTTTCGATGTTATTTCCGTCGTATTTATGAATATC
Source organism: Maruca vitrata (assembly GCA_039566165.1). NCBI lineage: Eukaryota > Metazoa > Arthropoda > Insecta > Lepidoptera > Crambidae > Maruca > Maruca vitrata. The sequence goes on along the minus strand of CM076917.1, from coordinate 9,857,332 downwards.
AACTAGGATAAACTGATTATGCGCATGAGGTCGGGTTGTGAAAATTATATCATACGAAACAAACAATCATAAACAGTATCTGTTTATCAAGTGTTTACTTCGTTATAGGATTGGTGGCCAGGGGTGCCGCCCATGGTCACTCGACGTAAACCGTACCTGCTACCTACTTGTATTCAGTCACGTACGCACGCGCGATGTGTTTTGATTGGTATCAAAATATAAAAATAACTTCCTACATAAATGATTCACGCCAGACGAATCCCAAGAGATGCGACGCTTTTAACAATAAGACCTATGTGTTTATTGTTGACGACAGATGTAGGGGCGGTTCGGGAAATGGGATTGAGTCACGTCCGGGAAGAAATATTATTTGCGAGCTTAAATTGAAAATCAATAATTCGGTTGATGAAGCAAATTCAGATATCAAATAGGTTAAAATGTACATGTAATACGAAATATTATAGCTTCCTAAAACACAAAATCGCAATCGATCAAAATTTCGACGTGCATATACTCGTAAAACCAGTGAAGCTTTTTAGAATGCATTAATTTGATATGACAACGTTGTAATTAATCCGTTCATTGACCTTATCACAGCAAAAAGGTGACTGCAGTGGACAGGACATTGTACAAATTGTGTTCATGCATGCGAAGAATATTGGAACGGTGATGCACGTTTTGCAGCGAGGGGCTCGTTGTAGCTATGAGATAGGTAGTTATGATTTATTGATTCTGCAGCGGTTCCAAACGGGATGGCCAGTTCTCAGTTGTTTCTACATTCTACACCCTTTGAATGCTCTGTCATACCTATTGCGTTCATTGCAACCGCCTTTGAGAAGCAAGACAGGGTGAAGCCAATATCGTCAATCTTTTTTGCAATAGTCACTTTACATTAATTAAATCTAAACACCAAAATTATTACAATTTCAAAGTTAAACGTCTCATGATAGACATAAACAAACATAGACACATTGTTCAAAACAAAGACGCCGCGACTGAAAATACACAAGGTTGTTATTTACAGATAAAATATTACTGAACGGCTTTTAGTCTCCCGTAACCGCAATAACCGAAGCTGTGAATCGCTGCCGACGAACACACGTACATATTCGCGAATTTGATTTAAAAGCAAATAGTCTACGCACACACGTCATTAGGCACAAAGTACTCGGCAAACGTAATATTGCTTACGGCTTACGATTTCCAACAACATAATGTTTATTCTCCAACCGTTTCTATCAGAAATAAGAACAGATTCTGTGAAAGTCACGATTTTCCTTTAGATGCGCTCAGGCGCTCGATCAAACATGGCTTCTCCGGTCGGAGTAAATGGAAACCTTGCGGGTTGATATTAGGTATGATTTATATTTTTTTATTTCTGAATGCTCCTTACAAAACATTATGGAACTCTTTGGAGAAAATTATATCTTTATTTTCTCTCTCTTTTTTGTCGATTGAGTACAACCAATTTTGAATTTGTGCATCATTTATTATGTCAAATATTATTTATTGTATATTCCGTATTCGGTCATATGAGTTGGACCTCAGCAATTTAATGCAATTAATAACTTCTTAAAGCCCAAAATATAGTTGCTAATACATAATTAAAAAAATATTGAACCAATAATAATATAATCCGTTGGTTGAATGGACGCCGGGAGATGGGCAAAACTTATCACCGAATGGCAACCGAACAGTCGTCGGCCAAGGGGAATACCTGAAAAGAGATGGCGGGATGATATCGACCTGAAAAGAGATGGCGCGATGATATCGACGCTCAAGACTAAAGCTGGCCAGTGGCCATCTCTAACCACAGATCGGAAGAGGTGGAGAGAATAGGGGGAGGCCTTTGCCCAGCAGTGGGAGACAACAGGCTAGATAAAAAAAGAGATAATAATAATATAATTCATGACAACACATTTCTAAATTCATCATCTTTCTCTTGCCCTTGTCCCGCGCTGGTTAAAAAAAGCCATTTTGCTGACATTTAAAAAGGTTGTCTATTAGATAAGAGCTGTACAAAAAATCACCTTTAGACTATTTTAAGTAGTTGAAATTAACTTTCACTAAATGAGTAGGTAGTGATGATGGTTTATACATAAAATGTGTTTTGTCTTAGGTGTATCTTTTATAATTTCTGAGTAATTTTCTTGTTGACGGTACAAAACATCATCTAAAGATAATTACCGGAAGGAAGTTCTTATCAATTACTCCAAATTAATGGATAAGTTTAATGGCTTTGGAAGTACGATAATTTGAAAGATTGAAGGTAAGGGCCTTTTACGCAGAATTGAGGACCCTTAACCTGTTTATGCCTTTTTTTAAATCTGCCTTTTCTCTCTGCCTGCCTTATTTGGTAATATACTCGAATTTACACTTGCGATTATACTGGCATCAAGAAGTTAGCAAAAAATCGGTAGCAGTCTTCAAATGTTGGACTGACGGATCTGAGAACATGTAGGTATAGAAAGCTTGTAAGCATCTGCTGTAATTATTCACCGTAATGAAAAAATAAATGAAAATATGAAAAAACTTTTTATTACACACTTAACTTAATTTTTTATAAGGATTGACAGTTTCCAGCCACTTTTTACGATACACGGTGTTTCGTTGCAGATAAAAAATAATATACAAATAATAAAGGCTAATAACAAACTGTTGCGCAATAAATGCACCACATAGGTAACTAACCTATTATCTACTTAAACCACATTCATCGATAAAATATGTTTCCTTACGCGATAATTCCATTACCACAAAGTTTCTTGCTCGCGTAAACCGTTACGAATGTTTTAATTAGTAAGTTTTTCCATCGGCCTACTACACTTAAGGGCATGCTTATAGCTGCGTAGATCGAATCAGTTGATTTTAAGGGTACCTTACCGGACCTTAAAAGCAATACCCTTATTCAATACCGATACAGCCATTCAAAATCTTAACTTTTATACAATTCAGGGGAATTAAAAAAATACCTACAGGGTATTTCTCACATACCTATATCGGGAATTTGGCTAGGAAGTATAAAATAAGTAAAGGAATTTATTTCTTACTTTTTTGTATGGTGTAGGAAATTTAACTTAGTTAGGGTCAAACACGTTTGCCTTAAACCCTTCAGGCAAAGCAAGCTCAGACTTCACCAGCTTTTTTATACAAGTCGACTCCGTAAGACCTCGCGACCTTAATACATAAATATTCAAAGATCGTTTTCTTTCGACCCGTGCAAATCTGGGTTTTTACAAATTACATTTTGTCCTTAGCCGAGACAATGAATAAATATGGTGTGGAACAACTTGTTACTCGTCAGTTAGAATCTCTATTGTCAATAAAATATGTATGTAATCCATATTTTTAAATTTTGTTTTCTTTTATTAATACATATTAGTAAACAAACACATCCATACATTTTTATTAATTTACATAGTTACAATATAATGGTGTACCAACATTAAGGTCAATATTGTTTTCGGTACTTACTAGGTCGCTGTTTAGTTATAATTTTAAATAACGGTACATAAAATAAACACAGCAATTAATCCAGTACAATAGAAAGTGGACTATTAAAATGCAATCCAGAAATTAGATCCAGAAATACATGACCATTCAATGAACGGATACAGAATACAAGAGACTGAGTAGTAACAATCAATATTGTGTGTACCACGCCACAAGCCGGTGTGCTGAGCTCCAAGGGCTACAAAATGACCCGGTTAGCTATGACGTCCGCCCTGACCTCCGCAACCCACGACGAAGGTTGATGCGAGTTTCCTGACACCGGCCATCGTTCAAAAGACATCTCTATTATAAAACCGCCGCCCCTTATTCGAAATAGGCTTATTTTTCAATCATCTGCTATTATGCAACAAGTGTAAAGATACTAATTCTTGTTATGACCCTTTTGTTTTGTAATTTCTTTGAAAATTCTGACCTAGACCTAATTAATCAAAATTAAACAGTCTATCAGGGTTCCCGTTCTGAAATGTTTTGATGAAAACGTATTTACATAAATATGATTTAACTAGGTTGTTGCTGGATTACTAAAACTAACCCGGATTGACCTAGATATTAGCGCTGTCAGCAACGATCGAACTTTTCCAGATCTCGGACGCGATATGTGTATTGGATTAAAAATCACACTTGAAATATCGTATATCAAAATCTAACCTATTTTCTGTATGGATCCGACCGTTTTGGTATATTGAATTATGATTATATGTTTGCAATATAGGTCTGATAGCATTTATAAATCCATAGATATTTAGGTTAGATGGGTGGGGGGGTACGTTCATATTATTGCTTGAAAGTCAACACATTAATGCTTGCAATAATTTTGTACAACGTCCTTTGTTCTAAGACGTTCGTCACAAAACCATAAAAGCTTGCAACGTACCAGCCCTAAAATTGTATTCTAATGCAGTTGACAGTTCAAAAGTGGCATGATGCGTCTGATTGGATGATATGGGCCTATTTCGTCAGGGAAGCCCTCAATTAGATAAAAGTGGTGATACAGAGTGGTACCTACGTACTGCGCATATACGAACGTGACTGAAGACACGCTACGCGTCTCTCTCGTTTCCATTAATTATAATTAATAGATATGAGTCCCTGACATTCTATTATGGTGCATTCATGTCTGTATTTAGTTCATCTATATTGTTACGAGTTGCGAGTTCAAATGGTATTCCCTTTTAAGATATTACAGTGCCCTTAAGGAATTGCGCGATGCTTTGTTGTACCACATACATGTACAATGGTTATCTCCAAAGTTCATTCAAACTAAAACTGAACAGAATTTCTTTACACCGATAAAAGAATAAGGAAAACATTCTAATAATCAAAACTAATATCCGAGTCCCATTGAAACAGCAGAGAACAAAAATAGACTTTCACCAAAACTTCTTACGTATACAAATGATTCAATAGAATTGAACTACCTACTTACGTAAATATTGAAATCCACTCATATTGACCGTTGACATAACTAATCAAGTTCTACTTTTTCCTTAATATAGGTGATATTATGATAGTGCCGTTATATAAAAAGAATGTAATTAGGCATATAATCTATATAGCGAATGAGTCATATTTACTAACCTACATATTTGACAAAGAATAGGCCATGCACCTTTTTGTGGCAGTGTAGCTTACTTACTGAGTCATGAGCCCAAAGTTTACCACATTGTACTGACGTGCTTTGTCAAATACGTTTTATAAAATGAGAAGGCACTGAAGTACACAACCTGGTTTACATAACGACAAAGACTTCAGAGTGTATTCGCGTGAAGATGCACCGTGCTAATTGCATCATCGGAAACCGTAACCAAACAAACTTAATTATAAATAAGCCTAGCTTTACGCTATTATGTAATTTTTATAGTAGGTAGGTAGGTTTATTACTAAAAGACTAAAGATGCGTTTAAAAATGGCTTACTCAGTCAACAACGCACAAGCTCTACAATTACATTGTATTAAGTTGTAAAGTTAAATGATATAAAATAACACATTGTTAGTAAATTTGCGATATTCAATGTAATTATACCGTGTAAATTACGCATTAAATTTTGCATTTATCCGGCTGACTATTGCAAATACTTTCAGTGTCACGTGCCTTAAGTTTTACACACAAAAAATATCGGTTACGTAAATCATCTGTTTTCAAATATGAGAATAGCATGTGTGACACCTCCATGTAATAATATGTAGGTCATGGCTGTCGGTTTGAGCACACGCCTACTGGACCTGCTGTATATTTGCCACTATCTTATCGTAATCAGCCTTTATTATATGTATCTTATTAACAAACTCAGATAATCTCTTCACTACGGAATAGCCTTGTTTTATACATAATGAAGTAAAAGACATTTTGAAGATGCGAGACTTTCGTTATCAGCGTAATCCTAGTTATGATTAAGTAAATATTTTGTCTTTGTTTAATTAAGATGGTTTAGTATATCATTGGTGTATGACAGGATAATACATAATATTTTAGAGGCATTCTGGCACGTGCAATTGCGTTTTAATATCATAATAAATACAAAAATATGTTTAAAGTAAATAATAATATTTTCATGATGTTTAATACATTTTTGGTTAGTATCTTTATTGATTTCTATACTAAAAAGTATGTTAAACACAATACCATCACTTGAAAAAAAAATGCGTATCTATTGCTATTTTCCGAACAGAATAGCTTAGCTAATAGCATAATCTAGCGATTAAAACGAAACGTGAAAATTTCCGTGGGGTGAGTGGAAAAGTACTTATGCCTGATTACGAAGATAATCCAAAGATGAGAGCCATAACCGATTCAGATAAAAAGAGAGAGAATAGTCGAACTAAAATAGCTATGTTTATCTAGACAAGAAATGTTGGTATAAGGCGCATACTTTTCTTAAATCCAATCCAACAGTTGAACCACAAAAAATAATGAGACTTAAGAATGGGGAGGGACATTTCCAAGGAACGAAAAGTCTTAGTAATAGGGTCCTTTAGGTACGGAACCCTATTATTTATTTTTATATTTACAATAATATATTGCGCATTGGTCTTCACAGTAGTGAAGTACGGTCAGAGAGAGACCACATACAAGTTTTTTCACTTTTCTAAAAGCATACTTGCTTTCTTGGGTTCTGTCTAAATTACATTTATGCTAAACATGATTAATGATTAATTAAAGTTCAAAGATCGGAAATAATTATTATTCATAAGATTATTGCATTCTAATTATGACTCATAGGTGGTGTGATACTTACATCACATCTTCGATTTATGTAATGTCTGTGTGAAATAGGAACCTGTCAATATATAAAGAGGTGTGTTGCTTACGTCACAGTTCTGTGGTTGCCAACCCGTCATACAATTTACCATGTGATGAACTGTGTGACTAATGAAAATCAGGAGATGGCAATGTCCTATGAGTCCTTTGCGTTTCCACATTGTATTGAAGATAATAAAATGATCACAAATTTTACAAATAAGACTTGTGAAATGTATGTCTTCTTTTAATGAAATTTTATAATTGTAAAAGAACTTGATTTACATACCTACAAATTAGTCCGGATCTCTTAGAATATGAGTACGACTCGCACTAGTCGGGAAATCTTCCGGTGATTTTAAGCTACGGTTTCATAGAAGACATGTACTAAAGATGCATGTATTTGTTTTCTTCGCATCGTAAGTATCAGTAACGTTTCCCGTATATCTTTTTTCTCAACATTTTCCTTTTTCCTTGTGTAGTTGGAACGTCGCCAATCTTATATACCTAACCTGAATTATTCAGTTTCTCAGAATATTATCCCTCATTGTTTTTCTGAAATAATGTTTAAATAAATTGTATGTAGCGCATTATTGGCGGAAACTTATTTGCAAATCTTTTGATAAAAATGCAAAGGTTCAAACGAGAGATTATTGGCAATCATTTACGATACGATATCCATTTCATCTTGCATTCATGATATTATTATGTTACATATCAGGATTTAGGGCAAGGCAAAAAGTCATTCAAGGCATTTAGCTAAGCTGGCACATACACGCATTTGGCAAAAGGAATAATCAACAAATCGAAGTATACGGTGTTGAAAAAAAATTAACAAACCTTGTTTGCCAATTTATTATGTTAGCTAGACCAGCAGCTAGATTTCTATTTTGTGTAAACACAGTACCTATAGAAATTTAAAATTCTAAACAGCATCACATAGCCTCTGTGACAAATTTGTGTTGCTTCATCAAGTGTGACTGAATAGGTATTATTTGTCGCTCTACGTAGATTTCAAGTATTTGTTGTCATGTAAATTCATGAAAACTTGCCAAATTTGCGACAAATTGGTATTATTTACTGCGTGTTGTTTATCTTGTTTAGAGAATACCTACGTGAGACTAGTTAACAATCTGTAAATTATCTTTAATACTGAAAGATCTCTATCACTACCTATTGTGAAATAGATTTCATTGACAACTATAACGAACACTAACTAAAAACAGTGTTAATACCTGCCAATTCGGTCAATAGTACAAAAAAAATGGAACAAAAACCATCCACAGCCAATTTAAGTTTATTATTAGTTGGCCCAACTACAGTGCCTGCTATGGAAAAAAGTCATCCACAAATAGACATTACGAAAACGGATCAATTGTATAAATAGCAGTGGATACTTCAGATTTAGATAATGTACTTAGAAAGATAAAAAGCATAGTGACATGAGATTATTACCGGTCAGAAAGGACACAATCTAAAGTAGTAGTAGCTATCTACATGGTGATAGGATTAGAAACATTAATATTCCTCGAAAATATGGAACATGATAAATCTTTAATTTTTTAAGCGGAATTTATGTTTGTGGAATTACCTCATGATATATATTTATTTTAAATATCAGATACTGGTCGTGGGCAAGAGTTGCATCGATCTGTTTTGCTCTCAAACTATCAAAATAAACCTTGTTTACGTTACTTCCGATCCTGAGAATGCAAGATCTGGGATAACAAAGTCCATAAGTAAACTAGGTCAAGATCATGTTTAATTTCGAACGACGGCGTTAGATCTCTTTACACCTTGACAACGGAAAATCAACGTATCTACGTCAGAGTACAAAATGCTTAGTAACAGCCTTTCGTGATTGAAATGCTAATTCGCCTTTCCACAGCTGGTATTATCATGTTGATGCCGATTCTAATCTAATTTTATCATTGTTTTCCATACGAGTAATTAGATAGCGTCATCTGATCGATTGATAAATGATCGCCTGCGATATCCCAATGTAAATAAATCATTAAGGCCAATTCGCTTATTCGTTAATTAGTTTCAAGTATATCTAGATATAGGCGGAAACATCACGCGTGTTGGGTAGAGACCAGACGGGGCCGGCTAAGCAAATCCAATTAGGCAATCGATGCGTGACGCTAACGCATGCGTGACGTCACAGTAATAGTCAATTTCGGCGAGTGCCCCTTTCTCGTTAGGGAGGAAATCGGAACTGTATGAGTCTAGATTTGCAGTAACACATAATACTCAGAAGGAGATATTTCTGTACGTAACTGTGACGATATCAGCGTAGCACAAGGCGGCCGCGACGCCTCGCCGCTTCAGTTTAGCGATAGCACTCGCGGCTAATAGACGCTTAGCTGGTTACCGCGTGAAGTAGTCGTTCGGAGCAGAGCCGATCGCGTTTTGTTTTCGGATTGAGACTTTTTGTTTTCGTTTTTTTTTTTAATTGTTGAGTGTTGGGAGATGCGCGTGTGTTCCGAGAGGCAGAGCGTTCGTCTAGCGTCGGCCCGCTGGCTGCGCCGCCGAGCCGCTAGGATGGCCCACTCAATCGGGATGTTGCACTTTCAGTTCAAGCGCATGCTGAATAAGGAGCTGAGCCACTTCTCGGAGTCGAGCAAGTCCGGCAACCAGATCTCCGAGTACATCTGCTCCACATTCTTGGGTAAGTCCACGTTGAATCAATAGTAGATTAAAGTAGAGCCTTCTGTTAATATCTTATGACTTTTCAATCCCTTTATTGTCTCTCAAAATGTAAATATATTGTATGTACTTGAAATTGGTGCTGTTTTCTTCCTAAACTTGATAATGAGCAGGTTTTTTATTTTATTTTTTAAACGAATAATTTTCTTTTAATTGTAGTAAAGTTACTGTAATAGAATTTGGCTACAATTATTTATCTATTGAATAATTGATAATTCAAAAATATTTTAACAAAGAGACTTGTTGTTGCCAAAAAATAAGATACGTAGTTGAAAACAATAAATACACAACTCGTAAAATAACTGTTTACATTTATACAGACATGATGACCAATAGGTCAATTAGTAATAACTAACACGTCGTAATTTATATGTTCTTAATATTTTCATAAAATATATTGAAGATAATACATGTGACTACTACTTGTTATTTATAAGTGTCACTTAAGTAACAATAACCCGATATAATTAGAAAGCACTTACATTATTATTATAAGTGAGAGCTACTTTATAAAAACGTGACATTTATAACAGTGTAATGTATAGACTTTTACTCCTGGCAATCTAGGAATTAGTCACAGTATCTCTACAGCTAGTAATTATATTGATTAGAAAGTGATAATGGTTCAGATACTTAAGCGTTAAATTGAAACTGAAATTCGTTGTGCAATCAAAGCCAAATAAGTACGGTATAATTCAATTGCTGCGAACAATAGACGTAGAAGTCCCTCGGTGACTTATAACAGTTTCCAGTCTATTTGTTCAACACCACCGAGGGCGATAATTAGAGAGTCAACAACGGCCTTTGGAGTCGAAATGCGTCACGGCCCGTCGCGTTATCATGAAACATGTAGATAGGGAACGCCGAAAAGTCGGGGTTGCCCTACGCATGACGCAGCGCTGCCCGCCGCGCCGCCGCCCGCCCTCGTAACGAGCTACGTGACTTGCGTGAACAAAGCTTATAGGTTCCGTAATACTGAACTAATCCGAATACGACTCGTTATGTGCGGGCGGGTTAATGTCAACGTTACTATCCAATGTTTTATTCATTTTAAGTGTAAAAAAAGACCTCATTTGTTACTTTAAACCCTTGTAATGATATGCTAAATAAAGTGCTTTAGAATAGGTACTCTGTATTATTAAACTGAGATTTTAGCTTCATTTGATACGAGGCCCATCAAGATATTTATATATATATGACGCCATGGGCCATGATATAGAGTAATTTCTCAAATTGTTACGAGTCATACAGCCAGTAGGTAGGATCACTAACGATCCTTAAAGTGGCAATGATACTCTAACTCCCATAGTATATCATTGCGCCCGTCGCTCATTTAAGCCTTGCTGCTATGCAAAATAATAGCTACTAAAATTTTCTCGTCCGATGCGGATACGGACAGTTCGCACCGGAATCAATCGAGACATTTCTACTCTTATTATTGACAATCAAGGCAATAAATTCACATGAACCGAACGAGTGATAGCAATATTGCACACAACGTCATATATTAGAAACGTGGAGAACGCTCGTTAATCGATTATTGCGAACAATGTCAATCGATCGCGCATTGAGTTGGACTAATTAACTTGATTGTAAAAATCGAACGTGATTAGAACACAATTATCGAGATAACAATGATATAACACGCGTGTTGTAGCAATGTGGTTTTGTATCCATGTGCTAAAAAGTCTTTATTTCATGCTTTTTATTGAAGTATAGTATTAATAATACTTTTACACATAGAGATGGGACACTCACTTCAATCTCTGTACTTGACTGTGCCTTTCTATGTATTTTTTGTGCAAATTTTGAATACCGCCTTTTAAATTTTATTCTGACGTAACTTTATAGTGATGCAATCGACTGTTATGTGATTAGTAAGAATTTTTCTATATTGATCCGTTTTTTTCCAAAATATTCTGATGTGAAGTGCAGGGAAGTAATACTTCCAACCTTCAATATAGAAAAAAAATGAATATAAAGAATAGAAAAAAATGTGACAAGTATTAGGCCTGCACTATCATCGACCCAGACATTTTTTGCAAGATGCCGTTATCGCCCACGTTACGTAAATAAACAACATTGTTATCTTGGAAGTGGTGTCGCGGGAGCTCTGGTCTCTGACCTCCACGCGCAAGCGTATCCTCCACATCGATAAACGGCGAATGAGGACGCCACGCTTACCTTACTCCCAGAGACGTAATCTCATTTAGCATTTCGGCACAGAACGAACCTGGAAAGTAATTCACTGCGAAATACGCGCGACATGCAAATGAAAGGTGAATAAATTGTGATGAGCCATTGTGCCGCAAACGAAATTTAAATGTCGACCTCACTATTATGAATAACATTTCCATAATAACCTTTAATATTGTTGTTTAAATGATTTGCTAGATGATATACACATTGTTGTCTACTCTTGTTGCTGAAAGTGATATGACGCAAAACGTGTGCGATAGTCTTCATAGGAGTTCTATTTGGAAAGTTGGTGCCGACTTGCGTATTTGACTTGTTTTTTATCTCTGGAACGAAGAGATATGTCTGTCACAATCATAATGTACCTACAGATAATATCTCTGACGATCCTGCACATCACCCACAAATGCGTACAAAAGTAAAAGCAATTTTCTCGAATCGTCCTTTGTTCAATAAGTTCCAATAAAGGGAAAATTCAGTGACCGTAAATATGCTGGACATTAAGATTTGATCAGCTCAACGAGTCATCTATTAAGGCAATTGACCGATGATGGCGTAGGGCGATGGTCTCCCAATAAGGATGGCGGGGATGTTAATCAGTTATGTACATGTATATTGTATATCCATACGTAGCTTTTACAGATGCAATATCATCCATTTGGTATGGGAAAGAACTTCGTCCAAGTATAGCCTCGACCCTGCAAATCAATTGGTTACGTATCACATAATACCAATAGAAGTCTAAATTTTAAACTAGAATAGTGAGCATTCCGATCTAATGGCTAACTGTGGTTCAGCGATAAGATTGCAAAACAAATAAGGAAAGTAAGAACGATAATTGCGGTCTTACATTGCTCGCTCACGCTTTGCGTGGAAATCGACTCATTTCTGAGTATCATTGAAACGAAGATAGATGAAGACCGATCGTTTCCAGCATCTGAAAATTGATAAGTGACTTCTCAAGGCCTTTAAAGGAATGTGTCCTAGATTCGGAACGGCAGATGTCAACCCTACCGTCGTATCTCGATGTTAATTAATTTGTTTGCGCCGCGACAGTGGACCCGCCATGGCCGCGCCGGCGACGCGAGCCAATAGCGAGTCTGCCAATTACGATAATATGCAAACACAACCCCGTTGTTTTATCTCATTTCCTATATCAGTAATTAGATATAGCGAGTCATACGTAGGATCAAACTAAACATGATTTGAGCGCTTGCGTAAGCAATGAGGTTTAATTAAATAATAGATTTATCCGAGGAAATTCTTACGGACTGCTTCTGATTTCCTTGCAGATTTAAAGATTTTTTAATTATGTGAACTAAAAACAACAGTATGATTTATTAAAATATATCTACAAGTCGATTGCACCTATTAGTTACTTTATATCAGGTTCAATGATTTTGCCTTCATAAATTTCCAAACAAATTATACTTACACAACATGTCCAACGTTAAGAGACAATAAAAAATCGTCGTTTCTAAATAATAGTAAGTTAGAAATCAGTCGTTGTGATTGACAATAACTTATGTCAATAAACAACATGTTATATAACCGTTTGTTTACTAATAGTAATAAACTTTCTGCGACGTAAATCTATAGGTATTTAACACGCGTTTCAGTTTTTTCCATTAAGGTTTCATTTACAAATAAAAACACATTTTTGTACATAAAAGATATCATACATAATGCAATAGTCAGTTTTATCACGTGTATTAAGCAAATGACAAGTTCTACTCTTGCTCAGCGTTCAGTTTCAAGAATTTCTATTTAAGAAGGCGTATAATATCGAGGGCACACTATACCAAGTGGGCCAATGTAAACAATTTAAGTATTTTCGAAATCATGCCAAACAATCATAGCTCTAGACATTATGTTGGATATCTGCAGCCATAAATTTATGTAATATGAGCCGCTATAGGCAGTAAACGCACCAGGTTTTTAATCATAGTTTTATCTTACACAACCAATGGCCATTATTATCTCCGTTGGCAACTTATATAATTTTGTGGTGATTGTTTTTACAAATAATCAGTAACTTTTATGTCAGCAGACGCATTTAACTATTCTAATTTTCCTCGAACATTGATTTCCTTCGTTTACACGTAAATTACAATATCTGTGCATATTACAGATGCAATACTTGCTATATTTTTACGTAGGTACTTTTCATGACTTCAAATCAGTTAATGCCTCAGATGTTCCAGTGATTATTGGCTTCTAATCTTTTAATTATGCGGGTAGAGATAATGACTTGACTGAGTAAAATTACTAATACTAATAAAGTAATGAGTCACATAATTTCCAACAATACTCGTCATAATTGTAGTGACGTTTGCAGTAGTATTTTCCATTGCAACAGAATTTGTATTAATAAAGAATATTTTATTTTTTTATTATAAATGTCTAATAAATATCAACGTTTAATCATTAGGTATAATTATCTGGGGATATGTAAATCTTCAATATCATTTACTTCTCACAATAAAGCCAATTATATGGACCTAGTGATTGGACTATCTTTATAACGTCGACCACGTGGTGTTGCTCCAGAATGATATCAATCAATCAATCGCAATACGTACCTAATAGGCACTCTACATTCACCTACTTTCCTCCGGCACACATACACAATGGCATAGTTTTGGAAACGGTGATAAATGTTGTATCCAACCACCTATCACTTTTATATGATATTATTAGTGGCTATTTATAACTTGCGCAGTTTCATTGATTCAATATTAATCTGATTTAGGTCATCGACGTAGGGATTACTGTGATTAAAGGCACTTGTTGCTATGTAGCTATACTGTTCTATCTACTAGATTTATCTATTGATCTATGCTCGTTATTTTTATCACTGACACAGTTGAGAAAAGGTACTATTACCTATTAAAATGTTATGAGTTATCTTAAAGCTCAAACTAAGCAATGTTAAGTACATATACGTCTAAATTATGAGATTTTAATCGTGTGATGATTTTCTTTTACAGATAAACAACAGGAATTGGATCTACCATCGCTGCAAGTGGAGGAGGGTTCGGAACGTGCCAAGAAAAAGGAAAAGCCTCGTCATGCCGGGCCAGGAACTACCATGTCACAAGTGAGTTCAATTAGATTGTACAATACATTGCCCACCTAACTACCGCCGACCCAACATACTATTCAATTCAAGCTACCATTTGTAAACATGTTCCTAATTTTGTTGTTTATTAATTTTCAGATTTCTGGTGTCAAGAGGACGTTGACTCATACAAACAGCTTCACCGGAGAACGTGTGCCACTATATGGAGTCGAAACTCCTCACGAGGAAGAACTCGGCCGACAGCTGGCAGAGCTGGATCGCTGGGGCGTTGACATTTTCCGCATTGGCGATTTATCTTGCGGACGACCTCTCACAGCTGTGGCGTACTCCATTTTCACATCCAGGGAACTCCTGGGCACACTGCAGATATCGGCACGCACTTTCCTAGCATTCGCAGTGACACTTGAGGAGCACTACGTGCGTGATAATCCTTTCCACAACTCGCTCCACGCCGCTGACGTCATGCAGTCGACGAACGTACTCCTGAACACACCAGCACTCGATGCTGTGTTCACGCCTATCGAAGTATGCGCCGCTCTGTTCGCGGCTTGCGTTCACGACGTCGACCATCCCGGACTCACAAACCAGTTCCTCGTCAACTCGAGCTCGGAACTCGCGCTCATGTACAATGACGAGTCGGTGTTGGAGAATCACCATCTTGCTGTTGCATTCAAACTGCTCCAAAATGAGGGCTGCGACATATTCGTGAACCTACACAAGAAACAGAGGCAAACACTGCGGAAGATGGTCATCGATATGGTGCTCTCAACAGATATGTCGAAACACATGAGTCTGCTTGCTGATTTGAAGACCATGGTGGAAACTAAGAAGGTGGCCGGCAGCGGCGTATTATTACTAGACAATTACACAGACAGAATACAAGTCTTGGAGAATCTCGTACACTGTGCCGATCTGAGCAATCCTACCAAACCGTTGCCCTTGTATAAACGGTGGATTAGGTTGCTTCTGGAAGAATTCTTCCAACAAGGAGACCGTGAGAGAGAACAAGGCATGGATATCAGTCCTATGTGTGACAGGCACAATGTTACAATAGAGAAATCACAAGTAGGTTTTATTGACTACATCGTGCATCCGCTGTGGGAGACGTGGGCGGATCTAGTACACCCCGACGCACAGGACATATTGGACACTTTGGAGGAGAACCGGGACTACTACCAGAGCATGATACCGCCGTCACCGCCGCCTGCCCCCGTTCAGTCTTCGCACTCAGCCGCCGACGACGACCGCCCCGAACAAATACGCTTCCAAGTAAGTTAAATTACTAATAACAATAGGTACAATATATAGGTCAATTGATACGAAAACACATTTCGAAAGTTTATCAAGCATGTCGCATCAGATAAATGATAACATAAGAAGCAGTTAATTATACTGTTTATCCGAGAGTTAGCTAATTATTACAAAAAAATGATAAGCATAATACTTGCTGTACAAAAAGATAAGAATTTAAATTGTAGATTTCTTATCACTTTTATATCATTTTTTGTTTGTATGACATATTTTAGTAAATACGCCAAGTATTTTGGTAGCTTTTATGTATCTGAAGCTAAAGGTTATGTTTTTGTTAAAGATAATATACTAGTTTTAACTTGATACAATTCAAACATAATGAGAACGATGTAGGTTTAGTGTTTCTCATGTGTGTACACTTGGAGAATGTTGTTAAGTTATAAATTTGTTGGTGCAGGTGACGCTTGAGGAGGGTGAAGGGTCGGAAGAGTGCGAGGGCGAGGGCGACGGCGGGATGTGACGGAAACTACTGGGAATCTGTAAGAAACTCTCTGAGAAGATGCAGGTGTGGTGGAGGCTCTGGCAGTGATGCGCGCGCCGAGAGAGGCGCGGGTCTTGTTGGATATTAACACTTGTTGACGCTTAACCTCGAAATGGAACGATCTGCGGGTGTATCGTAACATTTCGATTATGATTATTTATATGTGATTATTATGCAATGTTGTTTAGAGTTACCTAACGACTAAAATATAATGTCCCTCCAATGACTGTAACGTTCGATCGTCTAGTGTTTTTACTATTGTTTCGTTTGTCTAACCAAAGATTGATTCGGTTCTTATGTTCACAGAAACGTTCGATATCCCTGTAAGTAGTTAGTGTTCGGTTAAAATTAAAGTCGTGTAAGTAGTTATAGTCGTCGACACCGAATGTACCGGGTCGACTAAGTAAGGACATTGAAAACGCTTATTAATTGGTATGAAAGGGTAATTTATATTGTCATATCATCCACGTTTCTCATATTTAATACGGGTTTGCGATAATGATGTTATTCACCAAAATATATTAACATGATAGGTATCCTAAATATAAATCTATTTTAAGGTAAATTTTAAAAATTGCCTTTCGAAGTTGTTGTGTCTTTTTTCTGAATATATAATATTCGGCCAGCCTCTTACTGTGCAAAGACACTTTACCACATTCATCCTGTTAGATAGCTTTACTTGATTTGATAATCCTAATAGCACCTCATTTCTTATGGAGGATCGCTGGCGATCCCTTTACTTTTCTCTTTAGAATAGTGTATTATTTTTGTAAATTAATTATTATATTCTAGTTCTCTTGTATCCAAGTATGCAAACATTAGTCATGGATCTTTTAAGAGTTTTTGTGCAACTAACGGCTTGAAGTGTTTAATTAAAATGTTAAGTACTAACAAAGAGTGGTTTGCGACTAAGTTTTCTCTCGAATGAGTTTGTTTTAGTTTGAGACAGTTTTGTGGATGTGCAGAGGACTAGCACGCGGGCCGGGTCTTGCAATAGTACATACTAAGTAGGTAGTTTCCGAAGCACTCTCTCTTCGCACAATATTCATGGTATTAAGTATCTTACGTATTCATTTGTTAGTTAGTGCTCATCTCGTTCTAATACGTAACTTCTGAGGAATAACATATTCAAAGCCGCAGATCTGATCTTCATCAACCCAGTATTCCCAACCATCTATTACTTTAGTCTCAGAGTCAACGACTCTTATCATACCTATATTTAGTCAACATTTGAAGATTCAACATTACATACCTGTATTATATTGCTTGCATTTCATTATATCCATCGTTTTAATGAACGATTTTGTTACTTATGAGCTGGTCTCTAATCTTTCATGTACTCAAAAGATATTCGTTTTTACTTGATAAAATTATTTGTGTTTTTATTCTTGACAAGCCATCGTTTTGTTATACAATTTTATTGTCATTGTTTCACCTAGTATGAGTATTATTTTGTGAGTATTCTCTAAGTCAGTCATGTTAGCATTCATCAGAGTCAAGAATGAAGGTCCAATGTACATTATTTTCGTAGGTAATTTAAGATTTATTCGGCGACCGAGATTTGTGAGAGCAGTTGCGCCGTGATGTCTTCAAATTGTCTGATTTTGGGAATGCATAGTATAGGATTTGGACATAAAAAAATAAAACGCTTATCTACTTGTGTGTTAAAATAGAGACATTACGCTTAGAATCGTTTGTTTTCTAATGTATATGTATTTGTAACGAAATTGTGTTATAATGTTCGTATTACAGTAGATCTGTGTATAACACGTACCCAATCTTCGTAATAATATTCGCGTGTGAACAAAGTCATGTACCCCATTGTGCCGACGTGGCATGCTCTATGGCTTACGATATACCCGATAGTATATAACTGTATCTTGAAACAACCAATCGTATACCTACCTAGAAATTACATATTGTTATGCTCTTTGTCAGCAACATTCAATAGTTGTACAGACCTAATTAATTAAATGATATACTTATTATAATGATTATAAACCGATATACAGAGTGACATGTCAGTTTGGATACATAATGATGGGCATCGGTTCTTCTAGCATAAGAATGATAGACAGGTGGTTTTAACTCATAAGACTTGAGCATGACATGTCATTATCAATAGACGTATTTAGAATTACCTACTTAATGAAATTATCAAGTTATTTTCGCCAAAGTGGTTTCAATGTTGTGTATATGTTTTGTCAGTATGGAGAACTATCGCTAAGATTGGATAATACCTAGTTAAATTAATACCGAGTTAAAGTGTGCAATGCTGGTCATGTGCATTACTTATTATTTATGTTTAAAATAAAAAAATAGCTTGTAATAGTTTAAATGAATATTTGAGTTGAATTAAAGAATATTAATGTATTTAGAATAAAAAGATATGGGAGAAAACTCTAAAGCTGTTTCATTATTTTTCGTATCCCCTTTTTTAGTGTTTCACAGCTTCCGTACTATGAAAGGGCAAAAAGCACCCCTGGTGATCACCTACGCCTATAGGGGCGAAAACCATCCACTCGTCCGCCACCCCAGAAAAGCCGTAAGGGGATGAGGATATTCAAATCACCCGCAAAGTACCTCGTACGCAGCAGCGCAGCAGCGCAGGAGTATCCTATTTCCATTGACGGAATTACTGTTCTCCAAGGGCCAGTTTTCCAATGCTGGGGCTGTAGGGTAACGGAAATTTTCCTATGATGAAAGATAATACACTAAGGCACCATAATGAGGGAGACTTTTCAAACATTATAAAAATATTCTTAATTTTTTAACTAACAAGAAGATGTCAGTGGTGTCTATTTTATCAATAATAGCGACCCGCCCTCGCTTCGCTTCGGGGATATCTCATTCTCTATGTAATATATTTTAACCCCGTAAGAGAAATCTATTTTTTATCTAAAAAAGCCTATGACACTCAGGGATAGTGTAGCTTTCCAACGGTGAAAGAATTATTCAAATCAGTTCAATAGTTTCGGAGACTATTCAAAACAAACAAACAAAAAAATCAAACCATTCCTCTTTATAATATTATTATATTACATATTACATTGACTCCCCGTACCCCAGTGACGCTTACATGATGCCTATGTCGTGGCCAAATCGATGAATTGATCATTTCATGAAATGGTTGGCCATTTCATGAAGTGTTCACGTTTCATGAAGTGGCCAATCAATGGTGACCAAATCATTAAACGATAAACGTTTAACGATTTGGCCACCCACGTTTGACCATATCGTAAAAAGAGGGCGACTATAAAATATTTAATGAAAACCAGGATCAATTTTGATACGTATTTGTTTATTTTTAGTTGTTACATACTTTCAAAATAAAAAGGTTTAAAATTTTATTACAATAAAAAATGTACATTTAGTGAAATTTGCAAGTATTTTAGTACAAGCAGTATAAAAGTCACGTAAACAATAAAAAAATTAAACAAGGTAACAGTCACTTGCTAGCGCAAGACAAATTTATTAATAATAAGGTGCATTAAGGCGATTAAAACACGGCACCGCGCACAAAGTCACATGAACAACAAAAATCATAGGATCGTCGGCGCTTTTTCCTTGAATATAAGATATTCCTCCCTCTTCGACAGTTTCCATAATATCATATTTCGATAACCAGTAGTAGTCCATGGATTTCTTTTTCGTGTCACCCTACTCTCCTTTATTTGCTGTATAACCTGAAAAAAGAAATTAAATTAGCTATCAGTCTTTTGACAATCAATATAATAACAGATAAATAAAAAAATATTTTGATAAAACACGTTATTTAGTTAGGTGCATAAAATTATAATATGAAGTAAGTAAAATATTACTAACCTTAGAAATACATTCCAAACTCCACGGTTATTTCACATTTTGCTCGGAACCTTGCATGACTTGCATACTCTAATACGTTTTCATCGAATTATTTAACGAATAATTTAACTTTCTTCCGTGTTTAATAAAGAATTATTCGCATTTTTTCTATTTAAGTGTATTTACTGCCTAAAATAGGCAAACTTCCGACAATTTTGTCCAAATTAAAAGTACCTACTTTAAAAATAACATTAATTTTATAAAAAAAATGTTTTGCTAAAAATATGCTATTCTAAAATAAAAGATAAAATAATATGCTAAACAGGAAGAAAATTTTGCATATTTGCACAAAGTGCTTAATTGGTATGGCAACTCTGGCACTCTACCGGTAAAGTCAACGTAACAATTCCACGATATGATCGATTGAGATTGATCGTTTCATGAAATGGCAGTGCATCTAGTTGGCCCAATCGTCAAACGATTTCTTATCATTGATCTGACCTGGCCACATCATGATATGGCCAATGTGTGATTGGCCATTTCATGAAATGCAACCATTTCATGAAATGGCCAATCATTTCATGAAATGGCCAATTCTACGATCAATGGCCACGACACCTACATCGCATGCTGGCTAGCTGAGCGCGGTGGCGGCAACCACGCGACTTTTTTCTAATACTAGCATTTTTAAACTCGTGATATCTTCCGAATTAAATGTCCGAATTGAATAATTCAAAACGTTATAAAAAGGTATTGAAGCCGTCTTGAATATAAAGTAACTACTTTTTTTAAGGATTGATACCAAGGTACAAATAAAGAGCCCTTCAAGCGGCGGCATATAGGGGAACCTGTTGTACAGTCGCCGTCAGATATATCGTAGCAGACAAGGTGACCAAATACATCTGAACAATTTAAAATGTCAATAAGTTCGACACACTACAAGGAACCATAAATATCTGAACATTCAGTACTTCATTAAGATCT
Organism: Maruca vitrata; assembly: GCA_039566165.1. Lineage (NCBI taxonomy): Eukaryota > Metazoa > Arthropoda > Insecta > Lepidoptera > Crambidae > Maruca > Maruca vitrata. Next base: position 9,836,014 of record CM076917.1, on the reverse strand, counting down.
GAGCAGATGCTTGTCATTAACTTCTAAACATACAACTTGCCAATAATATCTGAACACTTATCACGTCAAGTGTCAATCTGAGCACTTGAGGAAACATTGCAGTTGGAAGTGCCTTTACTATAAATACTACATATTTAAATAGGAACTCTTTGATAATTTATGTAATTAAATTACTCTGACAGTTTTGTAATGTCATCACAGTCGAGTGTGAATCTGGGTGGGTGTGTAAGTGTGCATGTGTGTGTGCTAGTTAAAATTAGTAAAGCTCATTAAATTTAAGATTTGGTTGTATGATTTTTATTAATCAAAGCCGTTAAATTAAATGCAGAAGGAGGTTACACAAAATACTTAACCTATTTGATTTATGATGTTTTTAAAAAAATATATAGTAAAAATTATAAATACTATAAATAACTAAAATCTGTTTTCTTTTCAAATAGTGACTTCCGCTCTCTTGGCCCCCAAAAACCTAATTAACAACACCCATGTCGATTATTTCGAACGAAGTCGACTGGTCAACTGGCTCGATGGCGCATTTAGTAGTGACCCTATCCTTTGTCCCAACCCAGGACAAACATTTATGTGATGAACATTTGTGTTTGTTCTGTGTCTGGGTGTAAATATTAAAGTATATATTTGTGATACCACTGTTGATTCTGATATCCGTAACACAAGTGCCTTACCACGGAGTTAGAAAGAAAGAAAAACATTTATTAATCACATACATTTACATTGTTTAACAAACACACATACAGTAGATGTGATCAACAGGTTCTGCCTCAGCATGTGCTGCAGCGGCTGCTAGGTCGTTACAGCGCTGATATTCTGGCAGAGTTAGATCAATGTATGTGATGTTGTCAGATATTATTAAGTTTTGTTAAAAAAATATCGTAAAAACTAAATATTTTTACAAATACATTATATAGTCTTTAATACATTATATATTTTCAGGTGGGAGACATTTTGTCGACCGGTTGCTGTTACCACCATACAGTTGTGTAAAACCCGCCAAGTGACTCTGACCTCTTTCGGTCAGGTCGCGTTCCGAGATCAGCACTGTACGAACCGGAGCCAGGGGGAGCATTGCTGCGGCAAACGCCGGACCAGTGGAGTCTTAGCGGCGGTATTGTGCGGGCGGAGCGGGTCAGCCCGCCGGCCAGGGAGACCCGTAGACACGGGGCCCTTCCGTCCGGCGGACTGGCCAACTCCGACCCGCACAGCTCAATACCAATGCGAGACTCCACGCCTTGTCTCGTTGTTGCCGCAGCAGTGGTCTCCTTTTTCACGGCTTTCAGGGTGAGTGCGACAGGCTCAATATGGTATATTGTGCCTGTCGACCTCATATTTGGATCTCACTACCGCTTACCACCAGGTGGAGTGAGGTCATCTTGTTAGCCTTTTATAAAAAAAAAAAAAAAAAAAAATAAAAAAAAAGTCTGCGGTGACCCTAATAGTTATTCCAATGCGAAAACACAAAGATTTACATCAATCATTCTTCTGAGACAAAAATCATTATAAATTATTACAGATGCTAAACTTTATTAAATTGATTTCTCAAGCGATTGGCAACCTCGCATTGGTACTTCCAAGTCAGTGATTTGACATAATGATTTAAAAAACAATGGGTGCGTTTAGCCGACACACAATCTTGTCAGCACAGAAAGAAAAATGGCGATTGCTGAGTAGCATAGGCTGACGCGGCTGAGGAATGCTAAGTGGCGATATTCAGATTGATTGATTGATTCGTCATATGGCGGAATAACAGCTAACTTCACTTCTCTCAAATGAGAAACCATGCTGAGTGGATTTCCACTCAGCATGGTTTCTCATTTGAGAGAAGTTCTGGCCGATACTGTAGTCAGAATTGTCAAATTCTGTTCAGCACTCTCAGATTCTGACCAGTCTGTCTATCGGCTAAACGCACCAAATGTGTTTATCTGCATAGATACACTTGACGTGATGAGTGTTCAGATATTATTGGCAAGTTGTATGTTTAGAAGTTAATGACAAGTATCTGCTCAGATCTTAATGAAGATCAGATCTATCGAAGTTATTGACATTTTAAATTGTTCAGATGTATTTGGTCACCTTGTCTGCTACGATGTATCTGACGGCGACTGTACCTAGGTCACTTTTTGATATTTTTATTTTTTATAAATAAATGGTAAGAATAAGATCCGTCAAATAGGGAATAATGAAAAGACCAGTTACTCAACTATATAATAAATAAATAAAATATGAGGATTTTCGGTAAAGCTGGAATCAAAAGCAACTTTTAAAAAAAAGGGAAAACTGTCCAAGGTACAACAGACCTGATGTACCTTGGACCGTTCCAGTTGTACTTTGGACATTCCAGGGTAGAATGAAGATAAACACTAGCAATTGCAGCAGAGTTTTATTTTTAATATAGGTAAGTACAACAATAATGCTCATACCTGTAATCAACAAAAACATTAATGTAAATAGCAGATTAACAGTTACCTTAATTAATAGTCTCTTGTCTCTTTATTTTGTGTCAATAACATAACAAATGTTTACATATTTAAATATTTATTTTTGCCTTATATAAATAGAATAAAAATATAATCAAAAAATATGTTTTTATAAGGTTATATTATCTTTATCAAAATTATCTATGTATTATCTATGTCCAAGGTACATACTCAGTTGGGGGCCAAGGTACAACATCATAACAATTTTAGTTACAACTTGTTTAAACACACTTTTAATTGAGGTTGGGTTCTGACAACTATACTATCTAAAACCTTAATAAACTGAGATTATATCGGAAGTAAAAGATATTTTATAAATACGTATCGTGACAAATTAAGAGGCCATAAGTAAATTCCAAAAAACGAACTTTTAAGGCAAAAAATAATAAATTACCATTTTTAACTACATTGACCCGGCGCCGGCGAATCACAACTAACTTCACGTGAGTCTTATCAAAGCAGGCTTTGACTGCCATATACAATATTATTGTAAAGCGCGGGAGTTTACGAAAAATTACAATTGTCCTAGGTACAACACTGTCCAAGGTACAACAGGTTCCCCTATATTAAATTTTTAGAATAAAACACCGCTTCCTGTGACATAACTATAATATTTAGACATAAGCTGTCGCGACACTTTTTTGTAGATAATGATGAGTTCTGCAAAGTCTTAGTAAATGGTTTTGTTCTATCTTCAATAGTTTTCGCAGCGCAGGCGACGTAAGGAATTTTTCAGGTCTATTTTTTACACCTTGGGTTACATTATTGCAGTTTTAGTAAGGATCCCTAATTTTTTTTAAATATAATATAGCTAATGTTACTTCTGAATAATGCAGCTTTCTAATGGTGAAAAAAATATTGCAATCGGTCCAGTAGTTTTTGAGTTTATTCATTACAAACATACAAAAATACAAAAATACAAATCTTTCCTCTTTATAATATTAGTATAGATATTAGTATAGATAAAATATGATCAAATTCGCCATAATATCATGAATTTATATAGGCATGCCGCCATAAACATTAGATACGTAGGTTAGGTACCTACTAAAATAGGCATTTTTATTAAAATTGTTAAAATTTGTATTATTTTTTTAAAGGTTAGAAAAAATCTTATTCTTATTCTTTGTTCTCAAATCCAAATTGTGAGGCAACATGACCTCGGCGCCCCGGAACCACTGCCAATTTACCATAGGTACCTTAAAAGGCTTTGACGAGCATTTTAGTATCACTAGCAGTAGTAACAGTTCTGTTTGTTTCACTTAAAGTTATGCCTATATTTCTAGGTGCAACAATTTTAAATCTTATGAACTTAGGCCATGTTAACGCCTAAGAATTTAATTTGAGCAATAAATTTTACTTACACAAATTCTCTCAGTTACGTAGGCGCAATTTAATAATTTTTGGAGCCGCTACTAGTCGCGGGTTTTATTTTCCGACTAGCTGTGCCCGCGACTTCGTTCGCGTGAACTACAGGATTTTACATTCAAAAGTTTTTTCCCAATAACTCTCCCGAAGCAATATCCTGTTGCAATCGCAATAACGCATTGCAAGTAAGTTTAACGTTTATTAAGGTACCAGTATGCGAAATTTCAATCATCTATCTTACGCGGTTTAGATATTTTCATACAAACGTTTTATCCCGCTCACTCCTGTTCCCGTGGGAATTTTACGATATCCTGTTACAACTAAGCTTAAAGTTTACTAATGCACCTGCAAGCTAAATTTCAAGCGTTTAAGTCAAGCTGTTTAGATTTTTCATACAAAAGGACAGTTACACAAGTATCACAATACAGTGTCACAAGGGGTGACGTCATAGCTCACTGCGACATTTGTATGAAGCGTTTTGTGCTCGCCCAAATGATGTGCTATTGAAACTGTAATGTCTCCGGGAGTTTTCCAAATATCAAGCTATTATTTTAATAGAGCACCTTTGCAATTTTGTGTGGTCCCTCTATATCCAAATAAAAAAAAATAGGAAACTACCTTATTGCTTGCTAAAACATTTTTTGTAACTGATTTCTAATTTTGAAATATGACTCTTCTTGAAATAAGATATCGATGCTAAATCAAAATGTATTATAATGGAAAGCTAGTGGCTGAACATATTCGAATTCGTATGTCAATTTCTTGACATGACGACGCCTGTCAGGTAGGATATAAAGTGTCAAATTTATTTGTCTATGCTTCTAGCAAATTTGCTTGCGATTTGAGTTGAGTTGGTAAACGCGAATTCAATCGGCATTTCTAATGTAATTAGTTCGAACAGAGTATTTATCGATAAGCGCTTGATATTTTATTAGCAAAAATGGTAAAACTTACAACAGAATTAATCCAAAACTCTATGCAGTATATGAATCCATGTCGAGATCGTGAGTTGGATCTAAGAGGTTAGTTCTGTGTTTGGCGTTGTTGGAAGTTAAAATATATTTTCACATTGGTTGATGTATAAATCCACTTCTTTCAAAATCGAATATTTATTTAAATGCTTATACAAATACATGTATATTGTTTTAGGTTATAAAATACCACAGATCGAAAATATGGGTGCTACCCTCGACCAGTTTGATACAATTGATTTATCCGATAATGATGTCAGGAAACTTGATGGGTTCCCTTTGTTGAAAAGACTTAAATGTCTACTCTTAAATGGAAATAGGATAGTGTAAGTAAAAAAAATATTAAAAGCTATGTAAATTTCTGTGCATCATCAGTAATACAGGTCTATTATATTATTTTCTTTCGCTTTTACAGGAGACTCGGAGAAAACTTAGAACAGTACCTGCCTAATCTGGAAAGTCTTATACTGACCAACAACAATATCACAGAACTTGGTGACTTGGATCCGCTTGCAACTATTCCTAAACTTAAAACACTGTCATTGATGCACAATCCGGTGGCAAATAAACAGCATTACAGGTAACTGTGACCACTGTGAATTGGTTATTTATTGACTGTGATGTATACTAAGTATTCCCATCTCATATGAGGACTTCTGTCTAAATTGTAATGGACACACAATCTTATGTTGTTTTGTCAACACTGTTTAGCTGGTCTGGTAGTTACAAGTTGCTAGAGACTAATAGCATTGAGTAGTACTGTGTTTGAAGTCTTGACTAACTATTTATGATTATTTTTGTTTTCCTATTTTAACCTTTTATGTCCCCGCTGTCAAATGGCGCACTTTCGTCTGACCTACGAGAAGGTCAGCGGTATGTGATATATGTGAAAGTAAACATATTGGTTTGTACATTTCCAGAGCATATGTTGCCCACAAACTACCAGGACTGAGGTTATTGGATTTCAGAAAAATAAAACAAAAAGAAAGGGAGGAAGCTAACACATTGTTCAAAAGCAAGAAGGGTAAAGAACTACAAAAAGAAATCACAAGAAAGGCTAAGACATTCGTACCTGGAGGCAATATGCCAGATCCGAAGCTCACAAGTAAGTGCTTTACATAATTATGTATAAGTTATAAATATGTATTGTATGTGTTTATTAAAAACTTGAATCCTTAGAAAAAAATGCCCACATTTCTTTTTAATAGTCAAATAGGCAGTATATAAGTACTTAAATATTTTAAAGCAGCAAATATTCATCTATTGCATTAGTTTCATATTAGAAGTACTGAACTTTTATACAAATTACCTAATTTCAGATCTTACACCTCAAGAAATCCACAAAATCAGAGAAGCTATCAAAAATGCTTCTTCATTGCAAGAGGTTGAGCGGCTAACAAGAATGCTGCAATCAGGGCAAATTCCTGGACAGAAACCTTTCCAACCCCAGCAGCAGACACAATCCAATGGTCAACGTAAGTATTATTCGTTTATAAGTGTCAAAAAGAAAACTAACTAGAGGATCTAGTGTTCATGCCTGAATAAATAAGCTTTTGATTCAATCATACAATGTTCAATGTTATTTTTGTACTGTTTCAGAAGAAGAAGATGAGGAAATGGAGACTGATCAAACAAATGGGCAGTAAAAAGGTTTTAACATGGATACTTGCTGTCAGAATTGATACTACATAGGTCTAGAATTAAGCTGATCAGATCAGAATCTACATATATATACTGCACTTCAGTATTCTGCTTTTAACAACCGATACTACACCAATAATGAAAGAACAGATACCATACAATTTAAAAGAAGCGTTAAATGTTGTTGTTTCTGCAAATTATCTACAAATTATGCTAATATTTTACAGCTACTTTCACCTTATCCAGATCATCGGGCCTGAGAAGCATGTCTTTCAATAAAATAAAGTTAAATTTATGTCAGTGTTTTAATTTCATTATTGTCATAAATAACTAGATACATGATTACATTCTACATCAACATTTTTTACAAGAAATAACTTATTTAAAAGGCTCTAATTATAATTAACTTGCTGAATGTGGAGCTTACTAAAAAATACCATTAGATTTTTTCTCAAAACAAAATACATTAACAGAATGGGCCTGCCCTTGTAAAAAAAATCTTACTGTTAATAATATATTATGTACATCATCTGTTTATGCAAGCTGTAGTTTTAAAAATTCTATGCTTGCTTTCTGGTACAACAACTCGTCTTGACCAGCATCTAGATATATGCTGTAAACAGCTGGCAACATTATCATTCTACCCATTAGTTCTTTTACAGTTGGTCTTTTATCAGGCATAATCGATAGCATAGAATCGATCAAATCTTGTACTCCTCTTTCATATACATTAAAATCTATCGGGTTGACGCTTCCATTTGTGATGGCTTTGACCAATCCAACAAGAGACTGAAAAAATAATGTCCATAAGATTATGTATTCATCAGCTATAAAAGTATATTATCTATATTATTAGATACCTAGATAGGTAATATAGATAATATATTTTTACACATTTTTAAGTTAAATAATTAATTAGTGTTACCTACCTCTGAATCGAACGCCCTAGTATGCGTACACATTTCGTAAAGCAAACATCCTAGCGCCCAAATATCGCTTTTTGTGTCGTACGGCTTTCCTTCACATAGTTCAGGAGCCAAGTAATAAGGCGTTCCTATTACAGTCGATGTCTTTTTTGCACTGAAATAATAAGATTATCGTGTGAAATAAAAGGCAAAATTAAATTAAGGAAATTCATAAAAATAGATTTTTTATTCAGATCTACCTGGCTAACATTTTTGAAATACCGAAATCACCGATTTTCACAATTAGGCCGTTTTTACCAGTCAGCAGTATATTTTCGGCTTTTAAATCTCTATGAATAATGTCTAGGCTATGAATATAATTAACACCAAGTAAAACCTGAGAAAAATAAAACAGTATTTCCTGAAAAAAAAATACAAACGTTTATTATAAATACTTGTGCTGTACATTACTCTGGCCTAAGTTGGCTAATCTGGCAAAATTTATGTATGTGTATTTAATAATGCAAAAAAGAACTCCTACCCATTATTGTAGAAATCATTTTTTTTATGGTACATACATATATTTAGTACATAATTTGCGTTTGAAACTTATTTTCACATATGTATTTACCTGCTGTTTTATCAATTTTGGATATCGCTGATACATGTATTCGGCTAGGTTCCCACTAGCGGCATATTCCATGGATATCATGACATGATTTTCGGTGTAAAAGCAGTCATAAAAACGAATAATGTTTGGGTGTTTCATTGATGACAAAATGTTGACCTCATTTGCAATGTCCTGCGTTATGAGTTAAATAAGTTTAAATAGCTTTTTTGGTTAGAAAATAAGTTTGATGACATTAATCGTTAATGAAGCTTATTGTATCATTCGATAGATTTGGGACTCACCTGTTTATGATCTTGAATTCTTCCATTTAATTCAATATCTTTTACGATTGTCAATATGGCGCTCAAGCTATTTTCACACAAATAAACATTCCTGAAAGTGTTAAAAATTCCTATAGTTAGATATCTTAGTTTAAGTTGGAAATTCAATAATAATGATCCATGCATGCATTTATACATACCCGTAAGTCCCTTGGCCTATAGTTTTTAAAACCCTTAAATTAAAGTCCATGAACCTCTTCGAGATGTCCATTGTGCAAATTTATCGATAAAATTACAGTCTTAAATAAGCGCTCAAAATTTTACCCCCACAAAAATTAAAACTACCTTCAATTTAAAAAAATATTTATAGAGTATTGTTAATGGCAATACTGGATAAAGTGGAGTCAAGTTAAAATAGTCATTGGTTAAAAAAAAATAAATAGAATAACAATAAAAAAATTATTACCTCTGTTTAGGCCAACTCTTTCGTTTAATTTATTTTCACGTTATTATGTAAGAAAAAAGAGAAAACTTTAGGTTATGGACGACTCAATAACTCATGTTCCTAAGCAACAATATTTAAAATAAAAAATGCCAAAATTCACAACAAAAAAATTGTCTAATCAAAACGACCGAGGGTCAGTGTCGAATAATAAATCGACCTGCTACAAAATATCTCTAATTAGTCAGGAGTGGCTATAAGCCCTTGGAATCATAGTCATCGTTGTGAAAAGGCTGTAAATTTGTACATAACAATGGGTCAAATCATGGGAACTTTGGGTACCCGAGATATAAATCTTCAAATGAACGATCAACCCACTTTCGATCCTAAGGCCGGATTTAATTATGAAAGGAAAGAAAGAGGTACCTCATTTTGAGCTTAAAAGTTTCATTATAATCTTCATAATATACCTGATATTCTGAAATTTTAACGAGCCGAAAGTTGACTTTGTTATGTAATATTTTGTAGGTTATACAAGAGTTCAAAACAATAGTAGCCTACATGATAGATAACTTTATGAGGTAAAATAATTATTATTATACTTCTGTGTTGTTTTAGTAATGGTGGCTCGTGAGGAAGACTTAAAATCAGCTCGAATTCCACCATCGAAACGGGACTACTGTGCTCATTATTTACTTGATTATCAAGTGTGCCGCTACAAAAATATGCCTCTGGTATATAAATGCGCTCATGAAAAGCATGACTACTTGAACTGTCAACATGATGAGTAAGTAAACATGAATGGAATCTAATGAAGTTTGGATCAAAACATATAATAGATCCTGCATCATAAAACTATTCATGAAATTTGACTGACTTGGTGGAATAGTAGATAGTGAACCTAGGCCAGTTCACTATCTACGGTTCCAAGAGTTGTGGGTTCAATTCCGACCCGGGATAAACATTGGTGTTGGTTCCATGTCTGGGTGTGTTATTAAATATATCTGTATATTCACTGTTGATTCTGATATCCATAACACAAGTGCTTAAGTTACTTACCACAGGATCAGATCAATGTATCACTCCTATTTGTAGCAGAGTGATTTTATATAGCCTTTTCGAAAAATGGTCTATACAACACAAAAAGATTATTTTAATTCAAACCAGTTGTGTTCCAACAAAATAAGCAAACTCTTCAGCTTCATAATATTAGTATACAAGCCAAAGTTGCCATTTTCAACACTGTTATTATATTTTCCTTAAAATAGCCAAGAAAAATCTTTGACAAATCCTATTTGTGACATCAATAAATTTTTCTTATTCTTAAATGTCATAAATTTCCATCAAGAAGTTAATAAGTTTTCATAATGTTTCAGCTATGTTATTCGCATGAAGGAGTTTGAGCGTGAACGTCGCTTGAGGGTACGTGAACAGCGTCTGGTTGGAGCTGCTTAATAAATCATAACATAGAAAAAATCAATGTCTTAATTTATGTAAATAGAATAAAAGTTACATGTGGAGTTTTTGTTTTTATTTTTAATTTTTCTTACTTATTCTTTGCTACACATATAGACATTTATACATACAAAACAATATACCTACTATAAACATTTGTGTGGATGGATTAGTGTTTGCTAGTCATACTGGAGTTTGAGTCGAATTTGGGTCTAAGCAACATTGGTTACAAGTAGGGCAGAATAAAAAAACATAAGGTTAAACTAATTTATTTTATCTTAGTTTTTGGTATTTTTAAGCCTATAGTAGAGGAAGTTGGTAAGGGAATCAGCAAACCACATTAGGTAGCATTTCAGTTAGGGAGTAACGTAAAAACCTGAAGTTAAATGGATGAAGGATGATTTAAACCAAACATGTAGAAATACTGGCCTGTATCTACCATGGCTATTAGTTTTTCAGCCCAGGATCCAGCCAGTGGGACTCGAAGGTACTGAGACATTAAACAGGTCGTAAGAATTAAATTATTCGATTAATCAAACCAAAGTAATTTGTGTCTGTGTGTGTTGGTACATACTTTTACATTCAATGTCAATCGTGCTCCACTGTTTCGCGTTCAATTTCTGAATGGGCCCTCAAACAGTCTTTTCTATTCTATACCTATGTGGGTCTAGGTTGTATTAGCCAAGGATTAGGGGGCCTCATGGTTCCTTGTTGATACCTATAAGGAGTCAAAGTATTAGGTATGCAAAACAGATTAATAAAAAATTTAGGTAGAAGTAAATTTTTTGAGCTAACCGTGAGGAGTAATCTATGTGGGTTATGTAAATTATAAATGAATGAATAATCATGTATTTTACACAATTAACTATATTGTAAACGCATGAAAAAAGTCTATTGCGTTTGTTAAGTAGATAGATCTTAAATACTTTGTGATGAAAAACCAAAATCAAAATTTTTTATTCACAAAATAATATCCTGTCGGCTTGCGTCTTAATATTTGCGAATTTTAATTGTTTTGATTTTCTACGCTTTCAATCGGATTCAATAATTTTACTTTGGAAGCCATAGACAAAAATAATAAAATGCCAACCCTGACAAAATCGATAATGTTGCCATTCCATAAAAATTATCTTGTAACTTTAACCGTATTGTTGACACCAACAAGGATGGGTTTACTTTAACAAATTAATAAATATGTCATTGTAAACTCTCTGTAATTGCAGAAAATGATATGCGATTGTGTGCCTTATTGAATGACACCTTTAAAGTCGTCATAATACTGTGACGTCTCTCTCCAATTTTTGTAAACACGCTTGTCGAATACACAATTTCTATAGTTGAATAGGCTATTTATTGCGGAAGTAATGGCTTCCTAAAATTTAATTGCAGACATTAATATATTATTGTAATTAAAATAAACAAACACCAAACCCTATTAGGTGAATATCAATGAATATTAAGTGGATCAGGTGAAATATCTGCATTTTCCGGCGTTTTTTTTTACTTCGTGTTATGCCGCGTCCCGTGAAATAGTTACAAAGAATCATCCCGAAATAGGAATTTGTTTGTATTTGCCAAAATAACGATTGAGTTTTTACAAAAACATTGTTTTACAATGATGCATGTGGACTGTCTATGTTTCTGTTTGTGAAAATGAGTAATTGATGTGCGTGCAAAATATGACTCCGAGATAATTGCGAAGGTTTGAGATACTCGGTGTCATCATGAGTGGTGCAGGAGGTGGAAACTCAATATTGAGTAAAATGACGGGGTTGGAAGAGGAAGGGGGTTCCGATGATTCGGTCGACAGCGAAGATGACGACGAAACGATCGCGAGGATACAACGGGCCCACTTCGCTCAGACCGCCGCAATGAATGCTCGAAGACGCGCGGCTCCCCGTCAAAGACCCATGAGCCACAAAAGGAAAATGGAAGCTGTTAAAAATTTTCACGACTTTACCAAAAAGCTCAAAAAAGACACAGGTATCACAATTCGCAGCTTAGTTGGTAACAACATTTTAGAATTAAGTGATTTCTCCAGTGAGGACAGCAAGTCTGACAGTGATGGGTTGTCAGAAGAGGAGTTTACTGTGAATCCTAGTGCAGTGCAGGAGCTTGAAGAGGATAATGAGAGTTACATTGATCCCTTTACAGGAGATATTGTACAGGGCACAAGTAAAAAGCCTGATACTCCACCAGTTGTTGAAAGTGTTCCGGTTGAGTCAGTCCCTTCACCCACACCTGAAGCTCCTCCCCCTGAGGCACCGCCAGTGAAAACTCCTTCTCCGCCACCCCCAGTAGAGGAGCCAAAGACTTTGTCAATCAGTGATATTATTAATGAAGGTGACTTGGATTTGTCTAAAAATGTTGAAATAGCTGAAGTTGAGGGCAGTGAACTGTGTACAGAGAAAGATCCCGAAGAGTTGTTAGATAATATACAACAACAAGAGGACAACAGTCAGGACTTTGATATCACAGAAAAGTTAAAAGAGATGGGTGAAATAAGTGTGAAACCTGTGGTTAAGAAAGAGGGTGAAGAGGGGGAGAACCCTGAGGGTGAGGAGAAAAAAGAAGAAAATGATGATGAGGTAACAATATTATAATAATTATTCCTACTATTATTTCTTTTGAGGTTATTTAGTATTTTGTTTAGTTTTGATGACAAGAAGTACTATTAAACCAGTCATGTTGTATCTATTAGAGCACTATTTGAAGTCCTACAGTAACTGCATGGTTTCTTTTAAAATATACCAACAAAAATAAAGATCAGATGAAGTCTATACTATTAAAATAAAAGATCACTTCAATTGTAAATATGTACTTATTTATTACATTTGAAATTTTTATTTATTTTAGAAAAAAGGATTAAATACGAATGCTCTAAATGTGAGACGTAATATCAGAGAAGTCATGGATGAGAAGAATTTAGATGCATCAACACTTGCAGCTCAAAGACAGGAATCTGAGAGATTGGCTCGAGTACAGGAACAGCAAAGGATTATAAGAGAGGTACATACTTTATTTATGATCTATTATTGTTTTAATTTCCTTTTATGCTTTCAAAATTGTGTGTAATTATTTTTGTGTTTATACAGGTCCAAAGACAAATAGCAATCAATAGGCAAAATAAAATTCATCAAAAGACATTATCATTGCTTCAAGGAGGATCATCAATATTAAAAAAGTCTGTACCAGGACAAAAGCTAAAGTATGTGAACATTTCTTTAACATGATGTATAAGAATGGATTAGTAATTATGTTATATTCTAAGAGCTATAAATTTGAATTGCAGTTTACCAAACACGGTTCTGGTGAAGTTGCCATCTGGTGAAATGAAAAAGACTACTATGAAACAAGGTCAAGTTGAAGTCACAAAAGTAGTCAAACCCACCACGTCTGGGTCAGTGCCACCTAAAAAACCAGATCAAAAGACTGATAAGAAGGAGGTAATGATATAAATTGTGATTTGTACAGAAATTCATACTGTTTCAGTTAGAAATGATCAAAATTATGTGTTTAAATTACAATTTCTAAAGATTTCTCATGATGTTCTTTAATCTTTTCAAAGGTTGTAGAAATAGTTGACAGTAGCAGTGGTGAGGAATCATCTTCATCCTCTTCAGACTCTGATGACTGTATCATGCTCTCAGACTCCGAAGTTCCACCAAGTCCAGAAGCAGATGAGGATCCAAATAATTCTGGTAAATATAATGTTATGTGTATCAAACTAAAAGTATGTAGAATTTGCATGCAACCATGTTGACTATTTCATACTTATTGTCCCGATTATTTGTAGGTCTTCATGTGAATGATACCTATAACATTCCTGATGAACAAGGCAGAGTGCTCATCAACATAGGCCATCCAGAAAGTGAAGAGGATATATTTGTCGCCCCACAACTAGCCAGGATTATAAAGCCACATCAGGTTAGTGGGCTATTAATGGAATTTCAAAAGTAACTATATAATCCTTACTATCCTTACTAATATTATCAATCCGAAAGTAACTCTGTCTATCTGTTACACTTTCACGCATAGAGTACTGAACCGATTTAAATGAAATTTGGTACAGATATAGTCCAGAGCTTGAGAAAGGACAAAGGCTACTTTTTAACCGACTGCGCTATAAAGAAGTAATGTTTTACCCGTTAAACGTCTCTACGCGGACGAAGTCGGGGGCGAAAGCTAGTTTAGTTTAAAATAACGAAGTACATAATAGTACCTAAGAAGGTATCTTGAGCTTGTAGTCTATAGACTGCTGGTTTTCTGCAGATACATTCTCGATAAGAGCACATTATGATCTATTATACTTTTAATTTAACTTTATTTTGTTTTTACAGATTGGTGGCGTAAGGTTTCTTTTCGACAATATCATAGAATCTGTGGAGCGTTTCTCCAATTCGACAGGGTTCGGTTGTATATTGGCGCATTCCATGGGTTTGGGGAAGACTTTGCAGATTGTGTGCTTTTGTGATATTTTCTTACGGCACACGACTTCGAAGACTGTCTTATGTATCATGCCTATTAACACATTACAAAATTGGGTAAGTGTGTTCTTTTAATTATGTTTGAATTTTATGGTTGTTTTTATTTACTATTTCTGTTTAAATAGTAAATAATGTTGTTTCTTCTTAAGGTATGTTACACTAAGGTGTTTTTACAGGTTGCAGAATTCAACATGTGGCTCCCTCTTGATGCTACAAATAGTCCATTAGCAGCCCATGGGGAAGTAAGGCCACGGAACTTTCCTATTTATGTCCTCAATGACAGCCATAAAACATTACAGATGCGTGCCAAAGTTGTAAAGGTAAATCAAATTTACGATGTTGAAATGTTATATTTTCAAGAATAGTCAAAACATGTGTCACTGTGTGGATGAACCTTAAGTAAATACATATTTACCAACATAATAATTGAAGCTAGTAATTAATGAACATTGATTTATCATGACAAATCTTAAATTAGTTATTTTATGTCTTGTCTTCTAGTACTAGTCCTTAGTACCTTCCTGATTGTCAGTTACTAGAAAGTAGCTTCATTGGTAAAGGTTTACTTTCTTTAATAAATATATTTGTGTTTCCAGGATTGGACTACCACTGGAGGAGTACTTATGATAGGTTATGAGTTGTATAGATTATTAAGTATGAAAAAGGACAAAAAACCTCGTAAGAAAAAGAAAGATGCGAAAGCAGAAGCTGAGAAGGAAAAAGAAGAAAAGAAAAATGAAAGATCTGATATAGGGAATGAAGACACACAGGTATAAAGTCTTACTTTATATTTTTTTTTGTATTAGAATAATGTTTTTGTAAGACAAAAATTAAATTAACCCCTTTTTTTATGTAACTAGTGGTCCCGGCGAATTTCATATCGCCAATACTGATTCTTTTTCTATATTTTCTCATTGAAACCTTCCCTGGACTACCACGAACATTTAAAACCAAAATTACCTAAATCGGTCCGGGCGTTCTCGAGTTTTAGTCAGACTAACGAACAGCAATTCATTTTTATTTATAAGAGATTTATGTATTTGCAGAGTTCAGATATAACAAACTTAAAAGCATCAGAAGATTCAAAAGAAGATGGTGACGGCAAGATAGATTTGGATGGAAATCTTGAAACAAAGAAAGAAGAGAAAAAAGAAGACACCCCAAATGATGAAGAAAAGAAACTTTTGGATGGTAAATCAATCTCTTTTCCATAAATTAAAAATAATTAAGCTGGTTATGTAAGTATACCAGTGTAACTATGGGGAACTATACTTTGCCATTTTGATTTGTTTCTTATCATGAGATAATACTTTGTTTGTTTCTTGTTGACTAGATTTTGATAAGGATGATAATGTTAGAATAAATGAGCTGATTATGACATTATAAGATAATTTCTTGGGTCACTACTGACCTAATGGCGCCTTTAAATAGGTCAATGTTTTTTTCGTAACTATGTATGCTAATGTAATTATACTATGTTCACAGAAATGTACGAAGCTCTAGTTAAGCCAGGTCCGGATTTAGTTATCTGCGATGAGGGACATCGGATCAAGAACTCTCATTCCAATATATCGTACGCGCTAAAGCAGATGAGGACGAAGCGCAGGGTGGTACTTACCGGTAAGTTAAGCTGGTAATTTTCATCGAGATTCATAGATCAAGCCAAGTTTGATAAAATTTGTGAAAACATCTGAAAAAACAACATCATTTGACCTTAAACTGATATCAATTTGGTTGAGGTACTAAATAAAAATAAACAAAAGTCGAAAGTTATGACTTATCAGATGTATTGTTTAACAACCTTGAGCTCTGCCTACCAGCAAAGAGGACGCACACAACCGTGTATATATTTAGACGGCAGGATGAATATACACGCGTATTCTTTGACGTTCAATAATTAATGAATGACTGGGGCTCGCGATGTGTAATGGCTATCCATTGTATGCATGGGCAGTGTATCCCAACCAAGCATAATACAGGTACCCGCTAATGCGTACGCTCCTTTATAATACTATGGTGCTCCAAAATATCATTTATCTTCACTACACAGAACTTTAGAACTTATCTATTATTCTGCCCTACCAAATATCACATATCTCCTTATTGTACCTAACGCTTAGTTATATGAACTGAAAATTGTTTACCTAAACAAATGCAAAAAAAAAACTTAAAATAATTTTGTAACTTGTTCCAGGCTACCCTCTACAAAACAACCTGCTAGAGTACTGGTGCATGGTGGACTTCGTGCGGCCGAACTACCTGGGCAGCAAGACGGAGTTCTGCAACATGTTCGAGCGGCCCATACAGAACGGGCAGTGCATCGACTCCACGCCGCAGGACATACGGCTCATGCGCTACCGCGCCCATGTGCTACACTCGCTGCTCGTCGGTTTTGTGCAACGGTATGTTGATTGATGTTTTTAGAAGGGCGTGAGTTCGATTCCCTGAGTCGCGATGAAGCAGTTAAGTTTCTGATTTTAAGAATTATCACAACACATAGTATGAAGCAAAACCTGTCTGTCCCTATGTATGCTTAAATCTTTAAAACTACACAACGAATTTTGATGCGGTTTTTTTATGTATAATATACCCGAAGCGAAGCGAGGGCGGGTCACTGGTATTATATAAAACCAAAATAAAACAAATATTTTTAAATCTGTTATATAAAACAAAATTGGCTATTGCTAGTTTAACTCATTTAAACAAATTGAGCTTGTATGTGACTAGGTACAAGATGGATTCGTCTGACCTAGCAGCTAAAAGTAAGCACTGCTGTTTCAAGTCCAGCCTTTTAACTGTGTTTAACCATTATTAATCAAGAGTTGTTGTAGTAGAGTCACGGCTGCTGTACTGTCTCGTGCATCTGTACCTAGGTAGCACGGGAAAATAGGGTTTCTGCCTATGGCAAGAAGCTTTATTTATTCTTTTTCGTTTAAAATTTTAAGGTAAAACAATGTAGGCGCTGGTGTCTCGCCTAAGAGGTTTAGGTCCTCTTTTCTGTCCAAATGAATCTGTCTCTGTATGCAGATTGTCTGGCGCAGTCTGACACGTGGTTTCCCACCGCGGATTTCACTTGATCAGTCAAGCGCATCGGTGATCTGGATCCCTCTACTTTCATCTATATTGTAAAAATAAAAAAATGTGTCTTCCTCCACAGGCGGTCTCACGCGGTACTCCAATCCACGCTCCCACAGAAGGAGGAGTACGTCCTCCTGGTCCGCATGACGCCGCTGCAGCGCAAGCTCTACGATCGGTTCATGAACGAGGTGGTCCGCTCTACCTCCGTGCCGAACCCGCTCAAGGCATTCGCTATTTGCTGCAAGGTATTACTTAGAAAAGGTTAAGGTTGAGTGGGCTAGAAGAGAAAGAAGGATAGGGAGTATATAGGAATAAGTGGTATGTGTTAGAATGGGTCAATGAACTAGAAGCTCTAGCTGGGTAAGAAAAGAGATGAACAGATAGGAAGAGAAATGGAGACTGAAGATGAGAGAGATTGATATAGAGAACAAGATATCATAAAGAAACATCAAAAATCAATAAGGTTCAAATCCAAATTTGTAATATCTTAGTTCTTATTCTTCATTTTCTTGTCCATGGCAAATCATTTTAAATCAGTTCAATGGCGCGCATCAATAGCATTTTTTATTTGCATGTCCCAGAGTAATTAAGTTGGAGAACGAGTATGAGATGAGTGTAGCTTGCTCTAAAGATAGAGTGAATGACTATGTATCTCTCGATATAACTTTGAGATAGTGATAGATTGAGATTGGAGCTTAGTGAGTGGGAGATAGAAAGCGAGCGAGAGTTAGAAATAGTGTGAGTAGGAGAGTTATACAGTAAAGCCAACACTACTCATCTATTATCCACACAAAAGGGAAATTATACCGGAGCCGCTCTTAGATGGCTGATTTGACACTTTTTATTTTATATTTTGCATTTATCCTTGTTAAGAGGAACATATTTAGCGAATCATAAAGAACAACTTTTAAAAATAAGACGTTATTTCAAAATGTCAAATGCACCTAATTATTTAATTATTTGTCTTTTATTACCTAAAATAATTGAATTATAAAAAGAAAACGTAAAATTTCCACTCTGTATTACGCTTTTACAAGGTTACGCCGTTTGACACGTTTTCATAGTGACGTAGTAGGTAATACTCACCAGGTATTTTTTTAAAATAGGATGAAGGATTTAATAAGTATTAGGAAGTAATAAATATATTTTTAAATAAGAAACTTCAATTCAATCTTCTGGATGTGAATAAATGTTTTTAATAAAAAACGATTATAATTAGACCTTGCTTGGTTATAAAGTGGCTTTATACTCAAAGAGTGGAAATAACTGTTACTTATATGCTTCGGCAACTTTACCGTTGTCCTCACTAGTGCAGTCAGTCTGACATGTGTCAAATCAGTCAACTTAGAGCGGCTCCGGTATAAGGCTGTTTTTTATATTGTTGTCTATTATTTTAGTAATGTAACTCTATTGTATTATTTTGCAGATATGGAACCATCCAGATGTCTTGTACAACTTCCTCAGAAAACGGAGCGAGGTGAATGCGGCTATCGAAGAAGACTTAGATTTGGAGGAATTAGGCGGAGTCACTAAAGCTGGCCGTGCCAAGAATAAGGGTCTCCCCGGTAGGAGAGCCGGTAAACCACGGGTAAGTGTATTTTTTACATACATACATAAAACCACGCCTTTTTCCCAGAGCGGTAGGCAGAGATCACTTCCTGCTATGTGCTACGGTCCTGGCACACCACTTTCGCTTCATCCACATTCATCAACCTCTTCATGCACGCATGTGTGTATTTTTTACCTCTTGATTATGTGTTCAAAAGAGATAAGTCTTCTTAATGAATGTACTAGTGAAAATGTAATTTATATGTGTTGTTGGTGTGCCTTCTTAATAAAATAAAATAAAATAATTATGCAATAAGAATAAGATTGTTTGGGAACCAAGCTAAGTAGCTCTCATTTCAAAGATTAAATTCAAGATCAGCTAAAACACTTTTTTTCGTTTCGTTATCATAGTATAAAACTTTTATAACATAGTTTTCTCTTTGAATAATGTAGTATGTATACTATGTGATAAACTTGTGGTCAAGGAAAGATGTATTCTTTTTTTTCAGGGGTCATCAAAGAAACCAGCGGCAACCATTCAACCGAATACTTCAGCTGGATCGATGGCGGCACGTCAAGACCCCGCTTACGGAAACCTTCCTTATCCACCCAACGGGCCTTATGGGGCTCCGCCTAATGCCTACAGGCCCGATCAGCCTAGCGGATCTTACCCACCATACCCCAATTACCAAAACTCCGGTCCAGGGTATTACCCCCCTAACCAAGGGTACAATCAGAACTACGAGGGTAATTACTACCCGCAACAGCCGCCATATGGAAACAATTACCCCAACCAGTACCCACAAAACAACCCCGAACAACAAGGGTACAATCAAAACTATTGGGGTAATGGGAACTACTACGGCAACTCTGGCTACTACAATAACCCGCAGTACCCAAACAATCAGCAACCAGCTGACTACAGAGGGAACTCATCGACTGACTTTAATAATACTCAACAATATCCGCCTAATTATAACGCGTCCCAGCAACAATCGTATCCTGGGAACGCGATGCAGCCATATCAAAACAACCAGGAGGGGTACTCTGGTCAACAGAGGCCCCCTTACCAGGGTTACAACCAACCAGGTTACCCTGATTATAATAACCCGCAGCATTCAAACGCGACACCCTCAACATTTCCGCCTAACCAAACCTCACAAGAATACCCAAACCAACAATACCCACCGTCATTTCCTGGGAACTCATCGTATGGTCCTAGTAACCCGGCTCCATACAATCAGTATGGAAACCAGCCACCGAATTACCCCGGTTATCCGAATAACATGCCGCCTAATCAAATGAATAATGCAGTTAAAACTGAAACTAGATACGAGGGTAACGAAACGAAGCCGGAACCGGGTATGCCACAGAGTGCGGCTGCTGCGCCGTTCACAGAACAGAATTACGGTTTCCAATCGAACTCTTCAGCCCAAGGGTTTCCACCAGGACAATCCGAAAGTAGCAATGGAAACTATCCGCCTCAATATCCGTTCCCAGCGCACCTTGAGACCAAACCGCCCCTTGGAAGTGCTAGTTCTGGCAGTCCAGTCACCTCGTGGCCCATAACAGAACTGAAGACCGAAGTGGACAAACTGAAAGCGGAAGAGAAACTTGAAATAAAATCTGAATCTGACGGAGAAGTGAAGATAGAAGATCTAGACACCAAGAAGATTGTAAAGGATGACGTTAAGAAAGTGCTCCAGGAAAGTCCTCTAGCAAAAGAACCGGTACCAATTGAAACGCCTAAGAAGAAAGACGCGAAAGCAGATGGCGCTAAGAGCGACGGAACTGAGACGGAAGAAGAAACGACTAACAAGCAGAGGAAGCAGAGAGGAAAAGGCAAGGAAAGTAAAAAGGCAGACAAACCGAAGCCGCGAGGCAGAAAACCTAAGGGCAGGAAAGATAGAAAGACGTCTAAGGAGAAGAATAATGACGAGTCAGACTCGGAAGAGAGTGAAAAAGAAGACAAGCCGAGCAGAGAAGAAGAATTGGCAATCGCAAAGAAAGCAGAAGAGGTGACGTATGACTGGGCAGCAGAACTGTTGAAAGACTACATACCTGGTATGATTGAGAATTCGGCTAAGATGGAACTCTTCTTTTATATTCTGAACGAAAGCATTAAAATGGGCGATAGGATACTGCTGTTCAGTCAGAGTTTATTTACGCTTAATTTGATTGAGGACTTCTTAGAACGGAATTTCATACCTGGCACCAACTGTCTTTGGGAGAGAAACACCAGTTACTATCGTAAGTATATCATGAATTATAATTTATAACTTTATTCATCATTGATACAATATACCAATAATGTACACATCAGATTTAATATAATTTCCGGATACTGTAAAAAGATCTTAGGGCACCCGATATTGGTTTTGATTCTGCTTCAAGTATTCTTATTAATTGATACTAGCTTTCTGCTCGCGACACCGTAGTTACGTTTATCGTGTATGACATTTCTCACTAATAATACAATATCAGTTAAAAAGTAGCCTTTATCCTTTCTATTGACTATCAGTGAACGAAATTTCTGTTAAATTTAGTTCAATAGATTTGCCGTGAAAGTGCGATAAACGGAGTTACTTTCGCTATTACTAAGGATTTCAAAATTATCCTTTCAAGGTCTCGACGGTTCAACGCACGCGCTGGAACGAGAGAAGCTAATCAACGAGTTCAACGCGAACCCGCACGTGTACCTGTTCCTTGTGTCGACCCGCGCGGGCTCGCTGGGCATCAACCTGGTCGGCGCCAACCGCGTCATCGTGTTCGACGCCAGCTGGAACCCGTGTCATGACACGCAGGCCGTGTGCAGAGTCTACAGGTGGGTGGTAGTGATTGTATGATCATCATCATCATCAGCCCATATAACGTCCCCACTGCTGGGGCACGGGCCTACCCTAAACTAGGGCGATAAGGCCTTAGTCGACCACGCTGGCCAAGTGCGGGTTGGTCGACTACACAACCTTAGAATTTCTTCTTAGGTGTCCAGGTTTCCTCACGATGTTTTCCTTCACCGTTAAAGCGTCGAATGATGGTACATATGAATTTCAAATTTGAAAAACACATTGTATGATACTGTTGTAGTTTACGGTGAACCTGGTTTTTCCCTATTCGGCTATAGCGTCAGTTTTGGATCCCAGTTCGGAAGTTGTGCTCTGTTCCTTTGATAATATTAATGACTAGCTGTGCCCGCGACTTCGTTCGCGTGAACTACAGGATTTACATACAAAGGTTTTTTCCCAATATCCCCCGTTCCCGTGGGAATTTTGCAATATTATTTGCAACTAAGTTTTAAATTTACAAAGGTACCTGCATGCCAAATTTCAAGCGTCTAACTTAAGCGGTTTAGATTTTTCATACAAAATGAATTTTCCTGTGCGAATTTCGGGATGCTAAATAAAACCTACTCTTTTCGACTAATTAGTGTCAGTACAACTTATACAACGTTTCATACACCTATTACAGGTACGGTCAAAAGAAGCCGTGCTTCGTATACCGGTTTGTGATGGACTGGTGCCTCGAGAAGAAGATATACGACAGACAGATCAACAAGCAGGGCATGGCCGACCGCGTCGTGGACGAGTGCAACCCCGACGCGGTGCTGTCCATGAAGGAGATCACCAACCTCTGCTTCGATAATGATGAGAAGGTATTTTTTATTCTTAGCCTATATTACTGTCCATGTCCAAGTCCCAGAACTGAGCAAAGAACTTCCATAAATTTAAGTGTAGTGCCATCAGAAGCACCCTTCACAAGGTTGATGCCATATAATTAATTAATTGAAAAAATTATACATGTCCCATAATTTTCTATATAAACAAACTTACAGGATAAATATTAGTAATGTCAATATAATATCATTTTTACCCAGTTGTCCTCCTTATTGGAAAAAAGACAATCCATTAATTAATTGTCCACATTAACCTTGTTAGTAGGCGTGGCCTACTAGTGGTTGCAGCTGCGTTAGGAGCAATTAGTAGATTAGTAGGAAAAATACATTACTATTCCAGTACCAGATATACAATGGTTGCAGACGGACTGAACGCCTGAGCTTCTACTCAAAATAAGTTTTGTTTGTAAAAATACTCCTCACGCATATAATATGGTCCAAGATCCCAGAGCTGCCAGACATCACTTATTTTCTAATGGACAAAATATATACGATTGAGTAGTGTTGGGGTGTACTATCATCATATGACTAGTTGCTACCTTGACCAGACGGCCATTTTTCAGATATCAACCAATCAAGGTACATAGAAACACTGCTCACCTCACTTAAATTCTGATGGCTGATTTTAACATATATTTCACACAATATCATTAAAAATCAGGATTCATTACTCCCAGACACATGCGGTCGGCGGTTTTACCTTACAGACGCTTTAAAGCTATGAAAAAAATTTTACTTTTACTTATTTTCTGATGTTTGATTTTTATATATGTTATTCAAACCACTAAAAAGTGCTCATCTGACCGCAATAATTATAGACTTGTACCTTACAAACTATTTTATTAGAAAAACTTAACTAAATTCAATTTAAAAAAAAATCTAAAACAGTTGGGTCTGGTGAATGTTTGGCCCCTTGGATCGGTCTGTCCGTTTGCAAAACGTTTTAAAATAGTTGTTTGAATAACATATATAAAAATCAAGCATCACAAAATAAGTAAACTTAAAAAATTTTTCATAGCTTTAAAGCGTCTGTAAGGTAAAACCGCCGACCGCATGTGTCTGGGAGTAATGAAACCTGATTTTTAATGATATTGTGTGAAATATATGTTAAAATCAGCCATCAGAATTTAAGTGAGGTGAGCAGTGTTTCTATGTACTATCGGAGTATTTGGCGGTCGACCACCTATAAGGTGAAAATCGCTTGGCGCTTATACGTCTGTCAAAGCAAGCCCCGCCCAAATTGTGGTCCGAGAGCCTGCAAGAATTTTACGGTAGGTATATGAGGCAAGCTGAAAACTTGTCCTATACCTTTAATATTATAACTCAACACAAAACCGCAGACCTGGCTGAGTACCGGGGCTAAACCAAACCCCCAATTTTTCTTATTTTAAAATATATTTTATAATCCAAAAAATATACTTTGTCAGTTCACCTGACAGGTAGAAGTTCCATCGAAATAATTTGTCTTACAACGTGAGTCTTATTTTTTAGTTATAAATAAAAAGATGAAAAATATTTTTGGGGGTTTGCTTTAGCCCCGCTACTCACCAGCCAGGTCTGCAGTGTCGTGCTGGGATATAATAGGAGAGGTTCAGGATAAGTTTTCAGCTTGCCTCAAATACCTACCAAAAAATTCTTGCTAGCTCTCCTACTATTGGAACGTTTTTGCTTGGATTTTGACAGATTTTCTTTAAGTGCTCTTCTATTGGCCAGTGGGCGGGGCTATTGGCGTTTAAAGAAATCTATTTGAAAAGTGTACTACCGCCAGCGTTGCCGATAGTACCTTGATTGGTTGATATCTGAAAAATGGCCGTCTGGTCAAGGTAGCAACTAGTCATATGATGATAGTACACCCCACCACTACTCAATCGTATATATTTTGTCCATTAGAAAATAAGTGATGTCTGGCAGCTCTGGGATCTTCCTCTAAAAAACACCCCTTTTTTCGCATCAGGAATCTGAAGCAAAGGACCTGACGGAGTACAAAGACAAATACCTGGATGTGCTGATGCAAGGCATCATCACGCATCACTGGCGCTCGCTCAGCAAGGAGCCGTTCCAGCACGAGTCGCTGCTGGTCGACCGCAAGGAGAAGAAGCTGTCCAGCGCCGAGAAGAGACTGGCGCAGAGGGGGTGAGTGCTTGCTAGGTCTGAACCTCTGGAGTCAGCAAACTTAGCTAGGGGATTGTAGGCTGAGTTTAGTGCAAAACCTTTTTGATTTTTACCCTCTTTTATCTGATAGAGGGTAACCCCCAACTATCGGTGGACAGGTTTTAATTATATAAAAGTTAAGTGTCTCAGAAAGACACATTGTTCAATAGGTTTTTATTAATTGCTGTTAAAATGAGAGGTTTTGTAATTAAAGTATGGTGGGCGAGGACGATCTTATACCAGATCCAAGGATTTAAGATTAGATCCTCCCTTCCCTCGACACACATTAGCTATTAATTCTTTTTAGGGTGAGAGCCATCCGCTCCCCGCAAGCCCGGTGATGATGACAAGGCTCCTCCAAGCCATCATCGTTAGTCAGTTAGAAAAAAAACACATTAGCAATGTGGCTATCGCCTAATGTTCCCAATAAAAATGTGCTATGAAAATCTTTAAAACCGTTTTTTCATCAATTTCTCAGTTACGAGTTGGAGAAGAAGGCCGCCCTAGCACCGAAGCCGACGACGGCGTACCGCACCGTGCGCACCGCCGACGGCAGCCTCGTGCAGCGCCCGGTCGCGTCCGTGCGGCCCATGCAGCACGGCGCGCGCTGGATCCCGGCCGACGTGTGGCGCCGCCAGGGCATGTCCGCGCAGGAGATGACGCTGCCGCTGGGTATGTACCGTACTGTGCGCACAGCGGACGCGCCTGGGGCAGCGGCCGGGCGCTCCGTGCGGCCCATGCAGCACGGCGCGCGCTGGATCCCGGCCGACGTGTGGCGCCGCCAGGGCATGTCCGCGCAGGAGATGACGCTGCCGCTGGGTATGTACCGTACTGTGCGCACAGCGGACGCGCCTGGTGCAGCGGCCGGTAGCTCCGTGCGGCCCATGCAGCACGGCGCGCGCTGGATCCCGGCCGACGTGTGGCGCCGCCAGGGCATGTCCGCGCAGGAGATGACGCTGCCGCTGGGTATGTACCGTACTGTGCGCACAGCGGACGCGCCTGGTGCAGCGGCCGGTAGCTCCGTGCGGCCCATGCAGCACGGCGCGCGCTGGATCCCGGCCGACGTGTGGCGCCGCCAGGGCATGTCCGCGCAGGAGATGACGCTGCCGCTGGGTATGTACCGTACTGTGCGCACAGCGGACGCGCCTGGTGCAGCGGCCGGTAGCTCCGTGCGGCCCATGCAGCACGGCGCGCGCTGGATCCCGGCCGACGTGTGGCGCCGCCAGGGCATGTCCGCGCAGGAGATGACGCTGCCGCTGGGTATGTACCGTACTGTGCGCACAGCGGACGCGCCTGGTGCAGCGGCCGGTAGCTCCGTGCGGCCCATGCAGCACGGCGCGCGCTGGATCCCGGCCGACGTGTGGCGCCGCCAGGGCATGTCCGCGCAGGGAGATGACGCTGCCGCTGGGTATGTACCGTACTGTGCGCACAGCGGACGCGCCTGGTGCAGCGGCCGGTAGCTCCGTGCGGCCCATGCAGCACGGCGCGCGCTGGATCCCGGCCGACGTGTGGCGCCGCCAGGGCATGTCCGCGCAGGAGATGACGCTGCCGCTGGGTATGTACCGTACTGTGCGCACAGCGGACGCGCCTGGTGCAGCGGCCGGTAGCTCCGTGCGGCCCATGCAGCACGGCGCGCGCTGGATCCCGGCCGACGTGTGGCGCCGCCAGGGCATGTCCGCGCAGGAGATGACGCTGCCGCTGGGTATGTACCGTACTGTGCGCACAGCGGACGCGCCTGGTGCAGCGGCCGGTAGCTCCGTGCGGCCCATGCAGCACGGCGCGCGCTGGATCCCGGCCGACGTGTGGCGCCGCCAGGGCATGTCCGCGCAGGAGATGACGCTGCCGCTGGGTATGTACCGTACTGTGCGCACAGCGGACGCGCCTGGTGCAGCGGCCGGTAGCTCCGTGCGGCCCATGCAGCACGGCGCGCGCTGGATCCCGGCCGACGTGTGGCGCCGCCAGGGCATGTCCGCGCAGGAGATGACGCTGCCGCTGGGTATGTACCGTACCGGGGAACATCTTCCCCGGTACACAGTCACAGTTACACAGTCAGCAAAAAATGATGTCTACCACCCTACGGTTTAGATTCGTTTAAACGTCGTGAAACAACAAGGTCAATTTTCCCTGGCAACAAGATTGTGTCAGTGACTATTGTCAACCTTCGATCGTAACATCTCGCGGAAACTTTTGTCAAAAGTGGTAGACCACTTTCTTGGCTGACTGTACGACGGACAAGTCAACGAGCATGGCATGACCGACCGTATCGTGTGCGACCCCGACGCGGCGCTGTGAAGGAGATCACCAATGAAAGGACACTTTGTGGACTGTATACATTCAGTTAGCCCAAATCTACGTAACCACACAATGGTTGCTTATGTACGTTGCTAACGATGACGATGCCGAAATAATAATAGTTAATGACCATCTATAATAATACCTATCAACTAATTTTATGACCTGAGTTTTCCCCATTCATAAGTCTTACTGATATTTATTTGGATTCCGATGAACTACTGCTCTGTCACTATCTATTGCTGAGGTTACGAATGAAATAAAGTAAACAAGAGGACAGGGCGTCCACTAAGGCGACATTGACTACCGCTTTTTGTTTACCATGTCGTTGTGGAAGTGGCCAAACTAAATGAACCGCCGGTCAAAGCTTTAATACCACTGTTGGATTCGTGCAAATAGAAAAAGGAAATGCAATTAAAATTTTATTTCTTTACAGATGTGGTGATACCAACGAATTCCGCCGAGAAGACCAATATTGTCTTGAAAGCGGGCCAGCGCGTTATGGTCCTCAAGTCGCCGAAAGGAATATACATGCAACTGGAGTCTGGCAAGATTATTGCTATCAAGACTTCCTTCAAGGGCTTGGGCCAGAAGGGCGGAGACAATAAGGATAACAGTCCGATAGGGAAAAAAGGTACAAATTTACGTAGTTACGTTTATACGTTTTTATAATATAGTTACTTTCAGGTGGGAGACATTTTGTCGACCGGTTGCTGTTACCACCATACAGTTGTGTAAAACCCGCCAAGTGACTCTGACCTCTCTTGGTCAGGTCGCGTTCCGGGATCAGCGCTGTACGAACCGGAGCCAGGACCATTGTTGCGGCAAGCGCCAGACCAGTGGAGTCTTAGCGGTGGTATTGTGCGGGCGGAGCGGGTCAGCCTGGCGGCCAGGGAGACCCGTGGAAACGGGGGCCCTTCCGGGGCGGACTGGCCAACCTCCGACCCGCACAGCTCAATACCAATGCGAGACTCCACGCTGTCTCGTTGTTGCCGCAGCAGTGGTCTCCTTTTCACGGCTTTCAGGGTGAGTGCGACAGGCTCAATACTATGGTCTATTGTGCCTGTCGACCTCATATTTGGATCTCACTACCGCCTCCCATCAGGTGGAGTCAGCTCATCTTGTTAGGTTATTATAAAAAAAAATAAAAAAAAAAAAAAAAAACTTATATACGTAGATCTTACATTCAAGAAATAATCTTATTATATGGATTACAATGTTGTATTTCTTTTGTTCTAGTATTAGGCGGTCGGCCATCGACAACAAATATACCAGGATCGTTGAAGAACAATTCTGCTATCACCATCACATCGAAAACAGGCCCTCGGCCGGGCTATCAAAGAGTTATGACAAGACCAGCAATGGGTGGCTCTAACAAGATGACGAGACCTATGTTACCAGGTCAGAAGATAGCCGAGATCCGAAATAGGTTAGGAGAATTGAGATCGTATTCTGGTATGAGACCAAGGTCGCCAATGCCGCATCCAGGCAGAATGATACGGCCGAGCCTACCAGGTTCAGTCAGCATAACCAAAATACCAAAAGACGCAAAGAAGTCGGATACCGAAAATAGTGACTCCAATCTGACCAACAAAATGGATTTAGAGTCCGAAGATGATACTCAGGTGTTGGATAGCGATGAGGAAGAAACGACCAGTCAAACCAGTTCCCAGAAGCCAAATCCCTTGCCTAACCAAGAAAGTGAGAATAAAGATGGCGACGGAGAGGATTCCAAGTCTTCCACTGACAAAGAGAGGCCGGCTAGCGCTGCCGACCGCAGGCCAGAGCCAACAGAGCCCCTAGTATTAACGACTGATGAGAAACTTCCCACGGAAGAGGCTTTAGAGATTAAACCTACTGAAGATAATACTATGGATAATACTACTAGGTTAAACTCACACGATCTTAATTATCAGCAGCCATCGATGGAGTTGGACCCCCAATCCATCGAGCCCGTCGAACGAAAGATCAATCTGCTGAAGAACTACAGGCATCAGAGGCCCGGCAGTCGACCGCAGACCGAGTCCTCACTGACTCAATTAGAAAGAACGGCAAGCACGTTGAGCAAAGAGAGCATGCCAGATTTCAGAAGAAACCTGGACGATATCACGCAGTCGTACTCCCCGAGTAACGAGGAGAGACCCGGGAGTAAGAGTAAGAAGAAGAAGTCGCCGAACAAGGAGGCGAACGAATCTCAGTCGAACGACAGGCAGCCGGCGGCCGGCGCCGGGATGTCGCACAGCGTGTCCAGTCTGCTGGGTTCGTCGAACAGCGTACAGAAGCCGAGGAAGCCCGAGCAGAATTCCGTGCCGGTGGCGGCGATAGAGAGTTCCGCGGGGGCTCAGCGGTCGCTGGGCCGGCCGCCGATCGGGATCTCCCCGGACGCGGCGATGCCGCCGGCGTTGGGTATGTCGTACCCGCACGGCGGGCACGTGGTGGGCGGGAAGCCCCAGGCGCTGCCGCCGGGGCTGGCGCCGGCGCTGGGCCCGGGGCTGGGTCCGGGATTGGGTCCGGGGCTGGCGCACGCGGAGGCGGGCAAGGCCCCGGGCATGCCGGCGCCGCACGCGCAGCCCTACCCCGCGCCCGGGAACCCCCCGCCGGATGCGCCTTACGGACAATATCCAGGTACATTATATTATATGTAAATAAAAGTACATCTATATTGACTATCATTACAGTTATTATTTTCATCATCATCATGGGACACGGGCCTACCCTAAACTAGGGCGATAAAGCCCTAGTCAACCACGCTGGCCTGCGGGTTGGTTGACTACACAACCTAAGAATTTCTTCGTAGGTGTGTAGGTTTCCTCACGATGTTTTCCTTCATCGTTAAAGTGTTGAATAATCGTACATATAAATTTCAAATTTGAAAATCACAGTGGTACGTGGCGGGGTTTGAACTGGCGACCTTTCGCATGGCAAGCAACGGTACCTTAACCACTTGCCCATCGACGCTTTTAATTTAAAGTACATTTAATAAGAATATAATACCTTAAAATTATTCAAAATGTCCTCCCTTATTTTGAATACAGGCCCTTAATGGGTGCGGCCAGTCGTCTATCGCGGCACGCACCATATTCACGTCGATTTCAGCGACTGCTTTTCGTAATGATTTAATAGCTTTGACCTCTACTGGTGTTCTTGCGGAGCGTGGCCTGCCAGTTCTTTTCTTGTCCATTACATACATATGCATAAAAATCTGTCAAGATAAAAGCTAACTATATTATTCCAAAACCTTGACGGTGTCACGAAAGATAATGTTCGAATAATTGCTTTTAGTATAAACATGCGGGATCTCGCGTATCGTTGTTTTTAACGGAAGTGATTAGTTACGTATTTTAATGTGAATAGAAGTTTCTGCTAAAATTCGCTACACTATGTGACGAGTAGTATACGATTTGAATTTGAACCAAACCATGATAGTGTTGTTTTTATGGACGGAATAAATTATTGTACGGACTTAGCTCTATTTCCCAAAAACAATGCTTCTGGCCCTCACAGCAGATTAGTGAGGATCAAAGTCCCTTCTGAATATGGTGTACATGTGATGAGATCCCTCTCTTTACATTTTCATTGTCACGAGCGGCTTTGTGCTATTTTACTTGGCGGATTTCTCTCTGAATTATGCATTGAATTACGTTTATAACTTCGTTCCTCTTTTCTGCACGTGTAATTAAGACATGGAATACCCTTCCAGCTCATGTTTTCCCTCTCTGCTATGATCCCGGGCTCTTCAGGCGGGGCTTGAAACGGCATTTAAGCAGGCCTTCAGGGTGAGTGCGACAGGCTTAATGTGGTCTATCGTGCCTGTCGACTCATCATAATAATATGTGGATCTCACTAACGCTTACCATCAGGTGCAGTGACGCCACCTGGTTAGCCTTTTATAAAAACAATATAATATGCATACGCTCACAGATTCGTTGTTGTCTCGTTACCAGGATACGGGATGGGCTACGGCGCGTACGGCGGCGGCGGGTACTACGCGCACGGCTACGGCGGCTACGGCTACGGCTACGGCGCCGGCTACGCGCCCGCCGCGCCCGACCAGCCCGACGCCTACCTGCCGCCCAACCCGCAGTGGTAACCCCGCCCACCGAGTGTCAGACTACTGTGTAGTGGCTACGAACTACGACGCCGAGCGGACCGTGTGTGAAGTGTACCGTACCTAAGTGTTGAATGACGCGCGGCGTGTGACCAGTGAGCAACCTCGGACGCCTCCCGTTTTACCCGTCTCAGCGACGAATCTTTAAGTACTTACCATTATATTCGAAGTAAATTAGAGCGCTATTACGTATACGCTGTTCCTTTTCGATATCAAAATTGATTGTGAATATTCGAATTCGTCCGAATTCTAGTAATGTACTTTGATATAGCGGTGATCGTAGAAATAAATTTGAGTACATATTCGACCCCATTGATGCGAGCGATTAAATGTTTAGCGAAGTCTTTCCATTACCGTGGCTATGGATCGATCGATGGATGTGATACGTTGCTGATTAGTGTAACTCGAATATAGCGTGTATGGAGTATTTATCAAACTAATTTTAGACTAGATAGGCGCCTATAGATATCTTAGCGTTAGTTCTCATTTAACCGTTCGACAGGCCCCGTGATATGTGTTAAATTTTACATAGTATGTTTACAAATACTGTATGTATAGGATATTTATCTACGTTTTTCAAAACTTGTGTTTTTACTATGATGATGATGATCTGAGTGTGAAAATTGGTTTTATATGTACCTTTAAACGTTTAATTCTATTTTTTATTTGGTGTGTTCAAAAATAAAGCGCCCTGTGAGGCGATTGTACGAACGAGTCGTCGCGTCAAATCAATTGAGTAGTTTGCTTCTGTCTGTAATGAGTAAAGGCAAATATAGTAAAGTATGATGTATAATAAATATAATAAATAATATCACATCCCCATGTTTTATAATATATTTTTGGATATTGCATACCTAGTCAGCTCTGCTAGTGTAGTAGTTTTAGAATCGGTAAGACGCATATTAATCGATTTTATCCTCATTGCTGGAAATATATCGGCAACACCGCCTTGACATGTTTGCGTGGACCGACTCGTTCGTGAAAAACACCCGCGTTTGGCCTGAGCATTGTATGACTCTGCACAAGGCCAGAATGGAGGTTGTTGATTGGACAAAGTCTAATTTATTCTAACAACTTTCATTGGTTAGTTAATTTGCGTGATAGTCTACAGTTGTGAGTTCATTTTAATGTATTGAAATATTTAAGCCAGCCTGTAGCAGTGCCAATGATACTTGCTTGCTACGATAGATTTTAATATTGTCACAATACTTTAAAATCTCATTTATACCAGTATTATTTCTTTGCGTGTATACGAAAGTTGGAATATAAGAGATTAAATAAATAGGATAAGTATTTTTAGCCAACTTAAGTGTTTGTTCCTTAGTTAAATCTTTTATTTCTTAAAATGCGTAAATTTTAATAGGATATTATTTTATACGAATACGTATAATAAAAAACACTTCCACCTTAATGTTCAACAAGTTTAGTGTAAGTGTGTTAACCACTTACAATTAACTTAGTGCAATAAAACTAGCACATATATTTTATTAATTTTTTTGAGCCTTTTTAGACAGTCGTAGTAGTAGTTTTTCGATTAATTATTTATAAAACATTTTTTTTGATATGTATGAAAATCCAACAAAATGAATTTTACTTTACAAAACTCGACAGGACTTTACTGTGAAAGTGTTTTTTATCAAAACCGTATCGCAACTAAACCATGTTTTGATGAACCTTTACACACACCAGAAAAAAAGTAGAAACGTTATCATAATATTTAACGATATTTTTAATATGTTTTCCTTTTATATGTATAAACCTACATCTTCTCTTAGTTGTCCTATGTACAAAATATTTCGGCATTACGAAGTGATACATTAATATGCATTTTAAATTGATCAAATAGTACTGTACCAGCGATATCTAATAAAGAGATCAATAAACAGTATAATTTTGTTGTTTTATTATTGTGTTTGTTAGCTTAATTGCCATTAAATTGAAGAGCGATGAAAACCGACGGACTGGAACTTTAAATTGAGTTCGCATTTAAAATTGAGTTGAGATTAAAAATACAATTTCATAAATATCCAATCAGTTGATTAACCTTGCCTCGTTTTTTTTTCAAAGAAAAAAGATGTAAAGAAATGATTTGCACAACAAAGCGGCGTTGTGTAAACTTTGGCCAAATTCGATTCAGACGATTCGACTTGCGTGACCGCCAAAGACATCCACCTACGCAATATTTATTTTATAAATAATATTACAGAGTTGAATGGAATCGAGTTCATTGGGTTAAATCTTATGATCGATTCCTTGGTCAAAGATCTGTGCTCGGACTTACGACGAAGGACTTATTGTTATTTATTGGTTGCATGCGATTATGTACGGCATTCCTCTTTTGTCATAATTTGTGTACAAATTAGTCACGACATTGTCTATCGGCTCTGGTTGGTTTTCCTCGTCTATAACACTAAATTGTTGTTAGTGTCTACAAGTAAGTAAGTAGGTTTATTATTTGATTCAGGGTTAGGTACATAAGAAGGTTGTTACTTTTTTTTTTAAATTATCTATATTCTAAACCAATATTTGCCTTTTTTATGCAAGAAGAGCGTTCACCTACTCATTCAAATGTTTATTTATTAACGTTAATGTATATGTTTTATCATTCTACGAGTACCTAGGTATATTCCTTATTATCTCATAAGAAAGTAGGTTTATCGTAAGTATGTTTCTTCGCTTCGGTATCTGCTTATTATACTAGGGATCCATAAATGAAAGTAGAGGGGAAGTAGTACGCTTCCGATTGTGTATTCTAATTAGGTAAATGCATAGGTTTGCAATATTTGCATTGTCATAATTAGATAGTAATAGTAGGCAATAATTTGCATAAACACACCTCTGATTTTAATTTACAGGCGCGTATTCAGCTGAAGTTGTCCCTCAATGTTCAAAACTCTTGTAAGCTGAAGATTTTAAATGGATTAAAAATTAGGCGTTTCACATTCTGTTTTATAGTTACAGTACATTTTTTTTTCTTATTATGTTAATACAGATATTCTAAGAAATAAACAGTGCATAATAATCATATTTAACGTAGAGTTATTAAAATGCCATGATAAGTGATTATTTGTTTTTATCACGAGACAATAATGACCCCACGGCCATGATAGGTTTAATAACAATGTTGTCTTTAAACGCATCCAACATAATGCAGACGCAGTTAAATTACAATGTTCACATTTATTAATTGCAGTACCAACAACCAGCATAGATTTAGATCTTTGAATAGAGACGCTCGACCACGGTCAAGCAAGTACTTTGGTACCTACATAACATGCAAGTATGTTTACCTATTTTATGTGAGGGCTTTGAAGCGTCCGATGTTCCCACAAAAGAGATAATTTTTCCAACTGGATTCATATCTACACGGAAGTAGTGTATCTATCATGATTATTATGACTAATTCTTAGATTAAGTCGTGTTATGGGCAGTGAGCAGAGGATTTTTACTGAAGGCAAACCAGCTTTATATACCTACGTACTGGATTATCTTTGTAAAATGACCGACATTGCATGAAAAATACTCAACATGTGTTTAGGTTAGGTGTAGAAAATATTTTGTATATTTTGTAAAGACGCAGGGATAAGTAGGTATTTAATTAATTTACATGCTGTGTAATGAGCCGGCAAAAAGTAAATGAATAAAAATAATTGAATGTGTGAAATGATCTGAATGCAATGGGATTTAATGCTATTACATAAAATTTTTATATATTTATACGCTATAACATTTTTTGACTTCTCGTTGTCCTCATCATGGGGACATCGGGAATACAAGCGCTAATCCCCCATATAATTAGTTAAATAAAGCGTCCGCCGACCGATTTCAGCGGATTTCATGGCGGCCGATCTCAATTGAGATCAACCAAGTGCGCAGGACATATTATAGTGCACAAGTGTGCGTGCAAACAAGTGCGCTCTGTATTTCCTTACTCTCATAACTCGGTGAGACGGCAATCCGACATGACCGATGAGAGATCGGGCGCAGGACCACCGGCTTAACGTGCTTTCCGAGGCACGGGCGTTCAACCGCCAACTTCCTAACTCCGGGCTGCGTAATTTCATCACAGAAAAACTCACACAAATTTTGCCCGACCCCGGACTAATAAAAATTGTCCTGATAAAACATCCCCTCCGTATCCTCTACTAGTCCAGTCATTTAAGCTTAAATTAGGTAAGAATCTCGGAATTCGAGATACCCAGCTGTAACTTTGTAAATACTTGGCTATTGACACCCTAAAAGTGGTCTCAAAACCTGCATATGGTAGGGTGTACGCAACTTTAAAATTTTCACGGTCAAATGTCACAAATATCAGTTTTATGAACTTTTGAGCGAAACGGGAAGTTTTATCATAAAAGTGTGTAGGAGAAAATTACTTATCATCTAATTATCTATAAAAATTGTCTGTACGTTTTATTCCTAAGATTCACCATTTCAGAAATACAGCGATGCAAATAGTTGAAAAACTTGTATTTTCAAAAGCTTCCAGACCCCCGTGCGATTGTGCTAGACAGTTACAATTTTCACGACTGATGTATTTCAGTAGCCTCTATATCATCTGATACTAGAAAAAGCTTAAAACCAATGTTTAAGTGGGTTCTCATACAAAAACTATGTTTTTTTTTTTCTCACACTTGGCCGGTTTTTAACGTGGTTACCCCAGTAAAACTATTCCAGGCGACACCTTTATAAGTGAAGAACACGAAAGCCTAGTTCAATAATTGTTTTATGTTGTTTTTCAGTACATTCAAACTGCTTATTATGGGTCAAAAAGTACGAAATAACTATTATTAGAATTTCTGTTTGAAGTATAACTGCAAAAAAACATTTTAAAAATGTTAACTGTCCATTTAACTCTATTATGAACGTGAAGATCCATTTATTATTATCCATTAACCAAATTTAATTTAATGAAACGCAGAATTCTTAAATCTTCTGAATACTGAAAACAACACAAAATAATTATTTAACTAGGCTTTCATATAAACAACGTGTTCTTCACTTATAAAAGGTGTCGCCTGGAATAGGTTTACTGGGGTAGCCACGTTAAAAACCGGCCAAGTGTGAGAAAAAAAAACCATAGATTTTTTATTAGAACTCACTTAAACATTGGTTTTAAGCTTTTTCTAGTATTAGATGTTATAGAGGCTACTGAAATACATCAGTGGTGAAAATTTTAACTGTCTAGCACAATTGCACGTGGACCTGGAAGCTTTTGAAAATACAACTTTTTCAACTATTTGCATCGCTGTATTTCTGAAATTGTGAATCTTAGGAATAAAACGTACTGACAATTTTTATAGATAAATAGAAGATAAGTAATTTTCTCCTACACACCTTTATGATAAAACTTTCCGTTTCGCTCAAAAGTTCATAAAACTGATATTTGTGACATTTGACCTTGAAAATTTAATAGTCGCGTACACCCTACAATATGTAGGTTTTGAGACAACTTTTAGGACGTCAATATACAAGTATTTACAGACTTACAGCTGGGTATCTCGAATTCCGAGATTTTTACCTAATTTGACTGGACTATACGTCTCACCTAGGTACGGCACGGGGAGCACAACAAAATAAACCTGAACATTATAAACTCTTTTTAACTCACTTCAAAAAGAAGGAGGTTCAAAATTAGTCTGAATGTTGCTAATTGTTTTGTTTTTATGTTGAAATAAATAAATCGTTCTGTTAAATCCCAAAAAATCGAAGTCCATTCATCCATTTAAGGAATTACAAATCTGCATCCAATTCCGAAAGTCAATTAGTAACATCAAAGTTAGCTATTATGACACCTTGCAATCAGAGCAGCCTCCGTAATCAGACCTCCGGTTATCAGGGCATAAGCTGACGCACTCTTGTTCTTTTTATCCGGAACTTCAAGCGACTAAGATTTGACAACTAGGAAGGATTTTACGCACTCTAGCTTGAATGGAAAAACTTAATTAACCTATAAAATAAGGCGTGATAATTTCACGCATGAATGGTAGAGTAAATTATGATGAGGGTGCTATTAGGATTATCTAACAAATGTAAAACAAAACGACCAGTGAGTGTTGGATTTGTATGCACTGGGCGGTGAATTGGCGATGTTATATAAAATGTAAGCATAGCGGTCGCCGGCCCCATTATTATGAACGTTGGCTGCGCGAGCGCATTGCGGCGTTAGGCGGGACGCTGAAGCGACATCTAGGAATTAAATTAGTGCAGTGTTTATTTTAGAATATAAAAAAAATATTACGCCGTTCTTGTGAAGTAAGAAACATAATTCCTCACTAAAATGAAGCGAGGTGTACTTTTGGTAAGTACTTTAATTAATACAGTATTTATTTTAAATACATAGCGAAAATGAATTGGGTATTAGAGTAGGATCTACCTATGTATTAGTTCCATGAGGTTCAAAATATCATTCCACTTAATTCAATGTAGGATAAAGTAATTAAATTAAACAATAGGTATCTTACTAAATTAACTCGTAAAAGCATAGTTTTTGTACGTTTAAATTACTATCAAATTTTATCATTATAAACACTATTATGTATTTACTATTAAGGGCCTTCATACATTAAGATAAGTACCTACTATAACACAAACTTTATAGGTAAGTATTTAGTGTTTAGTAAAGGACGAGTGCGTAAGAACCAGAAGAATAGGAGCTAAGACTTGTTAACATATTTTAAATCCTATTAGTTATTATCTTCAGTTCTGTCAATGTTCAAATGGGACCTTGTGTAAATTAGTTATCCTCGAAGAGTCAGGCTTGGCTTAAAATAATTAATTATTTCCGCTAATGTCAAATGATAAAAGGTTTTTTGAGCAATGTGATTAAAATATCATTCAACGAATAAATATAATTTCAAATATAGTTCAGTAGGTACTGGATGTTACTCTCTGTAGGTACCAGGCCTAAGAGCTGGTAAGGAGATGAGTAACGTTCATTTGAATTTAGTTCGTTATACCTACTGAATAAATGCATCTTGCTCGCATTTTATGACTATCTGAACTCAGTCTCAGAATTAGGCTAGACTACAAGCATAGACCGCAGCCTGTGGTTCAGATCCTCAGCGAAAATCTAAGCCGACGACATTGATAGATTAAGAAGTGTCGAGATATTACGAGATCAATGATCTGC
Source organism: Maruca vitrata (assembly GCA_039566165.1). NCBI lineage: Eukaryota > Metazoa > Arthropoda > Insecta > Lepidoptera > Crambidae > Maruca > Maruca vitrata. The sequence continues at coordinate 9,797,380 of CM076917.1, read as the reverse complement.
AATTGCAATAACAGTCGAGGATCGGACAGGCAGGGCTGACGCAGAACAAATTGTTCGTACTTGTATAAAACTTTTACTTGAACCAACACTTTATTAGCCAAGGGCCGAACTAAAAATTCACCGCAACAGTTTGGTCACAACTTATTAGTCTCACTTTCATCCGCATACCGAGAGCTGGACAGATGGCGCAGAAGCTCATTATAACTAAAATGGCGCGTGAAATGGATACGGCATCACTCCCATAACGACCTTAAAACTAATCTCTGCTTCTTCGACTCATAGGGTTGTCATATTCTGAAAATAACTCATTTATTCCAATTGAAGAAAGTATGACGAGTAAAACTTGCAAAATCTTGCAGGAAACCTACTTAATCATCTTTCTCTCATATTAATTAATGACAATTAATGAATAATATTTATTTATAACAGGATTTCTAATATTTGTAATGATGTTATATAGACTGGTGGCGTATTACGACCTCTTAATTTCGGTCAGATCAAAAATGGGATTCGGTAGGTATATGATAAAAAGCTGTTATTACTACTTTTTAAATTTACATATGATGGAGGGGTTATATCATTGTGTATGATTCCACAATTTGGCCCAGCAATACGAAGTTAGTCGATGCCCATTCTTAAACTGACTAGAATTAAGAAGTCGTAATCCGCTCCCAGACCTTTCCCGGTACTTGTAAAGACAGTAGGTGCAGCCTGTACAGTCGGATGACTTTTTAACGGTTAATCGCCGTTGAGGTTGGTAACCGAATCAAAACTACTATCTACATATAAATGTGTATTATGATATTTTATGTTGCTACTTAAGCTCGTTAAGCTTATTTTTATTTGTGGATATCATAGTAAAAAAGTACACCGCGCAACCCTATCATAGACGGATTAGAAAGTACGCTATTGGGGCTCGATAGTGCTCGAGATTAAGTGATATTTATTGCTAAGGGCTCGACGTAACGGGCACCGATGTCCGAGGTATGTTTACCTCTGGCCATTTCAGGCCTGTGGGGGAATAGGACTAATGGACCGAGTTAGGCCTGTTGCGATTTATTTAACGTCCGCGACATTTTAAGGGTTGCGCGTGGTTAGGTAATGATGAAGCAAGTTTATTTTTCGTGCGGTGAAATAAATGTGTACACTGAACAGTGTAGGAATTAATCTACTTATTATAAATTTATGGTCGATAGTTTTCTCTCTACGGTGGTAGGTTGTAGGTACCTACCGTCGTAGTTACATTTACTTAAAGTATTTGAGGTCTTCGCCGCATGAAGAATCGGAAAGCTGTCGGAGCCGATGGAGTCCCCATCGAAGCCTGGAAGGCAATGGGTGGTCGTGGTGTGGGCATCCTAACTAACCTTTATAACCGCATACTAAGCACCGGCGGGATTCCTCGCCAATGGAGACTGAGTGTTATCACCCCGGTCTTCAAGGGCAAGGGATCAGTGCAGGAGTGCGGTAGTTATCGCGGTATAAAGGTCATGTCCCACACCATGAAACTATTCGAGCGGATAGTGGACTCTCGAATCCGTCAGGAGTGCACTGTCTCTGGATGTCAATATGGTTTCCGCCCCGGTCACGGAACTATCGAACCCGTTTTTGCCCTAAGAATCATCATGGAGAAATACAGGACGAAGAACACGCCTCTCCACTTCCTATTTCTGGACATGGAGAAGGCCTTCGACTGTGTTCCGCGTGAGATGATTTGGTGGGCCCTGAGGTCCAAGGGAGTGCCAGAAACGTATGTTGATATCATTAGAGACATGTACTGTGATTCCGATTCTGTAGTTAGGACCGCTGTTGGCGACACTTTGCCCTTCCGTATAACCGTCGGAGTACATCAAGGCTCCGTCCTGAGTCCGTTTCTCTTCAGCCTGATATTAGACGTATTGTCAGACAGCATCAGAGACCAACATGAGCAGCCACCATGGCTACTTATGTATGCTGATGATATCGCGCTGGTGGACTCGGACAGGGGACGGCTGGTGAGACGTGTTAACACATGGAAGGAATCGCTTGAGAACGGGGTCTGAAACTCAACGTGGCGAAGACAGAGTACTTGGCCTGCAACACTACAGATCCCATGTCCGTCCGCATAGGCGAAGACACGGTCGAGCGCACGGACCGGTTCAAGTATCTGGGATCTGTACTCCACGCGAACGGCGACATCGACTCCGACGTCAAGGCACGCATTGCTGCTGCGTGGGATAAATGGCGGGAGGTGAGCGGCGTCATTTGCGACCCTAAAATGCCGGTTAAGCTGAAGGGACAGGTCTATAAATCCATCATTAGGCCTGTTCTCTTATATGGCAGTGAAGCATGGCCAGTACTTGAGCGGCACAAGCAAGAACTGCGGGTCACGGAGATGAAGATGCTGCGCTGGATGTCGGGAGTTACGCGAGCAGATCGCGTAAAGAACTCCCGTATTCGCGGCAGCCTTCATGTCCGAGACATCGCTGATAAATTGCAAGAGTGCCGCCTACGTTGGTACGGACATGTTTTACGGAAACCGGCAAACTACGTAGGGAACAAGTGTCTCGCAATGTCGCTACCGCCGGGTCCCGGCAGAAGGGGAAGGCCCAAGAAGGCCTGGCTTGACGTCGTAGTGGATGACATGCGTGCCAACAAACTCTCCGCGAAGGATGCTGAAGATCGTGCGAGGTGGAGAGTTAGGAGCAGGAAAGCGGACCCCGGGCTCCGCAAGGATGCAACCGGGAGAACGCTGAGATGATGATGATGATGATGATGACTTAAAGTATTTGAGGAAAAGTCAAGCAGTAGCTAAAGTAGGTAACCTTATCTGAGTTAATAAGTACCTACCTACCTACTTATTGGACAATTCTAATTCAATAAACTTCGCGTGATTGTAATAATTTCAAATTGCACCTGAATTGTGAAGTTAATCGAAATCAATGATGTAACAATGTTATCAAAAACTAGGCCAATGGTGTTATAAATAAAGAGAAGATACGTTTCTCAAATGTTTACGATTTGATGTATGTATGACTACAATCTATACATAATAAAATTATAACAACCTCATGTCTGTACATTATAGATATTAAAGAAACACTAATATGGGGGATCTTCTTGGTTGTAACCAAAAAAAATCCGTTATCACGCAAAAACCACTGAACGGATTCTGGTGAACCTATTAGTCCTCGCTAACATATAGGCTATTTTTATTTGGAAATTAGCTCTTTATGGTGGTAAAGGGAGGGGAGGGGGGGAGGTAAGTTTGTATGATACTCCGTCAGTTTTGAAGCTAATTCGATTAAAATGAATATTTGGCTACTTGATTAGAAATTAAGATTGACGCAATAAGGATTTTTAGAATTTTTTCCCACGGGAACGGGAGTTTGCGGGAAAAACCTTTTGTATGAAAAATTCTAAACCGCGTGGGATAGATTACGATGAGCTTTTTATAAACCAATAAGGAAATGTATGATAAATAATAGGTATCTAAAATCACATACTTCGTAGTCTATACATATGATAAAATTGACAATAAAACCTTCTGTTATTGTCCCCACATAAATCTGCCCTACATTAGGTGAGAAGAATAAGAAATAGTTGCGATTACAATAAATATCAACATGCTACTCTCAAGAATAAATTTAATTTATTATCCTAAAAAGCATCTTACTTAATTTTACATTATGAAGTCACCACACTTCTCCATTAATCAAAATTTATGCGCAGCCATATTATGGTTCTATCGAGATTGATGACCCAAACGGAGCGGTCACTAAAGGGATGTATTACCTACATCCCTTGGTGAAATACGAGTATCGGAGAAGAATTCACAGGGGAATATAGTCGTGCGGATCTTTTAGCAAAAAATAATAAATCGGTAACAGGTTGGTTGGTTGTCATTCAACTAATGGTGGCTATCATTGATGTAAGTCAATAATAATAATATGGTATTTGACTTATTTGATTGACAAAAATAGATTTCATTGTCAGCTATTGGAATTTATCCTTATTATGACTTTATCTATTTTGTTCTATTGTCAATACATACATATGTCGTGGCCAAATCGATGAATTGATCATTTCATGAAATGGTTGGCCATTTCATGAAGTGGCCAATCAATGGTGACCAAATCATTAAACGATAAACGTTTAACGATTTGGCCACCCACGTTTGACCATATCGTAAAAAGAGGGCGGCTATAAAATATTTCATCAAAACCAGGATCAATTTTGATACGTATTTGTTTATTTTTAGTTGTTACATACTTTCAAAATAAAAAGGTGCATTCAATGATTTTTTTTATTGTTATAAAAAATGTACATTTAGTGAAATTTGCAAGTATTTTAGTACAAGCAGTAAAAGTCAAGTAAATAGGCTAAAATAGGCAAACTTTCGACAATTTTGTCCAAATTAAAATTAAATGTACGTACTTTAAAAATAACATGAATTTTATAAAAAAAAATGTTTCGCTAAAAATATGCTATTCTAAAATAAAAGATAAAATAATATGCTAAACAGGAAGAAAATTTAGAACATTGTGCAAATTTAGCATATTTGCACAAAGTGCTTAACTGGTATGGCAACACTGGCACTCTACCAGTAAAGTCAACGAAACAATTCCACGATATGATCGATTTAGATTGATCGTTTCATGAAATGGCAGTGCATCTAGTTGGCCCAATCGTCAAACGATTTCTTATCATTGATCTGACCTGGCCACATCATGATATGGCCAATGGACAGTGAAATATTTCATGAAATGCAACCATTTCATGAAATGGCCAATCATTTCATGAAATGGCCAATTCTACGATGTGGCCACGACAGATACATATACACGACACTTATGTAGTCGTTTATGTTGATCCTAGAAATGGGCTTCTAGTTACATTTCAAGGTCTTGTTATTTATAGAAATAGGGCAATGATGGAATGTATACGCATGGGAAAGTATCTTTAGCCGAGTTAGATTAAACCGATACCAGGCTAAATGCAAAGGTATCGCTTACGTAGTCGCGCTAAGATGTAGCTTTCTAGGTAGTCCTAGAAAGTAAATAGATATCCGCTCCATTAGCCCTGGCCACAATGAGCCAGATAAACAACGGTATTTATTGTTGGACAAAATGTTTCTATCGTATGCCACATAAACTCAATAAAAGATATCTTTTCCTTGCCATAAATCATAGCAAATGATGATAGATTTTGTAGGCCAGATGAAATCAAATATGTTCTCTAAGGTAATTCATACGTAAGTACTACTTAGGCCAAATGACATTAATATTGAGAGTTGACAATATAGGCTATGATAAATCCAAACACGTAATATTGATTGATGAATGCAAATGTTATTTACTAATGGATGCCACATGCGGAATGCATCTTAAAACTTACCGATACGTACAACATACATACTATATATCTCAAATTATGATAGATAATAATTAATAATTGAGATGGAGATTGGCTGAATTTTTTTTTAATAAATATCACATAACATCACTTACATTGTTCTTGTGGTACTAATATCGTACATAGCACTAGTTTATACAAATATGTACTTAAATATATTTAATAACACAACCAGACAAGGAACAAACGTCGTGTTCGTTTCGACGGGTGGGAATCGAACCCACGACTCTTGAAACCTTTCGCTAACCACTGTTCCCGTCAAAACTCTACTCTCTCTAAACTGTAATAACGACTTCATGTGTGTAGGATATAAAGCAGTTTCACGTATAATTGACTAAGTTATTCTACATTTGATTTCATAAATAATAAGAAGGTAAGAAAAGTATCTATCAATCAAACCATCCTAGAATAAATAGATGGATATTGTTTGCGTTTCACCCAGAGCCTGAAACAGAATTTGACACAGTAATTATCGTTTTTTTACAATAATAATTGGTTCTCAGGCACATTTATTATTTATGTAACGGCTATCGTCGATCATTAAAACCAGACATTGTCATTCTATGTCCCGTGTCTAATGGCGGACGGCGATTCTAGACGGGGAAAGTGAAAATTATGACGGAAAGTGATAAGTGGTTTTACTTTTTCCGTTTTTGGACGGTTTGATATTATTCTGAACAAGGAAGGTAAAGACAGCTTAATACTTGATAAGACATAGTACCTACTTACCCATCTTGTGTAAATAGCTCTGTATAAAAGTGGTTAAGGTAATTTCCCTACGACGGAAGTTAGGATATAATGGTCCATGAAGTTTATCTAACCACGAAGACCAGTTCATTATCTAGTTCTAAAGCTTATGTTATGTAGGTGCGGTTGTGAAATGAAGTAGACAGTTTTTATGTCGTGTACTCAAAAAGGTATCTCTATTTATCTTTATACTGTGGCTGTGCCTTTGAACTTTGCGGCCAGCAAGGAAAGATATTGTTGGAGTTCCAAAATAATATCAGGAATGGTCAGTATTCCATTCAGGTGAGTATTTGATATTCGCGATGTGTTAATTCGTCTTCGTAAATGATTTAAAATTAAAAACCCAAGAGAGTCATCAGAGGGCTCTCAAAGATTCCCTAGTCATCAAGTTTGACCGGCCATTGCCATTACATTGACCACAACTTCGGTCAAGTGTATAGGTTACAACATCTCTGAGTACCTAGTTAGAAAAAAATCAACTTCCGTACACGGTCCACTTCTCTTGCGTTCGTGATTCAACAAGCAGATCTTTTTTTTCTATGGTTTGTTAGCGATATAGAGCGGGTAGTCGCTGGCCATTCTAGGATGTTGCACAACATTACGTTACATATCGAAGCATTTTTCCCGCGATTCCTGTTGATTCTTATGTCACCGTATCGAATCGTTCTAGCTAGCGTATGGTTTCCTGGTGTGCCGTGTAGGGAAAGGCAATTTATTTCCTGACACGCCAAGTGCGTAATAAAATAATTAGCGATCGAGATAATAACTACCCTATTTTAATAGTTGTGAGGCTACCAAACTACACTCTTATTTAGGATCAATTACCGATTTCAACTATTACAGACAGTTGGTAATAATAATATTACGAGTATAGTCGTTCAAATAACCTTGATGGACAGAACTGATGTAACAGAGAAAGAAATGGTCCAAAAGATCTACAACTGTTTGAGCTGTTCAAAACTGTGTCATAGACCTTTCGTTTTTGTCCGTTCGATATACTTGTACTTTTTTCCCTTGGCTCTGACACAGTTTACTGTAATTGAAGATTACGTGATATGCTCTAATAGAAGCAATCGGTTTTTGTTTAGACTTATTTTATGCGGTGACTGAGCACTTGCATCTATTTTTTATCTGTTGATGAATAGGTCTTAATTGTGTAAGAAAAAAACATTCAATTTGCAATTGTTAATTATTTTAGGTGCTGCCGCTGGTACTGTCTACGATGGCGATAAAAGTTCCTGTGACAGACAATGTGGATACAAGTGAAAATGTTAGTGCTGAATCAGATAGTGAGAACAAACAGACTCAGAGCAAGCCGATATATTACACATCGGATGAGTCTCCGGATAGCTATCTGCTCCCCCCTGATCCACATAGGCCTGAAGATGTTATACCAGATACAGTAATCACTCCTGCTACATATCTTTTACCGCCGTCTGAGGATAAACAAAGTGACTATTATTATCCGCCGGTACAAACTGATGAGCAAAGCGATTGGTACCCCATTGCTCAGGAGCCACCCCAAAATCAGCAAATTCAACTTCTGCCTCCTCGACAGCAAATCCCTATTTTATTTGCCAGTGGGAATCAAACCGAACCTCTTAGAGTAATTCAAAATATACGAACAGGGAAAGTTCTCGCAGACCGACCAATTATACCAGTTCCGTCCGTAAATCTTGAACCTCCCGCAGAAGATGCGCCGAATGATTACATCATACAGGTTCCTTCTGAAGAGCTAGAATTACCAGCCGAAGAAATCGATCATCCGTACCTACCAACTCAGGGCAGCCCTAAGAAATTTCAACCAATTGTTGTTCACCGAAAACCGATAAAATCACACCTTCGTAAATTCAAGAATCCGACAAAATTGTATCCGAAAAAATTTAATGGTGGCAGTTTTAAGCCTGTGCCCATACCGATTGCACAGTTTGCAGAAGATTCCTCAGCAGAGATCCCCAGAGCGAAACCCGCCAAATATTTTAAACCATTGCCCAGTACCGAAGACTCTTTGTCAGATGAAAAGAGAATATTCTTATATGAACAAGCGGAACAAAAGCGAAAATTAAAAGATTCCGGAGAGTCCCAGGTAAAATAAACCTTAATTTTCCTTGTTATCGTAAATCTTGGGAGGAAAATGGTGAAGATCAATACTAATCGATGTTTAATATTACAGGAGCAACCGAATGTACCGTCAGATACATATATCGCGGTTCCCCCTACGGAGCAAGATGCTTCAGAATCTTACAGATATCCTGGGCGTATGTATAACACTTAAACTTGCTATTTAACTATTAATCTCGTTTATAATGTAAAATGTAAAAGAACAATGTCAAAGAACTGAAAGAAATTTCCTTTCCAATTTCTATTTACATAATTATCTACGCTAAGTTAATACATGTTTATCATTAAGTACATAAGATATAGCACTGCAGAAACACAGCTTCTTGAAATAACATAACGAGATACCTCAACAAAAGTGGTGTCACGATGACATAGATTGGTGGATAGTCGATTTGGAATGGCCTCGATTCGGTAAATGTGTATTGGTACACCTCATACATTTTCTATTGCGCACTGATGAATAGAAATAATTCACAATCGGCAATTTCACCTGCGGAAATAATATAATACAATTACCCTTTATGTCCAAATGTGAATTACGTACGTTACACAGTGCTTTATTATTTTTTAATTCAAAATTCAACAGTTTCGTTTTATTGCGACAGTGTATTTCAGAGTAATAAGTAAGTAGGTAACAAAGGGGCCATTTGAAAGCAATATACAGGGAGTAATTAATTCCAGCGTAGCACAATCAAGCGAATGGGTATTCAATTATTCTGAAGTTATCACCAGTGAGCCAGCAGTGTGACTGACCGAATGAATAGGCTGACTGAACGCGGACAGTGAATGTAATACGAGGAAATAAAGCGAAATGCAATGACTATTTCAGATAGGTTTAGTTATGGAATGAAATGAGGACAGAAAGTTAAGATTGAAATTTTGAGCACCTCTCAAAATAAATTCAATAGGAACCTACCTACGTCGTACAGTATGGAGGAATGTTGAATTCGAGTTATTTTTTTATTTAAATAGATAGAGTTGTTTTTCATTCTTTCAAAATGATATCTAAACTATACCTACGAAGTTTTAAAATTTTCCGCTCAGCTAAAATGTATTTTTACAATTTTTTTTCTAGTGGATAGTTGTTACTGGTGTACTTATGCATAGTAGTAAATGGTTACTACTATACATAAGTACAGTAGTAACCATTGGGGCTGATGGTAATTTTAAGTTATAATCAAAATTATCGGTGGATCAATTGTCTAGCTATAGCAGTTCTTTTGCTCAGCAAATGTATTTACTAATTTGTTGCCATGGTAAATAGTTTAAGCACTTGTGTTACGGATATCAGAATCATCCGTGAACAACAAATATACTTAAACTAGCGACCCGCCCTCGCTTTGCTTCGGTATACCTCTATCTCTATATAAAATATTACATTAAAATATAATATTTATTATCGTATATACGAATTTAAAGCGAATTCAAAATTCCTTCAAGTTAAAATCAAAGTGGCAGCCACGCGACTTTTTTCTAATACTTGCATTTTTAAATTCGTGATATCTTCCGAAAGAAATATCCGAATTGAATAATTCAAAAAGTTATTTAAAGGTATTAAAGCCGTCTTGAATATAAAAAATATTTTGTTAAGGATTAATACCAAGGTACTATCAGCAACGCTGGCGGTCGACCACCTATAAGGTGAAAATCGCTTGGCGCTTACGCGTCTGTCAGAGCAAGCCCCGCCCAAATTGTGGTCCGAGAGCCTGCAAGAATTTTTCGGTAGGTATATGAGGCAAGCTGAAAACTTGTCCTATACCTTTAATATTATAACCCAACACAAAACTATTGTAGCGGGGCCAAACCAAACCCCCAATTTAGTTTATTTAAAAATATATTTTATAATCCAAAAAAATATAATTTGTCAGCTCACCTGACAGGTAGAAGTTCCATCGAAATGATTTGTCTTAGTGAGTCTTATTTTTTAGTTATAAATAAAAAGATGAAAAATATTTTTGGGGGTTTGCTTTAGCCCCGCTACTCACCAGCCAGGTCTGCAGTTTCGTACTGGGATATAATAGGAGAGGTACAGGATAAGTTTTCAGCTTGCCTCAAATACCTACCAAAAAATTCTTGCTAGCTCTCCTACTATTGGAACGTTTTTGCTTGGATTTTGACAGATTTTCTTGAAGTGCTCTTCTATTGGCCAGTGGGCGGGGCTAATGGCGTTTAAAGAAATCTGTTTGAAAAGTGTACTACCGCCAAAATTTCCGGTTGTACAAATAAAGAGCCTTTTTCAAGCGGCGACATATAAACTAAATTTTTAAAATAAAAAACCGCTTACTGTGACATAACTATAATATTTAGACATATGCTGTCGCGACACTTTTTGTAGATATTGGAGAGTTCTGCAAAGTCGTAGTAAATGATTTAATTCTATCATCAATATTTCGCAGCGCACGCGACGTAAGTAATTTTTCAGGTAATTTTTTTACACCTTGGGTTACATTATTGGAGTTTGAGTAAGGATCCCTAATTTTTAAAAAATATAATATAGCCTAGTTACTTCTGAATAATGCAGCTTTCTAATCATGAAAAAATTATTGCAATCGGTCAAGTCGTTTTTGAGTTTATTCATTACGAACATATAAAAATACAAATCTTTCCTCTTTATAATATTAGTGTAGAACTGACACAACGACGGAACGCAGCCGCCGCCGCCGCCATCTCTGCCCTCGGCATTGTAAATGCATCATGTGTATTAATATTAACATAAAAGTGTTATGATATGTACATATTCGGAATCCTCATTTCATCAGCTTTAATTTGATATGCATTTTGTTTTATGTTTATTGGTCTTATCTATGTCGGTAGGAACATCGAGTAATTGAAAACTAAGATATTTCGTAAATTAAACTTGAACACCACTAAAATAGTTATTGTGGCTAAACCTTAAAGGATAGACATATGCTATTGCAGACGTTTTTATAGAACTTTTTGAGAAAAATAATTCTCCCATACATTGATTTTCTGTATTTTGAGTTATTTCAGCAGCGCACGCAATGCAAGCCTCCAAAAAGCTCGTTTTCCTTCCGTACGTCTGATAACTGTTACGATTACTCTAATAATTTCTTAAGTAGGTACACCTAAATTATACACCTATAGAATCCTTGGAATGTCTTCTTTCCATTATTGACCGCATAGCTATTGATATAGTACTTTTTAAGATCCTAGGTAACAAACACATTTTGGGCGCCCTTCGCAACTTCATTTTATACTATGTATAGATATTCTAACAACGCACTCCGACACGGAACAAGCACCGATGTTCGTCACACAAATATTTGTCCTGGGTGGGAATGGAACCCACGACTCTTGGAACCGTAGTTAGTGAGCCTGGGTCAACAACTGTTCCACCTATCCAGTCATCCCCTATTCTTTGAGTACGGAAGCCTATAAAAGTTTTTTTTTGTAGGAAACGTGTACCCACCTCACCACCACGCTCCTCCGCACCGTGGAGCCCCCGCGCCGGTGAGGGTGCCGCTGGAGGCGCCCGCGCTGCTCAGGGCGCCACAGGAGGCCCCCAAGCCCGCTGCGCCGGCGCAGGCCCCGCCCGCGCCCGACGACCGGACGGAGTTCCGCATGCACGGCATGAAGGGCCCTCATAGTTACCAGTTCGGCTATGACACTGGTAAAGGGTAAGTGAATAGAAAAAACATACCTACTAGACTTTTATGGGGAGGGCATACTAACCTACTACAAACTGGTCCAGCAAGCCAATTCTGTTAGGTGGTTTTTTGGCGTTTAAGCATAGAAGATTTTAGAAATATTTTTAGTCTTATTTTTGTTGTTGCTAGAGTGAGAAAACAATAATTTACAAAATGATGCGCTGCGTTTTATAGATTACTAGTGACCCGCCCTCGCTTCGCTTCGGGTAAATTTTACATAAAAACCTTCCTTAAGAATCACTCTTATCTATTAAAAAAAACCGCATCAAAATCCGTTGCGTAGTTTTAAAGATCTAAGCATACATACGGACATACAGCGAAAGCGACTTTGTTTTATACTATGTATTGATTTCTTCACACAAACTCATAGACTATGATTTCTTGACCAAATTTAAAAAGGAAAGGTGTTTGTAACTAGATATTTATTTATTTTTAATAAAAAGGCATGTTAGATATTATCTCATTATCATCAGCCCAAATACGACCTCACTGCTGGGGCACGGGCTCTATGTAGTCTAAACTAAGGCGACCAGGTATTAGTCAACCACGCTGGCCAAGTGCAGGTTGGTCAACTACACAACAGGTTTCCTCAAGATGTTTTCCTTCACTGTTAAAGCGTCAACAATCGTACATATGAGTTCCAAATTCAAAAACACAGTGGTATTATCTGTTTTCAGTAAAAACCGCCAATTCCGGTACGAAGAGCGCGACAACGACGGCCTAGTGAAAGGCCACTACGGCTACATGGACAAGCACGGCAAGCTACGCGTTGTGAACTACAGCGCGCACCCCGAACTGGGCTTCCAAGCTCACCCTCAGGAAGAGAACAAGGATGAGAGCTAACTGAATAACAACACTGTAGGAAACTTGAATCTTCGTTATTCGAACATCAAAACTGCTTGGCTTAGGTCGTAGCAACCAGGCCAAAAATTAAAAAGAAAAAAAATAAGCTGTGTTCATTCTTTTTTTAACGTAATGGAAGGTTGTGGATGATTTTTGTAAACTCGCACATTTTAGAAAGCGAACCTTTGTAATTTTTTTTTAACTTGATGTGATGTCTTTTTGAGGAGGATTTTGAAGTCTACATCGAATGTGCATCGCAACAAATTTTTTTTGTAAGTACCGTTAGCCGGAACAACCACTATGTTACTTCATGTCTAATGTAGATGGGATCAATGTTAGTATTTTACAGTTTGCATTCTTGTAAATATAATTCATAACTTAAAATGATGTTGTAGATAGGAATATAAACAAATAACAGAAGTACCATATTATAATAATAGATTTACCAATAGCGATTTAACTATATTGAATTATTTTATACCGAAATAGATGTTATTTATTTAAGAGGTTTTGTTTCGTTAAAAAATAGGTATTTTTTACCTACGGGTTTTTAGTTAAGAATTTTATATTTTTTTATCTTAAGCAAAATGTATGAATATATGTAATATCATATTTTATATGAACATAATTTTTTACTGTAGTGTTAAATAAGTGTCATATTAAGTTTGATAAGACCAACTAATTTATAATTATAGTGGCTAATTAATAAAACATTTTTTCATATAATTTTTTTTATTAAAGATGGTAAAGTTAGTAAAAAATATATATGCTTTTAATATTGTCTATAAAAAAAAACATTAAACTTAAGTAGTAATATTTGGTAAATTTATATTTGTAATAATGGAATGATTTTGCACCCACAATCTAATTAAAACGCTTGTATAGTTGAGAGGCCTATACAAGGACATGGAGCACCAAACATTTTTCAACGTAAAAAAATTCGATGTCTGCCTTTTCTATATAATATTAGGAGGATTGGTATTAGTAAGACCTGGTATATTGGAGCTGTTGGTAATGTTTTTAAAGATACCTTTTTTTGGGACGACTTAGCTGTTAGCCTCATACGGCTTTTGCAGCTTCACCGGACTGGCGGGGGAGCGGAAAGCTCACACCCCTAGATCAAAGATACCTGTTAAGACTAAGTTCTTTATATTTGAGAGCGTCAAGCGTTTTTCTCCAGGTGTTTTTCGATGACGTCTAGCAAGCTGGAAGCTCCAATACGGAACAGCTTCGGAGACAGCCACTCGGCGCCCAACTCCGAGTACACCATCACCAGCCAGTTGATGGCGTCCTGCGCGGTCTTGATACCTCCAGCCGGTTTCAGGCCCACCTTTAAAATAATATGTATTTTAATAACTTTTATTACTATGCTAGTGACCCGCTCTCGCTTCGCTTCGGGTATATCCCCCAGACATAAGACAATTATGAGCTAGATCGATTTCTCGTTCCCAAAATCCCCACATATCAATTTCGGCGAAATCGGTAAGGCCGTTTCCGAGATCACATGCTTTTTCAAGCAATCAGCGCCATCTGCCGAACTGATTTGTGAATCTAAACCATCCAGGGCGCCATCCGCGGGCAAAAAATCATTTAAATCGGTCAAGTCGTTTAGGAGGAGTTCAATGACATACACATACAATACAGCAGAATTATACATATAAAGATATAAAACCGAATGATACACCCACAAAAGGCTAAGCCTGTCTCAGGTTTGGAGGTCAAACCATGAGTAGCATCAGTAAAGGGTTATCTATTGTTTGCCCGAAAGATATATGCCATAATATTCATATGCCCGAATTTCATTTGCCATAATTTCATTTGCCCGAATGTTATGTTTGCCATAAAATACAAATGACATAATTTTAATTGCCCGAACTTCAGATTCCATAATGATTCGAATGCCATACGTATTGTTATCCATATTTTTAATTTGTCTTTCATGTTTCTAACCTAACCTAACCTATTTTTTTATCATTCTTTTAACCTATTTTACAAGATTTTTCGGTGGAAATGATGTAATGGCACGGAAACAAAGTTTCTAACACGTAAATAATATAGTAATCAATGAGCATAATATTATTGCACTTAAAATATGGATAACAATACGTATGGCATTCGAATCATTATGGAATCTGATGTTCGGGCAATTAAAATTATGTCATTTGTATTTTATGGCAAACATAACATTCGGGCAAATGAAATTATGGCAAATGAAATTCGGGCATATGAATATTATGGCAAATAAAATTGCCGCAAATGAAATTATTGCAAGTGGGGGTATACCTCAGTAAAGCATTATAATGTACGAACATAAATAGTATATTTGGTATTAATGTGAAGTACTTGTCTAAATTGCCAGTTTGTATCTTATTATTGAGAAACTGCTACAGATTTTAGATATATCAACTTGGCAGGGGCACTGCCGTGCGCCCAAATTCAATCGAGTGCGGGAAGTGGCGCAGGACAAGCCTAGGTGGGTGATCTAATAATCGCAGGCTAAGATTTATTTTGGGTCACTGCGCCAATCTAGTCAGTGAATTCAAACAATGGCCCTGACACCTAAAGTCATGCTGATTAAAGCAATCGATTCTACTTTTTACTAGCATAATATACTATAAAGTATATGAAGTATTAGCTCAGGACTAAATTAACTATCACCTTAATTCCAGTAGCCAGATAGAAGTTGCGAATAGCTCGGCACATGACTAGGCCTACAGGCAATGTGGCATTCACAGCCTCTTTTCCTGTTGAAGTTTTTATGAAGTCAGCTCCAGCATACATTGATAACATAGATGCTTTGTATACCTGTAAGAAAAAAGAAATTATGTATGAATTTTCCAAATGTTGATATTTTAAGAATGAGTATACATAGGTATTAAGTAGTCAGTTTCAGTATTATTTCATACTTATGTTTATGGGAAAATATGATGTAGATAAAACTGAAAGTTTTATTATGAGATGTTAAATTTAAAATACAATCTAATTCTCTAATAAAGAAGAGTTGCTACATAGCTATTGAAGACTTCTCATGCTTTCATAATTTATGCTCATCAAAGAAAAAACTTGTCATGTTTTCATACTTTATGCTAGTCAAAGAAAAAGATGTACTCACATTTTCATAAGACCCAAGTTCACCAACTCCCAGAATTACTTTCAAATGAGCTTTTCTACAAGCTAATTTCATTTCCCTGACTTCATTGTACAGTACATCCCATTGCCCTGTCAGAGCCAGGCTGCGGTCCAGCACCACATCAATCTCATTGGCACCGGCTTGGACAGCCATTTCAATTTCTTTCAACCTTGTTGTCAAAGGGTAAAGTCCTGATGGGAAACCTGTTGCCACTGGAAGAAACAAATTAATATTGGAAAAATGTAACTGTCCGGGATATTTTGTTTTAATGAGCTCCCGATATTTCGGCACTGTTGCAAGCGCCATGATCACAGGTGAACGGGTGAACGGGTCAGTTCACCCGTTCAGTATCCCAGGACAGTTACAGTTTTCTAATGTGTGTAACCATGACAGTTTAAAATTATATATTAAATTATTATTGCATTAATTAGTTAAGCCTTTTTAACACAGAGCTAGGATAGCTAGTCTTTGCATATTTACTTAAATCTTATTAAAATTGAAAATGTCAGGACACTAGTTAAATAGGTAGTGTATAATTACAAGAAGCATCGCTAGGGTTAGTTTACACCTTATCTATATTTATACCATACCAGATGCTATTTGGATGTTGTCCTTCAGTCCCATTTTGTCTATTGTATGATATGCGTCTGCCACTCTACTAGGGTATACACAAACTGCTGCTGTGGTTATCTTATTGTCCAGTTTAAGTTTTGTAACCACTTCATCAGATAGAGGGTTGGCGGCCTAAAAAATCAACAATCATTAATTAATTAATTAAATTGTTCAATGAATTTTGTAGGCATTTTATTTATGTTCTAGAATATTATAATAAAACGGCGGTTTCACAGTCTATGAATTGAGTATTGGTATTTAAATCAAAGTTGTTGATAAATAATAAAATTGGAAACTAAAATATTAATATTTTAATATTTACCTTCACACAAAGTCTTGAGACATTTGACTTAGTGTCATCACCAGATAAAGTTGTTAGGTCAATCACGGAGACTGCTCTTAATAACCATACATTGAAGTTTTTTGTGTTGGTTACTGGATATTTGCGCAAAATTGCATCAATTTGTAAATGCACACAAGTTTTATCCACATGCACATTTTGTAGAACAGTTGGATCTGAAAAAATTTAAGAAATAAAATTGTAGGATAAGAATTATACTTGAAACAGTTTAAATAAATCTGAATTGAATACTAATTGAAATGTGTTGCACTTACCGAAATTTACGGAGCCCACTTTGATCACCATTGTCGAAAATTATAATATGAAAAGGGAGTTTTATAAGTGGATAGTAAGTACGTTTCAATATGCCTCGATCGCTGTTATCTAACAGCGGCTAGGAACGATAAAAGCTGTTATCACTTCGTAACGTAAACAAAACCAACTTTATCGTCAGTTGTTTTTATTCCAGTTTTTGTTTTTGTTGGTGTCAGCTTGACAAGTTGACAAGCAGGCATTCCTTGGTGGACACTGACTGACGTCTGTCTGACAGTTGGTTTAGTGATGCGAAATGCTTAATTGTGCCAACTCAATGAGTTAAACTCGCAAACTCACTTTTATGAATGAGTTAATACGTAAATGTACTGTAGCGCTACCATGAGTTTAAAAGTGACAGATTCGATATCGCCTATGTAAAAAATGTCTATGAAAAAATGCACAATACAGCGAACCTAGCGGTAACGCTAAAAACTAATATCGGTAGTATGATAAAAACAATTCGATAAGTTTTTAACTTTTTAATGTACGTACAATAGCAGCGCTATAAATGGCATATTTTGGTATGTATGTAGTAAAACTTAACATATTATACTTTTCAGAACGCGTACTTTTTAATCATCATCAATCATTGTTCATTTATTACTCCGAAATAACGTACGTAAATAGCAAAAAAATCAAAAAGAAATAACGAGTGGGTCTTGTCATCTTTCAATAGCGCAAAAAGCGCATGACAGTGCGCTTGCGCTATTGAGTTAGCACACATAGAAAGTGACAGTGTTAACTCACTTTTAAGTTTGTGACAATACTTTTTACTTAATCGGCTATTGGTCGACGTAAAATACGCAAATTCATATTTATTTAGTACTAGTGGTCCCGGCGAATTTCATACCGCCTATAAGTACTATAAACCTTCCTGACTATCACGAACATTGTAAAACCAAAATTACCTAAATCGGTCCGGGCGTTCTCGAGTTTTAGTCAGACTAACGAACAGCAATTAATTTTTATTTATGAGAAGATTATTATTACATGTTGCAAATAAATATTCTATTCTATTCTATTCTATTCTTTCGTAACTAACATAACTAACAGGGATCATTCTTATGTAATGTAAGTACTACTTCAAAGTTCATTAAATAGTTTTTTATGCGTGAATCTGTCAGAGGGTCGAGTTATTTTATTTATCTATTCGTATTGCTTTTGATTGATCGTCTGTATTTAGCACAATTCAGACCTACGTAATAACCACGGTAAACCATTTTTTTTAAATTACAATTGAACCCAGACTGTTTACCGCGTAAACTTTTGAGTGACAGCAACAAAACACCCGTCAAAATACCGAATCAATAGAAAGGTTCCAATTTTTAACCGACATCAAAAAAAGGAGGAGGTTCTCAATTCGTCTGTATTATTTTTTTTATGTTTGTTACCTCAAAACATCCGCCTGGGTGAACCTATTAGGATATTTCATGTTTCATTTGAAAGCTGGTGCTTCCCGTTTGGTCCCATAGCAATTTGGTCCAGTTCTGACAATGGCATCCATGAATGACGGAAGGTTACTTCCTTATAGTTTGGAGTTAAAGGATAATTCTTTCAAAACTGTATGCATAATTGCATATTCAGACTACTAGTTATAATATCAAATGGAACACTAAAAAGTATGAAAAAAATTTTTAACAAAAAAATAAAAACCGCCTTCAAAAACCCGACAAAATAAAAATTACAAAATCATACCACACGAACATTTAAAATTATATGTGTAGGAATTTGAATATGTGTTTGAAGGCGGTTTTTATTTTTTTGTTAATAATTCAACTATTTATTTCTATTTTCATTTAGGTAGTTCCGCAACGTCTAAATCCTCAAGATCTGAGGAGTAAACAGCGTCTGCTGTTGTCCACCGTACAAGGTCGGTTCCGCGGCTGTTTGGCTACATATCTTGAAGTAACGGAGAGTCCAGACCTTAAAGTTATTTAAGAGGCACCAGAGCTAGAAGAAGATCTCCAATGGGTTGGATCGACAATCGACATGTCAAAACCCACATGTCGGGGACCTTAAATGAGTACGCTTGCAAAGCTGCCCTGCGGGTGGAATGGCGGCGTGTAGTGAAGCGAGTCACGCAAAGACCTGAATAATCTCTATATTTTATCTCTTTATTTGTATAATATACCACTCTTATAATAGTGTAGCGGCGAAGGAGAACCTATTGCTCTATTATCTACCTTAAACTTTTTGGCAGGCAAACAGATAGACAGACAGAGAGCGAGTTTAATAGAGTCCAGTTTTCAAACGGTATTTTTTTTTGTATTTCATTGATTTTTCCAAATTAAGTATACCTAAGTATGTTTTAGTTAATTAGTAGTGTGATCTTAAAATTCATTCCAGGTAAATGGATTAAAATTGTTTCGGCGTAGTGAAGACGTAGGTAATTGAATACTTACGTCTTATTTAAAAATAGCCAGGTATTCAAATAGATAATACCCGCACATTGTTTATCTTATAGGTTATTTAAAAGGATATAATAAATTCTGCGCTATTAGGACTATTTAGTAAATGGGTTTATTTTTATGTAAATGATGAACGTCGAAAACAAACGCATCTAAAAAGGCACTCTGCTAAAAAGTAAACGCTAGGCACATTCTGTGTGAGCAGCGTTTTTCTACGCCAATTTTCCGCTTCCATTTTGCTATCCAAGGCCAAAAGTTCGTCAATCCCTGCAACTGGCGTTTGAAGGTTAAAGCAATTCTTTGTTTAGGTCGGTGCATCCAGCTCCCGAAAAGAGAGGTAGGTCATACCTACTTAGGTGTGTGTGTTATTTGTTGGTAAATGTTAAGTGCCTTTACGAAAACTGTATGGGTGGGCCCCTCAATAGGTACTATCAACTAGTTAAATGTAAGTAAAATTTAACTTTCTAATTAAGTGAATTTGTGTGTATTACATGTACTCAACTAAATAATATTTTTTTAGTATTCTGAACAGCTGTAGATGCTTTACATAGGTAAGTATTTAAGCCACTTCTTCCCTGGATATTTTAGCTATGTTTAGGTAAGAACAGTAAACAATAGATCGTGGATGGTTTAGATGGGGCTGTAAATACCCTACATTTTTTTAAAAGTCTAAAGCGGCCAGTAGTTTATATTGCTCGTTTAGCAGAGAATTGCGGTGGACGCAACGTTTGTAGAAATCAAATGTACTAGCTGGAGCTGATTAAACGCAAACAGAAGACCGCACCGGCTCCCAGCCTCGATACGTACCACTTGCTATAAAACTAACATGGGTATCGATAGATCTTGAAATAGGAACCAATCCGTATGGCATCAATAATATTCACGCGTGGTATGAGAATTTACTTTTATTTTCAATGCTTTCACGAAAAAAAAGCCTTTTCCGATTTGATGTGTCTGTCTAGTGATAAAGGTCGGAAAAAAAGGTTTTTTCAAATTACTTATCTACTAACTGTTAGGTAGGTTTTTGCTGTGATAATGACAGTAACTAGAGCGCAGTGCTGTAAATAAACAACTGATAGGGGCCGCGCAAATTCATCGGTTCAGGGGCCAAACAAAAATACTCTCCTTGTACCTCCATCTTTCCTCTTGTTCTGTAAAGAGTACAGAAACTTATTTTCTCCGGGTCCCCCCTTATCTTGGAGACTGGTGGTATTTTGAGACAGTTATGCCCAGATTACCATTAGGTAAACTTTAAAAGCGTCGATGGCCGAGTGGTTAAGGTCGTTGCTTGCCATGCGAGAGGTCGCCAGTTCAAACCCCGCCAGGTATCAATGTGTTTTTCAAATTTTGGCCAGCCTGGTCGACTAAGGCCTTATCGCCCTAGTTTAGGGTAGGCCCGTGCCCCAGCAGTGGGGACGAATATGGGCTCATGATGATGATGAAACTTTAAAATGTTTGTGTCTTGAATCAATGGAACATGTACGTATTATTCTTACGATAACTTTCTTCAACGAAAAGCTGCCTTTTTTTAGTTGTAGTCTTTATAATACCTACCTATCTTTTGTGTATCATACCTAGTGTTTGGCCTATACCCAATTTTTGTATTAAATAAAAGTATTTAATACACTCATTATATATTACCAGTAAGGTACTTTCTTGGGTAGAGATAGATAGGTAATCTATGTTAACCCGGCGTCATTGTGGCGGAAAAATGTTACACTAACGTTGAGGAGGGTCATTATGACCCTGTACAATTTTACCTCGTATGAAAAAGAAACACTTATTAATTTGAAAATTCTTTTAAGTATTTTAAAAAATGTCTTCACTAGATAGACTTTGGCAAATAAACAATCAATAAAATCAACCTAAACTATGTGTATTTCACATCTTCTTAAACACTTCTAATTAAGTGAAAAAAACATAAGTCTCTTATAAATCTTCCTTTTTTATCATAAAAAAAACCTTTCATTTATTAAAAATCTTTTTAAATATAGTCTACAATAAGATAACTTTCAATTAGACACCACAAAAATAAAGAAACTTGTTTTTTTTAAGTCTTTTTGTTCAGGGTTTCACTGCAGTTTTCGCAACAAGAAATCAAGTGTTCAGGGCATATCTAATTGAGACATGTGTATCATGTATGATTTGTCTTTCTATCCTTTTTGTATACACTTCACTTCTAGGGACAATCTTCTAATGGAATGTCATCTTCGCTATCACTCGCTTCTTGTTCGATATCACTTCTTTCACTACGCACACTAACATGGTCTTCGCTTTCACAATCAGATTCTCTAAGCTCACTTTCATCCCTATCTGAAGATTCTTCAAGTATTGATAGGATTTGACGGCGCTCCTTTTAATAGGAGACCATTTTATATATTTATTTAAAAAAAGAAAGCGTATTTAGTTACAAAATCGAAATAAATTGGAAACTTTTTACGGCACAAAGACGTAACGTCGCCGTTGAGCTGGGTCATAATTACCCGGTTGCGACTTCACACCCGTATAGCTCCTTGCGCAGGCGCCGGCCGATTGAAGAGACGCGCACAACGGACGGAAGTGATCCTTAATGGCAGCTACTGAGACACACGGCTAAGTACGGCAATAATTTTGAAAAATATTGCAGAAATAAAACGTGCAGGGTCATATTGACCCTGCCTCAATGACGCCGGGTTAAGTATGGACCAACTTTGGTCCAGCTGTGCGCGAAATTCTTACACAGAGTAAATACAAACCAGGTTGCTACCGACTACCTTATATTTATAAACCGAGAATGCATTCTCGAGAAAGAGTAATATCCCACCTCTGCTATTTTATTGTTTGACTTTACTTGTACCGGGAGACCGGAATGGCCCATTCGGGGTTCTGCAGCGTGAACTCAACTCATTTCCACCTTTTCTCACATATCGATCCGTTTTTTAACGCTTATTTATGTTGTTGTGTATTCCAGCACGCATTCGGAGAATAGAGAGACGCTAATCAAAGAATAAATCTCTGTGCCCGGCAGGATTTATTGCGATCTGAGATTTGTTTCGCGCTCAGGACGACGACTAGTCCGCTATAAACATTTCAGCGGACCATTACAGTTGCTCCACGGAGAAAATGGCTTCTTAGTTTTTGCCTTAAAAGTTTTAAAGGTATTACTGTTGTTCCGTTGTTTCGCGGCGACACAGATTGAATAGGACTAGGAGTTGGGACCCCTTTATTTCCAGTTAGCCTCATGTTCGTTTTAGCTATTGTTTGTAACTAAATCTTTATTACTTTGGTTAAATGGAGGGGGCCAGATTAAGTAGGTAAGTTTATTACGTAGGAAGTAATAAACTTACCTACTCAGTCAAGTAATCTCAATTAATTATGAAAGGTTTCATAAACTTCCTATGACATTGAATACCTAACAGAGAGAGTTAGGTAGTTTCAGTCACACAGAATATATGTGGTATCTATGTATGTATACCAACGTATTATTATGACTTCAATATTAATCTTAAATATTGAAACTTTTGGGCCTGGAGGAAAAAATACTGTTAAAAATCTCATCTCCCAAATATCCCAAGTCGGGCAGAGTTCTGTATTATAATTGTAAAATGTCGTTTAACACGTCATTGTCGCAGGGAATGCCATAAATCAGTCGAGGCCTGACGGAATGGAAGTTAAACAAATAGTGACTTGATTGTAATTAAATGGGATTTTAACGGCGGCTTCGGTCTCCACTTTTTCAATGTTTACTCGTAGTTGGTAGATATTTTTTGGGGCGTAGCTGCGGTGCCTACGGGGCAGTGACTCCTGAACTATAGCCTTGCCATGTCGAGCTCTACATTTTGTGCTTAATGTGGCAAGGCCTTAATTACCCAAGGGCATTTAAGGGTAGTTAGGTTACAACGTGAACTAATATTAATGGCACGTAAGTGAATAAAATTACCGCTTCATTTATTGTTTTATCGTATTATTGTACGCTGCCTATTATTAGTGGACGTAAAATTCTATTTTAACTGTGCGTAATGTCGAGGAGGCATTTCATAATTTCTTTTTATAAGTCTTTATTTAACGTATTTCTGTTATTTACTAACCATTAGTAAACATATCGTATCTAGGATGTAATAATTCGATCTTAAAAAACAAAAATGTCAATAATACTTATTTCTGTTTTCTTAAATTTAGCTTCAATTTTTTCTTTTTGTAAATAGATCCTTATCGTATTTTATTTGACTAAGTACCTAATGAGTATACCTAATACCTATACTTACCTACTTATCGTTATTTTTGTAATAACAAGCTATTAGTATTACCTTCGTCTAATTTAAAGGAAATTCGCCGACCAATTTTCACTATCTACAGGAAATTCAAGTAATCAACAAAAAACAAAGGTAAATCTCATTTTCCGAGGCTCGTTAATTCACCTGCTTTTCCACTTGCATAATTAATTCCATTTAAAAACAATGTAACTCGCGGAACGGTAGTAAAAACAAACCTGAGTTATCATGATGAAATTAAGAGATGTAATTATACCGTGGGCATCATTTAAATTCTTAAGTTACGTTAGGACGTTATTGTTTTTATGACGATCATAATTTTTGAATGACGAAATTAGGATGCACATTAAAAGTAAGTGCTTTGATCGTAAAATGACACTGACCTAGGTTTTGAGAATCATGACGGAAGAATACCTAGGTGCAGGGCCGTCTTAAGTCTATTCTGCGCCGGGGTGCAGCACGCGAACTTTTTTTTTCTTCTTAACAGACTTACGATGATGGCTTGGAATAGCCACATTGTTATGATCACCGGACTTGCGGGGGTGCGGATGGCAGTCACACCTACATAAATTGCGCCTAAAGCGTAATAAACAAATATTGTACAAAAAAATATTGTACATGACATTTTTTTTCAAATTCAGCGCTCGACAGGCTCCCCAGGGTGCGGGTGCACCGCACCCCCTGCACCCCCTGATAGAGACGGCCCTGCCTGTGTGATAATCAGTGTCGTTGTCAAGACTTTTTTCATTTAATTGCATTGAACTGTGCTTAAAAAATTGTGGTTGTTGTAAAAGTAATATATCTGTACCGATTAAACAATTATATTATTCTACTAGCGACCCGCCCTCGCTTCGCTTCGGGTATATCTCTATCTCTATATAATATATTTCAACCCCGTAAATGATTTTACATACAGAAGTTATTTCCCAATAACTCTCGTTCCCATGGGAATTTTGTAATATCGCGTTGGAAGTAAGCTTTACGTTCATTAGGGTACCTGCATGCCAAATCTCAATCGTCTATCTATATCGCGGTTTAGATTTTTTCATACAAAAGTTTTTTCCCTATTACTCCCGTTCCCGTGGGAATTTTACAATATCCTGTTGCAACTAAGCTTTTAATTTATTAAGGTACCTGCATGTCAAATTTCAAGCGTCTAACTTATGCGGTTAGTATGTTTCATACAAAAAAAAATCCCGTTATTTCCCGTTCCCGTGGGAATTTCGGGAAATCCTGTCCTATCGGATGCCTACGTCATAACATCTACCTGCATGCTAAATTTCATCTCGATCCGTCCAGTGGCTGTGACGACTTCGTCCGCGTAGAGATGTTTAACGGCTAAAACATTACTTCTTTATAGCGCAGTCGGTTAAAAAGTAGCCTATAACCTTTTCTAGGCTCTGGACTATATCTGTACCAAATTTCGTTTAAATCGGTTCAGTACTCTATGCGTGAAAGCGTAACAGTAAGGATTAGTAAGGATTCCATTTACAAAGACTGCATACAAATGTTTTGATTTTTAGATTGTGTTCTTAACATGTCTGCCTGTACCTGAATGTTGAAACATTTTATATCAATATGGTTTCCTAAAAGACAAACATTTTCACAAAGAGAATTTTCCAAGAACGTTGCTCTAATACTACCTCGTTGCATAATAAATAGCGATCTCAAATAATTCACAAATCTGACAAGAGTTTTTGTAACGCTGTATATCGTAGTAAATGTGTAGTCCAAAAGATATACTACGGTAAAGAGAATTTTCATGTTGCAAACGTGACTAATAAAAGGGGTGAGTCGGAGTCCTATAAATCCTGGAACCTCTGGAGTTGAGATTTATATTTCTATTAGCTTTAGCCCGTGGCTTCTCTCACCATAGACGAGCTCGCTGAGCATTCATTTGTGTGGCAGTGAAAAATTCCGACGTGATTCATTTGGCCGATGTGAAACACCCGAAATTATTTCGGGTTACACAATTTATGTTCTAATTTCATGTATTGCGGTAAGTCATTGTCAGCTATAATTGTTTTTTCTGTTCCGTGATTTATTCATTCATGGGATTATTTTTGTCTTTGTTTGCAAATTTCGTATTTTGTGTTATTCCGACAGCACCTAAAATATTGTTTGAGAGTTAGAGCTGCTTTTTGATAAATCAAAAATTGCTGTTGTTGATGGATCGTTAGTAGGTGAATCCTGTGTTTCAAGTAAAATTTGTATAACATGACTAAGTAGTTAGTTTTCTGAATAAGTATAGTAGAATTAACCAGGCTATAGAATTCTCATTTTATAGTCTTAGTGTGAGCTATTTTGTTAAATCTACATTTATTACGATTAATGTTATATAATCTGATTAAGTCAATGATGGAAGTATTACAGTATTGTCAAATAAAGTTAGGCAAAGCGAGAGACAAGGCAGCTAGATTATTGTATTAGTCTAGTTACACGATAAGCAGAAGTTAGCTTAGACTATGAAATGGGAGTACAAAGCTGCATACTAATAACCACAACTATCGCAGCTCTTATTGATCAATAGTGGCAGGTACAGCTATGAAATATTAAAGACTGCACTACTGAATTTCGAATTAAACGTTAGCAGGTAGGATGTAGTGTACATGATGATTTAACTTAGAACTTTTGTAAACATTTTCTTTACGTGTTAAATAAAAGACGTACAGCTATTAATTAAAAGGCATGTAACATACTCACCTATTAATTTAAAATTTATAATAATTTCATTATTTACACCGTAAATATTTAGTGGTTGTTTTGTTTTAAATTTTTCAATAAAATTATCATCCTTCTCGAAATCGTGATAAGCGATAGTTCTTGTGACGTAACCAGGTACTGCTTGCCGCATAAAATTGATGGTTAAAGCTAAAGAAGCTCTACGCCTTAAGTAACAGACCGGTTCGATCGTAGGTACTTTCGAGTTTCGTTAATCCCTTTCGTTAAACCGGTATTTATTGATATGATGAAAAAAAAACTGTACAAATCTATTTTACTACTAAGACAGAATCATTTTACTGCGGAAAAACAATCACTAAACTTTCACGGTAGAAACTCCATAGCACAAGGTACTCTGTGCAATTTTTAATTTACTCAGGTATCTAAGATCTAGAAGTGAAAGTGTAGAACTAAGAAAAAAAAAATTGGACATCTACAAATAAATGACAAACACAGAATCCATTTACTGATATTTTATTACAGAATTTTATTACAGAATGTGTACAGAGGAGGTCCTCAATAATTGCGTGTCAAAGCGTAGTGACATGAAGTGAACAAATGAGGGTGCGTCACCGCGTCACGGCGTCACTGCAGCGTCACAACTCGACGGAGCCGGCCAATTGCAAACATTACTCTTATCTAGGGCGGTTACCGACAGAACGTGCTGTGTATACAATTGTTCTTAAGGGCTCTTTGGGGATCTGGAAGCCAGGGTAGATTGTATATGCTTGTTTAAAAAACATTGTGCCTTTTCCACGCATGGCCATCCATTCCATTGCCGTCTTTTTAATGAAGACGGATAAGTATAAAACATAGAAAAATACTAATATTTTAAACGCGAAACTCTGTCACGCTTTTACGGCAAAATAATGAACCCGTTAAAATGAAATGTGGTACACTACTTGTTTATCGACTTCGCTATAAATAAGTATTTTTTTGCGCAATAAACGATTTCAAGCGGAAGGAGCCGCGCGGTAGCGCTAGAAAAGCTACTTATTATAATAATGAAGTACAAATAAACTAGATTTTTTTGACAACTGTTTTAAATAAACCTTTGTTAAAATACTGCAGCTAGTAATCGCCAGACTGTATTAGAAATGCCTGAAAAACATACGTATTGAGTAGTACCATTTCAAATGTTACTGATACGTTAAACTTATTATATCCCAGAGTAACGAGTTGGTCTGAATAACTCTAAACGCAGCTAAATTACCAGGAACTGGGGCTGGCTTTAATTCCACTTCCGCTAATGGAATTCATTCACTTTTCAACAATTCAGTGTCCACTTTCTTTCTGAAGAGATTTAAAAAGGGACGTTTTGTTTCTGACACTTAATCAGACCCGCAATTGTTACGTTGATTATGATTGTGGTTCAAGAAATTTCGTGCTCTTCCTTTTTATTTAATAACGCTTGAGGCATTTGCGGGTTGAGAAAGTGTTTTGTGATACAAAATTGAGATTTTATAGGCGATTTGTTCGAACCTTTCTGGACAATTGGATAATTGAATTTGAATTTGGGGTTCATTGTTGAGATACGTTTAGACTTCTTTTTTTCAGTGAATGTTTTCTGATTTGGGAGTGTTATGGATAAAACGTTCATTAATAAATATGTGTAAATATATTTTTTAAGTTGTGTTATTTTAAATACTGACAGATGATTCGTCGTCTGTTTTATTCTTAATAATTTGTAAGGATTGTATTTATTATTATTTATATGGCTGATCAATTAACTATATTTGAAGAGCAACGGGACAATGTGTACTCCTATTATGCAAAGGAGCTTTCTTGTGAAACCACGGGTTAGACGGACTGTTACGTCAAATTTCGATCTACTTTAGTGAAAAGTAAAAAGTTATGTGAGTTTTATCGTACTACTACACGATAAATTTAAAGCGTTAGGTTTTTTTATGAGCTCTTGTAATAAGCACAAATTACATTAGGAAAGTCAGTCTGTAGTAATAGGTAACCTGTTGGGGGGAGGGGGTGCGGTCTCCCAGAAACCACCGAATGTTTTCACATACGTTTACAATTTCACACTCGGGTGCGTCTCTTAATTAACCCGTTCAGCGTATTTAAATGAGTTACGTACGACGTACCCACACATATCGCAATTTGGAAACTTATGCCGTCTTTGACCTGAAATCCGTTCGATTCCTATTTGTTTACATTCGTTTACGCGTTTAACTTCGTCTTTAAGACTCCACCTTCCAAGAAGGCATGAAATGGAGGTCACTGAATAAATTGCACGGATTATAAAACCGTTGGAAGGCTGAAGCTTTAAAGCCAGCGCTAGATTATATATGAAATACTGGGTAATGTAAAATGTAGCTTATCCATCTACGCCCATCTGCCACTTTATCTTAAGTTATGGCTTTCATCTTTCTATAAAAAATAAATGTCTGAATAGCCTTGGAAAGCTTAACTAATTTTCTGCTCCTGTAATAAGAGCTTTCATCTGTACTAACTTAAATCTCGTAATTAATAATAGGCGTGTCTTTCGGAAGCCATAGATATTTATGAATAAACTTTTGAATAACTCGATCAGAGATTGGAGTTTCAGCTGGTAATTAAAAATGTGCACTGCCATATTGGATAAACAATTACGCGAAAATTACTGTAATGTGTAATCGCCATTAGATGAAAACTAAAAAATATTATGTAGGTATTCAATGGAAATCAAAGTCGACTCTAGCCTAAAATCGTAGGTCCAAAACTTGTTTACACACAGAAAGTTCACCCTCCGGCATGGGCCCGTGTCGGGTCTAATTGAGAACAAGGCTTAACTGGGCACAAAAACAGTCCTTGAGCCGTGGAGTTGTCTTCCGCAGACACCAGTGTATTATGGGGAGTCGGCTAAGATATTTATCGGGAAATTTGCCGTTGTTCCCAAACTTGAGCTGCCTGAACGGAAATATTCAGAATGTAATTACAGTTCTGAAACAAAAGAACATTACTTTCTCACTTTAATTACTTTTAAGTAAATAAGGCTGTTACCTATCGCGTAACTTCATCTTCCATAAACCTAATTCAACGACGATAGAACATTATCAGTCGTATATTCTATGCTTATATATCATAATATGCAGTCAGTTTCAAATCTAAAATTAGAGCACATCTTAAACTTATACACTTATAACCGTCACTCCGTACGGATAATAATCTTACACGTATAAGTTCGAGCCATATAAAGGAGTAATGACCCTTAAAATAACCCCCAAGATATCTCAGTGTCACACTTGGCCGGATCCATAAAGAGTTATAAGTTATAGAACGGCAACCTACGTGACTTTAAAAGACCAGAAGTTCCCTGTACTTTACATTAACTTTCGGTTAACGCGGGTCTAATTAAGGAAGTTTCCTCGCGAGTTTGCTAATATTATAAATGAAGAGGAAAGAAGCTAAATTTTCGCATTTGACTGTAATGATATTTCTCAAACATTAGAAATTTCTTATTGTTTACCATGTTTGCATAAGCTGAAAAGTTTGTAAGAGTAGGTATATTGATATACTTATACTTTGAGTGTAATTAAAACATCATTAGTTACATTTAACCTCGTTTACTAAAACTTTTGGTTTAACAACTGTTTGCTTTTGTTTTTGAGTGGTGAAATTGTTTCACTTTATAAAACATGATAATTTTATTTTGGTCCATACTCTTACGTATTTTATTGAAAATCTGTAAAAATAGCCCTGCAACTCGGTCGTAACCGTTGAAAGGCATCCTGACATTCGCAGCTTTACCCGAAACACAAGTCATAAACAGAAGAGGAAGCCGTATTCTTAAGAAAAGAATCTCTCAAATTAAAATTCTCAAAACACTTCTCATAAAAGTACAGAAAGCATCGTGAATTCATTCATTGTGGTATTTTTATTACGTAATAAGACGGAATTCAGATGGATAATCTTAGGCCGTAAAGGAGCTCAAGAACATGAGAGGCATGTTTAATATGGCTTATCCATAAAAATGCCGTATAGGGACCATTGTGGCAGTATGTACGTACATGCCAATTTAGATAGGAAATTCCCAAAGTAGGTCAAGATCACTATACATGTCAAATGCTGAATAGTTAATTTGACTATCTCGGTCTCGACTTGTTTGTGTAAAGTGACAGATGACGAAATTTGCATTGAACTGAGAATTTAGTATGTATCACAGATAACATAACTTTGTATGTATTCTTTGTTAATGAGGGCCATCGTTTTTGATCATACTAGGCGGCGCCACTGTTGAGTGAAGTCCTAAAGGCGGCTGTAAAAACTTTTTCCTTTATTTAATACATTAAAAAGTAAGCTTATTGGTTAAGCAACAGTGTTTCTCAGTGCCATTTTAATCAAAGGGCTTGTTTGCTCAAAAATAAGGGCGGACGTAAGTATTTTCCACAGCTTTTATAAACTCACTTTAATCAGTAATTGTCATATCGACTTTAGTATATTAAAAAATGATTATACTAATCTTAATATGAATAAACCCTCAAAACCGACCCGCTAACAATGGAATTTGACATGCAGAAGACCTCACACGACACTAACGCCCCTAGCGGCCAATTCACACGCGACAGCCCTCATTGAATCTACTCTTTATGCAGGCAGATTTTGTGATTCGTTCAACTGTACGTATATAACTGTACATACTAATAGAAAAAGAAAACTGCAGCATTAACTTCTCTACCTTTCTTTGCTGGAGCAGTCGATGAAAATAAAATCACAACCTTCTCAATAATTGAATTCCTTTAGTCGAGCAGGACTTGAACGTGATTCTACACAGAACGTTGTTTGGCGTCTTTGCTTCACAAAACTTGTAAGAGCTGGTAACTAGTGGTTCTTGAACTTACCCATTAAATGCGGAGAATCCGTCGACACCTGGCGTTGTGGCAGTCGTTAACGACTGCACTATCTCAATATGCGCTAATTATTCTGCACGTGTAATGAATACCAAGTGGATATTTGCATTCTGCAATATTCCCGGTTACTGTAGCTGTCGGGATGTCGTCGCAACATGTGATATCAAATAGGCAACATCGCTCTATGATTGGAGTTAATGCATACAGGCGCCAAGTGATACGGTCTATTTAGTTGCCTCAGAGTCAGAGTAATTCTGAATTCAATCTGCGAGTTTGCAAATCATCTTAGTTAGATATGTACTTAGGTAACTGTTTGAATCCAAGGTAATAATAATATATTATTAATAGCAAGTTATTTACGCAGAACGTAAAATGCTACATAGTTCTATGAAAGCATAAGTCTAGGTATCTAGTTTATGAATAAAAGGGTGCCTAAGGTTGACTTTTAACGTATAGTCATCTTACCTTTATGTAATTACATTTAGATGGAGACTGATAGGGGTTGGGTCTTACCTCTGAACCCATTTGGGTATAAACTAAACTGAAAGATCAAGTTAAATTGATAAATACTCACACATTCCTTGGGTTTGTTGAAAGCCAAAGTAAAAGACCTACCTACTTAGTTGTTTGCTTTTGTAATAGAGTCGAGAAGTCGTACAATAGAAGGTATTCCATTTCGTAAGACCATTATTTTTTTTAACGTGGCCCTGACTCTTTCGTTCCAAACAATGTTAAGGTGGAATTAGAATTTCCATTGAATTCAATGAAAGTTCAAGAAATATGGATTGCTTTAAAGGTATACCATACATACATACCTTAAGTAGTTCTTTCAAATCTTTCTCGAAAAGCTAAGTTTGAAGTGAGTCCTTTCAGTCAAGTTTTTGTGATTCTAAGAGCTCGTTTCCATTGTTGTTTCGATTTTCTAATATCAAAGCAGTTTTGATAATTCTTATAAAGTGAAAAGTTTTTAATTTCACTTAGAGCGATTTTTAATTACATTTAGCTTTTTACGACTTATTAGGTCTCCATAATTGGCATTTGCAATGATCTTAAATGGTAGTATGTGGCTGATATTTTTTTAGATAATTTGTTACCAATCTTGTACAAGTATATAAAATTTGGTATACCTACTTAAATAATCAGTTATTGGGTTATATTTGTGGATACTATACCCAAAAGGCTTGCTGGAGACCTGTTGTAATTTTGTGTTAGATGCGCTGATGTTTTTTTTATAAAATAGAAACTGTTTCTTTGTTATTGCATTTTGACCTTCTGTAGGCTCATAATGAACTAGCAATTTTCATAATTACACTAGAACCTGGGAAAGGTGTAGGTAGTTAAATAGTAGTGTGCGATTAAGTTACATTTCCTGTATAAGCGCTTAATTCGACAAATGTTCTCTGTTCCACATTGTGTGTGTCAAATAACTTAACTCCAAATTGCGGTATTGGTAAAAATTCGCAGATTTTTAATGGTTTAAATTTTGCAGAAAAATATCTGGATAGAAATGGAAACGAATAAATCTTAACGTCATACCTTACATAAGGCTGAGAGGCAGAGTTCAACGGTCGTCGACATCGGTCGATTGGAGTTTGAGAACCGTTCATTGGATCGTAAAAACCGTTACTCGTTCCCTCATTAAGTAAAAGTCTAGTAATTTGTAGTGAGTTTATTCATCTGACAAAATACTTTCGTAAGACACACACAGATTTCGATTAATATTATTATCAAACTAGCTGTGCTAGCGACTTCGTCCGTGTTTTCCCCCGTTATTTAGAATTTTTCTCTATTCCTACTAGTCGCAGCGTGTTGTAATATGGCTTTAGACTTAAAGCCTTCCTCGACAAATGGTCTATCCAACACAAAAATATTTTTTCATTCGAACCAGTAGTTCCTGAGATTAGCGCGTTCAAACAAACAAACAAACTCTTCAGCTTTATAATATTAGAAGAAAACATAAGGAATGATATGTCCGGGATGTTTACCATGTGCATTGTACCTATACTCTTTTTCAGCTAAGATGATCCCTGTGACACTTCATTGTTTTCTGAATCACGCATTATACGTTTGACCAACGAAAATAATTTTATTGCAAACATTTAAAAAAAATACCTATGCAGTTCGTATACGTAGAATGGAATGTAGTAAGCTGCAGTTCGTATACGTAGAATGGAATGTAGTAAGTTCCATTCTACATATACGAACTGAATAGGTACTTTTTTAAATTTTCTATTACATTAAATTAAACTAATGGCTACTGTTTCCCTTTTAAATTTTTATAATGTTTTATTTTAATATTTTTCCTTATGACGCCGCAATAAAATGAAAAAAGTGTGCAATAAAATTATTTTCGTTTGTCAAACGTAAAATGCGTGATTCAGAACACAATGAAGTGTCACAGGGATCATCTTAGGTGAAAAATACTATAGTAATGCATCTGGTAAAATATCGCGAACTAGCTGATTTTATGCCTATGATAGTTTCAAATATTATATTGTATAATTTATCAAAAGCGTTTGATAATACTTTATAACAACCACATGTAGATAAATCTATGGAGATTGTACCTGAAGATGTTGAGAGAAAAGTCAGTTTTATACCAAAGTGGTTTATGCAAACGCATTAATACTGTCACCGTTCCATTTTCCTTAGAGATAGGTAGAGCAGATAGAAGAAAACTTAAATTATATTTCATGCTCAACATAAAATTGAAATGAATTATTTAACTCACTCAATAATATAGTTGATTTGGAGGTAGAGGTTTAAGGATGATTATTTTCTCATAGGATTGTTAATCACACTTGAATGGGAAACATATTTCAACTATAAAAATATCCCTAAAAAACTTGACTTAAACATTCCTTTGGCTGGAATACGATTGATTTCACAGAAAGTATTATGTTAATTAGCATAAATATAAAATGATTACAAGCCATATTTCATTTCACGTTCTTTATCAAAGTAAAGTTTTGACTTTACATTAGAGCCAAACAATAGTAATTAAATAGCAGCAAGCGTAAACAAATAGTGTGTAGCGGTTGTTAATTTTGAATTACAGTGCAATGTTTATCATAGAAATTAGGTCAGTCCTGGCGTTCACATTAACAGGGTTGGCTATTGTTCCGTCTAACCCGCATTTCATATGTGGGTCGCTAATGAACGGGAAGCAACAAAGCTACAAAGAAGCATAATGAGCTCGTCTCACACTCGTCCTTACGAGACGCCGCGAACTATGGTGGATGCGCTACGCCCTTCCCGCCCTACGCAATGACTTGCGTCGCTGTTGTTCGACTTGCTAATGAGTTCTCGATTTAGCCCAAGAGTTCCTAAGTACCTAACTACATATTACATATTACCCTCTCATTCATTACGTCATGTGTTCTGGCGGGCACACTGAGCTCGAAAGTTAAGGGCTCAAGGGCAACCGATTTCAAAGGTAAGGAAAATACTGGGCACCTCCACGATTATTAATCTCAATCGAGTAACGTATCAGACAGTTCGTTCGATATTCAAGAGGCGTGTGGGCTGCGGGCGACGAGTGGCTCGCTTAAATACCTACACCGCTTAATCGAAAACATCCACAGTTTGTGAGTTGACTGAACATGCATTGTCATAATAGCCCATCGATCATATTTACTACAGAGAAAATAGCCGATTATTATCTGAATTATCTACATGCAATCGATCAATGAGGACTGAAAACACCGGTTGTGTATACAGATAATGGTAATTGGGGTGGTTTAATAAGGATAAAATATGTGTCTGAACAAAACTTTTGTTTACCTATGTACTTGTATTTGTGTAGCTAAAAAACTTTGTACGGAATTTTGTTGTCAAGTAAGCGGTCAGATTTCCTAAAGCGATGAGTTTTGTGATTGTGTGGTAGAAGCCAAAAATTGCTTTCCCGTCGATAATCTCCTGATTATGACAATGGGTGTTTTATTGCGTTGAGGATATAAGGGTCACATATTGTTGTCCTGAAGAAGGCTAGCGAAATTCCTTTGTTGGATTTTCGGGCGGTTTCGAGTTAGTGCCAGAATACATATTATAGCATTACAGTGAAGAGCGTACCGCGATAGTCGGTGGGGAATTCTTATATTATTACCTTCGCCGAAGAAGAGTTACTCGATTTTTTTTTTTTTTTTTTTATAAAGAGGCTAACAAGATGACCTCACTCCACCTGATGGTAAGCGGTAGTGAGATCCAAATATGAGGTCGACAGGCACAATAGACCATATTGAGCCTGTCGCACTCACCCTGAAAGCCGTGAAAAAGGAGACCACTGCTGCGGCAACAACGAGACAAGGCGTGGAGTCTCGCATTGGTATTGAGCTGTGTGGGTCGGAGTTGGCCAGTCCGCCGGACGGAAGGGCCCCCGTTTCTACGGGTCTCCCAGGCCGGCGGGCTGACCCGCTCCGCCCGCACAATACCGCCGCTAAGACTCCACTGGTCCGGCACTTGCCGCAACAATGGTCCCCCCTGGCTCCGGTTCGTACAGTGCTGATCCCGGAACGCGACCTGACCAAGAGAGGTCAGAGTCACTTGGCGGGTTTTACACAACTGTATGGTGGTAACAGCAACCGGTCGACAAAATGTCTCCCACCTGAAACGATATTTTGATATGCGCTCATATATGTACATAGGTACATAGGTAAGTATCTACCCATAAGTTAATCGCCAATGTCTAATCGATTATTACTTGGTGTTACCTCAATTATTGAACAGTATAGTTACTTATGTTTTACGTACAGGCTTATATTTTTCATAAACTAGCTAGCAATACAGCGGTTTATATGTTTAAAAAGTGAAATGGATTTCGCACTTTTAAACACAATTCACTGCTCGTAAAAGAGTAGACATATAAAAATTATCTACAAGCTCAACCAAATATCATTTCTGTTGCATGAACGGGATGGTGATAGTAATAACATTAATATCGGGTCGGTAAGGCGCTATTTCCTAAACAGAATATGTTGCTCGCATAAATATCGCCCAAGTTCGGAACTCCTTTCCTCTTCCGCAGGCTCGATACGCCGGAGTGTGGCATGATGCATGTACTTATCGAGCAATGTCTCGCAAACGAGAAATCTACGACCCAATCAAAAACAGATAGCAAGAGTACAGCAAGCCCGGACCCCATTACCCAGACGGGAGTATTATGCGAACGACTGGCGACCCGTACAGTTACATAAGTTGATTCCCTTTCTGTTTTTTGTTATCTTTGTGTGTTATTGCAGTATATGTTTAGGCTGCCAGTGATACAGGAAATAGGGCTTGCCAAAATATTTACGGATGGGAGTCTTGCATGTATGTGAGCTTTGTGGAATCAAATCGACGACCGACGGATCTATAAAGCCACTTCCACACATTAATGTATAATGCGCGATAGCATTACATACAGCGTTCATATTTTGTTTGGCTGTAAATCAAAAAAAGGTAGATATTACGATCTATAGAGATTTTATTATTTTGCCCAATTTAATCATGTAACTGTCAACATAGAATTTAAAGTCTCTTATACCTAAGCCAATCTTGTCGACGATTAGGTAACTAGTTTAATTTATTCAGAAAATTTCAAAGTACTTTTATAAGTATGTAGAAAAATCATCATCATCAGCCTATGTACGTCAGTGCGTCCACGGGACTTTCTTAAACTAGGGCGGTAAGGCCATTGTCAATCACGCTGGCTAAGTGCGGGTTGGTCGATAACCTTAGTAATTCTTCGGAGATGTATAGGTTTCCTCGTGATGTTTTCCTTCACCGTTAAACCGTCGAATTCGTACATTATGAATTTCGTAATTCGAAAAACACGGTGGTACGTGGCCAGGTTTGAACTAGCGACCTCTCGCACCTTAACCGCTTTTAAAGTAATAAAATAATAAACGCAAATTTTGATCCATGCAATAATTAATTCAGTAATCCATTATTTTGTAAGTCCATTACCCGTTACGTTAATGCTTAGCTGAAAAGAAAAGAAGGATTAAATACGAGTAGAATAAAGGAGTGAACAAACGCGGACTGATTACGTCTTCGCTCGGGTGCCTTTAGATATCTTAAAATTAAAGATGAGCACCGACTCGGTTGGGTGAGCCCAACAAATCTTCATATTACAGTTCTAGTTCGGGCAGTAAAAGTTCGGATAGCGTAAATCAACGGCTCCTGGATATTGCGGGGTAGTTAGCAAACCACAGGAGTGCCGTAACGCTGCGCCGCTTGCGCCCGCCAGCAACTGATAATAATGTATGGCCACCCGAATTTGCACCTCCCGATAAAATTACGGAGCTTGCTTGGGTAAATAGTGTTAGGGAGATCCGAAAATATTATATGATAAGAGCAGGTTGTACTGAAAATATCTAGGTGTTATGCTTGTTTACTCTATCTAATAAAGATAGACAAATAATTTTACAGACAGAATATTTAACTTGGGCGTGTACTAAAATCTACGTAATTATAGTAAAGATAGGCAACTATTTTACAGACAGGAAATTAAATGGTTGAAAAAACCTCAAGATTTATTTACGTAATTTGATGTATAGTAAGTATTTTCTGAAGTTGTATAAAAGCTTGTCCTTGATCACCCTTTATAAGGCATAAGTGCAGTCAGTTCTTAAAACTACTTGGTACACTAATACATAATAGGTTTCCAGCCTAACAATACACACAACGCCTTCCTTAATAATTCACTACTTTTCAACGCACGTGCCCATTTATGCCTATTGAAAGAGGCTTTAATGCTGGATAACTTTTGTATGCCTACCTCATATATTATTTGCACAAATCCGATGTTCGAAATTTTCCATGCCTTCAAAAGTTCCTGGTTAGGAACAGGAGTGATCCGTTAAATTTTCAATTTATTGCCGGAATTCTTGTTTCAATCCGATTACTATTTCAAGAAAATCGAGAAGTTTTCCACTTATTCTACTTGACAGTGTCAGTAGGTAATAAGTATGACATTTTGAAATACATAAGCCAAGACCTAGGAATAAGTAGTGTAATTTTTACAGAGTATTGATTGTAACCCAAGCAATAATTAAATTAGGCTAATTTTAGATCAAGGTTGTGTAAGTGTACGTACCGTACGAACTGAAATAATTTGGTATTCGATTAATTAATAGATATTAATTTGATCGTACCGCGAAGTCAGAGCGTACCTGGATATCGGTATTAATTTCGCAATAATACTCGTAATATTCAGACGACACAAAGTTCCGGCGGCGCCATTACGTTAAGGGAAATAATAAACGAGAATTCCTTAAGCTTCAGATTCTTTGTTAATTAAATTATTTAAATGACTTAAGTCCCTCAAACTGCACGATACTGAATTATTTGGTACAATTAAGTCCATGGAAGCCTTTTTGGCTCTCAGTGACGTTTCAAGG
Source organism: Maruca vitrata (assembly GCA_039566165.1). Lineage (NCBI taxonomy): Eukaryota > Metazoa > Arthropoda > Insecta > Lepidoptera > Crambidae > Maruca > Maruca vitrata. The sequence continues at coordinate 9,758,614 of CM076917.1, read as the reverse complement.
GACGGCAAGCGAGGCCCTGCAATTAAGACGGCCACGGGATAATGAACGAAGCACATTGTACTACAATATGCTGAGATATCGAAGAGGCGAAAAAAAGCCGAAAGCAAATAACTTTGTTAAAAAAAAGTCCAGATTATATGAATTGAAAATCTTTTTAGACGATTTGTGAAAAGCTGAATTTAAATTAAGTAACTGAGATAAAACCAATAAGCTTTTCACTTTTTTTTCAATTAATTTGTATCAATATAAATATCCCATTTAACTTTTCACAGATTAGAACATTAATCTTCTGTAGTTTTAAATTCAGGGAAATCTTCAACCTTCAGAACAACGAGAAACTTCGCAAGGGCTGCTGTAAAGTTATACAATAGTATGTAAATTTGTCAAAAAGTCGCCCATTTCCAATGGTCTAAAATGTTTTCCCCACTTTATTTTTATTCAGAAACTTTTTAAGACTTTTTAAGCTTGCGCGTTGATAAATTTAGATGGTGTTTTCAATAAGTTGGGTGGCATTTAAGAAGTACGGTATTTTTGGAAGAAAACGATAACGGAACTTTAAGAAAAATCTGCCGTTTATTATGATTTTTATTTATGTGCATTATGTGAGTGCAATATTCTTTGTGTTGTTATGGCAGTAGGTAATCTAATCTATAAAGCCACTGTATAATAAAATATATAAATGTATAGTTATTAAGATAGTGCACGTAATATTGTGAGCTAAATTATATTAATAGTTATAAGTAGTGTGTTCTCAAATAATCTAATGAACGAGGCAATCAATTATATTTTAGATTAAACTACAAATAAACATAATGATTTTGCATAAAGACTTAAAACCTTATTACTCTAAAACGTTTTATCCTTGTCTTTAATGTTAATTACATTTCTACTTTATAATCATCAAATCCACGTGTACACATCAAAGACGACTTTAATTAGAAATAATTGTGTAACTAGGAGTGAAACAGTAATTCCAAAAAGAAAACTCATAGAATTACTTGATTAAATAATCCATTACAGAATAGACCATTACAGTACGCTCACAATCTGGGCTTCGTTCAAATATTTATGCAGCACTTTGAATCGGTGATGAATTTTGATCGTGCAAAAAGCCTACTGGTTGGATCCACATTCAATTTGATAATGAATATACATTTCAGTTTAGAAATTTAAGGTAACCAATTTAATATCATACTTCAATAAGCTTTGTATCAAATCGATATTATATTTCATATCTATAATATGAAGTTGCTACACTCTGACAGGGTCCATGTACACATAGGTATTCATAAAGTCGTTTAGGTATAAATAAATACGAAATCTATACAGAATTTAATCTACATTTGTAGGTTTGCCAGGTATCATCATAGATTAATGTATTATAATTGCTTAAAATAAATTCTAAGCCAGGCAAATTTGCTGTTATTTTATCAAAATCCTGTTCGAGAAGCTCTCCATATTGAAAAATACTCTAATATAAATGAAATCGAATTTATGTGTGGGCAAACATGTGATAGATCAGATAAAGATAATATCGGAAAACTAAAAAGACAAGAACGTAAAGTACGAAAGAAAACATTTATTTTTAGAAACACTGCGCCGTTTAATATCCTCCTGTATCATACCTATTAGTTATACCATTCGTTCGTATACTACCAGGTTGTTAGCCTATACGAAGTGTAAAAAATATTATTTAATTTTGACCAGACTTAAAAATGTGGCTAGACTTTTGTGAAGGTTGATGACTTCTGCGAATTTTAAAGGGCAATGGAATTAAATTGGATTGAGTATTCAGCATTTGTTGTTTAAGAACAAATTAAAGACAACTTGCTCAGATGTCCAAAACTCCTTTTAATTTCACGCGGATTAGGAGTTGAATGTTGTACTTATTCAAAATTGTACAAGCTGTTTCGGATTCAAATCCTTCAAAGTCTTGCCTGTCAGTGACCTCATCTTGCAATTTCTACAATTTTGTTCACTTCGGTAGATGTGCAAAGGATCTGTGATTGATTGAAAGACTGCTCACTCAACGGAATTAGGGACGGATCTTCTAAATGGCTAATGGTAAAGTTAACTTTTCTATGCGTTTCAAGTGTCTGTGATTTCAATTAAAAGGGTGTTTTTAATGTCGCTATTTGTGTATTGTTGTAACGTTATGTAGATTTATATGAAAGCTTTCTTTATTTTTGAGTCAGTGTTGTAATTTTCGGTACGATTCTGCTGCGTGTGTTTCGATTTTGCAGCTTTAACTATGTAAAGGAGCTTTTGCTAAAAAAATAATGTGAAAATAATAATATATGCGTTATTTCAGATCGCTTCACTTTTCGCGTCGAGTCGATTTCATTTGTATCTGCAACAAATACCTACTGCTGCATTTCCCGTTGTAATAACAACAGTAAAATAAAAAGAACCTTTTTCGGTCACTATGGAACTCCAGACCTAAAGACAACGTTTTTGTAATTCAATATTAACTTAACATTTTTTAAATCCCGGAGGGATAGCGGCACTGATTTTTACCAAAGTGACGTAAAGTGGGGCTTGAAATATAGTGTTTTTAATATTCCCGAGTGATCCCCCGGGTCCCATTAATCAAGTGTCAGTAAAGAGTTGTGTCGAGAATTTAAAAATGCAGTTAAATTCGAAGGGTGCTCTTTATCTCTCGTTTTAATACTTGTGATAAAAGTGACTGTGTATTATTTACTGTGTTTTATAAATATGTTTTAGTAGTGGTTTTTTAGTTTCAAAAAGTACATCGTTAGCGGCTGATCAATAAATCTCTGTTAGAGCAGATTCCTTGTCAAGAAAAAAATGTACTGAAATTAAGAGAAATTACGGTTTTCGTTTCAAGCTTTAGCTTTTACAGTAAGAATAAGTTTATAAAAAAATACGAAAGGCTCATAAAACGTTTCATAGTCTACACTTAGAACATTAAAAAGGACATTCTCAATTACTGCAGTTAATAGCAATATCTGACAAAATAAATCACTTTCTTGTTAGTGTGCATGTAGTGCACACAGCTCTCAAAAACAAAATAACGACGATCAGGAAAACAAAGGAAGACGGTACTTCCCAAGTTGTTTGCCGCTGTGGTGTAACCTACATTTACGGGTAAACACTTTCGAACAGCGCGTCTCTTCAGTTTTAGATATCTGAATGCCACTCCGCAGAATCAGGCAACACTGTGTAAGTGGGTAACTACTTTTAGTGGGTGGCTACATTTCCACGCCAAGATACAAATACAAATATGACGTGGCCCACCCTAAACTAACATTCAAAGTGGGTGAGCGTGTTTGTTGAAAGATTTGGTTTTATCAAAGGGGCGTTTATGCCGCGGTTGACTTTAAAGTGGCCATTTGGAACGGTGCCCTGCTCGGCACATTGCAGTCCGTAGTTTATCTTGCTGTCCTTAACACCTCTTACAGTTTTACGCGGTTTATCACTTGCAAACGTTTGGTAATGATCTCCTAACATTTGGCTATACAATTGACTGTTCACGTGAAGTGATATAAGATGTTACTATATTGATAATAATTTATGTGACCTAGCGTTTGATTTCGGATTATTTGCTAAAATAATGATGCCCTACCATTAGGTTATACAATTAAGTGCTCACGTAAATATTACGTTACATTACATTAGTAATGCGTTACTGTTTGGCAGTTTAACTGACCCACTTTATAGCATTTGATTTGGGAATTTTACGCTAAAATAAATCACTGTGTTGGTTCGAATAAAGATTTATGTGATAATACCATTAGGTGGGGTTCGCAAGCAAGTGAATAGGAAGAAAGAATTGATTAAAATACTGATTAATCATAGAGTTGCTACTTAAACCTCCTAAAAAAGGAAAGCGTTTATTGAAGGAAGAATTAACTCGTCGGTCATTCAAAAGCTCATTGATAATTTTGTCAGTAGTTTGTTGGAATGTTAGTACCACACATGCTACAAATGCTACAACAGCTACGACGTAGCTGCGTTGTAATAATGTGATAATTAATTGTAGACGCTGGATATTCTTACTTAAAATATTTTTCAACAGTAATATTTTCAGGAAATGTTCTATGAGCACTAAAAATTACTAAAACGCTGCGGTAGAAACTTAAGATAAAAGCAGAAATAAATCTGGACCATTCGGCCGCAGTTTAAATAGATACGCCAATTCGTTAAAGGGGATTAGTTTGGTGCATTCAGAATGAGCTCGGGACCTTCGGTCGGCTATAAGTGGATAAATAGGCGAGCTCAGTTGAAGACGTATGTAGTCCACATCGGGATACCGACGAATAGCTTGGGACAAACAGGGGTGTTCCTTAAACTATCGTTGTTAAATGTCTCGGATTGCGCTTTCATTATTATTTGAGTTTACTAACGCTTACATACGATTTGATGCATTGTTTTTAAATCTGCGACTCCATAAAGATATTGCAAACTTTTAGCGGTGGGTATGAATTAGACTATTTGGTAAGTCAAAACTCCCAATTCACATTCTGGGGCCGACAAACAACAAAAAAGCGAGCAAAATTAGTGTAAGAGCGGTTAATAAGTTGGTGTGATGTTGGTTGTTATTGTCGGTTTAAGCAACTAACAGTAGTTACTGTACATCATGTAGTTACATGATGGCAAAACTGGCACTATGCCGCGGGCTCCTGATCAGAGGGGGAACGGTGAACAAGAAAGTTTACGCGCATAAAAAGGCGTAAGACAATAAATATGGGGTGTTAGTTCGGAGGTAGTAAGAAAAAGATAAAAACGGGTTTCTAGATGGGACGTCTAGTTGAAGACGTATGTAGTGCCCATTGGTTATACCGACAAATAGGTCAGAATCAACAACCCAGGTCCCTAAACTGTCGGCAGCAAGTGTCGCGAGCTGCGCCGTCATTATTTAGTCGTCGCGTCGTCTGCAACTCGCGTCATCTACATCTGTGCTAAGTAAACACTCGATCTTAAAGCCACACAGCCCGACAGCATTGTAACACATTGCCACATGAATATTAAATGAAACGAAATCCTCGTTAACTGAACGTTTTACTGTGCTCTTGGGTTTGCTTTTAAGTTAAATGTGTCTCGCAAATAGGGTAAAGGATGAAAGTGAATTCGGCGTTCAAAAATACGTGAGCACCTCGAACTCTATTAAGTAATAAACTTGTTACAAGTAGTAAATTTCTTTCAGAATTATACACAAAATGGTTATGTACTTGTGCATTGGAACATAGTACTTTAAAATGTGGACTAGAGTAAGTAGCAGCAGGGCCAACTGCGTTGAAAACACTATAGTTAACAAACACTCAAAAATCCATGGACGTGATGAGCTGCTCGCTTGGACATAAATGAATTATGTAACTTGTGAATTTTTATCATCATCATCATCATCATCAGCCCATATACGTCCCCACTGCTGGGGCACGGACCTACCATAAACTAGGGCGATAAGGCGTTAGTCGACCACGCTGGCCAAGTGCGGGTTGGTCGACTACACGACCTTAGAATTTCTTCTTAGGTGTGCAGGTTTCCTCACGATGTTTTCTTTCACCGTTAAAGCGTCAAATGATGGTACATATGAATTTCAAATTTGAAAAACACATTGGGTATCTGGCGGGGTTTGAACTGGCGACCTCTCGCATGGCAAGCAACGACCTTAACCACTCGGCCATCGACGCTTTTTTTATGTAATATGTGATTAATTTATTTACAAATTGACGTGCAAAAGTATTTCATGAAAATCTATTTGCAGAACAAATTATTTCATTTCATTTAATTTCATTTCTCTCCTCCGTAAATCTCTTAGTTTGGTGAGGTAATCGATGAGATATCAGGTGTAGGACCGCCGTAGGACCTGACACTATGACTCAACCAACTTAATTAGCTTTTACTTAAAATACTTTATTGGTTCGACTCTGTTTTCAAATTCCGTGATAAATATATAAAAATAATTTGCTACGGTTCAATTTGCTAGAGCCAACATAAGAAATAAGGCGTGAAAGTAATAACGTCTTGGACTTACAGCGCTCACTATTCTGATGGAGGTAACAAGAGACAGGTCACAGATTTGCATAAAATAGTTGGTCAGTTTATAGGTTTGGGACTAACCTTATTATATGCCTGCGTAAAAGGGTTTGTTTTTGTGGGTTAAGCCACCCTTGTGGATTGTTACGTTGATGGTGTATTCTGAATGTAAGGGTTTCATGTAGAGAGCCCGCTTGTTTAGTCTATAAGTGCGGTTGTCTGTTAGGTGAGCTTGAAGGAGAGAAATAAGTGGTAGAAAGGAGTCCTTCTCAATGTAAAGTATACATTTTAATATTTATTCGTTCATATAGCAGAACCAAAAATTACTGTGATTTTTTTGGTTGTTATTAGACATGAAGAAAAATTTTTATGTTCTTTTTGGGATAACGTTTCATAATATACCGCAGTACCCTGATAAGGTAATGAAGATAAATATATTATGTTGCCAAAAGGCTACAAGTACAATATTAGAACGTGTGTTATTTGCAAAAGGTCCGTCCCAAATGCCTAGTTTCCCTTCGGATGTAGAGGTAGACATACAAAGACACCGTAACAAGGACTTTGCCGTTGGCGTTACTCACGTTAGAATAAAATTCTTTTTGCTTAACCTTGACATACATAATATCATAGACAGATATTATGAATAATAATATTATGTTCTATTCAGAAGTCAAGTAGCTACATTTTTTACTTTGTTAACATATAATTATTATATTATGTAGAAATCGCTAATTTTATACTCTCGTATACATTGGAGTACTGTTACTACATGAATAATTAAATACATTGTCGTTACTTGATAAATAACGGATTGTATACGAAATGCTTAACCCTTTTTGAATGAGATATACATAGTTAAAAAGTTTCTTCTATAACACAAGTATGTTTGTATCTCCAAAGGCGGTTTGGCCTCGACGTCTTACCTCCTCGTTTTTTTTTTTTTTTTTTTAATAAAAGAGGCTAACAAGATGACCTCACTCCCACCCTGATGGTAAGCGGTAGTGAGATCAAATATGAGGACGACAGGCACAATAGACCATATTGAGCCTGTCGCACTCACCCTGAAAGCCGTGAAAAAGGAGACCACTGCTGCGGCACCAACGAGACAAGGCGTGGAGTCTCGCATTGGTATTGAGCTGTGTGGGTCGGAGTTAGCCAGTCCGCCGGACGGAAGGGCCCCCGTTTCTACGGGTCTCCCAGGCCGGCAGGCTGACCCGCTCCGCTCCGCACAATACCGCCGCTAAGACTCCACTGGTCCGGCGCTTGCCGCACCAATGGTGCCCCCTGGCTCCCGTTCGTACAGTGCTGATCCCGGAAGGCCCCCTGACCCGGAGGGGACACAGTCCCTTGGCCGGTGTTGCACAACTGTATGGTGGCAACAGCAACCGGCCGACAAAATGTCACCCACCTGAAATCGTGCCTCGGAAATTATGCTAGATCCTACCTGACAACCCTCATCTTTTTAGAATGTAATTTGTCATATGTAGGTAAATATATTTTTTTGGTACTTGCTTTATTAATAACGTTTTAAATTCAATCTCGCTCGACATTTCGCGACAATCGTGAATTACGGAAGTAATTTAACTATAAGATGGAATAGATCATCAAATTTTACTAGTACAATTTAATTTATTAATTATTTTATACACATATGTGTGTATGTGTATAAAATAATTTAATGTGTAACACACATGGATCTGATCCCGTGGTAAAAAGTACACGAAAGAAATTTAAATATATAAATAACAAATCCAGACACGGAACAAATACTGATGTAAATACATAAAAAAATAATTGTCCCAAATGGAAATCGAACCCTCGACTCTTGGCGTATGAGATAGGGTTACTATCAATTGTGTTATCCAGTCAAATCAATACATAGTGCAAGTCTGTTACCGTGTTTGTCAGTATGTATGCTTAAATCTATGCAACGGATTTCGACGTTTTTTTACCCATAGGTACAGAGGTTCAATAGGAAGGTTTTCTTGTATAATATACCGGACGCGTAGCAAGCGAGGGCGGGTCATTAGTTTATACACAAGTAAGAGTTCCAGGTACTAGCCTAAGTAAAGAAACTAAAACAGAAACTAACGGAATGTTTCTCGATAACGAGCCCGTATTCGGCACATACGACCTGGCGAGATACTCGATTGATTAGATGATTGCTACACGTACTACTAAGTAATTAATTGGACGATATCCGACTAGACGACAGGGTTTTTTTTACAACGTACATCAGGTAGTTTGTGTGTAGGGAATTTAAAGGTTTCTTTGATATGTAAAACTTTTTTGTTGTATGCCATTTGATGCAATCACGGTGAGCGATTGTAAACATTAAAAGCGAGATATATTATGAAATATAAGCTGACGCAAAGCTGCTCATCGAAAAACTGAATTTAAATTACAATATTGGAAAAATTCAAAATACGAAGCTGTTTAATCCGCAAATATTGTTCATATCCATTGACTTTCCCTGATATAATATTTAAAGTAACTAAGTACCTTTTACAATAGAGCTTAGCTGACAAACCAAACCAGCGAACCTATCCTTCCTTTGACTCGCTAATTGTTGCTAACTGGGTACGGTACTGAAAGCAGGCAATACAAACTTCTTGTTTTAAATTAATAGATTACATTTTCTTCTAAAGTGTATATATTATCTGAGCCTAAATTGCTGAACTTAATATACATAAGACATTCAAATATTTGTTTGTAGTAAAAAAGTATACCTTTCGGATTTTTTTCGAGATTTTTCATACTCACCACAAATGAGGATAATATTTTTTTTCGCTGCATTAATATCTATATTTTGTATATCTATATCCTTTATTACCTAGAATTGAATCACTAAAAGTATTACGTGTAACATGCTCTTTTCAATGTTGTTGTAATTCAAAACTAAAACACCCAGGCATCCCCAGCGTTCAGAAATGCAAGACGAGCGAAACTGGAGTAATAAAATGGATCCTCCATAAACTAAAGTGGGTTGAATCTACCGAAAGAGGTGTGCCATCAAAGTTTCAAATTCTCGCTGATCGAACGCTCGTCGGTCCCTTGCACAACTTGCGCGGCTACAGGACTACATTTTTATACACTTTGGTGCTACTTTGATGACGTCGACGCCGAAAAATAAAGCAAGCAGGTATATTATCTAGAGAACGTCAATACTTTTGAATAGAGCGTGGGAGACATGTAACACTGAGAGCGAACCAGCACACGACGGAAATTACGTACCGTACTGAGAGTATTGAAATGGTTAATATACGGTTTTGTTGATTAAAGATGACTGAGCGATCATGTATCATGTGCTGCTCTTATGTAAACTGTAGTTCAGATTTTCCTGTTAAAGACAGATTAATTGAAACGGTTGTGTTTGACATGCTGCGGATTTGGTATATTATGTTTTAGTCCAATGATGATTTTGGGTAAGACAACTTGTGTCAAGTCGTACCCGTATAATTCTCTGTCTACGATAAAAATAAAGATAAGTTTATTATAACTAGGTGTTTCTCCCTTAGTAAACAAGTGTTTTAACGGTTTTACGGCATAAATTAAATTGTAGGTAGACCTAGCTTGGCAACAATGATAGTTTAGCGTAAATGTAGTAAGACTACAAACAACTATGTAAATAAGTACATAGTTACATTACTCCCGAGAATAAAACATTTAAATTACTTTCTTTGAGTACAATTACGTAAGTAGGTATATAACATAATGTCAACAAAAATATAATTATATACCACTACAAAATCCCAGCTTCGTGTTTATAAGACTTCATTAAAAGAAATGGTATCAAGTACTTTCTCTTTAGGGACTTTTTACTTTTGGTTGGTTTATACAAAGGCTATACCCGTCGACTGTGAGACGTTTCTACTTTATTTTCTAATTAACTTCAATTAAGATCGCTTAGAAGTCAGAATTTAATTGCATGCAATGTTTCATTATGTTTACTTTTTGAAGCGAGAGAGAACTCTAACAAAGATGGACTTTCAAGATGTTTGGAACAGCTAAGACAGGCGACTTTACCCAATTATAAAGTTTAAAAATAATTATGTAATCCCATCAACCATGTCAACGTTGGGGAGATGAAAATAAAGTAGAATTCAATTATAAAGAGCGTTGTGTGGTTTTGGAATGACTACTTGTCACTATTTATTTTACAAATTAGTTTAGCCGATGAATTCTACTAACCATGGGATAATACTATATAATGTGTTAATGTTGAAATTGTCATTGATTAATTAAATACTCTCTTTATCACAGATTAAGTCGAACATGATCAGCAATTTTAACTTATTAGGGATAAAAGAGTATATTTTGAATGCAAAATGCATGTCAAGAATTACATTTCGACTGAAACCTACTATTCAACTCAGCAAAATTTGGACATCCAGCATTTGGATCGCCTACTAAGTCCAGTTTAGTCGGATTGAATATTCCAAAAGCCAATGATGTAAGGATATTATGATTCTCTCCGTCGATAAACAACCTATAAAAAGTTTGCAGCGAGACCGGTTGGCCAGTTTTATAGCAGCTCAGTACGAATCGCACAGGCCTTCGCAGCCATGTGGTTATCATGTTTCAAACACGCTTTTGGGGACAGCTTCATTGGAAAGCCTTTAAAAAGCAATTTGAAATGATTTTTCAATTGCCACAGATGCAAAGGGAAAAAGCATCAATCTAGCAGATTAGGTCCCAATAAACTAAATGGCAGACAACTTTGCGTTTTTGGATGCAATCCGTATGTCGATAAAGATGTTTAATCATCTGTAACACATCTGCGCACATTAGTGCGGGATAAAGTTAGTTAGTCCTAAGTGACAAAGTCAGGGATATAGAAAAACGGTTTGCATGCAATGTACAAGGAAATATATGTTTTACACTTAGAAAATTGAGAAATTTCCTATAGCACTTTGTCTCTGCGTAGGGGTTGTATTATTACATTCCCTTCCCTAGAGAGGCTCCTAAACAAACTTTTGAGTAAAACAATGACATTGCACAATTAACCTCACAGTATCGGTTCCCCCGAGAAAGGGCCTTTGTCGTTCGCAAGATTTATAGATGCATTTCATAACGTCTATAGCGAGGTACCGCTTACATACCCGTCACGTCTTTGTTATGGGAAGCCATGATGAAACACAGTTTTGTTGATGGCGTAATCTGAACAAGTTTTTCCATCATCGTATACATTTTTCAAGTCTGTGTCGTGTTTGTTGTGTTGACTTTCAGTAAAATAATAAGGAAAACTAACAATCATTTTACAAATAAATATAATATAGTATACTTTGAATGTTTGATATGTGCCATGGTCACCAAGATTTTTATAAGATTATGATTTGGTCACAATTAGATGGCCACTTCATAAAACTACACGAAATGGTGAACCATTTCATGAAATGATAAATGCATCGATGTAAGGTTGTAATACGAATTTATATTACTCGTCTTATATATGAAAAATAAAGTACTTATATTAATCTACTTTTTAAAAATGATCTGTTCTTCTATATTTATTTTGCCTACTATTGTATGAAGGGACCAGGCTAGACCCTTCCAGGAAATAAGAGCGAGCCTCTCAGGAAGTTCGCTAAACCTCGTAGGATTTCAAAGGTATAGCCTCTTATACGGTACTAACGGTACTCTTTTACGATAGATATTATTATGTAAGTAACATAAAATCTCTCTTTTTTCATATTAAAAATGCTCTCTGGTACAAGGCATTCCGGGACCGCCAAATCTATTTTAAGGATAAGCCTTCAGCTTTGTCTACTTAGCTTTTGCCCGCTACTTCGGTCGTGGTAAGTGGCTAATTTTTTCCTTTATGTTTTCTTTTAGTTGTAATATTAGGTTAAGATGTCAATACAGTAAACAGCAGGGGCGTAGTTATCATTGTGTCATTTATACGGGCTATTAAAAATTAATTTAATTAATAAAATTATGTCGTTTTTATCAGGGCAGCACAAAATAATTTGATTCCTTGTAATATGTTTATGATTGCGGTGAAGTTAATGCACTATAATTCGTGTTTTTAATACATCTCTGTGGACTGTTGGGATACTTAAATATGAAAGAATGTTAATTTGAATAATTTTATTTTCTCTTAAATCTATTTCCTTACAATAAAATGTTAGTCAAATAAGAACACAACTAGGGCGGCTATTAAGTGTAAATAAATAAAATAGTTTTTATTCATCAAAAGACTTGGATACATTGATTTGTGGTTGGAGACTTCTTTTAAGCAAGAGCCTGTGTTAGAAGTCTCCGCCCTTCCATATAAGCTAGTGTTTTAACATTTAAAGGAAATTATAGTAAAGTCTATATGTAAATTAAATCTAAATTATAATATAGTTTATATGCGATTATGATTTAATGATAATAAATAATATAGTGTATGTATGCATGTGTGTGTGTGTGTGTGTGTGTAGGTAATTATTTACAATATTTAGATCTCAAAGTTTGAATCAACGAATGTTATTTTTGCACTTAGTTTTGCACTAACATTCATTTACTAACAGCTGTGGTCACTTCACAAATAATAACACACATACTATACATGTATGAAATATAATGTAATGTATGGTTTTACATAGTGAGTAGACAATTGCTCTATTTTGTGTCCGGTAAAATCCTTGTTGCTGTAAGAGCGATCTCTTTAACTTTTGATCTGTGAATTTTACCAGAATGTGTGAACGGGAGGTTATCGACGTAAAAGAAGCCCCCGTGTAGCTGACGCAGTTCTGGCATAGACTCTGTAAGAAATAAATAGATCATAGATAATAATATTGATCGAATCAATCAAAACTGATTGTAGAGCGTACTATCATAGTCTATCCGGATCTTGTTAGATTATGACGACCTCGTAAGATGATAAATAGTACCAGTTGTTAGACGGAAACTATAAGGTAATAATTTTAATCTAATATAAATAAAATAACCCCCGAAATGAAATAATTTTTCGGTTTTGTCTTTTAAGAATAGAAAAGAATAGAATAGAAAACTTTTACTAAGGCCCAAGAAGGCCTGGCTTGACGTCGTAGTGGATGACGTGTGCCAACAAACTCTCCGTGAAGGATGCCGAAGACCGCGCGAAGTGGAGAGATAGAAGTAGGGAAAGCGGACCCCGGGCTCCGCAAGGATGCAACCGGGAAAACGCGAGATGATGATGATGAGGAGAATAGAAAACTTTTAAGGACAAAGTTTGTATTAAAAAAAATTTTTAACGGATTTCAACAGCAAACTAAAGTTTCACAAAGAATCTTTAAAAAAAGCAAAGGAAATCTTCTGCCTTCATAATCAATCTTTATTTTTTGTATTAATAAATTTTAGTTCATTGCATTCGCGGCAGAATTAGCTAGCAGCAGCTTAACTAGAAACTTGTATGTAATAAAATTTACCTTTAATCAAGTCGAAGATTTCATTTTTCTTAATCTGGTGTCCAGGTTTCTTGACGATGGCCGCGACAGGTAATTCCATCATCTGTTTATCTGGGATGCCCACCACACATGCTAATGCTACGGCAGGGTGCTTCTTGATGATTTCTTCTAATTGAAGTGGCGATATCTGAAAATGCGAAATGAAACTGAACATTCTTAACCATCATAACAATATAGTTGTAGTGTTAAGGTGGATTTACATTAAACGAACATAGAGCTAAAGCTAGAACAAGAGCATTCTATAGTGTTATAAATCCACCTTTAGGGGATGGAAATTCATTACAAAATACTGAACGCGTAAGGAATGGTGAGTTACGAATTCATATCAATTTGTTCGTTCACTTTACACAATGTGCACGATAATTTAATACGAGTGCACACTAGTGTGAGACTATGAGTGAGACTATGTTTCTGAATTGATCCTTCTTCTTCAAATATGAATTGCATCGATATAGAATGAAGCGAAAAATTCGTTGAGAATACGTCTCATGTTTCACTAAAGAAATATGAAATCCGCGTCTTTCAAATCTGCATTGAGTGGTATAACGGAGCAAATGCAATTTTGCCGCATAGTTGGAAAGTAAACGAGAGTAAAACGCTACTAGAGACGATACAACCCTTTAGACGTGCTTTTGATTGAAGTGGAATACAGTTTTGTGCGAAAACGTGATATATGAGTGTATATTAAATTATATTAAATTAAAGCTTTCACAAAGAAATCCTTTAAGCAATCTCTTTTGTATTTTTAAATACATATTTAAATAACATGTACAGATAATCGCTTACTGTTATGTTCTGTTATTATATAACCCATACCATATTATACATATGTCGCGTTACTCGTATTTTTTTTTACCCAACTGACATACGATGATGGCTTGGAGTAGCCTCGTCATCATCACCGCACTTGCGGGGTTGCAGATGGCTCTCACTGATAGCCCCATAAATAGTAAAAAATGTTCCAATAATCTAACTTTCAGTTATAGCTACAGAAAATTATATTAAGTGTGTTATAAAAACAAGAGTTACTTAATTCAAAGTAAGTAAATCTAGACACCGGCTTCAAACAATCTATAGTCTTTTTCACCTAAGATGATCCCTGTGATACTTCATTGTGTTCTGAATCACGCATTTTACGTTTGACAAACGAAAATAATTTTATTGCACACTTATTTAATTTTATTGCGGCTTCATTAGGAAAAATATTAAATTAATAATTTTAAACTTTTAAAAGGGAAACAGTATCGTTTAGTTTCATCATCATCATCATCATCAGCCCATATATGTCCCCACTGCTTGGGCACGGGCCTACCTAAACTAGGGCGATAAGGCCTTAGTCGACCACGCTGGCCAAGTGCGGGTTGGTCGACTACACAACCTTAGAATTTCTTCTTAGGTGTGCAGGTTTCCTCACGATGTTTTCCTTCACCGTTAAAGCGTCGAATGATGGTACTTATGAATTTCAAATTTGAAAAACACATTCGTTTAGTTTAATTTAATGTAATAGAACATTAAAAAAAATACCTATGCAGTTCGTACACGTAGAATGGAACTTAGTCAGAGTTACTACGTTCCAATGTTATATTACATTAAATTAAACTAAACGATACTGTTTGTCATTTAAAAGTATAAAAATATTTATTTTAATATTTTTCCTAATGACGCCGCAATAAAATGAAAAAAGTGTGCAATAAAATTATTTTCGTTTGTTAATCGTAAGATGCGTGATTCAGAAAACAAAGAAGTGTTACAGGGATCATCTTCGCTGAAAAAGAGTATAATCAAATACCCGAAGAGTGATGATCATAAGCGTTGAACTTCAGAATACGTTTGTAAACTTTACTTTATTTTGATGTTTGCCTAGAATGCGCTGAACCAAACGGCTGGAATATTTCCTAGAAAATGCGCAGCTATTTTTGTAGCTGCATATCTCGGAACTATGAATGAATCGAAGCGTAAGAAGAATAAGTCCCACTTGATATAACTTCTTCACTTTCCTGTGTTCATTCAAGTAGCTATTGTTTTTTTTATAAAAGAACTATACTTGATTGGACATATTTCTATAAACGGTATTTTTTTTTAATTTTCCCATGAGATATCGTACCTACGTTAAAATTGATATATTTTTTTAAATTTCTTTTAACATCTCTTGTCCGAAGTCATTGTTAAGATCCTGAATAAAGATAAGATCATAATGGTTCGTACCCAATATCCAACAGCACACTTGATAAGCAGTTTTTTTCTTTCTACAAAGTAGTAATTATTGTCATCATCCCTATAAAACAGGTCACCCGTTTTTAACCAGCCGTCATCGGTGAGCATCTCTTTGGTTTCTGTCGGATTCAGCAAGTATTCCTGCAAAATGATTTTCATGATTACTTTGTAATAATTTTGCAAATATACGAAAAAAATAAAATATTTTTTTTTCATAAATAAATTTTTTTTAAACTTTTTAAGCAATATTTATTGACTTCTTCTTATAAACGCGAAACTTATGAGGCCTGATTCTTCTCAACCAACAATATTGTTGACCAAGAATGTATGAGGCCTGATTCTTCTCGACCAAAAATATTATTGACCAAAAATAAATCAAAATAATACATTTTTTCTTGCCGTGACATTTTATTAGCAAATCAAAATATCTTTATTTATATACGCAATTTACATGCACTTATAAATCCTCACATTCATTACTAATGAAAAGATTCTACCACCGGTTCGGAACGCCGATTCTACCGAGAAGATTCCGGCAAAAAACTCGATACCTATTAAAAATAACGATAATTAAAATCAAAAGAAAGAGAGCTAAGATAAAAATGTTCGGAATACCATAACAAATTAAATCTGCATGACAAAGCTTACATATTATATTAATTCTTGTATTGAAATGGTGATTATCAGAATTTTAAGGAATGTAGTGTATATTTTTATACACATACTTAAGCAGTCAAGAATATATTGGGAGGCCTCTGTGAGAATATTATACTCTTACAACCGATCTCTGAAGGAATCGCGCCGTTTGAGGTAATAAATGGCTCTTACTGCACTTTTTTGCAATACAAATCTACTATAGATATCAGCAGCTGATCCCCACAAAAGCAAACCATAGGACAAAATGCTGTGAAAGTAACTGAATTAAACTAATCTTGCCGTTTCAACATCAGTCAATTGTCGAATTTTCCTAACAGCATATGCCGCAGAGCTAAGTCTTCCTGTCAGGGTACCAATACGGGGTCCCCATTGCAATTTAGAATCTAGAGTGATTCCAAGGTACACCGCTGAGTTTAGGACTTCAATGGGTTCGTTGTTCATTTTGATTTTGGTACTGACCTGCCTTACATTGGGCATAGAAAACTTGACACATTTGGTTTTTTGGCATTCAATGTTAGATTACAGTCATGTAATGTTAGTAGTAACATCGTTACTACTAACAATTTTGTATTCAATATGTGAATACTGTTATTTTGTTCATATGTATAACATTTTGAGAACGGAATAGCACACATCACATTAAGTGTCAGAAGTTTAGAAAATGCAAATAGTAAATCTTCTTTACAAAGATTTTGGCCATAACCTATCATAAGTATAATTATGGGATTTTCATTATAATTGGAATCCTCAATATTTTATAATTTGTTTCAATGTACTATTAGGGTAACAATTGTTTATGACACTATTATTTAATTTATCACTCAATAGTGTACCAAAACCAACCCCTAATTGGTCTGAGAAAAGTAATACACTGTCTCTTTGTTTATTTTTTTATTAGAGACTGATGTGCATGTGGTTGAGATACTGTCTACTCTTCCATTTTCCTCACAAGCGTATTCTGTTTACAAGAAAGTGTCTGTGAAAATTTGTGAAGATGTGAAAATATTTGAATTTTGTCAGTATTTTGTGAAATAACCTGCTCTTTAATAGCTAATTAGAGCGCCGAGCATTAAGCTAGAGATGTAAGGTCTCTATCTCTTCATGGTTAATTTTGCCCCAACTTACAAATAATTAATTAAGAACTTTCAAATTATAATTACCTTAAAGAAACAGTCGCCTTTAATCCAGAGCTCGCCACTTTTGAATGGTTGATCTAAACTGTTTTGTTCCTCGTCCACAATCTAGAACAATGGATAATATGATACATTAAAAAAATATTTGTTTTCAATGCTTAGTGTAAAAAAACCTAAGCCATTACATTTTCTGAATGTCTCATTGTAAAGAACAAGATAAGTAGAGTCTGATCTCAACTTGGTTAACGACATTGTTGGCTTGGCTCATAAAGCTAATTCACCGTTAATAATGTTCACAATGACTACAATAAAATTGTTTGAGGTCTTTTAAATCGAGAATCTAACATGGAACTGAATTGAACATAAAAAAACATGGGAATGCCGGTCGTAAGTGGAAAACTTTGGTGCAATAAATTGCAGATAAGAAAGTAATAGTTCGTACAGCTTAACAACTAATACCTATTTATAGGAATTCCACTGGGGAATTGCAACTCGTCCGAGTTTGCTGAAAAATGTAAGAAATAATATTATTTTCTTATGATGATATGAATTTCTTTAAATAACCTTTGTTGTCCAATATTATTTTCGATCTTATTTATTGGTTGCCTCGTTAATTGCAAACAAAAAGTTTTATTATATCATCTAAGTATATATGCCCGAAAGCAATTCAATATCGCTATTACAACATTACCTTGTATTGGTATCTTTCAAAAGGTTGTCCTACAGAGCCAACCGGTGTGTTTTCACTGAAGTCAAATACAGGAACTAGCAGTTCTGTCATACTATATACTAAGTACAAATAGGCGTTCGTTCTTTCCTGAAACAAAAACATATTGAATGGTAATGGTTCTGATAAATTAAGTTCTAAATAATTATCTATACTTATAATAAATCTGTAGAGAGGTAAATTCTGTACATTAAATATATTTTCAAATTAACTATTAGGGGGTGATACGTGATCGATACTCATTCCAAAAATGCAGTCAGTAAAATTTTTGTCTGTCTGTATGTTCCTTATAGAATTAAAACTACTTGACGGATTTAACGAAACATGGTATAATTCTTCTTCACACACCTGGGCAGGTTATAGTTTACTAATTCATCACGCTACAATCAATAGGAGCAGAGTAATGAAGGAAATTGTTGGGGAAACGGGAGTAGTTTCTCCATTTTTAAGCTTCTGTCGAGTGTGCAGACTTAATGGTTAAAGTTACATAGAAATCATGTATGACGGAAATATTCTACATAAAATTTACTAAAAAATATCCCGCGACAACATATGTCTATATTAATATTTGACTCACAATAAAATAAATAAATATCTGGGACATTTCCACACACGGTCATCTGACCCCAAACTAAGCAGAGCTTGTACTATGGGCGTCAGAGACTGATATACATACATATATATTTATAAATACATACTTAAATACATAATCACACCCAGACACGGAACAAACACCGATGTTCATCACACAAATATTTGTCCCGAGTGGGAATCGAACCCACGACTCTCGGAACCGCCAGCCAGGGTCACTAACCACTGTTCCACCGAGCCAGCCGAATACCACGTGTATATTCAGAAATGCTGCCTTAAGTCTGTTTTCCACGCGGGCGGAGCCGCGGGCACAGCTAGTAGATAATATTATGGAACTACATTTAAGTAGATGGTGAATAGTAACCATTAAATGTAGTTCCGAATTATTAATTTATGATATTTGACATACGTCTTGTCGTGGGAATATGGACATAATTTATGTTTTTTATTATCGACAAATTGTATGTAATTAACAAACGAAATTGCAAGCCGCTAAAACAGATAATAAGATTTATATGAAATAGTATGTTTTCCACACGTCCTAGCCTACAGAATACAAGCATTCAACGTAAGCGTGTATTTGAGTTATAGAAATGTTTATGTGCAAAACAAATATAAAAAGTCCCAAGCAATAGTAAGCTCGCGTAGCTTCGGCCATTCGTTTTCATACCTGACTGGAATTAGAAAATGTAGTTCATTTCACATAAATATTTTTGTTCGGAATGTACGTATGCTATCTGATCCTCAGCGTGATTTAGGGAAGGCTTTGTTATATAATATGCGAGCTCCGTACGTGAAGGTTCGGCACAGAGAACTTTGTTAAGATTGTTTCTGATAATTCGGAACACGTGTTGAGAGTAACCAGGGGTTACTGGCGCTTAACATTGAATAGATGCGTCTGACAGGCTGTTAAACAAGTAAATAGCATCCGTCTGGGGTACCTTCCGAAACTCATGCGAGTAACTACGGTGCACTCCGAATAACTATCGCGGAGATCCGTCTAAGTCCATAGGAGAGAATGAACTTCTTGCATTAGTATATAATGTACATGCAATAGCGGATTACGAACGTTCAATAACTAAGTTCCGATAATATATGTTAAAATTTAATAAATTCTATTGTAATTTATTATAATTCAATACTGAATTACTTGCAGTCTATTGCTCAAATTGAATAATGAATAAGTTCATAGATGTAGCCTGTGATTGCGATGATTTTCACTCATTAGCATTTTACAAAAGTTATTAGGACGTGTTAAATTGGTATGAATTAGAATTACTACAAGTGATAATGGTTTTCTAACAAGTTTCAGGAAGTTTTACATATAGTTGTATGGTTAAACTTGATAGCATGCATTACTTACTCTAAATTTATCCAATGTCTGCTTCTCCACTGGGCTTCCGGCGATGGCAATGTATTTGAAACAGGATAGGTCGCAAATTTTCTCGGTGGCTTGGAGAAATTGACCTAGTAAAGGTGGCGTCCAGGCTGTTACATTTGGCTGGAATCAATACACGAAGTCAGTATTTTAGGTAACAACATTAACGGAATTTCGCTCGTGCATCATACATGCAGCGAAACTTCGGCACATAAATTGAATTTCATTGTATAATATTATGGCTAAACCCGCGTATTGTATAGTTTCATAATGTTCCTTCAAGATCGTGTAATGTTGCGTCTTTCCGTTCTATACAAGGCTAGAACACAGGTGGTTGAAACTATTCGCGTATATATCGGAAACCACTTTTTTACTAATGCTTTCCAATCTATATAAGACTAGTACGCAAATACTCGCGTATACTTTGTAGTGACCAAACTCATTAGCTTGCTACATAATATTCAGGGCCAGTACGCATACGAACTAACAAACGACACATACCATAACAATACATAAATAATCTTTACTATTATCTATACACCGTGAAATTTTAGTGGTTGTTTTCCCGTGGCAGAACGATTAGCCTTTAGTAATACTATCGAATCAGTCAAATTATTCCACGAAAAAAATCAATATAATAATTCTTCAAATTTTCAAACTTTCGAAATAATAATTCTTCAACTCGAAAACGAGAGAAGTTATCGTTCTTTTATAAGATGTGACGCAATCAGGTGCTGCTTGCCGCATGAAATCGATGCTTAAAGCTGAAGAAGCTCGACACCCTAAGTCATAAAGAGGTTCGAAAGTGTTTTCGAGGTTCGGTTAAACCTTTTGTAAAACCGGCATTTATTGATTTCAATAAAAAAGAACTGCACAAATCTATTGTGCTACTAAGGTAGAATCATTTTGCTGCGGGAAAACAACCACTAAAATTTCACGTTGTATATGTCACCGTAAAATTGCAAATAAGGATAGATTGCAATCTATCTCGCGAGATTGTGAACTGTCGAATAATTGCGAACCATAACATGATGCTTACAATTTATCGTGTGATTATTCATCTGATTGCAATCTATCGAAGTGAAACTGATAAATTGCGATCTTAAATATGTCACTTGTCAATGATGTCAATGCCTGATTGGTCAGTTATAGGCATAGCCTATAGCCGACTAATCAGGGACAGCCTTAGGAAGGCCGTCCGAAGGCTGTCCCTGATTGGTCGGCCTTAAAGTCAACCGTGAACTATAGTTCACAATTATTCGACAGTTCACAATCTCGCGAGATAGATTGCAATCTATCCTTATTTGCAATTTTACGGTGACATATATAAAAGGAGAAACTGACTCACTGACTGACATATCGTTGCACAGCCTAAACGGGTAAACGTAGGCACTTGAAATTTGGAAGGGACGTAGTTTAGGTACCGTAGAGGTGCACTAAGAAAGGAATTCCCGAAATTCTCACGGGAACGGGAATAATCGGGAAAACCCTTTGGTATGAAAAATCTAAACCGCTGGAGCTAGACGCTTGAAATTTGGCATGCAGGTACATTAGTAAACTTTAAGCTTAGTTGTAACAGGATATTGAAAAATTCCCACGGGAACAAGTGTGAGTGGGAAAAAACCTTTGTATGGATAAATCTAAGCCGCGAAAGATAGATGATTAAAATTTGACATGCTGGTACCTTAATGAACGTAAAGATTACTGGCAACGCGATATTGCGAAATTCCCACGGGAACAGGTGTAACTGGGAAAAAACTTTTGTATGTAATGAAATTTGGAAGGGACGTAGCTTAGGTACCGTAAAGGTGCACTAAGAAAGGAATTCCCAAAATTCCTTCGGGAATGGGAATTAGCGGGAAAATCCTTTTGCATGAGAAATCATAAGCGCTTAAGTTAGACGCTTGAAATTACGCATGCAGGTAAATTTAAAACTTAGTTGCAACATAATATTGCAAAATTCCCACGGAAACGGGAGTAAGCGGGAAAAAACCTTTGTATGAAAAAAAGTAAAATGCGCAAAATAGATGATTGAAATTTGGCGTGCAGGTACCTTGATGAACGTAAAGCTTACTTGCAACGCGATATTGAAAAACTCTTACGGGAACAGGAAGTAATTGAGAAGATATTTTTAAATGTATCTGATGCAGGTATCAGAACCTGGTTATAATGAGTGATCTTTGGATGTTATGTTCATGCATGTATTGATGGTGTGTCATATATAAATAAATAAATAAATGTAAGATCGTGTGGTCCAGGCGAACGAAGTCGTCGCGGGCACAGCTAGTATTACCATAAAACACAGACAGACCCGATTCGGACCTGTCTATATCTATGGGCAAATGTCAATTGTCTGTCACTATAAGGTATTCAATCATAATCGTAAAGATATTATCGATCATAAGGATTAATTGATTAAACTAATCATGCCGAGTCGGTAAATAAGCATTTACTTTTATTAAACTATGATTACGATCGCCTATCAGGTGATTAACCAATCAAATAGATAACCAGATTTATAAAGTACTAGCTATGCCCACGACTTCGTTCGCGTAGACTACATGATTTTCAATACATAAGTATTTTCCCAATAACTCCCGTTTCCGTGGGAATTTTGCAATATCCTGTTGCAACTAAGCTTTAAGTTTACTAAGGTACCTGCATGCCAAATTTCAAGCGTCTATCTTAAGCGGTTTAGATTTTTCATACAAAAGGATATTCCCGCTAATTTTCGTTTCCGTGGGAATCACGAGAATTCCTTTCTTAGTGCAACTCTAAGGTATCTAAGCTACGTCCCTTCCAAATTTCAAGTGCCTACATTTAGCCGTGTAGGCTGTGCGTCGATATGTCAGTCAGTCAGTTTCTCCTTTTATATATTTAGATTAGATGTGTAGGTACTGTTACATAACTATAATATAACATTATGGTGACCGAAATAGCGATCTTTAGCGCTTTTTATTTGAGTATTGAGTTAACTTTTTACATATATCGATAGAATTACAAAGAGTACTTTATTCAGCATCTCTTCAAATCATATATTACTTATAGATAATTAATCACTTTGCCTTCGATACAATATTATATTCACATTAGTATATTGCTATGAAATGTTGGAAGCATTATGAGTAATAAAGTGTATTCTCAGGAATCTAACCTTATATTTGTTGATGGCCATCACTAAGAGTTGCGGAGTGAGTGGAACCGAACACTGGAGTCGTGTGTACCGACGAATTGGCCCAGAGATGAAGTACAATAACGAAGATAGCCATTGAAATGTTTGCATCGTAAGAGCGATCATAAAAGGTGCTGTGAATGGCTCCCTGGAACAATAATAATGGGGTTAGAGCAAATTTTACGATATCTCAATTTTTGATGGAGTGTCATGTTTGAAAGCCCCGTTCATCGGGTTCCCTTTTATTTACAGAAAATTTCTTTAGTTTAAAAAGTCGACTTTTTTGATAGCAGAATGTGAAAGGGACATAATGGTCGAGGTAAGAAGGTTTCAGTTTATTCTTAATGTCTCAAGTCACTAATATAAAGCTGCAGGAAAGTGCGTCCTCGCTGCGTATAAAAGCGTTAAGTGCGACCCGACAAGACAGTTCCGATATTGGAAAGCGAAGCGAATTAGTCTCCAGCGAACTAGGAGTGATCAAGTGTATTACCTGCGAAGAGTTCCGGAAGTGTTAAAGTGTGATTAAGTGTCTTAAGTGTGATTAAGTGTCTTAAGTGTGATTAAGTGTTATAATTGTGTTTTTAAGTGTGCAATTGTTACTCGTCAAAAAAATACTTTTTGTGACTTTTGACGTTTCTTGAATTTAACGTACCCCGTACGCAACAGTATCATTATTCCTCATTAGTCAGTCTGGCCTGATATATATATATATATATATATATATATATGAATACAAAATTATATATTATATTAAATTTTTATCAATTTGTAAATAATGAATAAATATCCAAAATTATGAACATGTCTTCTGATTGTTTCTGGGGGTAAGTTTTAAGTAGGCTAAGCCCGGGGCTTTTAAGTGCATAAATATTCAACACGCTCCTCTCCGTCCCTATATATTCAACGCGTATTTAATCATTCGGAAACTGAATGACAAGTCGTGAGGGCCACAAGTTAGCATCCGATAGGTCATTGTGAATACGTTTAATCGACTGTTAATTTGAAACGGTATGTCTTTGGTACTTTGTTATTTATTTTCCTAACTACTAGTACCTATGATAGATAAGTGTAGGTCGGTTGTACAGCTATGGGAACTGCATGAAATATGCAATATTATTGAAAATTTAAAAAAGCCTGAAGTTTGGCACCTTGCAATTTTTTTTCCTAACTGACTACAATGATGGCTTAGGCTATGATCAATTGCAGGGGAGCAGAAGACTAGACGTGAGTATAGGTATATTTACGTCATCCGATATTAGACGCAAGTACTCTGAACTTAGTAGAATAATACAGGATTTCAATATCTTTTTGAAAATATATACATACCACCAACAACATATTCCGTTCAGCAATCTGTCAAAAGGTATAACTGCCACCTTGGGCAGTCCAGTGGTTCCACTCGTCAATATTAACCAAGCTGGTATTGCGGAATGATCAAACTCAGCTGGCCTGAAATTATTACAAGTCTAATAACAAAGTAGTTCGTAGACCAAGTTTACAAGTGAATGTTAAACTAATAGGCGGCAAAACGGGTGCATAAAATTTCCAGGCCGGGTGGCATATACTTACGCTACGCTAGTGAGTGAAGGTAAAGTTTTTGGAAGTTCTCGATACAAAAATAATATTATAAAGAATGCGAGTAGATAAAGCATTTGGTTTTTTGTCTTTGACTTTATAGGTAGCCAAAGAGAAGCTAGAATTTTTTTAAATATATTTTTGTACGCTATGACCCAAAAAACACACGAATCGAATCTGTATTTACTTAAGGGGCAAAATGCCTTTACTGAGTAAGTGCTTAAGAAATCTCTTCTTAAATTACATTTCGAACTTACCTGAAATTCACATCGGTGCCTTTATATTCTTTAATAAAATTTTCGATATTATTATCTTCATCATCAAAAATAACTATCCGACCATCAACGTTCAATGAAGAATAAGCTTCTTTGACGTGCTCAAAAACATATTTTTGGCAAAATATGATTTTTGGGGTTATACAAGGCAGTAAGCCTTTGAGATCCGCTGTAAAGATTAAAAAATTATTGGACACACTTGGGTATGGTAAATAAATATTTGTTATAATATGAGTTAAATGCACAATAAAATATGTAATTACTAATTGATTTATTAAAACTCCAGTGTATTTAAATACAGTTTTTATTTTTGGTAATAGCTCATAAAATCGAATTTTATTTTAAAAACGGTGAGTCTTTTGATATTGTTGCGGGTACGGGGTACGTAAAATTCAAGAAACGCCACAAGTCACAAAAAGACAGTCAATTTATTCGACGAGTAACCGAAACACAATTAAAACACTTAAAAACACTAAACACTTAATCACACTAAATACTTAATCACACTGAACACTTCTCAATCACACTGAACACTTAATAACACTGAAAACACTGAATTACTCTTAAAACACTGTATCACACTAAACGCTTCCGGAACTCTTCGCAGGTAATGCACTTGATCACTCCTAGTTCGCAGGACACTAATTCGCTTCGCTTTTCAGTATCGGAACTGTCTTGTCGCGTCGCACTTCCCGCTTTTATACGCAGCGAGGACGCTGGGGCGAGCTCTTCGCGTGGCATCCAGAGCGAACGCTCTAGAACGCGCGCGAAACGCGCTTCGATTAACTGCGCGTATGTGACGTAGTGCAAGGGAATATAGACCTTGATAAGCTCTAATTTCGCCATTAAAGCTAGATATTATTTGTATTTGACATTTTGTCAACGTAAAACTTGTCCTAATTCTTTGAAAAAAATATTATGACATGATATTTTTAAAATTTATTATTTTAATTTAAACAAAATTTAACTTTTGAATCAAGCAAATATTAAAATTTTCGTATTAACAATCTCTATCATTGTTACGTTTGAGCGTAGTCAAAAACTACAACGACAGGAGGACACTGACTGTTCGATATTAACCCACGACATTAGGACTGTATGAAGGCCAAAGTTAGTCCATGACGAGCTATTGACTGTATCTAACAATCTTGCAGCAAACATTACCCATTTGGCAACTTGTCTATATTAACTTACCAGGCCCAACATTAGGGTCCATTCCGCATAGAGAGTATCCGTTGAAGTGGCAAGCGTAGTATGGTATCGCGATGTCCAAGTGGTTGGGCCCCATGATCACCACGGCGTCGCCGGGTTGTAGGCCATAGTTCCGCATAGCGCTCGCGAGGCGCATAGACCGGACCGCTACGGAACCATTGGTTTCATTCGTGTCTGTGGCAGCATCGATCTGATGAAAAAAAAAGGCAATTAATCGCACCAAAAAAACAAATGTAAAATAGGAGAGTCAATTTCGAAACAAAATTTTCTTACATAACTTTTCAATTCCTATCATTGGAGGTCCGAAAATATTTCTCTTACAATTTAAAACCATAACGATAATTCTTCATAAAAAAATTTGAAACCTATATGTATATCTAAGCACATAAGATTGTCTTCCAATAATATTTGATTATTAAAAATAAAAACATTGTTAAAAAGGACAGTTGTTATTTATAACCCTTCATATTCTGTTAGTTTTTATAAATTTCTTTATCAAAGGTATATTTTTCCGTATTATTGAAAATTATGATGTCTATAACCATCCGTTTGTTTTATACTAAAATATTTATTTCCATAAAAATGCGGGTACGCCTTACTCGGTATAAATAAATGAAATGTTTGTTTTGAAACGGTTCAATATTTTGTGCTACAAAACTAACGTGACAGAAACGAATCGCTGCAAAACCGACTCCACGTAGTCTTGTCTGCCCTACCCCAATGTGTAATTCCACAAATCCAAAAAGCCGAAGCCACGGAAGCGCGCATGGGGGCCAGAGCCTCGTTACGCAAGGGCGGAAGGGTTGCACTTCCCGCAGCGCCGGAGACGAGGAGCATGGATGCATAATGATTATTTACTAATTTAATAAATTATTTTTAATTTTGCGATTACGGCAAATGACATTAGATGTAGACACAATGGGGAAAACAGTCGGTGCAAGTATTATTCGTTTCCAACATCAAAATCGACATTAGAGCAGCAAAATGTTTGCACTTGCCACTTTGGTTATAAACACAGTCGCACTTAATATTTGTAACGACACGCTCATTATAAAAGTAAGCTGACATGAAGCTAACTCAAGTAGACAATTTCTATTTCTTGATATATAGGGAGGTGTGTACTCAGGGAGTTGCGTCGCAGACTTTTGTCTTATAATCAAAGCTCTTATTAAGAAGCTTTGTCCGTTCGTTCTAAACTTCTCTCAAATGTTGTGCTAATTTTAATTTATTCCCTTTTTGCACTGTTTGAGGTTGAGAAATTTTTATCATGTTTTATTTGCATCGGCAAATTCCTTACGTATAATAATATTCATATTTTTGTGAAGTAAGAAAATCACTTGGTATAATATACACTCTCATTTTTTACAATTTTCATTTAATTTCGTTGAAAAACTAGTCGAAAATCGTTATCAAAACATCTAGTTGCCAGAATTTAAATCTCAAATCCTGAATGGTCCACTAGGGCGTTGTCATCGCGCACACAGCGAATACCACTGGCGGCACTGATACGTAAGACAAAAGTGTTCAATCCGCTTATCTTTGATGCAAATCAATATTGTGTAAGTATCGTTTTCTGATTTATAATAAGCATATAAAGCTATGAAATAATCGTTTCAAATCGATCTAATAGCTTTTGTTTTTGAAGAAACATTAAATGATGTAAGATCACTTCGGGTATATTATACAAAGTAGTATAAACCTTCCTTCCTATTGCATCACTTTACCTAAATAGGTTTCTTAAAGTAAAGAAACCGCAACAAAATCCGTTGCGTAGTTTTAAGGATTTAAGCATGTCTTACAAAGGGAAAGACAGACAGAGGGAGCGACTTTGTTTTATACAATATATAAGTATAATATCTAGTGATTAGCCTTAAGAAAAGTCCAAATTGTGGTCTTTATTATAAGAAACTTTGGTGCTTTTGGGCTTTTTCGTTGGATCTCCAAACAAAATTTAAAAAAAACAGAAATTACATTAAACACGCTACATTAATATTCTAAATTAATTAAAGATATGTCGCGCACAATCTAAATCACTGTGAGGGTTACTGATTATATCCCAATGTAGTATTTGAATAGGTTTTATTGGTTTCGTGGGGGTAACTAAAGGTCTGGGTAGTAATTACCTGATTTAACATGTTCGGCCGTTCTAGCATACCCTGCAGGGCCAAATGCCCGACGTGGCATTTCTCTGGACATATATTGTATCTCTGAGCGGCCTTTAACTTCATAGCACTTACGCGTTGCCTAATATGAATATTTCCTGACATGATTTAAATTTCAAAGCACTTTTTAATTTAGTTATAGATTAATGTTTCTAAATCACAATATGAAACGCAAATAGAGATTTGAGAGCCTTGATTTGCATTTATATATGTTATCAATATTACGAAACCAACATTAGTAAGATTACAGGCTTATCTAAATTAAATTTTACTTTGATGAAAAAGTACAAAGCCGAGCACTATGGCTGCCGCAGCACGTGCCTACATTGTACTCGTCTACAAAGAAGAACTAAATTAGATTCACGATAGTGACCGCTCTGTCTTAAGAAAAATATATGCATATCTATGCAGCTTCCTATGTTGGTGAGCTTTGGCAGGTATAGAGTAGATACCTTATAGTTGTAAATAAGTTTTTAACTTAGGAATAAACAAGAAAATTTTAGGCTCACATTTGTGTCAGGTGCCTTATTGTCTTGGTGCCTTGTTGTACCCTCTGTCCGAGCGTTGCGGTCCCGGAGGCAGCATGTGTCCAGCGGGCCTGGGATGATGTGCAAGCGAAGCAAATGCAGGGGAGTTTGGTGGAGAATGCTATAGGTGCTGATAGGCCTAGAATGCTGGCGGTGTCACAGAGTAAGTCTGGGGCATGGTTGCGCGCGCTACCTTTGCCCCACGAGGGCGGGTGGCGGAGGCCCTGCGCTTGAGCTGCAAGGTGTGAACCACATAAATGCACCTGCGGTTCGATGGTGGGGGCTAATGGTCATCACGCATTGAGTTGTCGCCGCTGCACAGCAAATATTTCGTGCGTTATCGAACCTCCCGGCCTGAGCAGAGCTGATGGTAAGAGGCCGGACGGGATGACATCGGTACCCTAGAGAAATGGCAAATGCCTGATCTGGGATGTCACATGTGTCTGCACTGAGGCCGTCAGTCACCTGAGCCGCACTGTCCACTCCCCATCTGCTGCGGCAGAAGATGCCTGCGGTTTAAAGAGGCTCAAGTACGCCGCCTTGGAGCGCTTTATCAGGTTGTTCCAATAGCTGTGGAAACCATGGGTTGCTGGAGTAGAGAGGCTAGGGACTTTGTGGGCGAGATTGGCCGTAGGCTAAACATGGTAACGAGTGACTCTCGCTCCAGGGGGCTTAGACAAAGTAAAAATATCGAAACCATAACGAAGCTCGAAAAGAACAAAATGTATGGGATGGACCACGTGATTTATGGCGTCTGATGTCATTTTATTCTTTTCGAACTTCGTTATCGTTTCGATATTGTTACTTTGTCTACGGGGCCAGTACTTACTTTGCTCAAAAAATATTTTTTTTTTTCAAGGCATTATTTGCATGATTCGATAGTATTATTGAAGGCAAATAGTTCTGCCTTTATCTAAACAAAACCTTTTGAGAGCATGAGATGTGAATGATTTGCCACGAGCATTAATAATCCTATCTGGGTTCCTAAACGTATAAAAAATATCTTCTAAAACCTTAATGGTACTTTGAGTTTTGGTATTACGGACGGGCTTTTTAATTATAAATTGGGTAGACGCATCGACTATGACTAATAAATAACAGTTTCCTTTTAGTCTAGTCGTTATATGTAGTAAGTTCACATCGGAATTCGAGATACCCAGCTGCAAGTCTGTAAATTCTTGTATATTGACACCCTAAAAGTTGTCTCAAAACCTACATAAATGGTAGGGTGTACGCAACTATTAAATTTTCAAGGTCAAATGTCACAAATATCAGTTTTATGAACTTTTGAGCGAAACGGGAAGTTTTATCATAAAAGTGTGTAGGAAAAAATTGCTTATCATCTATTTATCTATAAAAATTGTCTGTACGTTTTATTCCTCAGATTCACCATTTCAGAGATACAGCGATGCAAATAGTTGAAAAAGTTGTATTTTCAAAAGCTTCCAGGCCCACGTGCGATTGTGCTAGACAGTTAAAATTTTCACGACTGATGTATTTCAGTAGCCTCTATAACATCTAATACTAGAAAAAGCTTAAAACCAATGTTTAAGTGGGTTCTCATACAAAAACAATGGTTTTTTTTCTCACACTTGGCCGGTTTTTAACGTGGTTACCCCAGTAAACCTATTTCACCACAAATATCAATTTAATGAACTTTTGAGCGAAACGGGCGCTCAAAAGTTCATAAAACTGATATTTGTGACATTTGACCTTGAAAATTTAATAGTTGCGTACACCCTACCATATGTAGGTTTTGAGACCACTTTTAGGGTGTCAATATCCAAGTATTTACAGACTTACAGCTGGGTATCTCGAATTCCGAGATTCTTACCTAATTTAAGCTTAATTGACTGGACTATTTTTTGATCGCACGAAAGGCCCCAAATGATCGACATGCACCGTATGAAAGGGGACATCCAATTTTGTTATATTATGTAAGAAACATTCCTTAGACGTAGCCTTCTTAAAATAAGCACACTCATCATATTTGTAAAGCCTATTATTTTTAAAACTAAAATTATCTCTGATATATTTTAATTAATCGCTATCAAGATCAGTATTCAAAATATCACTAGTGCTCCGTAATTCTGAATCTCCTATCTGTAACGTAGATAACCGATCCTTACTACTTATCGACATTACTGAGGGACATGGTTCCAATCCATCTACATCAATATTATCATGATTGGGTTTCCCGACAGCGCGTCAAAGTGCGACATTTTAGTACCTGCGCGATACTCAACATTACAATTACAGGAATTTTCCTGCAAGAGCAGCCACCACCTCGCATTTCGCGAAATCGCGCTTAGAAAACGTCGCGCAACGCACTGTAATCGGTCACAATCTTAAAGGTCTGACCCAAGAGATAAACCTAAACTTCCGAAAGGAGCACACCTCAGCTAACGTTTCTAACTCGTACGCATGAAAGATTTTTCCTTTGGAGACGTATGTCGACTGTAGTATGCCACCGGACGATGAGGTTCGGTATCTGATTTTCTCTAACAATATTCCACCGATACCAACTTTGCTGGCATCAGTGTGAAGTTCGGTAAAAGATTGACCGACTCGTACTGGAACATCCAGTAGTGTGTCTTCTACATTATGACCGTTGACCCTGGCTTTCACACCGTCAAAAGTCAAGTCAATAGCTTTTTTACCCAAGGAGAAAACTACTTAATTACCAAAACCTTGGAGCGGAGCTGATATTTTATCCCATGTTAAACCTAATAAACTTACAGTTGTTCGAGTCATCAACGATACTTCACTACCGAAATCGATAAAACATTTTAGTGGTACCTCATTAATTTGAATCTTTTTAATAAATTTTGAATTTGACTTTCCGTAATTGAAATAGGCATTGTTTTGGGAATAATATCAGGCCATTTCCTTTGAT
The DNA here is from genome assembly GCA_039566165.1 of Maruca vitrata. NCBI lineage: Eukaryota > Metazoa > Arthropoda > Insecta > Lepidoptera > Crambidae > Maruca > Maruca vitrata. Next base: position 9,726,662 of record CM076917.1, on the reverse strand, counting down.
TGTTTTGACTATCTGTGATAAGAGGGCATGTTTCAATTTTGTGACCAACCCGATTACATTTTAAGCATCTAATTAATGGCTTTGGACATCTAAGATGTGGGTGTTCCGTTTCTTTATAGTTATAACAGATAATACTGATAAAATAACCTGATTTTGAGCACCCGTAGACCCCATGTGGCTACCTCCACATCGACTGAGCCTAATGAAAGGTGACCTTGATGTATCCATGACTTTTCATGTCGTTTTAAAGCTCGGCAAATAAAATATATTAATAAAATAAATAAATTAAAGCAACACGGGTATACGTCTATTACTTTCACATAGTACATAATACGATCGCAGACCGTTTCAGATCTATTATCATTTTAGACTAAGCAAATGGATTTTAATTAGACGTTATTTTAATCAGAAAGAAAGAAAACATTTATTGATCACATACAATGACATTATTTAACGAACAAACACACATGCCGTAAAAGTGATTAACAGGTTCTGCCTCAGCATGTGCCGTAGCGGCTGCTTGGACGCTAGAGCGCTGATATTCCGGCAGAACCTTTGATTAACAAAAAATACAAACACAATAAACACTTGGTTGTCATTCGTTGCTTAAATTTTGTTTGTTATCTTAAATATTTCGTTATTATATGAGAAAATGTCGGAAAAACCTCTTAAATTTCAAGCGAGGAATATTGTTTTCAATGCCTGCAATAAAATTCGCGAGGGGCAAGGTGAAACACACACACAATCTTCGATTTTAAAGCGCGTCGTAGCTTTGACCGGTAAGTTGAACTGAGTAGTGTTGATACATTTTATATATTTGTATAACGTAAACTTAATATCAAAGATGTTTTTAAAGGAAACTATTAGATTACTTATTTAATAGATTCTATGCATTTTCAGGTGTTGACGGCGTATTATCTACGACCGGTAAAAAGATAAGAGGAGGAAAAAAAATTATGGATTTGATTAGGAACTAAGTTAAAAAATTCTTTACAGTACAATAAGAAATTCTATTAGAAAATTATACAAATTCTTCGTTATAGTATAAATTTTCATGTAGCTGAAAAAAATGTAAATAGGCCTGCAAGTGATATCAAATTACTAAGTGAGGAAGCTTTTTCGCAAGATGGTGTGGAAGAACGGCGAAAGTGTTGTTAACATGTCCAAAGAATCGAAAGCAAATTCATAGAAAAAGACAGGAAAATTTAAGATCTAGAGGAAAGGTTTGTTATTACCTCCTTATCTTCGTCATCTTTTTCATCTGACAAAGAAAGAGAGATGGAAATTGAGTTTTTACAGTCATTTTCTAGTTCCAAATAAACAACATTACAAGAATTTTAATCATTCTCTCTATAAAATTCTCTATAATTAAATGAGTGTTTGTATTATCATTATTATGAACATTATTTATAATATAAAGAAAAAAGATTTGTTTATTTATTTGGTACTTATTAAGGTATACATACGAGTAACTGTACAGATTAGTTAATTTAAAATCTAAAGTTTTCACCAATGAATATTTTAAATTAATCGAAGTTTAGCATGTACCTCCAAATCGGTAAAGTTAGTGTATGTACGTTACTACCTAACTTACTAAATTAAAATTACCATGTTCCTATTCCAATTTTACTAATTAATAATACTATAAGTGTCCAGATCATTTGGTTAACATTTTATGGTGTGGCAAACATCAAATTTTAAATTCCCTATTTGCCATGATATTCTGGTAGGCCTATATCTTTTTATTCATAATATATTTTATTCAATATCTCCATATAGTTAAGGAACAGGAATACGTCTTGAGGTAATTGTACTTTGACGTTGTGTCCTCGAGATTTATGATAACAGTTGTAGTCCACTCTTCAATGTATTAGGCATCAAACACTATTTTAGAATACTGGAAAAATAAACTATAAGTTACTTAAACAACTAACATCCGGTAAGCGGTTTCCATTGAATAAATATATCACTTCCAAAGTAATCCAGTCCGCAGGTATTTTTGCTCTGCAAAGGTGGAGTAGAAAAGGTTTAAGCATCCTATTGCTTGGGTATGGCTGCCTAATTGGAATCCAAGTTTTTGACTTCGGGGAGCACATGCGCGAGCCGCCATCTTGAATTAAAGGTGCCGAAATTCGTTTTTTCTAAATAACGTCTAAACAGTTAACTGTATGACTAAAGTGTCTATAAAAAGCAAAAAAGAAGACCAAATTACTTACATTTCCTTCATACATATTTTTTCTGTAAGTCTTATAGGTAAAAGTTTACAAGCGATGGAAAAAAAACGAAATTTGTTGATCATCGATACAGCGATTTCTTTGGCTGCAACATTTAAAAATGTTTATATCGTTGGTGAAGACGTAGATCTTCTGGTTTTGATGACAGCACTATCACCACTCCAAAGCAACATCTACCTGCTAAAACCCGGTAGAGGCAAAACAGCTGAAAGACTATCTTCGTAGATGTTAATGATATCATTAATTTAATTTAATAAGACTTACAGAATAAATATGTATGAAGGAAATGTAAGTAATTTTGTCTTCTTTATGCTTTTCATAGACACTTTAGTCATACAGTTTACTGTTTAGACGTTATTTAGAAAAAACGAATTTCGGCACCTTTAATTCAAGATGGCGGCTCGCGCATGCGCCCCCCGAGGTCGAAAACTTGGATGTCTATTAAACTGCCATACGTAAGCAATATAACGCCAAAACATTTTCTACTCCACCTTTTGCAGACCAGAGGCTTTTATATGTCCCCACAGACTGTACTAAAGGGTTTACACGCACAAGTAGGTGTGTAATAATAGTGCAATAAACTTAATTATAATTTACAATAAATTACTATGTAACTTAAAGATAACTTAAGACTATGACACTTTTTTTTTTACGCAGAGTAATGCTTAATACACCGTCACCCTTGGCAGGGGTTTGCCCAAAGTAGTGTGTAGGACTCCCGGCTTGCCGGAGTCTGGGACCTCCGACCAGCTGCTCCTAAGAAGGTGACTCAGGGGACTACCCACTAAAACTCCGCTGTGTGACGCTTCTGCCATTGGTGGTGCCGTGGGAACGGATGAAAATCCAAACAAACGCAGCACCACCGGGGTGACTATGACACATAATATGTTGGATTATGGAAGTTTTGTTTTACTCAAACATTTTCCCTCTCTTATCAAGTAAAAGATAACTTTAATCGGAATATTTATTCTGTTTAGCCCTTTGGCACAACACATTATAGTATTGTGATATGATTATGGTCTATACTGAGAACAATTAATCAAAGCAAAATCATTTATTGCTAGTCACACAAAACATCTTAAAAATAATAAAAAGGCGTCCGACCGATTTCAGCCATGGCGGCCGATCCCAATTGAGATCAGCCGCCATGGCTGAAATCGGTCCCTTACTCTCATAATTCGGTGAGACGGCAATCCAACATGACCGATGAGAGATCGGGCGCAGGACCACCGGCTTAACGTGCTTTCCGAGGCACGGGCGTTCAACCGCCAACTTCTTAACTCCGGGCTGAGTAATTTCATTACAGAAAAACTCACACAAATTTTGCTCGACCCCGGACTCGAACCGGGGACCTCTCGGTCCTAACGCAGCACTTGCTACCAGTAGACCAACGAGGCAGTTATATAAACATAGTTTTAAAAATAATATTATAGTTATATAAACATTATAAGCCGAATTAAAATTTAAGTAAGAACATTATGATAACAATAAAACATTCTTATGATTTAACAATTCTTGTCATATGATTTATTTATAAGACAAGTTATTATTTTAATCCTGCCCTTATAATATAAATCTATATCTACTTTCTTATAAATATACGTACGTATATATATTTAATATTTTTGTAAAGGAAGAAAATCACTAGGTATAATTTAAACACTCACTTTTTACAATTTTCATTTAATTTCATTAAAAACCAGACTAGTTTGACAGATCTCAAGTCTCTCAATAGTTTTGGCCACTAGGGGCGCGGTCATCGCGCACACAGCGAATTGTAAAACTATATAACTCTAAAACGTTTGATAAATGTCAATGTCACAGGTAAGCGGTAAAACGAGGATGACTATTTTCTTTTTAACTGTTTATTTTTTCAGTATTCTAAAATAGTGTTCGATGCCTAATACATTGAAGAGTGGACTAAGTACAAGTGTAATCATAAATCTCTTCGGATGCAACGTCTCGTACAATTACAGTCAAACATAAAATTATTTTTTTAAACCATCAAATATTATTCAATTTAATATGAATATTGCCATTAGGTTGTATTTGATAAGTACATTCAAAGTAACAGATTATGACGCTGTGAATCATTGATGTATAACCGAAAACCGACAAAGCTAATTATACGAAATATAGAGGAGAAGGTTTCCTTTGTGAGGATCAATTATAAAAGGATTCTACGAAATTCATCTGTGAAATAGGTCACACACTTTCGAGTGACAAACTCTCATTTTATGATTATGTACCTACTTTCATTATAAATCGTGCAAAAGGTGGGTGTTTATTTTAATGACTTAATTAACGGCAAGCACTCGCGCATGCGTAGAGCCCACATAATGTAGGTACGTAAATAACAAAATAACATCTTGACTTACAAAGTAGGTAACTGTTTTTGGGTACCAGTGACATGATTATTATTTTGATAACGTAATAAGTAGGTAGGTAGGTACAAAGAAATTGGTTGCTATGAGAAGGAAGTCAACAGCTGTATATATTAAAAAGCCGTATAGATTATCTATATGATCTGTATCTTATCGGTAAAGACGTAGAAGACTAGAACGTAATAACGTCAGTCGCACCAGGACTAAAATTGATTACATAGCGATATCCGACGTTTTGCAACATACAGACTGGTCAGAAGTTCTCGACTGTCAGGATCTCAATCATGCTACTAATATATTTAACGGCATTATCACCAGAGTCATAGAAAGCAACACCAAAATTATCAGGAGTAGCCGCTCTAAATTCTCTTTAAAAGCGTGGATAACACCTGGCCTTATCAGATGTCGAAAACACAGAGATCGTCTCCATCTTCAAGCTATACGAAATAAATCCAACGAAATATTACAAATTACCTACAAGCGCTATAGAAACTTCTTCATAAACATCTTACGTAATTCAAAAACAAAATACGAAAACCAAATGCTGACAAACTACGGCAAAAACTCTTAAATTCTTTGGAAAACTATTAAAAATATTTGTTACCTTAACAAACCACATGGTCAAGTCACGGAACTCAGAAACAGTAAAGCAGACACTACATCATCACTAAATCACTGTAACAAATACTTTGCGGATATTGGAAAAGAGCTTGCTAACAAGACCATGAAACAACTCTCTGCCACACCAACTTCTCTTACAACCACACTCAATAGCTCGAACCACTTATTCTTTTTTACGCCAACAGATGGACAAGAGATACTTAATTACATACTTAAACTAAAACCAGACAGTGCTCCAGGTATTGACAAATGTCCTCCGCTTCTAATTAAAAAAACAAGTGAATTTATTCTGAAACCGCTTACACACATTTTCAACTTAAGCCTGTCTTCTGGTCCTTTTCCTGAGTGCTCGAAAACGGCCATTGTCACCCCAATACACGAGAGTGGAGACAAAAGCACCCCCTCAAACTACCGCCTTATTTCTATCTTCTCCGAACTTATATCATAGAAAAATCTTTAATAATAGACTCGTAAAGTATCTCGAAGCCCATGTTCTTATTCCTGCTAGACAGTTTGGATTCAGACACGGTAAATCTACAGAAGACGCGGTCTTGACAGTAAGCAACCTAATTTCGGGTGCTTTGGGCAACAACAAGAACTGCGTAGGAGTTTTCATCGACCTAGCAAAAGCGTCCGACACCGTGTCTATCCCTATACTTTTGCATAAACTGAAACACTTCGATTATGTTACCAAAAGGCTATAAGTACAATATTAGAACGTCTGTTATTTGCAAAAGGTCCGTCCCAAATGCCTAGTTTCCCTTCGAATGTAGAGGTAGACATACAAAGACACCGTAACAAGGATTTTGCCGTTGGCGTTACTAACGTTAGAATAAAATTCTTTTTGTTTAACCTTGACATACATAATATCAAAGGCAGATTTTTTATTACTCTGTTAATTATAATTATTACTAGCGGCCGCCCGCGACTTTGTCCGCGTATTAATGGGTTTTAGTAGCAATGATGTAAGTGATGTACGTTCCCCCCAACCCCGGTCGAATTTTGAAAAAAAAAGTAGCGCTGGTGTCTTTCCAGTGTGCCCGCTACCTCCATACCAAGTTTTAACAACTGACCAACAACAACGGTAAACCCCATAGGGGTTGAATAAAAAAAAATAAACCTTACCTACCTTCATACCTATAAAAATCCATAAACACTTATAAGTTCTCCCAAACTACGTTTCACCCCCCCCCTCCCCCCTAATAACTACCATGGGGGTCGAATTTCAAAAAAAAGGGGAGTTGAATTAAAAAAAAAGTAGCCTATATGTTATTCCAGAGTGCAGGCTACCTTCATACCTATAAAAATCCATAAACACTTATAAGTTCTCCCATAATACGTTTCACCCCCCCCATTAACTCCCATGGGGGAGGAATTTCGAAAAAAAAAGTATCGCTGGTGTCTCTCCGGAGTGCCAGCTACCTCCAAACCACATCATCATCATCATCATCAGCCCATTACAGTCCACTGCTGGACATAGGCCTCCCCAAATGCACGCCACTTCTCTCTCTCCTCCAAACCACACGTTTTATAAAAATCTATAAACACGTAAAAGTTCTCCCATACTAATTTTCACCCCCTCAGTGACCGCCATATGGGTTGAATTAAAAAAAAAATTGCGCTTGTGGCTCTCCGGAATGCCAGCTACCTCCATACCAACTTTTATAAAAATCTACAAGCACGTAAAAACTCCCATACTAATTTTCACCCCCCCGATGAACCACATGGGGGTTGAATTAGAAAAAAAAAGTTGCCTATATGTTATTCCAGAGTGCCAGCTACCATCATACCAAATTTCATGAAAATCGGTTCAGTCGTTTGAGCGTGAAAGAGTAACAAACATCCATACATCCATACATCCATACATCCATACATCCATACCTCCATACATACAAACTTTCACCTTTATAATATTAGTAAGGATATTAAGTAGAATACGCTAATCGGAAAGTATCGGATTAATTACTACATGAATAAAAAACATTGTCGTTACTTGATAAATAACGGATTGTATCCGAAATGCTTAACCCTTTTTGAATGAGAGATATTTTATATCTCATAGTTAAACAGTTTCTTTCTAACACAAGTATGTTTCTATCGCAAAGGCACTACGGTTTGACCTCGACGTCTTAGCTCCTCGTGCCTCGGAAATTATGCTAGATTCTACACCTGACAACCCTCATCTTTTTAGATTGTCATTTGTAATATGTAGGTACGTACATATATTTTTTTGGCACTTGCTTTATTCTTAACGTAATAAATTCAATCTCGCTCGACATATCGCGACAATCGTGAAATACAGAGGTAATTTTACTATAAGATGGGAAAGTTCATCAAATTGTACCAGGTATAAAATAAGTAATAAATATTACACAAGCATTGATCTGATCCCGTGGTAAAAGGTATACGAAAGAAATTTAAATACATAAATAACATATCGAGACATGGAGCAAATACTGATGATAATACATTAAAAAAAAATGTCCCAAGTGGAAATCGAACCCTTGACTCTTAGCGTATGAGATACGGGTAACTATCATTACGTTATCCAGCCACATGATGTGACTTGCACTACGTGGTGATGTGAGTCAACACTACATACTGCCTATTACCGCGTCTGTCTGTATGTATGCTCAAATCAATGCAACGGATTTTGACGTGTTTTTTTTTTCATAGATAGAGGGATTAAAGAGGATGGGTTTCATGTATAATAATAACTCGAAGCGAAGCAAGCGAGAGCGGGTCACTAGTTTTTATACTAGTAAGAGTTCCAGGTACCTACTAGCCTAAGTAAAGAAACTAAAACAGAAACTAACGGAATGTTTCCCGATAACGAGCCCGTATTCGGCACATACGACCTGGCGAGATACTCGATTGATTAGATGATTGCTACACGTACTACTAAGTAATTAATTGGACGATATCCGACTAGACGACAGGGTTTTTTTAACATATACATCAGGTAGGTTCTTTGTAGGGAATTAAAAAGTTTCTTTGAAATATAAAACTTTATTGTTCTATGCTATTTGTTCATATACTATGAGACAATACTATGAGATATAAGCTGACGAAAAGCTGTCCATCAAAAAACTGAATTTAAACTAGAATATTGGAAAAATTTAAAATACCAAGTTGTTTTATTCCACAAAAGTTATTCATATCCGTTGACTTTCCCCTGATATAATATTTAAAGATTCTAAGTACCTTTTTCAATAGAGCGTAGCTGACAAACCAAACCAGGTTCTAGGTTCACTACCTAATTCAGCTTTTCTTTTTAAGCGGAGTAGGGGCTTGAATCCATTGGCAAGAAAAGGCTGAATTACCGGAGCAAAACGTAAAATAACGACATCGAAATAAATTAACGCGTGTAGGGAACCAGCCGGTGTTAGATTCGTCCGACTGTCGCGCGCACTGATTAGACGATCCGCCGAATTAATTGGACGTATCCGATAAGTTCCACTCTTGTTTTTGTCTCCTGGGTCTGATTAAATGGATTCAGTTTTTTCGAGGCTTTTCTTCCTTTGACTCGCTAATTGTTGCTAACTGGGTACGGTACTGAAAGCAGGCAATACTTTTTGTTTAACATGATTTTTTTCTTCTATAGTGTATAATATTATCTGAGCCTAAATTGCTAAACTTAAACTACTTTCAAATACATTAGACATTCGAGTACTTGTTTGTTGTAAAAAAGTATGTCTTTCGGATTTTAGGTCGAAATTTTTCATACTCACCACAACATGTTATTTGATTAGGTAATAGCTGTTTCCATAAGATTCAATATAATGAGGATAATATTTTTTCCGCTGCATTAATACGTGTAACATGCTCTTTTGAATGTTATTGCAATTCAAAACTAAAACACCCAGGCATCCCCAGCGTTCAGAAATGCAAGACGAGCGAAACTGGAGTCTTCTTATCGTATGGTTGATGAACGAACAACCTGGTGTCAGAGTTTTTAAGCCGCTCTCTAGGCCTCTGACATGGCTTCACACACCGTTGAAAAATCTCTCAGGTGTGCTGGTTTCTTCACGATGTTTTCCTTCACCGTTAAAGCGTCGAATGATGGTACATATGAATTTCAAATTTTGTACCTGGCGGGTACCTGGCGGGGTTTGAACTGGCGACCTCTCGCATGGCAAGCAACGACCTTAACCACTCGGGTCATCGACGCTTTTTCTCTCGATCGAAACTGGAGTAATAAAATGGATCCTCCATAAACTAAAGTAAAGGTTGAATCTACCGAAAGAGGTGTGCCATCAAAGTTTCAAATTCTCGCTGATCGAACGCTCGTCGGTCCCTTATTTTTTTTTAACGCGGAGAATGCTTGATGCTACGTCACCTTGGGCAGGGGTTTACGCAAGGTGGTGTGTGGGACTCCCGGCTGCCGGTGCTGAGATGGAAGGGGCCGACAGCTGCTCCTGGGCTAGGATGCAATGCCCAGGGGTGTACACACTAAACTCCGCGGCATACCTCATCGCCTTTTGGTGGGGCCATGGTACCTAGCATAGCCTTCACTCTCAACACCACCGGCGGACAACCTCTACGGGCTCCCTCAAGCCTCCCGGAACGCCCGTCGGTCCCTTGCACAACTTCCGCGGATATAAGACTACTTAGATTTTTATACACTTTCTTATCGTATGGTTGATGAACAACCTGGTGTCAGAGTTTTAAACCGCCCGTAGGCCTCTGACAAGGCTTCACACACCGTTGAAACATTTCTCAGGTGTGCTGGTTTCCTCAAGATGTTTTCCTTCACCGTTAAAGCGTCGGATGATGGTACATATGAATTTCAAATTTGAAAAACACATTGGTACCTGGCGGGGTTCGAACTGGCGACCTCTCGCATGGCAAGCAACGACCTTAACCACTCGGCCATCGACGCTTTTTTTAAAATTAAAGCAAGTTGGTATTATATTATCTGGAGAACGTCAATACTTTTGAATAGAGCGTGAGAGACATGTAACACTGAGAACGAACCAGCAACACGACGGAAATTACGTACCGTACTGAGAGTATTGAATACCGTTTTGTTGACACTTACACTAAGGACTCGCTAATGGGTCCAGTAGGCCCAGGCCTTTGTATTTTGTTGATTTATTAAAAAATTACGACATCTGCGACGTGGCGATTTTTAGTAGGTACCTTTCGGCCATAGCATAAGGCGGTAGATTATGATCTAGTTGTCAGTTAGAGCGCTGCGCGTGAGTGCTACGGACGTATAAGTTGCGTATCCTGAGCAGCTGCTGGAGTTAAAGTTATCAACGACCGTAGCCCCCGCACTTCGCGAACGAACAATGACATTTCGTATTTTTCTTGACACGCTCCGGATTTTAACCCCAGTAGCGGTACCATGAGTTAGCTATCGAAAACTTATGTACGTTAAAAACCTATCGAATTGTTTGACCGATTGTAGTTCTTAGCGTAACGTACAAGTTTTTCATAGACATATTTACGTAGGCGATATCGAGTCACTTTTAAACTCATGGTAGCGCTAAAGGTCTCTGGCGTTTCAACCCGAGCTTTTGTACCCTGCGCCAAGGAGTCAGTGAGCGCCGTGACGAAATTGAGCACCACTTGCGTCACGCATCGTATGCCTCACCGCTGCGTGAGTCACAACTCGTCACTACAGCGCGCCTACAACTCCACGACCGCAATTCATCTTGCTGCACTACGGACTTTGCCTGCAATGGAACGACAGGATAGGTTAAGTGGATCTGCTAACACCACTAACATGTCAATATGCGAGGACAACTCGTCAAATACTGATACTACACCGCCCAATTATGTTTTTCCACGTAGTAGAAGTTTAACCACGGAAGATTTTTCTTGGAAATAAACAAGCATAAAGGAATATATTGTGTTTATTGGCAGAACATGAAAGAATTTGATATTGTGATGACAAAGGTATTTTTTGAATATTAAATAAAAATGGAATGTCAAATAATAAAAGGATAAAAAAGAAAACTATACATAAAATAGGTCAGCACAAATTTAGATGATAAAAAGGTAGGTATCTACAACAATTTTAATGAATTTAAAGAGGATATTAAAAACATGACAAGTGTGTGGATCACGAATAAGAAAATTAAAGACCTATTTAAAAGCAATTCATTCGAGTAATCTCAACATCATCATCATCAGCTCATATTCGTCCCCACTGCTAGAGCACGGGCCTACCCTAAACTAGGGCGATAAGGCCTTAGTCAACCACGCTGGCTAAGTGCGGGTTGGTCGACTACACAACCTTAGAATTTCTTCATAGGTGTGCAGGTTTCCTCACGATGTTTTCCTTCACCGTTAAAGCGTCGAATGACGGTACATATGAATTTCAAATTTGAAAAACACATTGGTACCTGGCGGGGTTTGAACTGGCGACCTCTCGCATGGCAAGCAACGACCTTAACCACTCGGCCATCGACGCTTTTTCTCAACATAGAAGATTCAATTGCCATCTTAACTGCGCAGAATGTAGAACTAACAAAAAAGGTTTCACACTTGGAAAAAAAGGCGAAAGAAGATGGCAATTACATTACATTATTGGAGGAAAAAATCGAAAACTTGCAGATGGGCCAGCGTAAAACAAATCTGGAGATAAAAAATGTTCCCAAGGGAACAGAAACCAAGGAAGATAAATACCAAAATTTTATAGGATTATTTGGCTTTAAAGGAGTCATAAAAGCTTAGCAAAGCTAAAAAAGGACAGAAGCTGCACTGGCTACTACCGCCGTGTAAATAAGATAAAATCTGCTCACCCTGAATATAAAAATACAAATTTCATGTGTTTCTCTATCAACAGCAGAACTCAGCCACCGCCAGGTTACCACATTTGACTGGCTCGGTGGAACAGTGGTTAGGGACCCTGGCTGGCGGTTCCAAGAGTCGTGGGTTCGATTCCCACTCGGGACAAATATTTGTGTGATGAACATCGGTGTTTGTTCCGTGTCTGGGTGTGATTATGTATTTAAGTATGTATTTAAAAATATATATGTATGTATATCAGTCTCTGACGCTCATAGTACAAGCTCTGCTTAGTTGGGGGTCAGACGACCGTGTGTGGAAATGTCCCAGATATTTATTTACATCCACATACATCACTGCGACAATGAGTATAATACTACTTGTGATTGTCCGTTATTAAGTAAGGTAGATAAAACTAGATATTTAGGTGTCATGAGACAAGTAGACTTAGGAAAATTATCTGGATTGGTTGTGCATCTATGGTTAAATTTCTAAAGTCTGCAAGTTTGTAAAACGACAAAATGTCTTCAACCTGAATCCCCTTTTTAAAAATGATCTGTTCTTCTATATTTATTTTTGCCTACTATTGTAATAAAGGGACCAGGCTAGACCCTTCCAGGAAATAAGAGCGAGTCTGGCAGGAAGTTCGCTAAATCTCGTAGGATTTCAAAGGTATAGCCTCTCATACGGTACTCTGTTACGATAGATATTATTATGTAAGTAACATCCCACCAAAAACATCCTGTAAAAAACTAGCTAAGTCTCGATGGAGCAGCTTGTTCATCTCCTTGAGTATCCTTCAACGGCCAAGTCACACAACACTAACTAAAATAATGAAGAAATCGCAGTAAGGAACCTTAGGCTTGGCACGATTTTGTCTAGATTTCATTACTTTTTAGAGATGAGCAAGCTGCTCCATTGAGACTTGGCTAGTTTTTTTTACAGGATGTTTTGGTGGTATATCACTTCTTTTTGTAGAAGCAGCTAACCAAATTAAAAATACGACATACCGCCATTACAAAAAATATTTACGGCGGTAGACGATTTTATAATATTGGGCTGTTGTGTTTTCTTATCAAGGTCACCAGGTACTCCAGATCTTCGACTATCGTAGTTTTTATAGTTTTCCCCTTATGTGACTATTAAACCCTAACTCTGTACAAAATTTCAGCGCTCTGAGTTTATGGGAAGTACTAGTTCTATTTTGATGATCATGAGTAGGTGAGCCAAAAAGCCAAAAAAACACTGTCCGAGGGCAAAAACTACCCATAAACTTTAAGTTTTAATGTAAGATTTTTTGCTGTTTCTTTAATGTGTAAATTAAATGGGGCACAACAAAAAAGGTGTTTATTTCAGCTTAAACCATCTGCAAAACAATTTGGAAGCCTTAATATTTGATTCCCTTGGGCTGTCCCTTTGTCATTTTTTTAACAAACCGTTAACATTTTACCTATTTATAGTCATAATTTTAAGATTTTTTGTGATTTAATAGTTAATTTAATAGTTATTTAATGATTTAATAAATACACCAAGTCTGTGCCAGTCACTGTTTTGTGATTACAAATAGTTTTGTGTTTGTCCGAGTGCAACGATTGATTCCCTTGGCGCGTCACAAAATGCCACCTGTCTTGCTTTTATAAAAGTCTACGGCGAAGGCGTGCACATCAGCAAGTAGCTCTAGTCGCGCTCTTAACATCATGAGGAGAGGTTTCCTGCTCGACGGTTCCAAGCCGGATTTATGAAGGTTTGAATTTGATTCCCCTGGTTTTGTTTCACTAGGTCATTGATTACCCTGACCACTTTTAAAAATATTTTTTGATGATTAGGAATTTCTTAACTAGGATTAATAGTAGGGTATATAGGACTATTAATTGTTTTTATAATAATCATTGGCAAAAATCAATCCATTGAAACAAAATCGAAAAAAGATTAACTTTTCTTGACTCCCCTGGCATTGATTCCCCTGGCAAAATGCCAGGGAAATCAAAGCTTCCTTACATTATCATACTCCCATATTATGATTATAGGTTACGCACCCCAGAAGAGTCAGCCAGGTCATTTAACATCCGTTGTAGGTCCTGCAGCGTCTCTACTGACGATGTTGGTGCCTCGCCCTTTCCAGTACAGTGCCTTGAACAAATCCTCCAATGCATTTGTGAACAACTTCGGGGAGATGACGCCCCCTTGTCTTACTCCTTGCTGCAATGGTATGGGTTTATTTGCTGATTCAATACTTGGACGGATATGGTCGCGGCTTAGTAGAGGCATTTCATCACCAGGTTGTATTGCCAATCAACTTGGCATCGCTGCAGGGACTCAAGAACTGACCAGTCATAGTCCACAAATGTTAAACATAGGGGCTGACTCTTCGGTCTTCTGTTTATATGTCGCACAGTGTGGATGTGGTCTATGGTGGTGTATCCGCTCTGATATCCAGCCTGTTTCGATGGTTGGAATTCGCCGAGTGTTTGCGCCAGATGGTGCATGATTACTCTCCGAGACTGCCGGCTTTGAAGCAGCAATGTCCCCATTCGCTGTAGTCAGCTTCGTCAGTTGGCTTCCTTCGAGAGATTTTAAGAACACCTTTGACCCCCGTTTCTGTTCAATAGCTTTCTCGATTGAGAGAGTATTGTAGCACCGGAGGTCGCGTGGCACAAGTTTATTGATCTCTCGGTTGAGAGTTCGAGCTTGCAATGTAGTAGCGGGTGGGTCTTTACGTCGCTGCCTCATTAGCCTTAAAGTCTCCTCGGAAAGTTTAGACTTCCTGCCCCGGCCCCTCATGCCGTAAATCTCGATCTTTCCTCCCTGAGAACATGCGTCATATTTTGATTTGATTTTTCAAGATTCTGGTTAATGTCAGTTGAGGTTTCCACTGCAGCAATTCGGTTCGCCAGGTTTGACAAGAACGTTTCAGATCCTTTAATTTTCTGGTGCGAAGTTGGTCGAAGTTTACACCTCATCAAGCGAACACGTTTGGCTTTGAAGTCGATATTCAGAGTGCCTCGAACAAGTCGGTGATCACTGTTGATTTCGGAGACATCTCTGAATATGTGCCGCCTAACCACCCTGATGAAGTCGATCTCGTTCATAGTTAAAGTATCGGGACTTTGCCACGTCCACTTCCTTTGAGGCTGCTTCTTAAAGAATGAGTTCATCAAGAAGAACCCCTCACGTTAGAGGAAATTGACAAGTATTGTAGGGGGTCCTGGTGGTAAAGTAGAGGGCCTTCGATATGTCATTGAACATTTTCTCCACTTCAACGTCTGAGTGCGAAGAGGTCAGTGCGTTCACATGCACCACTTTGAGGCTAAGACTCCTGGTAAGCTTAATCATGCTACCCTCGAAACACTAGACATTTCCATTAAGTGGTCAAAGAGGGACTTATTGACGAGAAAACCGACGCCACCTTGAGAATGTTAGTCTCGCTCGTGGAAGTACAGTAGGTGTCCTGATTCTAGGGTTATGGTGGCCTCTCTCGCTTTTCAGACAACCACAGAAATGCCACCTAATCTTCTCAAGCTCTACCTCAAGTTGCGCCAGATGCGAGTCGAGCCGTAGCGTGCGTCCGTTATATGTCGCCAGGGTCAGTGTGTGTTGGTAGCCTCTCGTAGCCCGGGGATTCTTAGCACCCGCCGTCCAGGCGTAACCATGGTCGCCACTATGACCAGGAATAGCGGCACTGCCGGGAACTATGGGCCGTGGCCTTTAAGTATAATTTGATAGTTTTTAGATAATTATGTTGATTTGTTATAGTAGATCGATAGTTCCTTAAAGATAGATATTGTTGTTTTGTGTTTTATAATACTACATTTAAAATCAATAATGACTCTAAATAACCATAATGAAACCAAAATACTGGTAAGTTTAATTAAAATAAACGATTATTCTATACAAAATGTTTTTATTTTGATTTCCCTGGCATCTTGTTTTAATTCCCCTGGCACCAAAATTTTAAAGTCATATATCTTTTATCTAAACATGTGACAGAGATGCCTATTAGAGAAATATGTCCACAATGAAGTGTTATTTAGCCTTATGATAGTAAAAGTTTAAACTCTTATGTTTTAAAAAGTGCCAGGGAATCAACCAAATACGTCCAAATTCAAGATTGACCCTTAACTTCGGAACTTTAAGTCCTACAGACTTCAAATTTTGGATTTTAAGTATGTTATCATACCTTAATGAATGATCAAAATTTCTGCGTTCTGGTCTTATCCAGAGTTTCTCAAATAGGGCCCTGAATAGCGGCGAAATGGTGCCAGTAAAGGATGGTACGGCAGTGTTTGCTTCGCACTCGACTTGGCGGAGGCACTGCCGTGCCCCCAGATTACGATAGATATTATTATGTAAGTAAAATAAAATCTCTCTTTTTTCATATTAAAAATGCTCTCTGGTACAAGGCATACCGGGAACATCAAATCTATTTTAAGGATAAGCCCTCAGCTTTTCCCCGCTACTTCGGTCGTGGAAAGTGGCAAATTTTTTTCATCATGTTTTCTTTTAGGTGTAATATTAGGTTAATAATGTCAATTGGCGAAGCAAAGATTCTAACTATACTAGAATCCGTAATTCGACGGAGTAGTTTGACAATTTCAAATCGCATTATGTTGCCAGGTTTAGGCCTAGTGTTGTTTGCATCGATAATTTGTGATCCGATTCGATCAGAACAAAAAATCGATTTTTTTTTCGAATTAATTTATTATTAAAAAAATTTATGTGCAAGCTCCATATTATATTTTTATGAAATAAATTGACTTGATGTACTAATCAAGAAAATTTCGATTGGTGTTAAACCGAGATACTGGCACGATTGGTACACTGTTGGCTAGTGAAATAATGGTTGACATGATGACGCTCACCTGCATTTATAAATCATTCGGCTTCCGTACCTTGGATTGTTTGATGCGATTGTATTTCTCTGTTCATGTAGCATATTATAGGTAGATATTGTTTTGTTTTTCAGTTAATCAGGGCTTAAACTCCAACATTTTTATACAATACCTCTAATAATGCAGATAAATAAAATTATGCAGACATTTTTCACTCTCTTTTTAATTTGATTAAAATAAATTGAGCGGTGTTGTTAGATAACCGGCGATTTATTCTCAGACCGGATAATTCTGTCGATAATCAATATTACCATTAACCTCATCACTATTTATTTTTTCTAACACATGGTAACACTCTATCTGTCAAACTACTCCGTCGAATTATGGATTCTAGTATAGCGCCTCAAGTGACCACATTTTTAAGTTGTCTAAGAACGACACTGACAATTTTTGATACAATAAACGTCACGGAAAATTTATTTATTATACGACTCAGATTTATGTGACGTACCTATTGTTTCTAAAAACCGACAAAGTGTCGTTCTTAGACAGCTTCTAAATTTATCCGATAGAGGCACGCAGATAATCTTTGCATCGCCAAAACAGTAAACTAATTTTGATCAGGAAAATAATTTGATTCCTTGTCAATTCTTTATGATAATGCGGTAAAGTTATTTCACTATAATTCGTGTTTTTAATATACTGTGGAATGTTGGGATACTTAAATGTGAAAGAATGTTATTTACAATAATTTTATTTTCTCTTAAATCTATTTCCTTACAATAAAATGTTATTCAAATAAGAACATAACTAGGGCGTCTATTAAGTGTAGGTACTTATTTACAATATTTAGATCTCAAAGTTTGAATCAACGAATGTTATTTTTACATTTAGTTTTGCACTAACATTCATTTATTAACAGTTGTAGACAGTCATTCACAA
Source organism: Maruca vitrata (assembly GCA_039566165.1). Taxonomy (NCBI): domain Eukaryota; kingdom Metazoa; phylum Arthropoda; class Insecta; order Lepidoptera; family Crambidae; genus Maruca; species Maruca vitrata. The sequence continues at coordinate 9,708,914 of CM076917.1, read as the reverse complement.
GTAATAACATACATACTTATGTATGAAATGTAATGTAATGTATGGTTTTACATAGTAAATAGACGAATGCTCTATTTTGTGTCCGGTAAAATCCTTGTTGCTGTAAGAGCGATCTCTTTAACTTTTGATCTGTGAATTTTACCAGAAGGTGTGATGGGGAGGTTATCAAGGTAAAAGAAGCCGCCGTGTAGCTGACGCAGTTCTGGCATAGACTCTGTAAGAAATATATAGATCATAGATAATAATATTGATCGAATAATCAAAATTTATCTAGGCGTACTATCATAGCGTTTATCCGGATCTTGTTAGATTATGACGACCTGGTAACATGATAAATAGTACCTGTTGTTAGACGGAAACTATAAGGTAATCATTTTAATCTAATATAAATAAAAATGAACTGCCGAAATGACCTTTTTTTAGTTTTTGTCTTTTTTATTTAATGACAAAATTTGTATTAAAAATAATATTTTAACGGGTTTCCACGGCAAACTAAAGTTTCACGCAAATGAAATCTTCGGCCTTCATCATCTGTCTTTATTTTTTGTATAAATAAATTTTAGAATTAACTAGCAGAAGCTTAACAAAAAACTTGTAAGTAATAAAATTTACCTTTAATCAAGTCGAAGATTTCGTTTTGCTGAATCTGGTGTCCAGGTTTCTTGACGATGGCCGCGACAGGTAATTCCATCATCTGTTTATCTGGGATGCCCACCACACATGCTAATGCTACGGCAGGGTGCTTCTTGATGATTTCTTCTAATTGGAGTGGCGATATCTGAAAATGCGAAATGAAACTGAACATTCTTAACAAACACAACAATGTAGTTGTAGTAAAGAGGATGTAAATTCATCATAAAATACTGAACACATAAGGAATGGTAAGAAAAACGAATTCATATTTATATATCGTACAAGTTACACAATTTGCGCAGTTATTTAATACAAAAGCACACACATAGTCTCTAAATTGATCCTTCTTCTTCAAATATGAATTGGATCCATATAGAATAAAGTGAAAAATACGTTGAGAATACGTCTCATGTTTCACTAAAGAAATATGAAAACCGCGTCTTTCAAATCTGCATTGAGTGGTATATCGGAGCAAATGCAATTTTGCCGCATAGTTGGAAAGTAAACGAGAGTAAAACGCTACTACAAGAGACGATACAACTCTTTAGACGTGCTTTCGATTGATGTGGTGCAGCTCTGTGGAAATAGGTACGTGATATATATTAAGTTATATTATGCATTATCCGGTGGTTGGCGAACGGTACACGGGTAAGCGACCCCGGCTCCTCGAGCTACTATCGACTCAGTCCCGTCATCCGAGGCGATAGTATCCTTCCTCCCCTTTTCCTCCTCCCCGTCATATATCCTTGCTACTCGTGGGAACACAAAGACCTTGTTAAAACAATGCACAAGGTAGAATGGCGGCGACGTGGTCCACAACCCGTCACGTCACGTTTCCCACAGAGGTGAAAAGTGGATCGCTGGAAGTGATCTCTGCCTACCCCTCTGGGAAAAAGGCGTAATTGTATGTATGTATGTATGTATGTATACATTACATCTTTCAAAAAATAATTCCTATGTGCAATAATTATTACTCCCTTAAGATTCATTTACCTGATTAAGTTTCATAAAATAAATAGATAAACAAGGAATCGAGCCGTAATTTTGGAGGTTTTGTGATTGTTATACACTTATTCCCTATGAGTACAAATTCCCATCTGACCCTTTATAATATCGAAAATTTGTATGATACGCACTTGTTCTTATGACTTATTCTTTAGTATTGTCTATTTTTATTTGCGCGAGCACTACACATTTGAAATAAAACTAATTTTACGATCGGATTTAATTTTAGGATCTCTAAATAATGTTTAGAATACCAATACACGCGAGTTTAATCCGTAAAATTAGTTTTAAATCAAATGACTTATTCTTTATCATTTATTTAAAAACCTTAATCACTTAAGATTTTTAAAGACCGCATGATGTACCTAATACTGCATTTCCAATTAAATAAAGTATATTAGTTTCTGAAAGCATATAAATCCGGCACCAGTTTAAGTTAAGTTCTTCCAAGATTCTCCTCATTTATCGCCTGAACGTAAAGCGAGTTAAGTTAAATTAGCAGCAATCCATCCAATACTGGGTGTGGGAAGAAGAAAATCAAATCCGGTTGAAATGCGGGAAGTGTGATTAGATAGCGTTAGTCAGAGCTGCAGTATTGCTAGTATCTAATCAGTTTTCTAATTAGGCTGTGCAGACTTCAATCAAATGCCCGACGGGAGTTCATCCGTTTGCAGACTTAATTAAAACACGAGAAGGGTGGAGTTTTACTCTCCTCCGTATAGAATAGGCTATTATATCGATAACTGTACGAGCGGTTGCGACTGTGACTGAAGGGTAACGGTTAATTGCAACATGTATGTACCCTGACCGCCTTGCTGTCCAGTGCGTATACCGATAAAAGCCTTTATACAAAAGGAAATAAAAATAAATAATTACACTTTTCCCGACAAATATATTAGAATCAAAATTGACCACACGCCCTCGACACGGTACCTATAGAAGAATGAATTCAGAAAAGTCAGTCATTTTTTTCCCCAACTGACATACGATGATGGCTTGGAGTAGCCTCGTCATCATCACCGCACTTGCGGGGTTGCGGATGGCTTTCACTCATAGCCCCATAAATAGTAAAAAAGTTTCAAAATTCTAACTATCAGTCATAACTACAGGAAAGTATACTAAGTGGGTTATAAAAACATGAGTTACCTATTTCAAAGTAAGTAAATCTAGACACCGGCTTCAAACAATCTAGTTTAAATCCGGAAGAATAATTCAAATACCCGAGGAGTGATGATCATAAGCGTTGAACTTCGGAATACGTTTGTAAACTTTACTTCATTTTGATGTTTGCCTAGAATGCGCTGAACGAAACGGCTGGAATATTTCCTAGAAATTGCGCAGTTATTTTTGTAGCTGCATATCTCGGAACTATGAATGAATCGAAGCGTAAGCAGAATAAGTCCAACTCCCACTGTGTTCATTCAAGTAGCTGTTCTTTTTTTTTTATAAAATAACTATAGGTACTTGATTGAACATAGTTCTAGAAACGGTAATTTTTATTTATTTTCCCATGAGATTTCATCAAAATTGTTGTTTTTTTTTATTTCATTTAACATCTCTTGTCCGAAGTCATTGTTAAGAAGCAAAATAGGTTAAATGCATAGGTAATGTTTCTTACCCAATATCCAGCACTCTTGATAAGCAGTCTTTTTCTTTCTACAAAGTAGTAATTATTGTCATCATCTCTTTGAAATAGGTCACCCGTTTTGAACCAGCCATCATCAGTGAGCATCTCTTTGGTTTCTGTCGGATTCAACAAATATTCCTGAAAAAATATTTTTATGATTACTTTGTAAGTAATTTGAAAAAAGTGTCGATAGCCGAGTGGTTTAGGTCATTGCTTGCTATGCGAGAGGTCGCCAGTTCAAATCCCGCCACGTACCACTGTGTTTTTCAAATTTGAAATTCATATGTACGATTATTCGACGCTTTAACGGTGAAGGAAAACATTGTGAGGAAACCTACACACCTATGAAGAAATTCTTAGGTTGTGTGTACCCCAACGCGCACTTGGCCAGCGTGGTTGACTAAAGCCTTATCGCCCTAGTTTAGGGTAGGCCCGAGACCCATCAGTATATGGGCTGATAATAATGAATTTTGCAAATAAACGAAAAAATTCAATTTTTTTTTTCATAAACGAATTCTTAAACCTTTTTAAACAATTAATTATGGACTTCTTCTTATGAGCGCAAAATATATGAGGCCTGATTCTTCTCAACCAACAACATTGATAGTTTTGGGGAATGTGTTCTAAAAATATAACAAAAGAATACATATTTTCTTATCATAACATTTTACTAGCACATTCTGTTTACAAGAAAGTCCCAGTGAAAATTAGTGAAGATGTGAAAATGTTCAGTAATTTTGTGAAGTAGCTTGCTCGTGGCTAATTAGAGCGCCGAGCATTGAGCTTGAGAACTTACTTCATGGTTAATTTTGCCCCAACTTACAAAGAATTTTGCGAGAACTTTCAAATTATAATTACCTTAAAGAAACCGTCGCCTTTAATCCAGAGCTCGCCACTTTTGAATGGTTTATCTAAACTGTTTTGTTCCTCGTCTACAATCTAGAACAATGGATAATATAAAACACTAGAAAGAAAGAAAGAAAAGAAAGAAAAATCTTTATTTAACACATTCTCACACAGTCACAAAAATAGAAACACAAAATAACTTAAAACTAGAATGTGCCAAAAAGGCCTTCACTCAGCATTATGTCGCGGCCCTACGGAACCACGACGCTGATTTTCAGTGTTAGCCCGGCGATTGGGAGGGACACTTAGGTTTGCAAAAAAAGAAAAAAAAATACAAATATATCTACTAACTAAGAAAGAGACAAAAGGCAAAAAAAATAATAATAATTAAACATAGTGAAAAAGAACAAAAAAGCAAAAAAAAAAAAACAATGGAACATTAAGACACTACAGTTACATTAAAATAATAATCACACACTATAAAGAAATACAATAATACAAGTATAAGACCCAAACATTCCTATTACAGAAATACCTACTCAGTCGGAAATACACAAGACACACTATAGATTTTGCTCCTGTAAAAGATAATTTTTGAATTTAGTTTTGAATGTGCACTTACTCTGACAGTTTCTAATAGGTGGAGGTATATCGTTCCAGCACTTCGTGGCTGCGTGACGAAAGCTACCACGAAATGCTGCCGTAGTGTGTCTTGTGTATGCCAGTTGGATAGCTGAACGAACTGGTCTCTGGGAAAACCTTAATTTTTCGTACAGGTACGATGGGGTTTTTTCGTGAATTATTCCAAACAGAAGAGTGGCAAAATGAAGCTTTAGGCGAGACTTCATGTTTAAGAGACCGTCCCGGTTGAGAAAAGGTGTGATATGGGCTCTGCGAGGAATCGCGAAGCAGAAACGAGCACAGGCGTTCTGTACTCTTTGTATTTGATTTTTTGTACGAGCAAATAGGCAGTTACCAATAACTGTGTTTGCATAGCTCAGCTTTGATAATATCAATGACTCGCAAAAAAATATTCTGAGCTCAGTATTAAGGTATTGTCTTATTTTATAAAGAACTAAACTAAAACATCATGTGTGCTTTACTAGTATCAAAAACCTAAGCCATTACATTTTCTGAATGTTACATCGTAAAGAACAAGATAAGTAGAGTCTGATCTCAACTTGGTTAACGACATTGTTGGCTTGGCTCATAAAGCTAATTCACCGATAATAATGTTCACAATCACTACAATAAAATTGTTTGAGGTCTTTTAAATCGAGAATCTAACATGGAACTGAATTGAACATTAAAAGGAAACGGGAATGCCGGTCGTAAGTGGAAAACTTTGGTGCAATCAGTTGCAGATAAGTTTCAAGAAACTAATAGTTCGTACAGCTTAACAACTAATACCTATTTATAGGACTTCCACTTGGGAATTGCAACTCGTCCGAGTTTGTTGAAAAATGTAAGATATTATATTATTTTCTTTATAAAGTTTAACAGTTGTCGATAGAGTTGCCGCAATACGTTGAAATTGAATTTGAATATTTAAAAACACTTCGAAAAGGAAATATTGGGAAAGTTTACGTTTGAAATTAATTGATGACATGAATTCCTTTAAAAACCTTTGCTGTCGATAGAAGAAAGATATTTTCTATCTTTTTTATTGGTTGTCCCGTTAATATACTTTTAATATATACATAGATGTATGCCCGAAAGTAATTCAAATCGCTATTACAACATTACCTTGTATTGGTATCTATCAAAAGGTTGTCCTACAGAGCCAAACGGTGTGTTTTCTCTGAAGTCAAATCCAGGAACTAGCAGTTCTGTCATACTATATACTAAGTACAAAAAGGCGTTGGTTCTTTCCTGAAACAAAAACAAATAGAATAGTAATTGTACTGATAAATGAAGTTCTATATAATTATAGATAATATTGAACTAAATTTAGGTATGTAGATGGTGAATAGTAACCATTAACTGTAGTTCCGCATTATTAATTTATGGTATTTGACATACTTCTCGGGGGAATGTGGACATAATTTGTGTTTTTTTATGATCGACTAATTGTATGTAATTAACAAACGAAATTGCTGTAATTACCGCAGCAAGCCGCTACAACAGATAATGAGATTTATTTGAAATAGTATGTTTTCCACACGTCCTAGCCTACAGAATACAAGCATTCAACGTAAGCGTGTACCTATTTGAGTTATAGAAATGTTTATGTGCAAAACAAATATAAAAAGTCCCAAGCAATAGTAAGCTCGCGTAGCTTCGGCCATTCGTTTTCATACCTGACTGGAATTAGAAAATGTAGTTCATTTCACATAAATATTTTTGTTCGGAATGTACGTCTGCTATCTGATCCCCAGCGTGATTTAGGGAAGGCTTTGTTATATTATATGCGAGCTCCGTACGTGAAGGTACGGCACAGGGAACTTTGTTAAGATTGTTTCTGATAATTCGGAACACGTGTTGAGGGTAACCAGGGGTAACTGGCGCTTAACATTGAATAGATGCGTCTGACAGGCTGTTAAACAAGTAAATAGCATCTGTCGGGGGTACCTTCCGAAACTCATGCGAGTAACTATGGTGTACTCTGAATAACTATCGCGGAGATCCGTCTAAGTCCATAGGCGAGCACGAACTAGGTACTTGCATTAGTTTATATTGTACATGCAATAGCGGTACAGAACAGACAATATTTGATTACGAACGTTCGATTACTAAGTTCCGATAATGTATATTTAAATTTAATAAATTAAATTGTAATTTATTTTATTCAATACTGAATTACTTGCAGTCAATTGCTCAAATTGATTAATGTATAAGTTCATTGATGTAGCCTTTGCGTGATAGCGATGCTATACTATAAGCATTTAGCAAAAGTTATTAGTACGTGTAAAATTAGTTAGGTTTACTACAAGTGATAATGGTTCTTTAACAAGTTTTAGGATATTTAACATACAGTTGTTTGGTCAAAGTACCACATCGTTGCAAATAAGTAAATATTCTTTCTTTCTTTCAAACTTGATGGCATGCATTACTTACTTTGAATTTATCCAATATCGGCCTCTCCATTGGGCTTCCGGCGATGGCAATGTATTTGAAACAGGATAGGTCGCAAATTTTCTCGGTTGCTTGGAGAAATTGACCTAGTAAATGTGGCGTCCAGGCTGTTACATTTGGCTGGAATCAATACACGAAGTCAGTATTTTAGGTCACAACATTAACGGAATTTAGCCCGTGCATCATGCAGCGAAACTTCGGCAAATAAATTGAATTTCATTGTATAATATTATGGATAAACCCGCTTATTGTATAATTTCATAATGTTATTAAAAATCGTTTCATGTTATTATGAATATTTGTACACATTCCTGATAGTCTTGTTAACAATATTCTTAATAATAAAATAAATTTTCTGTCAATTTCTTAAAACGGTTGATAATTGTATGACGCATTTCAATGAACAAGTTAATTTTATTACGTCATTCTAAACTTCATTCATGAAGAATGTGTAAATACAAGTAATAGTAACATAATATATCAATAACATCATATAGTTCTATAAGGTATTCAATCATAATCGTAACGATACAGTCGATCATAAGGATTAATTGATTAAACTTATCGTGCCGAGTCGGTAAATAAGCATTTACGTTTCAAAACTATGATAACGATCGCCTATCCGATGATAAACCAATCGAATAGTTTACCAGATTTATAAAGTATAGGTACTGTCATAGTTACATTACGGCGATCGAAATAGCGATCTTTAACACTTTTTATTTGGGTATTGAGTTTATTTTCACATTATATCGAAAGAATTACAAAGAGTACCTCATTCAGCATCCCTTCAAATCACATACAACGATACACTATTACATTTACATTAGTGTATTGCTTTGAAATGTTGGAAGCGTTATGAGTAATAAAAAGTGTATTCTCAGGAATCTAACCTTATATTTGTTGATGGCCATCACTAAGAGTTGCGGAGTGAGTGGAACCGAACACTGGAGTCTTGTGTACCGACGAAGTGGCCCAGAGATGAAGTACATTAACGAAGATAGCCATTGAAATGTTGACATCGTCAGAGTGATCATAAAAGGTGCTGTGAATGGCTCCCTGGAACAATAATAACGGGGTTAGAGCAAACTTTATGATATCGCACTTTTTGATGGAGTGTCATGTTTGATGTGGTTTGGGAAGCCTCGATCATCGGGCTCCCTTTTATTTAGAGAAAATTTCTTTGGTTCAAAAAGTAGATGATTTTTGCTAACAGAATGTTAATATGGACATAAAGGTCAAGAGGTTTCAGTTTATTCTTAATGTCTCAAGTTTACTGCATGTGGTTTATCCACTTATATTAAAGCTGTAGGAAGGTATCTGAATAATAATTTTCAAGTTCGTTTATTTTACAGATTTTGCTTTCGGTTTCAGTACAACGCCTATTTGATTACTACCAAATTTTCAATGACGCTTATTACCTATCACAAAGTATCATTATTCCTCATTAGTCAGACTGGCCTGATATTATATTTAATTTTAATCACTTTGTGAATAATGAATAGATATACAAAATTAAGAACATGTCATCCGATTGTTTCTGGGGGTAAATTTTAAGTAGGCTAAGCCCGTGGCTTTTAAGTGCATAAATATTCAACACGCTCCTCTCCGTCCCTACATATTCAACGCGTATTTAATCATTCGGAAACTGAATGACAAGTCGTGAGAGCCACAAGTTAGCATCCGATAGGTCATTGTGAATACGTTTAATCGACTGTTAATTTGAAACGGTACATCTTTGGTACTTTGCTCTATATTTTCCTAACTATTAGTACCTATGATAAATATGTATAGGTCGGTTGTACAGCTATGGAAACAGCATGAAATATGCAATGTTATGTAAAAATTAAAATAAAAACCTGAATTTGTAACCTTCTAAAATATTTTTTCCTAACTGACTACAATGATTGCTTAGTCTTCTAACGACCAATTGCGGAGGAGCGGAAGACTAGACGTGAGTATAGGAATATTAACATTATCCGATATTAGACGCAAGCAACTCTGAACTAGAAAAATACAGGATTTCAATATTGTGTGAAAATTATATACATACCACCAACAACATATTCCGTTCAGCAATCTGTCAAATGGTATAACTGCCACCTTCGGATGTCCAGTGGTTCCGCTTGTCAACATCAACCAAGCTGGTATTACGGAATGATCGAACTCAGCTGGCCTGAAATTATTACAATCCTAATAACAAAGTAGTTAACAAGTTGAGTAAATGTTGAAACGTTAAGTTCTTACGTTAGTATTTATTAGTTTTAGGCGGCAAAACGGGTGCTAAAAATTTCCACCCCGGTTGGCATATACCCACGCTACGCCAGTGAGTGAAGGTAAAGTCTTTGAAAATCCTCGATACAAAAATAATATTATAAAGAATGCGAGTAGGTATAGCATTTGTTTTATTTGTCGTTGACTTTATAGGTAGCGTAAAGAGAAGCAAGAATTTCTTAAAATATATTTTTGTAGGCTATGACCCAAAACAACACACGAATCGAATAATCTGTGTTTATTGAAGGGGCAAAATGCCTTTACTGTGCAAGTGCCTAAGAAATCCCCACTTAAATTACATTTTCAACTTACCTGAAATTCACATCGGTGCCTTTGTATTCTTTAATAAAATTTTCGATATTATTATCTTCATCATCAAAAACAACTATTCGACCATCAATGTTCAATGAAGAATAAACTTCTTTGACGTGCTCAAAAACATATTTTTGGCAAAATATAATTTTTGGGGTAATACAAGGCAGTAAGCCTTTGAGATCCGCTGTAAAGAATAAAAAAAATATTGGACATAGGTACTTGGCTAGCCTTATGGCAAATAAAGATTGTTAGTAAGTATATGAGTTAAATGCACAAAAGAATATGTAATTGCTGCTTGATTTATTACAAATACATTGTATTTAAATACAGTTTTTGGTTTTGGTTACAGCTCATAAAATCGCACTTTATTTTACAAACGGTGAGGCTTTTAACTTTAATATTGTGTCATTTCGGACGTTCCGCCTGGCTGTGTTTACGACAGTATTACGTGCTCTGAAATCTACAGTTACATTTTTAAACTTCTTTGAGCAGTTAAATGAACGAGTTTGTAATTTTAAATATTTCTAAAGCTAGTGTATTTTCTATCTTACATTTTGTCACCGCAAAACCTTATCTAATATTTTTTCAAATGATTAGAATTTTTAAAATGTATTATTTTAATGTAAACAAAATTAAACTTTTGAATTAATCAAATAAGTATTACATTATTCGTAATAACTTCTTCTTCTTCTTATCGTATGGTTGACGAACAACCTGGTGCCAGAGATTTTTTTTAAAAATAATAATAACGATTTCATTCTATCATTGTCACGTTTAAGCACAGTCAAAAACCACTATTTCAGGTGGACACTGACTGTTCGATATTATCCCTCGACATAAGGACTGTATGAAGGCCAAAGTTAGGCATAACGAGCTGTTGACTGAATCTAACAATTTTGCAGCAAACATTAACCATTTGGTATCTCGTCTAGCGCCTTAACTTACCAGGCCCAACATTAGGGTCCATTCCGCATAGAGAGTATCCGTTGAAGTGGCAAGCGTAGTATGGTATCGCGATGTCCAAGTGGTTGGGCCCCATGATCACCACGGCGTCGCCGGGTCGCAGGCCGTAGTTTCGCATAGCGCTCGCGAGACGCATAGACCGGACCGCTACGGAACCATTGGTCTCACTAGTGTCTGTGGCAGCATCGATCTGATGAAGAAAGAGTCAATTAAACACACCAAAAAAATAAATGTCGATGAATTTTCTTACACAACCATGGTCAAAGTCGAATTATAATCATAGAAAATAAAATTCAAGAAGTGTAAATATACTACAACGTTTAAATACAGAAGGTAGTGTGATAGTACCACTCGTTCAAAATGATGTAATGAAGTCTCTAGATTTAGAAGAGAAAGGGACAAAAAAGAATCCGTAAATTTAGAACAGAGCAGATAGAACTTTGACAAAAACATACTGTATTTTGACACAAAAATGACTACCTACTTATAAAATCATTTTTAGTTTTTATTATAATAATCATTAACAATTTTTTTTTATCCTTCATTCTATTTTGATATTGAACACAAGAGTATTTTTATCGATATGTAATTGCCACAATCAAATATGCGAATCCGATTGTGTTGCTGACTCTTTTTTAAGGTCAAGCATTTGTTTCAAACAACATTTTTGCAGTATTTCCGTTGCTGAAATAAGCATTGGCGTGTGCTCACCGCCACTTGCAGCCATTTTATTTTTCACTCTACGAGTTCCAAACACGCTTTTGGTCAGAGCGTTGCTTATTAAAACAGTTCGCTTCGTATTTGGAACATTAATTCGAAATCTTGAGGCAAAAGTTACTAATTAAATAACGCGTAATTAAATTAGAAACATGAGGTGACAACAAAGTCAAGCCTTTTGGTTTAATCACAGAATTCGTCCGTTTCAAGAGTTATTGTTAGGTTATTTACATGATACCTTGCAATAACCCGTAGCTTAAGATCACAATTTAAAAAAGCTTAGAAAATTCCATGTTTATTTCACAGCCAACAGCAAATCCTAAACCTATAATTAATAATTTCATTCATCCGTTAATCCGATGCTAAAGTTAAAAATGGCTTTGCCTAAAATTTAGTTTGCGGTGACCCCATTTAGCCCATCTATTTAGTCGACATGCGATGCGGGCCATAATTTACACACGGGCATTAATGATAGAAAACTATCTAGCCACTAAAACCAGCATTGGTAATGAGTAGCTTCGACACTCACAATCACTATAAAAGGTTTGTCGATGTTGGTTGCTATGACGACTAAAACCAATTGATAAAAGAAAAGAAGAACCATGTTCTGGTCAGTACCGATTGAGATCTGTTTCAAAAGATGAAATTATTTTGAGTCCGATCCTATCTGTGTCTTTATTTTATTATTTGTTTTACCACTGGCGGCACAGATACGTAATACATAAGTGTTCAATCCGCTTATCATTGATTCAAATCAATATTGTGTAAGTAGGTATCGTTGTCTGATTTATAATGAGCATATAAAGCTATTAATCAATATTAAAAAGTAATCGTTTTTAAATCGATCTAATAGCTTCTGTTAATATACACGTGGGGTATTTTCGAAGGAACATAAAATGAATAAAGATACCGCAACAAAATCCGTTGCGTAGTTTTAAGAATTTAAGAGTACAAAGGGAAAGACAGACAGAGGGATCTACTTTGTTTTATACGATATATATATAATATCTAGTTATTAGAGCTTTAAGAAAAGTCCAAATTGTGGATCTAATAAATAAAAAAAAATACAAATGCTACATTAATATACTAAATTAATTAAAGATATGTCGCGCACAATCTAAATCACTGTGAGGGTTACTGATTAAATCCCAATGTAGTATTTGAATAGGTTTTATTGGTTTCGTGGGGGTAACTAAGGGTCTGGGTAGTAATTACCTGATTTAACATGTTCGGCCGTTCTAGCATACCCTGCAGGGCCAAATGCCCGACGTGGCATTTCTCTGGACATATATTGTATCTCTGAGCGGCCTTTAACTTCAGAGCACTTACGCGTTGCCTAATATGAATCTTTTCTAACATGATTTCAAATTTCAAAACACTTTTTTAATTTAATTATAGATTAATGTTTCTACATCACAACATGAAACGCAAATAGGGTTTTGAGAGCCTAGATTTGCATTTATATGTGTTATCAATATTGCGAAACATTATTAGGAAGATTAGAGGCTTATCTAAATTAGATTTAACTTTGATGAAATAGTACAAAGCCGGGCACTATGGCTGCCGCAGCCCGTTCCTACATTGTACTCCTCTACAAAGAAGAACTAAATTAGATTCACGACAGTGACCGCTCTGTCTTAAGAAAAATATATGCATATCTATGCAGCTTCTTTTGTTGGCGAGCTTTGGCAGGTATAGGATACCTTATAGTTACTTAAATAAGTTTATAACTTAGGGCTAAACACGTAAATTGCAGGCGTTTAAACGTTTTTATTGAGTAGGTAATTGTTAAAAAAAAGTGTTTATTGACTACATGCAACTAGCCAGTGACAGACGAATATAATCAAACATACACAATAAACCTGTATTATGGAGAGATATATGTAATTTTAATTAAATTAACTAATTAATAATACATTTTATTCAACATTTCCATATAGTTCAGGAACAGGAATACGTATTGAGGTAAATATTATTCAATTTAATATGAATATTGTCATTAGGTTGTATTTAAGAAGTACCTCCTACATTCAAAGTAACAGATTATGACGCTGTGAATCATTAATGTCGAACCGAAAACCGACAAAGCTAATTATACGAAATATAGAGGAGAAGGTTTCCTTTGTAACGTGAGCATCAATTACAAAAGGATTCTACGAAATTCATCTGTGAAATAGGTCACACACTTTCGAGTGACGAACTCTCATTTTATGATTAGGTGCCTACTTTCATTATAAATTGCGCAAAAGGTGGGTGTTTATTTTAATGACTTAATTAACGGCAAGCAAACGCGCATGCGTAGAGCTCTTATAATAAACTTAAATATGTAACATCATGACAAATAAAGTTATTGTTTTTGAGTACAAACAGTGACATAATTAAATTATTAACTATAGTTGGCACCTCATAACGTAGTATGAAGGTAGGTACAACGAATAGGTATTGTTTGCTATGAGAAGTAAGTCAATAGCCGTATATATTAAATAGTTATGACTATTTAGATTTGAAGAGGAATTGTGTAAATTTAGCACAATTCATAGTCAAATATCAATAAAATAGTTCTTTGCATCAACAGCACAATTACAGGAATAGTTTGTAAACTTGTTTATTCATTCCCTTCGCCCAGTCGTTGTGGAACTTCTGCCAAAACAATGTCTTACAATTAATTAACTTTTCAGCGATCGATGTCTGATACAATACAAAAAGACAATGTCATGCTGGTTCAATAAGCAATAGGCTCCATAATTCTGCCCCTTTTGACTTCCAACTGAGTTAAACGAGTTCGATTCCAAAGTTTGTTTTCACTTTATTCTAGTCTGTGGTATTTACTAAATACAACTTTTCTGCTTAAGCATCAATTAGATTTAAATTAATTAGAGAGATAGAGATAGAATACTTAATATAAAAACTGTGCAAGTTCTCGTCATAGTCTCACGACAATACACATTATTGTTTAGAACAATTGTCTAACAGCCTTTAAAATATCAAATACTAGAATTTGTTTCAATAGGGTTGACATTGCACGGGCCTTGTTAAAGTGTACTTAAACATATTTTATTTAAATTTTAGTGTGAAAGTGTGAAGCTTTGAAAAATTACCGGAAACATGGCGTGGAAAAATAATCACTCATAATAGCAGTAAAGACTATAAATATAAATATATAGGTTCGTTTTAGGACGACATTATGTATTACAAATCGGTGACTACTTAAATCTCATCGGAGATGCTAAACAGCGTTGCCTATCGAGTCGAGTTAGCAAACAGTTTGTAATGCAACAATGCTAAGCCGCCCTAACCGCCTGACAAACAACATTAATCTAGCGAAACACCGCGCAATAATTTGCTGGGCACAATCTTGGATAAGATCAACAGTCGCCTATGCCGCCGCCCATCGCCGAACATAAAACTTTAATGAGTTTCGCCTCTTCTTGTTATCTTAAGCCAGGTTCAACAAAGTTTTACGTGGTTCTGTTTATTGAACACAGCACAGTTTCGCCACAACTCAATATGAAATTATGTTTAAGTTTTAATTAACGGTCAGATTAAACTTTAGTCAATTTGGAGTTCGGACAAAGCAAGCCGGCAAGAACATTGTTAATTTACCGTTCACGTTAGTTCTGCGTCTACCCAAGGTGAAGGAGGTGCTTAACTTGCTTCTACATTACCTCTGCTATTGTTGAAAAGGTTCGAGCGCTTAGTATATGATATAATAGGTACTCAAAACTTTGTTAACATTTGCTATTTCGGATGTACCATGTCTGGTAATTGTTACAATGCTGCAGTGCCGCGATTATGGTCTATCTGGATTCAGAACTCTCCAACAATTCATAAATGCCAACAAACTCAAGTTTATCTGAGATAACCAAGGTGAGTTAGTTTTACACTACTTGATTTTGTATGATTTTAGTCAACTGTTCAAAAGCGAAATGCTTCTTTAATATACGATACCCCTGTGTAAAAATAAAAATAACCAAAAGTATATACTTTTTCTGATAAGCGAAAAGTTTCCTAATTAAATCTTTATAATACTAACACATTTATGGCACAGTGAAACCCTTCGAACAATAGATTAACATCGTCGAGTACATTGAAAAATCGTGTAAGCATTTTATCCCCTTATATGCTTGTTATAAGCGCAATATTCTGGGAAGCCTCAGAGCCCGGAAAATGGAGTGAGTCAAACATAGGAAAACATTGTTAGCCCTGTTTGCACGCTCAGCTCGGCATTGTGCAAAATGCAAGCTAAATAAAAATAACATACCTACTTACTATACTAATGGCCAACAACGAGATGAAACAATCGCGGTAGCAGGGTTGCACCTGTATTGTATAACGTAAGTATGCCTCCTATTCAAATATATTTTGGTTTGTAAACGAAATCTGCTCTTTGTTATAAGAATAGTGTAATAAAAGATATAACGTGGGTTGTTCTGGGAAACAAGGACAGAGCAGCCAATAGACTTGAAGATAAACTGATGTAAGATTAATCATCTAACGATATTGATAAAATGCTACTCCGAATACCTAGGTTCAAAAAGTTAGAACCTCTACCAAGTAAACAAGTAGTAGAACAGAAGCTTGACCAGCTATTTAATTAAAAACTAGAACGCTTAAACAGACAAAAAAATCTATTCAAATCTGTACAGAAAATAAAGTTTTATTGCAATGGTAGAACATGACTTTGTTTTCGTCTATCCATCGGGATTTAGCATCTGTTTACGATACATCATTAAATTAGATCTCCGCTGTAAAGCTTTCATTTACAAACACGAGATCAGGGGATAGTCGACTCTATTATCAAGGGTACTGATTCATTTTTCCCTTATCATAAAGCGGTAAATTGTTAGATAAAATGTCAGAAAATTTACTGGCTCGTAACTGTGGGATGAATTTTTTGATGTTGACGTGCGATATGAAGCCCAAACGAATACGTTATTGCATTAGGTACGCCACGTTAATGGTATATTTTGCTTTTATTGAACGTGTCAAGAAGATTACGATTGGAAATTCTCCAGAAACCGTTTTATAAAATAACTTTATCTGTATAGCTTTTCGGCTTACGTAAATAGTATTAGGCACCTTTACTTAATCGTACGTGCTCTTTCAATGTTGTAGGTACAGATTTCTTCTAACTTTTATTTGATTATGTCCCACGATAAAAGGGATGAATATTGACGATTTAAAAGATTGACCGCACCTTTCCTTTAATCAAAATCCCTTCCGCTCAGTTGGGCGACATTGATTAGATAATTTCATTTCCTCAAACCGATTTGCAATGTGCTATAAGATTAATACTCTTTCGAGTTATATTTAAAAAATAAAATCATGGCCGTTTTATCTATGGATAATTTTATACAAGTTGGGAGAGTAGAATTGTATGACATCTACACAGATATTATAAATAGAAAATTATTAGACGTAGATATTTTTTTTACTTTTATTTATAAGAGCAATAGGTGCTTGATGTCGTAGTCGTTAAAAAACGTATAGAGCAGAAGGAAAGCAAAGCAGCGTGAGGTACGCTTTCCTCTCGCGGGCGTATTTGTAAAAAAATGCAATAAATGTTTTAGCAGTAATGAAGAAATAGATTCACTCTTTATGCTCATAATAATATAAATATCATAAACAGCCGCAATACTTCCTCGGGGAAGCCACGAAAAATTAATAAAAAACAGCGACCATAAACTTTCCTCGTTCAATTCATTAGAGCAACTTGTAAACCGACATTTTACGCCACTCATTGGCCCGGATGAAATATATTGATTGGGAAGTAAAAAGTTTCAGTTTTATAGATGTTGAACATAAAAATTCGCGTCGGAGTTGGTGAACAGTTACAGTAAGTGGCTCGTTCATATTCCGCGGGCGACTGCGATAACATTCATGTGAGCGCATAATGTACGGGCCACGAAACAAGAAGCAGCGGGCGACTAATGCGTGGCCGGGCAAAGAAACGAGCGGCTAATCAACAAATACTGGTACAGCGTGCGCTCTTTTGTGAAACAAAGGAATCCGGAAAGGCCGCAACTATGCGCATTCAATTGTTTTTAACTGCAATTGATTTTATGTTAGTAGAAAACTGAAAATGTCCGGGATATTTACCATGTTGTTTTGTTCTAATGAGCCCCCGATATTTCGGCACTGTTGCAAGCGTTAAAACAAAACAAAATGGTAAATATCCCGGATATTTTCAGTTTTCCAATGTATGTAACCATGACAGTTTAAAATTATTGATTTATGTCAGTTTAATTTTGCTACAACACGTGTTTCTAAATTTTTTTTGAACAATTAGGTGAGTTATATTTTATTATAGCCCCCGCAGAACGGCCTTTATGCTTTATATTCACAGATGGACTTCATGGGGACTCCCAATCGTCCCTTTGCTAATTTAGCAGACATTGCTGTCATAAAATTTCATCTGCTTCTTATATTTCATGTTATCGCTAACGCACGCATCGCGCCCGCGGGCCACTCGTGATTTAATGAGCAAAGTAAACCACCTCGGCTAAATGGATGAATTCTAATTAAACAGCCTCTTCTGCAAGATTCATTGTGCGACAACCTTCTCTTGTTTCTTTGTAGATATGTTTAATGCTTAAGGCAATTGAAAATATGTAGATTTTAGATAGCAGCAGTGTCGTGACAGGTATAACAATAAGTCATCAATAAAGATCGATATCTGTGTGAGAATGTGGGTGTCAAATCACACGTTTGTATATTTCAGATTGATATCGTTGAGTGTAAGTAATAGATAGGATTTGCGCTCCAGCAAATCCTATCTATTACTTACACTGTGGCTAGTTTAAGGCGTGCATACACTAGCACATTAGGCGATGCGGAGTGATTGTGCGACAGACCACACCTAAATTACTATATAACAACCATAAGACTTCGACGCAAATGACAAATGGCAAACAGTCAAAATTCCTCTTCTGATTGTTCAGTGTCAAGTGTTGGTGTGCTCAAATACGTCCCACTTGAATGATGCGGCATGCCACAACCCCTTTAGGATGGATCTGAGACGTGCGGTTAGCCAGAACAAAGGATGCATTGCAGCCAACCGTAATACTTTGGCCTGCCGCAGCGGCGCGTTGTGAGGCGGTCATGCGCTATAGTGCGTTTGCCTAAGGCCACCCGGAAGGCGAATTCTATGCGCGCTGGCGAGATGCTAGCATAAACTGCATCCACAGGACGCGCGCTAGTTGAGAGAGACAACTTATCTATACAACTCAATAAAATTTAAGCGTTTGTTTGTAAAATTAAAATAAGGACTAAACTGATACACAACGATGAAATAGGCCGCAATCAGACACACGCTGTGGCGGTGGCGATAGCGGTAGAACAGACGACTTGCGCGACACGGTAGAAATTTTGTATAAGAGAAGATGGTATTCCAAGACTCGTGCGTATTTGAATCGCGCGATGGTTAGATACTGACTGGCTCGGTGAAACAGTGGCTAGTGACTCAGGTTTGAACCTTTGGTTCCAAGAGTCGTGGGTTCGATTGCCACTCGGGACAAATATTTGTGTGACGAACATCGGTGTTTGTTCCGTGTCTGGGTGTATTATTAAATATATTTAAGTTTATTTGTGTATCCACTGTTGATCCTGATTTCCGTAACACAAGTGCTTAAGCTACTTACTACGGGATCAGATCAATGTATGTGATGTTGTGTAATATTTATTTATTAATTTATTAATACTGGAAGTTTATATATTCTATCCACATACAGTCCCGCGCCTTGCTAGTATCTCACCAGCGTGCGATCTCAAAACGCGCGTATAAAACGCGATTAAGCCTAAGTCTAAGGGTCTAAGCCGCCCGCCGCCCGCGCGATCCATAGTCACCGCCTACGTACAGTTTGCAGCCTTCACGCTATACTGGGCGGGCGGGCTTATACACAATATTGTGTATGAAACCGCTCCCGTGTCCGTGCAACGCAGCATTGGCCCTAAATCTTGATCCAAACGATAAATGTCTATTGCTATTGATTATAAAACAGACAATGCTAAAACGATTAATTATTCATTGACGTAATAATTATAAATTAAGTTCACGATAAACACTGATCGTGAGGTTCAAAAAGAAAATTATATCGTTACGACTGATAGAGATCACACACGGTAAATTTTAAGTCGTTTTGTCATTCTTGAACCAAGTAACTACATACGTTGCGTGACTTTAGTGGTTCTTTTAAAATTTGAAAAAAAACCCGCCTGAACGGGGTCATGAATGCGAATTTTTAAATTTTTTTTTCAAATTTCAAATTCACATGCGCTTTAATAGCTTTAAAAACAAAAAAATAAAAAAATTGAGTGGTTCTTCTTAATGACAGAAGAAGAAAAAAATTAAAACGTTCATGCAAGAAACTACGCTGAGCATATTGAGGTCTTCTGTATCGGCAATGTTAGTCTTATTCCGCTGGTGTATTTGAAATAATTATTCACTATAAATTCAAAGCATCAGATCAGCTTTACTCAAGTTGGGCCGCTACTCATTTCCACGAATATGATATTTTATTGAAAAGCTACGAATATTCTGTTTGAGCAGGTTTAATTGTTGTTTTTGTGGGACCAATGTTAAGGAATAGAAAATGTTCAATAAAATGCATACCTATCGAATAGTAGAGTAAATTTAAAACCATGTTTCTTTATAACCATTTTTTCCCATGCAACCGAAAAATACTTGTGGCTCGACTGAGTTGTACCTACAAAATGCTTTATTATTATATTTTAAATTATAAAAATCCATCAAAAATTAATTCGTATGAAATTAAAATACTGTTAGATAACATGTTAGATAACATTACCATAACATTACCGTGCCAATATTGTGGGAATTCACAGTAGTACCTATACTTACTTACATCATCTTCATCTTCAGCCCATCTTTGTCCACTGCTGATCATACTTACTTTGCAAACAACTATTATCTGATAAAAAACATACAATATCTTTATCTACCGATAACTGTAGACTTGCTGACGTAATAAAGTTGACGTATCAAACCTCAAATAAGTAGGTATTTTTAATCGCCATGATCAAAATTACTAAATACATTGGTAAAAATAACGGTAACGTAATTATCCTATCTTCCTATACACGTGTAAAAGTACGATGAACTTATGTATTACTATTTATTATGATTATAATCAATTGATATTTATTAAGATTATAATCAAAATGTTCGAGCATTTTTTTTTATAATAGGCTAACAAGTTGACCTCACTCCACCTGATGTAAGCGGTAGTATACTCGCTCAATCTGAAATTCCAAAATCTTAATAAATACATCATCTTACAGGTTGGTTTAATTTGGACCTAATTCATACCTCACAACATCTTTTTCCTAAATACCTATTTGTCCTAAATGACCAAATAATATTTCCTAAATTAAATTATATCATATTTAACCTTGCGCTTAGATTTATTAGCAGCATCGCCTTCAGTAGCGTTTCGTTATTGTAAACACGGATTCCGAATGTTATCTTGGAATTAGATAACTACGTTAACCTCAATGAAGTAAACATTGTCAGAGGAACATACGTGGATATATAATTCAGAAATCGCATAGGTATCGTTCAACCCTCAATAGAACCGCCTTCTCTTGAGTTCGGTCGTGCTCCGGGTATTTATTTCCTTAGCAAATGTATAAGAATGACGCAGTACGTCACAAAGGGTTCTGAAGGGCCACTGTGCAAATATTCTGCGACTCGATTCACGCTATAACGGCATGGGAGGCGTAGGCGGCCTCTGAGTCACATTACACGCATAACGTACATGTTACTCGAGCATAAAATGTGCTGGGCTCATCAAAACGAGGATTCGGATTTTATTGTCTTGTAATTGGCAACAGCTTTATGATATTATGTATTTGAGATATATTTAATGGTATGATTTTTTATAACTAATTAACTGCTTTAAAAACAGGAGGAGGTTAGATACTTAATTCAGCAAATATGTTTTTGTAGTCTTTGTTAGATATCCATTGACGGGCAACGTATCCTAATTAAACTATTAAATTATTTATGACATTTATTAAAATGGTATAATAAACAAAAGTATAATAATTTATTGAAGAGCATGTTATTAAGGACTTACATTAAAATTTTCAAGAACATCAATGATTTGGAAACAATAAAGTTCGAAAGCACGTACCAACTTTAAACGAACTAAACAAAATCGGTTCGCGAAATGAATTAGAGAAGATGTGGCAGTTATTACGGGTACAAAGGAGTCGAGTTCTAAAGTCTAATTTAGAGTACTGTCACGCTCACAAAGTCTGAAGGTCAGCCCGGAGTTGTTCTGTCGTCTAAATTATTAAAGTTTCACCTGCATCCCGCGGCAACATTAGAACAAAGCGGGATGGCCGCACTAAATAAACCTGCAACGCCGTTACAGCTCCAACTGCTATTTTCAATTTCAAATTTGCTTCTCCAACGACAATAGAATTGCACCGTTTTATGTGCAAAGTTTTTGTGGCCCTTTATTCACGGAATAGGAATTTATTAAATCTTTTATCTGATGGAAACGCTTCGGAGGGAAACGGAAGGTCTTTTCCCTGGATGTGATTTACATTTGATCTTATTTGAACCACACGGGTGGTGGCAAGTGCTATCTCCATTTGTAACCATAGATGGGATCACGCTTAGCTCGTACTTTATTTTGGTTTTAGACGTTTGTAACTGTTAAATTTACAAACTACTTATTAATTACTAATTTTATGATTTGGTTTCCGAACATGGAAACGATTCTATTCAAGGTTACCTTTATACATATGAGTACATAGGTAAGCTTGAATAACGAGTTGGCCAACGTGTCCGATATGAACAATGGACGATTTTTCTGACCTGACCTCCGTAATAATGGAACAATAACGTCTGGGCTGTGGTTATTCGAGTTGTCTGAATTTTCCTAGGACACGTCCTGACATGCCCGCTTTACCGCCAATCGGACGTGGAAGCCACATGCCACGGTCCGGTCGCGCAGAACGGAAACGTTATACATGGTGGCGCCATCTATAGCCAAGCTCGGAGAAACAGGCTGTAAGTTTTCGCCATTTCTAAAACTACTAGGAGATATAATTTTCGCGTACCCTTTGTTTGCGTGTTCGCGTTCAGTATGATAATCGGTCTTCATACGATTAAAACAAGTAGCTAATAAAGTATCCACTTACTGCCACGAATCATCGTCTCAAACGTTTCTTATCGTGTGAATACACATTTATAAATAACATTATTAAAACTACTACGAGATACTACGCTGAACAAACTCAAAATCCCAAAAGGTGACGGTACTGTGAGATTCTTCCTAAAAATCAGTTATTTACAGATAGTACGTTGACCAAAGATTGGGTCACTAAATTGATTCCCATCTACAATTCTAAATGAAAAAATAACTCCAAAATTACAGAACGATGTGAATGAAATTTGGTAAACAGGGGCGGAATGCTTGCGGCAATCTAGAGGTAGTAAGTAGAGTTTTTGACTCTTTCAAGCAGAAGCGATCTTTTCTTGTTATAGACTACAGGCCCGTGTTGAAAAAAATTTGGGTCATTTTAACCACCAGATGACCTATGTAGAACAATATAAGAGCATAAAATAATAAGATTCAGCATTATGCCATCACTTGTAAGCTGTCCAACTGAGTGCAGGTGAGAAAAGAGGGGGTGCAACCCTCTGTTTTCCCCCTTGTCGCATGATTTTTGTATGGCGTTGCGGAATAATGTATTAGAAGCAGTATTGAAATAGTATGAAACTAATGCCGTTCAAAATTAAATGACCAGATTCACGGAAAATCAAATCAAAATTGTCAGAAAATCAAAAATAAATTCCGACTTTTTGGCGCACCATTTTTGAACAGCATTAGTTTCATACTATTTCAATACTGCTTCTAATACATTATTCCGCAACGCTGTACAAAAATCATGCGACAAGGGGGAAAACAGAGGGTTGCAACCCCCTCTTTTCTCACCTGCACTCAGTTGGACAGCTTACAAGTGACAGCATAATGCTGAATCTTATTATTTTATGCTCTTATATCGTTCTACATAAGTCATCTGGTGGTTCAAATGACCCTCATTTTTTTCAACACGGGACCTGTAGTCTATTCGCTCAATGTGCAAAAAGGTTATATCTATTGGTTTGTTTAATAATTAACTTAGGGTATTCCTTTACTTTATCTTCTAAGACAAGATTATTGCAAGTATTGCTAGATGGGAATTCAGCTTAAGACACACTGTTAATTTGCAATTCAGTTCCTAACTTCAGATCTAGTCAAGTTCTGAAATACCGGGGTGTTAGTAAGTTATTTAACAGGATTTGACTACGGACTTGAATTCGTATGTAGCTACGTAGTAGTTAGTAAGTATACCTAACTTCTATGCAATTTTGGCAACTTCTCAAACACACGTATCTATCGAAGTATTAATTCTGAAAATCAATAATTTCCTCTTGCAAATTAAACGTTCCAATTTAATATACTTATATTTAAATGGTGAATACTTAATTATTTTGCTGTATAGTCATAACGCACCATCATTACAAAACGCAGATTTACAAAGCGCTCCTCGTTAACAGTTGAATATGGGAGCTTAAATTGGAATTTCCCGCCGATTTCCATTCAATCAAGATTACTAACGTTAGAAAATGGCCACAGCTTTTGGACTGGCCAGTGGAATGCTATTTAAACTTTCTGCCGGCTAGATTACAATTATAATTAACTGCTAGGTCATAGCCTGTTAAAAGTTCATGCTTGTATTTGATACCAATTTAATAGAAAATAATATAAATTAATTATACCTCTGGAAAAGAGCCAAGAAAAGAGCGTTGTATTGAATTATGTCGTGGTTGACAGCCGAGCTTCGTGATTCGCGGCCACCCCTCTGTAATTTGTATTCTTACGTGGGACCTAATCATCCTGTTTAAATCAAGAATCACGTCTGGAGTGAGAAGATGCTACACGTAATTTAGGTCTCTGTTCGAGGATGTAATAGAATCTTAATTAAATTAAAATATCTGTTGGGTAAGCTGAGCTTGTGAAAATAGGCATGTCTCCGTCACAATCGAGCACGACGCGCTATCAAAATTGTTTAATATGAAACGTTTATTACTTTCCTAATGTAAGATAATAAATGGGTTGTTAGTTTGAATCTTATGGAAGTCGGTCTGATTTTAAATAGGCACGTATGTACATACTGGGCTCCCATCGAAAATACAGTTTTCCTACACATACCGGATCCCATTTGATTTATTGCAAGCATTCGCATCGTTCATTTGACACATGAAAAGGTACTTCCCGTGTAATAATTTGAACAATCTCACATAACTTATCGAGTTAAAGTCTTCAAAAGCCCCGGTGCCTGATTTAACTATCCTAGTTTTCTGGAAGGCGTCCAAAAGTTGAAATACGGGTTGAATTATCCTAGGGCGGTTGACAGCGAAGGTGCGTGCGTTCCTTCCGCCATTCGCCGCGTACGTGATTCCTAATCACCCTGTTTAAAGCAAGACTCACGTCGCGAGCAGGAGGAAGCGTTTATTTTAATTCCCCACAAATGCGTGTCTAATTCCCCCGTGGTGTTGTTTAATTTCAGAGGATTGTTATTGTCGCAACAAGATTACGACACTTTGAGAGGCGTCCTGGTGATATGTTAATTGGATGAAAACGCGTATTGATGTAATGAAATGCAAAATTAGCATTCCGTTTCACGTAAAGAAGGCACTTCAAAGGATATTATTTGATATTTGTAAGGATATTATTTGATATTTGTGGATTATTGGTTTTAATTGTATAAATTAAGAGTAGAAGTTTTGTTCGCACTGCTGTAATAAAATGATGGAGCAGGTACCTAACTAAATAAAAGACCTTGCAAAAAAAAGGTAAAGTATACCTTGTTTTTAAATTTTAAATATATGAGATAATTAAACTAAAATTACCTTTAGATTCTTGCTTATATTGAAATCGTATTTCTTATTACATGGCATTTAGACTATATTAGAACAAAACCGCTTTTATAAATAAATATTAAATAAAATAATGGATCATGCCTCTATAGATACAGCTTGAAGTCCAAAATTATCAATACATTAAATTATTATTAAATTTGGGTACGACAAGATGTAGTGTTCTCAAGGGAAGACTAATATGACGTTACGATAGTACAAAGACTCTTTGTAACAAGCTCAATTTAATTATAGATGGTTTAATTAAATAGTCTGGGCCTTCAATGGCACAAAATATTAAATTTAATCTAGATCCTGCCCAAATTAAGCTCTTTCATGTGGTTTCATTTTACATTGTATTGGTACTCAAGGTAGGTTTGATCAGTTGGTAGACTTTGGGATAGGCATACATTAGCAGTTAAGGTAAGTACATATTTTTATAATTTGCATTCAGAACATAATTGGACACGGAATGGCCGATCTATATTTGTCAGTATTCATTATTATAAGTATTTAAATTTATTTTCCATATGATTACTAACATAAACAACTAAAAGGTATGCCTAAAACTGCGTATGTATAATACGATAGCCTATGCTGGAAGAAGTTTAGCAAGCATCGCTTTATAAGATTTATAGAATTACCCTATTACAGACAATTGATACGCTCGCATCTAGCGAGTGTAATATCACGTAACAAAGGCGAAGTAATAAACACAAACATTGCGAAAGCGGCAGAAATGAAAAATTACGTCAAACATAAAAATATTCAGAGATGTTACAAGAATGATACACGCTGGGAGGGCGTTCGTATTCAAAGTGCGTCCATTGACGAACGTGACTTGGTGGTTAATATTGTTACTTAGTAAAACCCCGTTTTCAATTACCAACATTTTGGTAATACATGAGCATGCTTACATGATTCGGCGGATCTGTCACAACCAATCACATTCTATTGCATTCCTTATGAAGCATACCTTTATTGTGGTACTTTGGAACTCAAACCGAATAGCATTTTTAGTATTATTTTATTTTTCACTTTTTTTTGTTTTTTTACCTGTCTCGTTCAATCACTTCATAAGACAGGCGTTTATATTGGGTCTGTGTTCGGGCATGAACAAACCTCGTTTCAGCAATTGTAATCGAGACACCATCTGGGAGAAAGAAATACCTAGGTATTATATTTCGCGCCTTCCCCGAAATGGTTAATATTTTTATGTGTCATATACAATGTATGTGTGCGAAAATAAAATTTTTTAACGGAACAATTTTTAACCAAAAAGGCGTATTTTTAAACGAAAAGTCATAAACAAACGGTTCTAAGTTTAATATCTACCTACTTGTTAAACAAAGTAGGGGTAGTTAGTTACCCTGTAAGAATAATATTACAATGTATTCATTTAACAGTTCTAATTCAAATTATTTTTTTCAATTTTAAATTATCTAATCTTATAGATAAATCTTAAAGACATTTCCTTTTATATTTTTCTAACATTATTATTCACTCAGCACTTTAGCGCACGTTGGTAAAGAGTTGACTAAAATTTTTCTGCAACACAAACTGGAAACTTACATTACCATACGGGTCAACATCAGCTCCGGCAAAGTAAACGAATTAACATTTATTTAGCCGGCGGAACGTTTGAGAAGCGCTGTCGGTTCTAATGGAAATAATTTGAGTGTAACGTTAATTTGCATGGATGTAGTATAACTCTTAATGGAATGCATTAATGCCGAGCACCGTCGAGTGGGGCTCTAGAGCAGTCCCGAGCAAAAAGCGACGGACATTCGCTTTGCCTCGAGCACCACTCACTGGCGTGTCTGCTACTGATATATTATGGGGATTACGAGGCGGTGTACGTCTCTGGCGATGTTGGATGTCGGACCTCATGTTTAACCTCGATGACTTAAACAGCGGTAAATACGATTGTCGATTGTTTCGATATTTTTTGTCGTGAACTATATACAATTTCGCGATGGGTGCTGTGCTATACTTAAAAGAACTTAAGCCTACCTACCTAATTATGTAAATTACTCATTAAATGTGACAAATTTCTACACCTGTGTAAGATTTTAGCCCAAAAGAAAAACAGGTGTAAAAAAAAATATAACTAGATAATTTTCTATTAAATCTGATAAAGTTCAATGACGTCATTCTAGAATATTTGCTAAAGATAAGGTGAATATCAAAGTTATTGATTAGATTATTCATAAAAGGGCAACAGTTTCATTTAT